>JBBPFV010000009.1:0-600000 GCA_037974285.1 Rhodotorula glutinis | reverse complement strand
GATTTGGATGTAGGCGTCGACGCGGTGCAGGACAAGGAGGAGCATGGCGTGGCCGACGATCAGGATCGCGGTCGCCTCGAGGAACGTCGTAAACTTTGGCCACTGCCAAAAGTTGCCCGGACGAGGCGGGACGTGGTCTCGCCAATCGCTCGGGCGGTACAGTACGCAGACGTACAAGAGACCGTACTGGGTGACGATCATCAAGACGGACTGGACGAGGAGGTAGGTCTGGAAGTGCTCGCCGAGCCAGTAGAACAGGCGCGTAATGTTGGCGATAATGAGGATCCCGGTCACGTCGATGCTGAACCCGCGCGAGTCGTGCTTCTTGCAAATCGAGACGTACTGAAGCGCAAGCAAAAAGGTGCGAGAGGGGTATCAGGACCCAGCAGCCGAGGGAGGACACAGAAAGAGCACGGAAGAGGATGAAGGCACCTGGTCTGCATAGGCCAGCGGAGGCCCGACTGCCATCAAGACACCTGCGATGACGGAGAGAGCGCCCATCTCGTCTCGTTCCGACTGGCAGCTGTACCAGCTTGTGCGTTCGAGAGCGGCTGCTGACGCGAGCTCCTGCCGAAGGACGTGACCGATGACGAGGTACCGGCTGAGCAGAGAAGTACGCCGAGGGGTGGCTCTTGAGGTAGCGTCGGGCTTCGATAGGAGCTCTCGATGTGAATACAGTGCAGCTTGCTCGTTCGGCTTTGGTGTAGACGACGATGACGGAACCGATTCGAGAGAGAGAGAGAGAAGCTCGCCCTCACCGACAAGTCGCGCTTTCGCTTCCCATCTGCACACTCTACGCGCAATGGGAGCTCAGCAGTCGACACCAGCAGGCGCACAGGCTTCAATGCAGGCAGCTCAGCCTCCTCCAGGCTGCCCGATGCACCAAGAGACGCCGCCCGCCGCTCCTGCGCCACCGCCCGGCTGCCCGATGCACAACCAAGGAGACGCGGCGACCGCACAGCACGCCCCGATCGGACAAGTCAACGCTCTCAACAACATGCCGAACCTCGCACAGGCGCCCGCACCGGGACAGAAGCAGTTCCTCCCGCTCGAGAGGACCATCTCGTCGATCCCGAGGGCGCCGTCCGCATCGCCGGCAGCTCCGATGGCTTGCCCCGTCGCACACGGTAGCTCGGACGCTTCGACGAGTGCAGCCGCGCCGAAAGAGTCGGAAGAGGCGGCCAAGACGGGCCAGTGGGAGTACCCGAGTCCGCAGCAATTCTACAACGCGCTCGTCCGGAAGGGATGGGAGACGCCGGAGGAGAGCGTCGAAATGATGGTCGACATTCACAACTGGATCAACGAGGAGGCGTGGGCGCAAGTCCGGCAGTGGGAGGAGAAGCATCCCGGGTGAGCCTGCAATCCGTTATGCGGCGCCCTCCGCGCACGCGAAGGACGGGCGTTGGTCGCCTCGGAAAGTGCAAACTGACACCGAGTGTGCGTTCATGCAGCGGCGACCGCTCGATGCTCGCGAGTTTCCAGGGGCGACCGCAGGAACTGTCACCAAAGGCTCGGTATCACCTTATGATGGCCAAGTTCTTCCCCAATTCTTACGCGTGCGTACTCGTTTGGCACTTTGATGGGTCGGCGACGAACTGACGCAACTGCGGCCCTCCAGCGGCATCAAGCCCTTTGATCGCCACGACTGGGTCGTACACCGACCAAACGCGGCCGCATCCGGCGGGTCTTCCTACATGTCGGGTGGCAACGCACAGCCATTCACCGCACGGCGATGTGAGTCTCGATCGGACACTTTTCGCGGAAGGCTTGGTCCGGCTGACTCGTTCCTCTTTCGCAACAGACGTAATCGACTACTACCACCTCCCCGACGACCAAGATGGCAACCCGGTGTTTTCGCTCGACGTCCGTCCGGCTGTAGACGACTTTGAGGCAGTCCAGGAGCGGATAGGCGAATGGTGGAAGGTCAAGAAGGCGACTTGGTTCGGTTCGACACCGGCGGGAGAGGCACCGCAGCCGGGCGTGCGCGTTCAGGAGGAACGGTGATCCCGGTAGTCGCACTTTCGCCCTCGTACAGAGCATCGCTTCATGTCGTGCGATCTCGCAACACCATTCATCCTCGCTCTCGAGAGCGCCTCTTCCTCTCTCCGGGAGATGAGCTTTGCGCAGAGCCGGCTCGATCTGCTCGCGCCAAGCTGCACTTCCGGAGTCGGACGCCTTTACCTCCGTTCCCTCTTGATGTGATGCGTGGGCCATACATTTGAGAAAGCTGCCCTTCCGTCCGAGTCTGAACGACGGACTCTACCTTGCGCACGGCTGAACGAAAAAAGGTACGCATGCGCCACTTCAATCCGCAGCAAGCGACCCACGGTGAAAGGTCGAAAGGCTGTCACTAATCCAGACTTGAATTTTGCTCGCGATCAGGAACGCAAACCAGAAGCGAGCCCTTTGAGTGGCCCCCGCGCGTTTCGGGCCCCTCGCATAAGCGCATTCTAGATGTCATGAAGCCGCGGATCCCGCTCAATCTTGCTGCGGGTCCCTCTGTCTCGTTCGAAGATTTCCGCTGCTCTCACCCTGCGGCGCGGCAGACGCGGCGGTTTCTTCTCTGCCCGCGCTTCTCTCTGGCTTGCTCACGAGCTACCGCTGCTGGACGGCCCATGCACTGCCAGTCCCGACTCGTTGCGGTCTAGACGCAATCGCGACTTCGAGCTGCTAGCTAGCGGGAGATGGCGTCGATGGCGGGCGCCCGCTCGTACCTGGGCGCGATCTACCTGGGGACGATGTTGAACAATATCCTGTACGTTGCGAGCTCCTATCACGATCGGAGCAGGTGCTTACGAGCGTTACATCGCAGCGTCGGGATGCTGCTGGTCCAGGCAATCGGCTTTTTTCGGCACGATATCCGCAACTGCCGATGGACGACGAAGCTCATGGTAAGCTCGTGCGGAACGATAGCGATGCACACGCGTAGACGAACTCATTCCGAATGGTCATACAGGTCACCGCGATCCTCGCCCTGTCGCTCGTGCAAACCGCCTTCGAGGTCTTCCTCGTCTGGACGTACGACTGTGGCGTTATGAAGTTGGGCAAGTGACACTACATATTGACAACGAAAGGCTGCGCAGCTACAACGTCGATCAGAAGGCTGTCCCGTCCGACCTGAACGAATTTAGCTGGTCTCTGAACCGTGGGTTCCGATGCCGATCAGCGCATAATCGCGCCTGCTGACAATCGCGGACGCAGTCATGCCACTTTTGACCGCCTGCACCGTCACTCTCGTTCAGTGTCATTACATCACCGTGCTGTACCGCATCACGGGCCGAACCGTCTGGTTGGCCGCGGTCACGGCGATCTTGACCGCCGCGCAACTCGCATTCGCGCTCTTCGTCACGGTGTGCGCCTTCAACGAAAGCCTGTGGCAGGCCAACATTACAAAAGTGCGGCCTGCGTTGGCGACGTGGCTTTTCCTCTGTGCCGCGGCAGACGTGCTCATCACCACCGGCATCAGTAAGCTGTCTTTCCCGGTCCACCGCCCAAGCTGTTCGTGCTATTGACACCCGAATTTCCGCAGCGTACTCCCTCCAGCGAATGCAAGTCGACTTTGCGAGAACGAACGATCTGATTGGCAGGCTCGTCCAATTAACGCTCGCGAATAACGGCTTGGTACGTCTGAGCATGTTCAAACACCCTTGCAGACTCATGCGAGCCTGATATGACGCCTCTGTAGACCGCAATTTGTGCCGTCGCTACGGCCATCTCGTTCGTTGCGGCGGATGGTTTGTGGTGGGCCGTGGCAGGCTTCGCTCTCCCTCGCTTGTATGCGAATTCGTACATCTCCTCAGGTGCGTCAAGAAGATTGCGAGTAACGGAGTCACTGGGCTAAAGTCTCGTCCGCTCCGCCAGTCACCGCGCGCCGGCGCCTCGTCGAGAGTCGCTCGCAGCAGTCTCCGAGGGTACTGTACCAGCAGACCAAGAAACCCGGCGTCTTGAAGCGATTCCGCGCCGCGCTTCCAGGTCGACACCGCAAGGCTGACGACGAAGAGGGCGGCGCCGTCTTTGGACGAGGTGGAGGACCTCTGCGCATCGCCTTGTGAGTCGGGCTGCGCTGGACAAAAGAAAGTCTCTCAGGAATATGCTGACCTGTACTGCTGCCACAGTCAAACAGAGAAAGTTGAACATTCCGAACGGCACGTCGAAAGTCGGCCACTAGAGGAGGACACTCTTAGTCGATCGCGGATCTCTGAACCGGTTCGTGCTCGGCGCGCGCCTACTCAGACGCTTTCCTGCGTCCAAGACAGTTGTCTGGGACACGCGGACGCAGGCAGGAAGGTCGACTCGGAAGGCACCGTTGGTTCCGGATCCCGCGAAGGCTCCAACGGGCCGACATGACGACGAACGACATCTTCTGGCTTTAATGCAGCCACCACAAGACCTTACCTTCTCCGAAAGGTACCACCGCTGCCCCGGCCGGCCAGCGCGGACGTGCCGCCCTCGCGCGCCCTCTGACTACAGGCGCGGGAGAACTCCTCTCGCCGAAGATGCCGTTCTTCGAGGTACGCTCCTGCTGGCTGAAGCGGAAACCTCGCTGTCAGACTGATCTTTGACCCGCCTACAGTAACTTGCACGGGCTTCCAGATCGCCAACATCGAGCAGGCTCAGATTTTAATCGGACGGCGTCCGCGTTCATCGGCAGATCGTGCAACGTACCAGCGCCGTGCGCTCCTGTCTACTCAGAAATATATGGCACACCGAGCGAGAACTTTTCCCCGCCCGGCATCGCCGCTCTCGGCGCCGCGCAACCTTACCCATCCCGCTCTCTCTCTCTTTCGCCACGTGCCGTGGCCGCCGATAACGACGAGCGGGACGTGTCGAAGTCCTGCCGAGATCCAGGCGTAGCTCCCGCCCTCTCCGCGACAAAATGAATGAATCCGAGTTCGCGCATATTGGGGCCCAGCCCGAATATCTTGCATCCGTTCGAGAACGGATTGGGCAGATTGCGGTTGCACATGCTATGAGTTGCATGACGACGACTCGTAAAGATGCTGTCTACTCGATGCGACTGAAGTCAACGAGGCTGCCGCGTCCGCGATCCGGCTTGCCCTGCGAGACTGTGTTGTCGGACAAGCGCTCGAGTCGCTGGACCTCCTTGCGGATGTAGATCACAAGCTTCTCGACGCTCTGCGCGAACTCGAGGTCGGGGTCGTCCGGGTACAGCGGAGTCCAGTCGGCGCGGCTCGGGTCGACGATCGGTTCGTCCGTCTCGAATACCTCGGTCGCGCTCTGGTCCTTCTTGAGCAACTTTGCCTGGACTGGGTCGACGAGGAGGCTCGCGTCGGTCGCCGAGGCGTTCGCGCTGGGCGCGTCAACCTGGCCGCTCCGTTCGACTTGGATCGGGTTCGGTCCAAGTTTCGGCGCCTCGCCGGCCTTGGGGGCGCGTTTGCCCTTGACGCCGCCGACGCCGGCCCATCCGCCGCCAAAGAGGTTGCGCCAGATTGCCGCCGCCAGGACGGCGTCGCCGCGGATCAGGCCCTCGTCGTAGGCAGCACACGCGCCGTGGTACTGCTCGAGGAGGTCCTTCATGTAACCCTTGATCAGCCGGCCTTGCGTAACGGCGTACGGCCCGCGCATCCGGAGTTCAACGTCGATAAACATGTGATTGATGAGTTCCTGGATGTAGGTGCGACCCATCGGGGCGGGCAAGGCGCGGAACCGGACCGTCAAGAGCCAGACGTGCAGAGTCGTGAGCGAGAACCACGTCTGAAACGACGGCGGGAGCGAGCATTCTAAGGGGACGTGCGTCAGCTCTGACTTCTATGATCGCTGAAGAGAACAGAACAGCGCACCTTCGTAGAAGAACGGCGCCTCGATCTCTCCTCGCTCGGCGCATCGATCATAGTAGTCGCTCGTCGTCCGGATCGCGGTCGACGTCTGCGAGTGGTAGCCAAACAGTTTCGCGAGCTTGGTGACGACCGAGACGGTCAACGGCGAGTACCTCGACGCGGGCGATGGCGAAGGGAGGTTCGACCCGGGCAAGTTGGTCGGTTGCGGCGCCGGAGTCGGCCGCAGGTGATGCGGATGCGCCGACCCTGCTCCAGCACCCTGTGTCGCTGATAGCGATGCGGCTGTTGTAGATTCGGCGGGACTCGACGACGTCGATGCGACCGGTTGCGGCGATCCGGACGACGAAGGCGTCGAAGCGTAAGATCGCCCGGCAGCGACCGAGATGGCACCCGGACGGGCTAACCTGGCTGACTGAGAAGCTGCTCGCAGCGCAGTCCGTGCGATCGGGGCAGACATGGCTTGGACCGTAGTGTATAATGGGAGAAGGGGGACAGCTCGATTCGACTTGGAAAGTTTCGCCGTCGCCGATCAGAGCAAGTTCGCAGACTCCCCCTCACTCGTTCACAGGCACTGTAACGAAAGAACGCTATTCTCTCTGGAGCCGAGAAGCTATTCGCAGGTCCTGCTCTCGCGATCAGGCTGCTAAGCTGCTCGAATCTCCGGCGATTCCCTCTCTGCTGGCCAAACTTCTCAGCTACACGGCAGGCAAGATGCGGCCGCATTGTTCCACAAGGCTTCTTTTACCGGAGCCTGACGACCTATGATCGCTCCGATGTATGAGGCTACGCGATGGCGCACCTGGTTCGGATCTGTCCCCGCCGCATGAGCCTCACAACCTGGTCCTAACGCAAAGTCGAGCGAGCGATCCCGCTTATACCTCATTCCTGCTTGGCATGACGCTGATAGGCTGGCTTTTCAGAGACGGAGCTGTACACCCTGCTTCGCTCACCTCGGGATCCGCGCGGAGTCGTGTTTCCCTCCCGGAAGAGCGCGGCTTCGCCTCGGCGACCTGTCCCTCGACGCCAATAACTGCGTGCGACATATTTCGGAAATCTCACTCTTCCTTTCCCGCGAGGGCGATTTCTGAACCGCTCCGGGCACGTCCCGCTATCCTGAAGCCAGGGCGTGATCTCTGATTCTGGATTTTTCACCCTCGACATGTGGATTGCAAGCTGGGAATGACGTCTCCGCCTTTAAGCACCGATACGCTCGAGACGCTTAAGGTTGTCGAGGAGCGGTCCGTGCGGGTTGACGAACTGTTTTGAAAGAAGAAGGCGAGTCAGTTTCTCTTTTTGCCTGAAAAGGCGACGAGCCGTTTGGGTCTTCTCTAAAGTCTTCTCTAACGCACCTGGACATATGCACCATCCGGCTGCGCGATGCTGCGCTTCTCGAGGTACTCGGCGCGCGAAAGGTTGGTGAAACCCCACTTCTTCGAGATGATGATCTTCTGGCGGCCGGGGAACTGGCATCGAAAGGAGGTCAACGCACCGGTCAGATAAGCCGTTCGAGCAGCAACTCACCTTGTACTGGGCGCGACGGAGAGCCTCGAGGACGATCGCCTTGTTCGAGTCCTTGCAACGGACCGAGAGGATGATCTGGCCGATGTTGACACGGGCGACGGTGCCGTACGGCTTGCCCCACGCACCACGCATGCCGGTCTGGAGCCTATCGGCACCAGCGCACGACAGCATCTTGTTGATGCGAATAACGTGGAAGGGATGCGCCCTCACGCGGAGGTGGAACGACTGACACCCTTCCTTTCATGTCAGCGAAATCTCTCCCCAGGGTTTTCCCCCCACCTATGACCCGCAAACAGAAAAGAGAGAGAAGGGGGTAACGCACGTCCTTGCCCGAGTTCTTGACGACGTACTTGTTGGCGCAAATACGGGCCGCCTCGAGAGCCTCCGACGAAAGCTGCTCGTACTCGTTCGAGACGAGGTGAGCGCTGCGGGCAGACCACTCGACCGTCAACACCTTCTCTGGCCAGCCACCGACGTCACGCCTCGAGCGCACCAGAAGGGGAACTCATCGACACCGGCCTTCTTGCGACCCAGGTCGAAGATGCGGATCTTCGGGTCGGGGACACCACGGTTGTACCGACTCTTCGGGTACGGCTTGTTCTTGCAGTACCTGCGAACGCGCCATGCCCCGTGTCAGCTTCTCCCGTCGTTCTGCTCTCTCGGACCCCGCCCGCCTCGTCGATTTCGATCGGCGGAACGGGATGAGCTAAGCGGCCGCGTTCAGGCGAATCGAGGTCGTACCTGTAGCACCTGGCGGGACGACGACCTGCAAGCGAATCAGGATCAGCAACTGTGACCGACGACTCCGCGAGCGACGCTGCCGTAAGCAGGTCGAGTCGCGTGTCGAGGCGAGTGGAGGAAAGGGCGAGGACCAAAGGGACGTACCCATCTTGACTGTTGTTTCGAGGAGGTTGGCGGGTCGGTAAAAGTCGTGTAAAGGAAGGAAACAGAGCACAGCGGGTTCGAGAAGCGAGGCGAGTGAGGATGTCCGAAAAGGTGTCGAGTCGAAGGGGCGAAGAGCGACTTGGTCAGCACCTGTGCTCGAGTCAGCCCGACGCGCACCTGCTGCCTCTCATCAACCCTGGCCTGGCCTGCCCGATGCTCTGTATGATCCTGTGTCCATCCTGTCCACACCTGTGCCCTTATGGCTGCCTTCGTCGGTCCAAATCGGCCGTCATTGGAGTTCGAGGTGCAGCTCGACGACCCGCGTGGCTCGCCTCGTTTCCTCTGCCCCTTCGACGACGGCGTTTCCTTCGGGTTGCTCGGTCGGGCGTAGGGTTTCTCACAGCGAGCGTGACAATAATGAGCTATAGCGTACAGTTTATCGACTGTCGAGTTGGGGGGTGGGAAATCCAAAGAGTCGAGCCAGGGGAAAACGTCGCCGCCGCGCCCTTTCTTGTGTCGCCCCAGCCCGCCGCCGGCGTTCTCGTCTCGCTCAGCTCGAGTTCTCGTCGCCCTCTTCCCTCCTCTCGCCTCACTACACCAATGCCTCGTTGAAATATGATAGCCTCCTGCATCGAATTGAGAGTACAAGTCATGTCCGTGTCACCGATAGAGCAGCTTCCGTAAAAAGTCGAAACTCGTTGTCACGTCTCCTCTGCGCCGGTCGCTCGCTTCTCCGCAGTCGTTCCGCTTCGAGTTGTCACCACCAAACACGAATCGTCACTACACGCACATAGAGCTTCGTCTCGCACCGATAGGGTTGTACTGCTAGATACGCCCCGTCCTCAGGCATCCCCAGCCAGCCAACGGTATTCGGACTCGGGTCGAGAACGGCACCGGAAGGGTTGCTGAGGTGCGCGTCCACCTCCCGACGTACCTCGACGACGTCTATACGGGAGCTCTCGCCATGAGCAACGCTTCAGCGCTCTTGTCTGCGCTCAATAGCAGACCGAGCTCAACAGCGCAGCAGCAGCAGCAGGCCCAGCAGCAGCAGCAGCAGCAGGATCCGCTGTCACCTCACGTCAACCATGCCAACGACCCGTGGTCAGCCGCGTCGGCGGGCCACTTGCCGCTCTCAATCTCGCACTCGATCAACAACCCGGGCTTGCCATCAGGAGTCATCGTCTCGTCCGCCGCCGTCAACGCCATGGACCGCGCAGACGGGGGCGGTGCATCGGCCGGAACTCACGGCCGAGGCGGCTCCCTCGCCGGCTTGTCGAGGTCAGAGACGCCCGGACTCCCCAACGGAATCGTCGGACTCGGAGGAGCAGGAGGAGCGGGAGGCGGAGGCTCCGGCGGCGGCGCACCTTCGGGAGGAGGCGGCAAACTCCTCCTCCAGGGCGGACTCCCGCTCGCCGCGACGAGTTCGCTGATCCAACCGGGCAGCGTCCCCGGCGGCGCTCAGACCGAGAACGAAAAGGTCTACTACCTCATCGTCGACTTGATGAACCCCGATACGCGCGAGGCGGCCCTCCTCGAATTGAGCAAGAAGCGCGAACAGTGGGACGACCTCGCCCTCGTCCTCTGGCACTCTTTCGGTAGGCACTTTGTTGGTCCCCGTCCGCGCGCGCAAGACACGTCGGATGCTGACCCTCGTCGTCCGTTGCAGGCGTCATGTCGGCTCTCTTGCAAGAGATCGTCTCGGTGTACCCGCTCCTCGCGCCGCCGTCCCTGACCGCGCATGCCTCGAACCGCGTCTGCAACGCCCTCGCGCTCCTGCAATGCGTCGCGTCGCACAACGACACGCGCTCGCTGTTCCTCTCGGCACACATTCCGCTCTTCCTGTACCCGTTCCTCAACACGACATCGAAAACTCGCCCGTTCGAGTACCTCCGGTTGACGTCGCTCGGCGTGATCGGCGCGCTCGTCAAGCAGAACGACAACAGCGACGTCATCAACTTTCTCCTCTCGACCGAAATCATCCCGCTGTGTCTGCGCATCATGGAGACGGGCTCGGAACTCTCCAAGACGGTCGCCATCTTTATCGTGCAAAAGATCCTCCTCGACGAGGTGAGCGCCATCCTTGCCGCCCCGTCTTGGCACATTCGAAATGCTCACGCTGCGGCCTCATATCTCCCGCAGACCGGTCTTTCCTACATCTGCCAGACGTACGAGCGGTTCTACGCTGTCGGCACCGTCTTGAGCAGCATGGTCCAGCAACTCGTCGAGACGCAGGCCGTCCGCCTCTTGAAGCACGTCGTCCGGTGTTACCTCCGCCTGAGCGACAACCTGCGCGCGCGCGAAGCGCTCCGCGCGTGCTTGCCGGAACCGCTCAGGGACGCGACGTTCTCGCCGTTGCTCAAGGGCGACATGGTCACGAAGCGGTGTCTCGCGACGTTGCTCCTCAACTTGTCTGACCGTGTCGAGGGCGCATGAGGCGGCGTCAGGATGTAACGCCTGGACGAAACCTTGAACGGCTTCTCGCATCTCACGCCCTCCCTCCAAAATACAGGCGGCTTTGCTTTTCCCGCCTCCTCGCAACCCTTCTCTCTACACTACACGATGTCCCGAGCATATCCCTTACAAGCACTTCTCACTCGCCGTCCATGTTGCTTCAACACTGCCTTTCCCATACCCCTTTCTATCTCTCTCGCTCGCAAATGAGGCTACACCGGTGCAGACCTAGGACGTTCACCCGCACCCAATCCCCTCTTTAAAAGATCACCGTCCAAATCAGTGTCTGTCTACACCACCTCTTTTTTGTTGTAGTATCTCTGTTGCACCCCTTGTCCCGTCGCGCACCGCCAGTTGTTTCGACCCGCGCGCCGTCTTCACGTGCTTCTCGCAAGAGCTCGTCTTCCCTTTGCTCCTCTCTACACCGTCGACCATGTCTACCGAGCACGTCACGGAGCCCATCGCGAGCACCTCGCGCCCTGCTCCTGCTGTTCCTCAGGTCACCGAAGACTCGCCTGCCTCGCCTGCTGCTGTTCCCACTCCGTCGGCTGTCGCGAAACCGCCCAAGAATGCCCGCGGCCGACCAACCGACGACCCCGACACGAGGTGGAGCAAGACTCTGAGCTATATCCTGCGGCATGGAGCGGCGAAGGAAGGGCTCAAACTGAGGCCGGACGGATTTGTTCGCGTCGAGGACCTCGTGAGTTTCGAGAAGGGGGGCTCTGCGAAACTGGCTAGCATGCCATGCTGACGACGACGCTGTCACGAGCAGATGAAGCGATCAAAGCTCAAGGGCTGCGATCTGGAAACGCTCGAGCGGATCGTCCGGGACAACGCGAAGCAGCGGTTCACTCTTCAGGCGGAACCGACGGGCCAAGATGGCGCCGACGAGCTGTGGATCCGAGCGAACCAAGGTCATTCAGTCAAGGTGCGCTGACCGTCCCACCGAGGCCGACGCTTTTACACTGCACTTCCTGACTGCCCGATTCTACAGGTCGAGGCGCTCGAGTTGAAACCGGTCGAGAAGGCGGATCAAGTTCCCGTCATGGTTCACGGCACTTACGTCCGACTGTGGCCCGCGATTCGTGCGATTTCTCTATTCGCTCTGGTACGAGCTGTAAACTCTGACGAAGCACCTCGCCATGCAGAGTCGGAGGGTCTGAAGGTTATGACCCGGAACCACATCCATTGCGCCATCGGTCTCGCAAGCGATGCCGGTGTGATCAGCGGTATGCTCGCTTGCGTGTTGGTGATCAGCACCTCCACTGACTCCTGACGCGACTGTGACAGGTATGCGCGCCAATTGCGACCTCTTCATCTATCTCGACGTCCCCCAACTCCTCGCCGGTACGCATCTCGCGTCCTCACACTGACACTGGCATGCCCGCAAATGCTCACACTGCTTTTGCTGCAGACGGCGTGCCGGTTTTTACCTCGACAAATAACGTGGTCTTGACCGCCGGCGTGGACGGTGTGGTCCCTCCAAAATACTTCAGCCGCGTCGTCAAGAAGGACGGCGAGGTTCTCGTAGGTGCATGAATGCTCCGCATACATGCTTTCCGTCACGACGTCGCGAGCGACGGGTCTCGAATTGCGCCTGGTTCTCTTGCAGAGGAGGAAGCGGTTGCGAAAAGGATGATACAACGACAGTG
This sequence comes from Rhodotorula glutinis, assembly GCA_037974285.1. Taxonomy (NCBI): domain Eukaryota; kingdom Fungi; phylum Basidiomycota; class Microbotryomycetes; order Sporidiobolales; family Sporidiobolaceae; genus Rhodotorula; species Rhodotorula glutinis. The sequence continues at coordinate 587,693 of JBBPFV010000009.1, read as the reverse complement.
TCCAAACGAGCAGGCACTCATCCAGATGTGCGATTCTACTTTGCAGAATCTTGCGGCGAGACGGCGAGCTTGTCGATAAGGGAAAGAAGCTGGAATGCGTAGGTCAGTTAAGACCGGGCACCGCCCATTCAGTCTTGATATACCCACTTGGATCGTCAGGGCTTCTGCGTGTCGACGGTCGCGCTGTTCTATACTGCCGTCCTGAAGACGAGTCGTGACCTCGCTGGCGGCCGACGCCGATGTTGGTCCGACCGAGTCCGGGAGCGCCGCCGTCTCGATAGCGTGCAAAGCGTTGGCGGCGTGTAGGCGTACCTTGAAGCTCGTGTCTTGGTCAAGACGACGTACAAGGAGGCGAAGGAGTATCGTGCGTATATCGTCGGCCGCCGGAGTGGGCTCGTCTGTTTGTCCCGGAGCTTTTGCGAGAGCCTGGAAGAGCGTCGCGCTCGCCACGCAAGCATTCCACCGGACCTGCGATCGGGGCGTCAGCGAATGAGATACACTGATATCGAGGCAAAGTCGCCGCTCACTTTCGGTGACTTGTGCTCAAGCGCTACCGCGAGTGTCTGCATGACCGAAGAAAGGTCCGCATCGAGAGCGTGAAGTCCGGATCGCAGGACGGCGGACATAATCCGAAGCGAGCTGGTAGCGAGCTGAGGGAAACGCACGTGCGGTTAGCGAGCGGGTCTTTGCCGAGGCGCTTGGAAATTGACTGACTTGTTCCGTCGGCCGGTCTGCGCCGATTGTAGTGAGAGTAATCTTGAAGAGAGCGCTGATTGTCTCGTGAGACAGCAGCCTGGTCACTAGCCTGATCAGCCAAGATGACATGGTCGTATACGTGCGCGTGTCGGCTCACCCAGTTGTCAGGCCATCGCAGAAATTGGCTAAAGCCCATAAAGCTTCGCTGCCGTCGGCCGGACCTTCGCATGTTCGCGTCATCGAAGCCGAGTAGGCGTGGACAAGAGCTTCAATAACTCGGCGACGCTGTTCTGATGGGAGTGCGGAAGGGGCCGACTCCTTGGCGACGACCCCGATCGCCCGAACAGCCGCGCTCCTCGCCTCCGCGGAGTCACCCTGCTCCAAGAGCGTGACAAGCGTAGGAATGGCGTGCATGCCTGCTGAGTGCGCCTGATCGAGTTCTCGAATCAACGGGAGTGCTGAACACGCGAGGGCAATGGTCTGCGCATGGGGTGAATGCAGCGCCTGCCGCAGAATAGGCAGGGCAAGGCGTCGTTGACCCTCGTCTGAGCCGTGTGCGAGAGCAAGGGCGAAGCTCGTTTGCGCGTACTGGCATTCCGGAGCCGACATGCCGAAACTTGAAGAGAGATGCTCGATTGAGCCAGTCCTGCGACGGCGTGCCTGAGCGAATGTCTATCTCCCATGAGTACGCGCATGAGACTGACCAGTCAAGGCACGGCTTTGCGCCGGCCATGGATGCGAGTAGTCGCCAGGCATCTGCTTGAGCCGCCGGCCTCGCGGACTCGAGGATACGATTCGTGGCCAAGCGCAAGGCCGACCAATCGAACGCGGCTTGGCTGCTTGTCGCTTTGTATCTCGCAATCACCGATAAGGCGGTAGCCGTCGCCGCACGAGAGAGCGGCTCATCTGGTCAACACCGGAGAATGTCAGCAAAGCGCCGCTACACGAAGACACGGTACGTGAACGTACCTGGCGAAGCGAGCAAAGGCAGCAGAGCCTGCGTGAGGGTCCATGCGACCGGCCGCTTGAGCCGTCCATAAGGCGAGGCCGAAGCAAGCTTTCGAGCAAGAGCAAGCTCCGCTCGTACGAGATCGCTCTGACCTGCCCCGACTGGACGGCCGATCGCTTCCGCTAGCGACAGATGCAGCTCGGAGACGGTCCCTCCTACTTTGTGCGAAAGCGAAGTGAAGGCTGCCTTCGTAGGGCTGGCAAGATGATGATATTCAGCGATTGTGAGCGGTCGAGCGAGGCACGCGGCACGCGGGAATTCACCGATCCTCCGCGATGGCCAAAAATGCTTGAGCACCCACAAGCATAGCTTCGAGAGTCGCACATGCGCTCATTTTGACTGTGCGAGACGGATCCGTCGTGATGAGCGAGAGCAGCGTCGAGCGCGAGCGTGAGAACGGAGAGTCGGCGAGGAAAAGGTGCCAATGTTTGTGGAGCGCGCGAGGATGTATCTGTGCCATACATAATCAGCACATGATGAATGTACAGATATCGAGACCGTCACGTGCACCTCACCGTAGCGATAGATCGTAACAAGGCGAGCGTATCGAGGCGGATCTGCACAGAAGCGTGTCTGGCACGAGCATGTCAGGGTCGCAGCGGACTAGCGCGTGACACCATGGTGACTGCCTGTGATTTTTCACGTACTGGCGGTTCCACCCTGCCGAGTCCTCTGCGCCGGACTCGGCGTCCGACACGGGTCGTTTACAATCCTCACCAGGCTGAGCGACAATAAACGGTCCCTCGGGGACTCGAATAGGCCGCGGAGGCCGCTTTTGCGGTGAGAGCTGGGCGAAAGCGCCCATGACGCCGAAAGAGAGCTGCGTTGGAGCGCCGCCTGACACAGGTACGCGGTCGCGCGGCGGCGTAGGACTGGCCAACCCAGATTGTGCGACACTTCCGAAGAAGGACCAGGTCGCGGCGATGTTGACGAGCTTTGCGAGATGTTCTTCGTCCGAAACGCAGTCTTTGTCGACGACCGAGGCGAGAACACGGAGACAGGTGGTGACGAAACGGAATGACTGCTGACCCTGCGACGGCAGCCGGTGAGGCATCGGATGGAGAGCCGCCGACACGTGTGCTAGCGTTGCCGGGCCGCAACGATGTCGCGCGCCCGCGGAGCAGTTGCTCAAGTAATGCAGGGCGCACGCAGCAGCTTCGAGTCGAACTGGCGGAGCAGCATGTCCGACCAAAGGGACGCTTGCGAGCACTATACGTTCCGCCGTCTGCACAAAAGCAAAGTGAGCTCAACGGTAAGAGACAGCAGTTGATGACGCACGGACCTCGGGAGCGAAGCGCGACGCGCGGAGCGCTCGGAGGACGTCGAGCAAGTCTGTCGCGGGAATCGTCTCGACTCGCAGTTTTCCGAGCCATTCGTGGAGAGACGGCGGCGATTCTCGCGCATCGACGATATCATCTCCGGACTGCAATCGGGAATGTCAAATCGACCGTCCTTGCGGCAGAAGAGGGCGTAACCCGGCGTACTTGAACTCGCGAGCAATCCTGCACCTGCGATAGTATTCGGTCGCGTTCGGTTGCTTCCATCCATGCCAGAGTCGCTGTAGAGAGCCTTGCGCGCTCCCAGAAGAGCGTTCGTCGTCGAGGCAACGGGGAGGAAGGAGGACAAGCTGCAAAAAGATGCGCGTGTAAACGAGTGGTTCCCTCTGACCGTATACCTCTCGTTGTTCCGCCTCGAGCAGCCATGTACGGTGACACTGGAGGCACCGAAGAGGTACCGGATCGCTCGCAGGCTCTCGAATCGGCATCGCTTGCGGCTGAAGCTGGGATCTCGCCGTCCCCACTTGCCGACTCGCGGCCGTTTCAAGCCGCTCAGTCTCCCTCGCAGCTCCTCGAGGTACAGCGCGCTCTCGCCGAGCATGACATCAATGCGCTCCGTGGGCTGTCTAGTCAACCGGGCGGGTTCTTGACGAGCGAGTTGCGCAAACAAGCATGGCGAGTCTCTCTCCGTCGTCATCGCGGCCTCGCACACGTAGACTGACCGGACTCGGCGCGCCCTCATTCCGATAGGCCACTCTTACTGCGGTCAAATGCAAAGGGCAAAGGCAGAGAGGACGACGCGGCAACCTGGGACTTGTGCGCGCTGCCAGCTCGCGACGACGAACGACAGGTCCGCCTCGACATCGACCGCAGCCTCGTCAACTTTCCTCATGGTACGCCGCCTAATGTGCGAAACCGTCAAGTCCTGTACTGAGACGATCTGCGCAGACGTTCGCGACGAAGACCGAGATCGGCTGCGAGTCAAACTGGAGCAAGCCATCTTGACGGTCCTGCGACGCCACCCTGCCCTCCACTACTTTCAAGGCTACCACGACGTGCGCTCGGCCGTCGTACCATCGCCCGAGCAGTCGAGCTGATCTCTCCGTCCGCGGCTTGTCCAGATCATCTCGGTGCTACTCCTAACTCTCGAGGAAGACGACCTCGTGGCGGCCGCAGCCGAGAGACTCAGCCTCCACGTCGTCCGCGACAGTATGGGGCCCGGTCTCGAGCCAACTTTAGGCTACCTCAAGTGGGTTCCGAATGGGCGCACCGAATCTCCGGAGCCGTGCTGATCAGCTCGACTGCTCTGCAGGATCGTCCACCGTTTGGTCAAAGCGGTCGACCCTGAATTGTATCACGTCATCTCGCAGTCAGTCCAGACAACTACGGGTCCTACTTCGGAACAGAGCTGACGTGTATTCCCGAACAGAGCCGCCTCGATGCCCTTCTTCGCCTTGTCGTGGGCCCTGACGCTGTTCAGTCACGACCTCAACTCGGTGGCGACGCTTGCGCGCCTGTTCGACTTTCTGCTCTCCCACAATTCGAGCATGATCTGTCATCTCGTCGTTGCAGTACGTTTCCCTCATGCGACCGTCTGTAAGGACGGACCAAAATTCACTCGAACTTTGCCCCCGAGCAGCTTCTGCTCTTCAAGAAGGACGACTTGCTCGAGGTGTCCGAAGCGTGCGACGGAGATCCTGCTATGGTCCATTCGGCACTATCTCAACTGCCGCACATCCATCTCGGCAGAGCGGCTGAATCTTCCCCTGACCCGGTCACGCCCCCCATGCGGGAGCAGAGCTCGACCCGCTTGACGCGATCTTCTTCGTCAGGCAGCTCTGCGTCCAGCCCTACTCGTCACCGCAGCGGCAAGATCAGTCAGATTCACCAGCACCTTGACGGAGCGGTCGATTCGGAAGACCTGATGTCATCGGCGTCCTTCATGGCGTCCTCCTCCGACCTCGCTCGGTCGCCGACGCTGACGGCCAGCTCGAGCGTCAGCACGTTCGACTTGCCGGATGAATCGACGGACCTCGATGCTTCAGTCATCAGCGCCTCGGAGATCGAAATCGGCGACCGGTACGAGCACGGCGGACTTCGACGGAGAAGGCGGCATGCTTCCGAGATCTCACAGCGGGATGCGTCATCTTCTGCGGTGACGACCTCCTTCGCAAACGATTATGATGCCGACGTCGATCTGAGCCGTGGAGGAGACGACAGCGACTCTTTGCACACTCTGGATGAATCGATGTTTGGAGACCCCGACATCGAAGGACTCGCATTCGAGCCATTCCCGACCGCTACCTCCTCGACTCGCGCAGCTCCCGAGACGTCACTGTCATTGGACACCCGGACCTCGCGCTCGGGACATGTTGTCGTTTCGGCTTCAGAAGCGCCTGACTCGCCGAGTCATCTCCCTCCGAGACGGACCGTCGACGTCGACGAGCTCATTGCTCGGGCGCTCGAGCTTGCTGAGCAGTTCCCGATCGGATCGCTCAGCTCAACAACGGATGAAAGCCTCGCGGAGTCTATTCCGGCGGCCGAAGCCGACGCGAGTGCCGTTTTTCAAGCGTCTGGATCGGCGGGCGACTCGACGCGAGCAGAGCAGGCAAATCGAGTTAGCGCCGATCGCATTCTCGGTCCCAACAGCTGCATCTTCACATGGCATCGCAGCATGGACGGTCTGCTCTCGGACGGCGAGGCCGAGGAGATTGTCCGTCTCGGAGAAGGGATCGTCTTTCCCGCAGCGCTCGGTCCTGATCTGGATGACCCCATTCTCGCGGATGCCGCCGACGAAATGTCATCTGACGAAGTGGGCGATGCCGATTCGGAAGAGTACGACATCGTGCCTTCGCCTGGCGAAGGCTTGGACGACGCGACTACGCCGACGAAGCGCAGATCCGGCCGCGGGAAGAAAAAACGTCGTTCGAGCTCGACACTCGGCCGCCTCCCGCCGATGCTCGCCCTCGGACCGCATGGATGGCTCGCCGTCTCGGGCGTCGCGGTCGCTGCGGTAGCGTACGGCGTCTACAGGCAGCAAGGGACGGCCGCCACAGCAGGAGCTGGTACTAGGCTCGGGACGGCTGGATTGGGCCTTGGCTTCGGGGGCTTCGGCGGGGCGCCCGTCATGCAGGAAGGCGCTCGAAGTGCAGTGGATTCTGCCGTTGGGTCCGGTGCGGTCGATGGTTTGGCGGAAGGAATTCGGCAGCTGGTGTAGTTGGCTGGCAAGCATCTTCTCGCAGCAGCCGAGGTGCCAATTTCCTCTTGGCCTTACAACTTATCTTGAATGTGCCGCCGAAGGGAGTGCATGCGGCTAGGATTACAGTACAGTGGGGATGACTGCAAGGGCGACTAGAGGAGTGGTGGCGACTAGAGGAGTGGTGATTGCGCGCCGGCCTGCTGGGCCTCGACCGCTCGTCGTTGCGCCTTTGCTCTTGCGTGCGCGTCTTGTACCTGGAATCGTTCCGCGCGTCAGGTCTGAGCGGTCCTTGCCGAGAGCCAGCGTTGGGGAGGAAGAAGAAAGCGCACCATCTGCCTGAGGGCCATGCCCTTCTCGCCGAGCCGCTCTGGCCGCATCCGGAACAGGTACGCATCCAACCCGCCGACCTTGTCGATGGTCCTCAGTGCGCCACTCGTCACTTTGAGGCGCAGGTTGGTCCCGAGTGCTTCGGACCAGAGCCGTTTCGGGTGGACGTTGGGCAACCACGTCCGGCGCGTCTTGTTGTTGAACGTCTCGCCGACGCTGTTGCCCGACTGGATCGTCCTGCCGTCGTACAAGCCCGTCTGGCGGCGCTTGGCGTTGAGTGCGCTGCGCGACGTCGCCTTGAGGCACGGCGCCGATGACCGGAACGCGGAAAACATCGTAGGCGGCGGGTACGAGCTCGTCCGATCGGTACTTGGGGTTCCTTTGGCGCGCAGAGAGAGGTCCGAACCTGGCCTCGTAGGGTCGTAGAGGGTGAATGGCCAAAACGACAAGGCTCGCCGCTTTCCGATTTTCAGGAAGTTTGATCAGCTCTCTCCCCATACAGCTCTCTTTGACGCTCTTCAAGAGGATGTCTATACCAACGAGTAAACCACCAGATGGTATGGCTCCATCTGGCGAAGTCACGCCCGCTCAACTCGCCGCCGCTTGGAAGAAACGCGGCGGGTTCGACTCACTCAGGAAACAGCTCCTCGCAGACTTTCTCGCGGCTGTGAGTACTCGCACGCTGCCTGAGAGCGTACAGAGGAGTCATACGAAGCTCATAACCCTGCTTTAACAGCCGGAAAAGGACAAGTTCCTGTCAGACCTCGACGTCTCTTTGCCGGCCCTCCTCGCTTCGACCCCGTCCATCGCCCGCCAGGACAGAAAGGACCGCCCCGCCGCCGTCATTCGCTCCATGAAACAAGTCGAGACGCTCAAGCCTCAGACAAAAGCGCTCGAGAAGCGATTGCGATCGGATGATGGGCTTTCACGACAGATCCAGGCGGAACTCAGGCGGTCGTTATTTGACCTCAAGGGCGTCCCGTACATCGAGGAGCCACAGATGGAGGCGCCCTCAGCTGCTTCGGTACAGGCAGGAGCTCTCACTGCTTTGGAGACGAACGGCGGCGAAGCAAGACAGAAGCGTAAGTCTGACCGGTTTTCAAGATCTTTCCGGACTCCCTCGTTGAAATCCGCGCAAGCAGATGCATCCGGCTCGAACGACTCGGTCAACGGCAATGGTTCGCTGCCTTCCACGGCTGGAGAGCCAACAAACGCGCCAGAATCATCGCAACCCGCTGCGACACGATCCGAGGCGACTACGAAAGCGTCCGAATTACCCAAGGAGGAGCCGGGTACCGCCACTGGGGGAGCTCCCTCAACAGTGCAAGACTCAGAACCCTCACTGCAAATCACCATGGACGTCGACGTCAAGCCAGAGCCGGAAGAGGCGCCCGTCGAAACTCCCTCGGCGCCGTCGGCTCGCGACGAGGATACCGATGTCGACATGAAGCCCGCCGATCCGGCTCCTTCCTCCTGACCTGATGTCACCCGCCGAAGCCTCCGTTCCGCTCTCGCCTTCCCTTCACCACTTTGTCCAGTGCCGCTTGTAGTCCGGAAGTACCTGTTGTCGTAATACAGCCTCTTCGCTCTCGTCCTCGGAAGCGTGGCCTCACGGTTACATCGCGCTTGATCAAGTATGCAACTCGTGTGCAAAGAAAGTACCTGACGTTGTTAGCTCGATCGCGCAATCTCCGCGGACCCCCGTCAGGATCAAAGGTGGGTGACGACGCAGTCACTCTCCTGGCCCCTACAGCAGTACGGACAGGCTCTCGCTCGCTTGTATCACTCCGTTGGTCGCCGCACGCTCCGCCGTACGCGGTCTCCCAGCTGCTGCAGCCCGTGTCTCCATCTTGACTTTACCCCACTTGAACGCGATCGACTCGCCCAATTCGCCTGACTAGGCGCGCGTCAACGGAGTCAACGCCGAGCTTGATGGCGGCATGGGCGCATCGAAGCTTCGAAGGCTCGAGCCCCGAACCGGTCGAAGCGCCCCGACCGAACCTGTTCGTCGTCAGGAGTTCCGACGGCGCAGAGTTCCCGCTGCATCGAGATGACTTTCGCAATATTACGACGTACGTGGGCGCAATCGGGCACACAGCTGACGCAGCCTGACACTGTTACTGACGCGACTGCGATGTGGCAGCCTGGATGAGCTCCGGTACAACCTGCTGTCGCCGCTTCTCTCGATCCCGCCAGAGTTCCTCATCCTTATGAACGAGGAAGGCGCGCCGATCGCCCGCGACGACGCCGTGCAGCACCTCCTCCTACTCTCAAGCACTCCCTCTAGCTCTGTACTGCTGCAGGAAGCGGCGAAATCGAGTGGAGACCCTTCGCCGGATGGATCAGTCGTCCTCCGGAACTCGGGGTCAGGCTCGAGCGGCCCACGAAAAGCGAATCAGCATCGCCATTCCATCAAGAGGATCTTCGTCTTTGATCGAGACCATCTCGATTCGGACCCGGACGAGGTTGCCGACGCCCTCGCAGTCACGGAGGACCTGGTTCTCGGAGAGCTGCCACTCAATCGTAAGCCTGCAATATCGCTTCGAATGCTCTCTGGATATATCAGAGCTGACAAGAGCTTTCCGTGTAGCGCAAGATCCGTTACCGTCCCACTTGTCGCTCTCGCAGCACAACTTGGCGACCTTGCATGCCCTCGTCGACAGCATTCACCTTCAAATCGCTTCGCTCGCCCTCGCGCTCGCCAATCTGCGCCGCGTCAATACCAACACCGTCAACTCGTTCGCACAATTCTTTGATAGCGCTCAGCCCTCGCTGGAACGTTACGAACGCCTGCTCGGCGGGTGGGAGGGCGCGATGGAAGCAGTCGGCAAGGTCGCGGTCATTTCGGGCTTGCTGACTCGCAGCGGAGCGGGCGCGGGGACCACTGCGAGCTCAGTGGGAGGTGCGCCGGCGCCGCACGATAAGCAGCGGTACCTTGGCGACTACGTCTCTCGCGAGAAGATGTTGGCCGTCAGAGACGGCTGCGCCAAAGTCCTCGGTGCGTTCCTCTATATAACGGTCTTCTCGAGATGCGCCTGTTCAGAGCATACTGACTAGGGCGCGCCATCTAGCTGAGCTCAAGATGAGGTCCGAAGCGCTGCAGGCGACTCTCGATGCCGTGACCGGCGCAACCGATTCCGTGCAGAACGAGCTCGACGTCACGAGGTAAGCTATTCGGAGCGCTCGCCTGATCGAGCTGCGCGCTCATCGAACGTACTGGCAGCGCCGACCTGTCCGACCTCGAGGCCTGCACGCACGATGCCGAGCAAGGACACCTCCGAATCGTGGAACTCGTACAGGCCGGTTCCGAAAGTAAGCTGCCGCATGGCCCGCTCTCACCGTCCTGACCTTATGTGCGTACTGACACGCACATTACTGTACCAGTGACCGATCCTGAGCTTCTTGACGAATGCTTTGGCGAGTTGTCGCATGCCGACGCAGAACATCGAGATCGTATTCGATTCCTGATCGAAAGAAAGGTGAAGCGCGCCTTGCCGAGAGGGGCTCGGCGGAATCAGACTGACCTGGTGTCTCCTCTCATAGAACGCCATGACGCGGTATTTCCTCTTGGAGATGCAGAAAATCTCGGCGCTTCAAAGCGATATCGCAAGCGTTCCAGCAGAGCTTGCAGCTCTCGACCGAGACATCAGGTTCGTTGTCAGCAAGGCGCTTGGCTGACGATAAAGACCGGCTGACACAAGAGTTGCTTTGTATCCTCAAGCACAAGAACCGACAACTTCAAGCACCTCGCGCGGCTGGAAGGTCTGATTCCAGCTTATGTTGCGACGGTTGCCGAGGTGGTCCGGCGCCGAGAATACGGTCGGTTTGGTTTCTAACTCGTCATCCAAGAACGCTTGCTCGTCTATTCTGACCCCTACTGCTCTCTCGACCAGCACGCCTGCTGTCGGAACAATCTGACGACTTGTCGCTCTCCTACCGCCCGCTCGCGGACATCGAGCGGAGCCGGCGCTCGCACTACCGACAAACGCATTCCGGCAAGCTGCCCTGGGAAGTCCGTGGGCTTGCCGGTACTGCGGGCACTTCGAACGAGCGCGTTCCCGCAATGGCGCTCGAGGTTCTTGACAAGGAGGAAGGCTTGCCTGAAGTCGGTCCAGACGCTCTCGATCGTGAGCTATCCCTCTGCCGAGCTCGCCATATGCTCCGCTGATCGTCCGAGCACTCAGACCTTGCAAGTGCCCTCGCGCAACTGGAAGAAAGCCTTGGAGGATCGACTGGCCCCGAGAGTCCGATCAGTCGCGCGCGCCAGTTGGTAAAGGACCTCGGCGGCGGCATCGACGAAATCCGCGACGACTTTGCTCGACTATCACGCAGTAGGCCGTCTCTGAGCAACGTGCGTTGCGTGCCGCCATGTACTTACTCCGATTGCCTGCAGACCCGCCGCCACCGCGAGCGCCCGAGGTTGACCCGGCTCGACTCGCTGAGTTGGAAGAGCACGTCCGACATCTGGAAGCGTCGAACGAACACCTTAGCCGCAAGCTCCAGGCCGAACGCTCGTCGTGGGAAGAGCACGCTGCCAAGCTGGAAACGCGAGCCAGCACAGCCGAGGACGCACTCGCCCGCGTCGAGCAGGAGGCCGCTGCCGCAAATGACAAGATACACCGACTCGAGCTTAGTCGCGCTGATGCCGAATCGGCAAGACGCGAAGCAGAAGACCGCGCTTCTGACGAGTCAAGGAAGCGCGAGTCGGCCGAACGAGACCTGGCGAATGCGAACGCAGCAGAAGCTGAGTTGCGCAAACAGTGGTCGGCTCTGAACGACTCGCATACGCTCATGCAGAGTGAATCAGCGACTCTGCGAGCCGAGCACGAGCAGCGCGGTACCGTCATATCTGAACAGGAGGCGAACCTGAAGGCCGCCCAGCAGGCGCAACAAGCGCTGACGCTCGCTCTTGCCGAGAAGGACAAACTTCTCCGCGATCACCGAGCCGATTCGGAGCTCGACCGCGCAGTCCTGGAAAAGGAGGCCGACGGCTTGCGCCGCTTGCTTAGCGAGCGGGACGACCTCGTGGAGGAAGCGACTGCGGCGACCCGTCAAGTCCGCGATGAGCTGACTCGCCTGCGCGAGAAGGTCGTCACGGACGAGCGCGATGCCCGCAAGGTGGCTGCAGAGGCTGCGACTGCCGAGGAGGAGCTAAAGATCGCCCGTCGCGCTGCGACTATGGCGGAGCAGGAACGAACCCGGTTGCGCACCGTGGCGTGCGAGGCTCTGCGCGAGCTTGCATGTTTCTGGAAACACAACGCGCGCCTTTCGACGGACGTATCCGAGCTGACCGTGCTCAAGACCGATGCTCCGTCGACGACTCCTCCCGCTTACGCCCCGATGGGCCCGGCATTGGCGACCGATCCAGACGCATCAAGTCTCGACTCGGAGGCGCTTCACTCTCTTCTCATCGAGCTGTCCGCGTACGATCACGGAGCATTCCGTCGAGCCGTCCTGGAGAAGGCCGAAGGACTCGCCGGTGGCGTCAAGAAATGGATCAAGGAGGCGAAGGCATACCGCGAGCGGGCTCACCGGGCTACGGCCTCATCCGTGGACAAGATCGCCTTCCGAAAGTGAGCTGCAGGGCATCCGGCAAATGCGCAGACCAGATATCGCTGATCCGTATGTCTTGGTCTTTGAATAGCTTCACTAAGGGCGATCTCGCACTCTTCCTCCCGACCCGCAACTCGGCCGTGCCCGTCTGGGCCGCCTTCAACGTCAGCTTCCCTCATCACTTCCTGAGCGCGAGCGGCGTCATCGCGGAGCAGATGAAGACCCGCGAGTGGATCGTCGCCCGAGTGACGGAAATGACGGAAAAGGTCGTCGACCCGCAGGTGAGCAAGCATGCCATATCCGGTACCATCAAAGCGATCTTCCGTCTCGTGCTTGGAAGGCTCACGCGTTGTCGATCTTCAGGATCCGTCGACAAACCCGTACTTGCTGCCTGCCGGCACCAAGTATTTCTTGCTCGAAACGGAGCCTTGGAGCAGCAAGGAGAGCTCGCGTCGTCGCCGTGTCAGCACAGACAAGTCCACCGGTGACCGGCGAACCTCGTCGAAGGGCACGCGGCCAGAAATTCTAACGACAAACTCGGCGGTGGACGTGGGGTTCACCGGGACATCTACAGAACCGATGGGACCCACGGGACCGCGAGGTCTCGCTTCATCGCCCCCGACTTTTCGCAGGACCGTATCAGAGGGGTCGCCACTACCGCCAAACGCCATCGAATTTGGCCGTTCCGACTTTTCGATCCCGGAAGCGGAGGAAGAGGAGTTTCACGGTGCATCGCGGACGCCTTCGCCCTCTCTCGAGCATGCACAGGCAGCAAAGTCAACAGGCGCCCGACCGTCCGCTCGTCTGTCGGAGTTGTCGAAGGCTATTGCTTTCTCGACCCCGTCGACGCCGGCTTTGGAGGATCCGTTTGCGGCCCCAGCGCAATCACCCTTTGGCACGCCAGGGGCCGGTGCATACTCCAGCTCGCCCCATGCGCCTACGATTCTGACCGATTTCCAGCCTGCCGTGGCCAGTTCGGAAACCATGCCGGCGTTCCTGCCAGCGTCTTCTGCGCGGCGACCGAGCCGTGTCAGCGCCGATGGCAGCGTACTCTCCGTTGCACGCGGTCCCAGGTATGCGGGACCCGCCGAGCGGGCTAGTCAAGCGACGGGCATCGCGCGCGTCGGCTCGGGCAGCAACCCAGCCACCGCTCTCTTGAGCAGCTCGCCTGCGTCGACTTCTGCTTCATCGATTCACGTCGTTTCTCAGCCTCGCTCTGTCAGTTCGGCGAGCGGTATACTCTCCGCCTCCATCCATCGCCGCGGGTCAAGCTCCGCTCTCGGAGTGGGCGCGGGCGCGCCGTCATCGCACCCGAGCGTGAAGGCAGCCCCGACTCAGGCGGCACAGCTCGTCGGATCGGGGTGGCAAGCGGTCTCAAAGAATGCATCTCGCGATTCGACGGCGTCGCGCGCCGACACTAAGGTCTCGCGAGGCTGGCCTTCGGGGTCGTCGCCCAGTAACGGACAGTCGTCGTCGTTATCATCCGGTCCGCCGCCGGCAGAACGAGCACCGAAGCGGACCACCGGTTCCATTCTGGATGCGCTCAAGGGCAACAAGTCGACGGGGCCTCGGGGCGCCGGATCTGCGAGTGCCGAAGACGAAATGCGCAAGCTTCTCGGGCAACCGCCCTTCTAACCGTTCCCTGTCGATCCCCTGCCTTTCGCTTTCACGCGGATGATCCCATCTCTTTCAATTTCATTTCGTGCTTGTTGTCAATACCACTGTCGAATTGCTCAGTTCCGCCGCGCTGGCTTGCCATTGGCGTGCTGAAGATTCCCGCGCTACCTTGCTGAAGTCGAGCTCGAAGTGGCTTCAACGGGCGATGCTTGATTGGCGCGCTCGTCCCGCGAGAGTTTGGAATAGCTGTTCCCTAGTACCGAGACGCTGCGCCGCCGTCACTGGGTGGCGTCGATCGCAAACAGCGCCGCGCGCGAAGTGCTCGAAACTGCGCGCGGCCGCCCGGCCCCACCTCGTGCGTTTCGTCGGTCTTCAAGAGCTTCACTCGGAGAGCGCGCGACATCGGCGCGCGCAGAAATCCCTAGACAGATCGACGCGCACAGGAGCGAACCGACTCAACCAGGCGAAGGCTTTCAGCTTGAACGAGTTTCTAAAGTTGGACGCGTCGACGCGACGCGGTTTGTTGATCCCGCGTGCGAGGTACGAGCAACCTGTTGCTCTGCAAGCTGAGCACTTCACTGACCCTGAAGTTGACCACACAGCGCGTGTGCCCGTCTATACTCTGCCAGGAGGGTCTGTGACTACTCGTCTGGGTCGGAGTGGACGTCTTCCCCACCACGGTTGGCGCTGCGCGCGCGAAATCTGCTCCTCGCCGACGATACCGTACAGCGAGACAGGCAGTCGCGCTTGCGGCAAGTCGGCAGACCTGCTGCCCGGGGAGCATCAGATCGCGTAACGGGCCGAATGGCGACGCGGGCGGTTCCCGCCGAGGACGGCTCGAAGGCTGCTGGCGGTGCGACGGAACCAGTCAAGCCCGTTCTCGACGTCGACACGAGCATCAGTCGCATCTCGACCCGCCCGCGGTCCTCGGCTCGACCTCGGACGCCGCCGCTCTCCCCTTCGGCGCGAAGCTGGTCCGGGACCGATCGGCTCTCGGCTCTCAGCACAACGATGACGGACTTGTCGGACTTCTCGCCCTCTCCGACAGCATCTGTCGCGAGCGTCCGGATCGCCACCTTGACGCGGGTACCTCCGCGGTCGCATGGCCGGCACCGAAGCCTCGGAATGGAGAGCATCTTGTCCGACCTGTCGAATTCCGATATCGTCCACGACGATGCGCCATCGGAGAAGCATCGCGCACTCGAGGACCAGGACAATGGCGACGATGATGCGACGCTGCTCGCCGGCAAGGATATGGCGCGCGAGGAAATCGCTTCTCAATCCGCCGTACTTTTGCCGTCGGCCGAAGGCTTGCCCTCCCCGCAACGTCGTAAGGCAATGCGCAGATCGCTCGATGCCGATGCTCTCGTCGGCCAATCTTTCGGTAAGTCGCATCGAGGTACAGCGGCGCTCGCCCGGCTCACATGGCGGCTTGTGCAGGTCCGAAAACACGCGTCGTCTCGCCGCCGCCTTGGCTTTCGTCGTGTAGTGAGAACGACGCTGCCGCGACCGCTCCTGTCCCTCAACGACGGGGCTTGGCGACGAGTCGATCTCTCGATCTTTTGAGCAGGTCGGCGATGCATGGGCGGGGCGAAACCAGCCCGCGCACCGCGGTCCT
This sequence comes from Rhodotorula glutinis, assembly GCA_037974285.1. Lineage (NCBI taxonomy): Eukaryota > Fungi > Basidiomycota > Microbotryomycetes > Sporidiobolales > Sporidiobolaceae > Rhodotorula > Rhodotorula glutinis. The sequence goes on along the minus strand of JBBPFV010000009.1, from coordinate 572,397 downwards.
GGACTTTCCAGATGTCTCGGGACGTCCGCTATCCACGCACAAGCGCAGTGCTAGCACTATCCCGGCGAGGCCGCGCACGACCTCGCTCGACCTTTTGCGAAAAACGCCTGCACCTGGATCTGGACTCTCGAACCGCTCGATGGCGGATCAAGCGAGTAAATGGTCGGTAGGCATGACCACCTCCGTGTCCCTTTCGTCGCTCAAAGGCTCCTTATCGGCTCCGACGAACTCTGCGATACCGGATGTTGGAGCCGCGGGCCTGCAAGCGTATGCCGAGGCGCGTCGAGCTGGTCACGCCTCGCGCTCCGCCGGCGGAGTCGACGTCGCCGAGTACCTCGAGAGTGGGCCACGCGCGACTCGTGCCGCTCAGCCCCACCAGACCGGATCGGCGACTCCCGACGAGCAAACGAGCGCCTCGACTGCGACAGCGACCGCCGCGCCCGCCGGCACCCTCCTGTTTGCGCGACGAGGGGTAGCGCATTCCGAGTCAAAGATCAGCCTCGCTTTTTCGTCCACCACGTCTTCTTCGGCTACTGCATCGCCTTCGACACCCGCGGGACTCGGCATTTTCGACAGGTCTCCGGCCCTGACCTCGGAAGAATCTTCATATTTCACCGCAGTCCCAGGGGCACCGGCAGCGGGGGCTTTCGGCCACCGTCTGATTTCGCTTGAAGAGGCGCGCGCGAGAGAGAGTGAGCGCTCGGCGGCGGCACGTCGCAAGGCGGCGTCGACCCCGCCGCTCAACGCATCGGTTGACCCGCGTGAATCGTCGGGCGGATGGCCCGGCTCGCGCGGGACAGCCACAAGCGAGACTTTGTCCGCTCGGCGAGGTATGACCGCCCCGAGCAGTCTCCGCACGACACCGTCGAATACCTCGCTGAACGCTGGGCATGTCACCATCAAACCGAAGCGCAGCGGCTTCCTCCGCAGGATGATGGGCGGTGGTTCCTCGTCGGAGAAGCACCGCGGACCCGTGACGTCGCCCGACGCGTCCCGTCCCTCAATCTCGCCGAGCGTCAGCACGCTGTGCCTCAGCCCAACGCTCTCGCTCGCACCGAATCGCAACATCGAGTCGTCTACGTCGACATCGTCTCCTCGCGCCGAGCCCATCGCCGAGTCAGCGCAAGCGCGCATCTCGAGTCGAGGTACTCCAGAGCGCCAGGAGAGTCTTATGACTCCGGCCGGAACGAGCGTTTCGCCGACCCTGTCGCTGCGCCCCGTCTCGGCCGTCTTTTCGGCAGGTCTCCCTGCGGGTTTCCTGGCCGACTTACCGATGGCTACGGCGCTGCCCACGTCGCCGACACTGTCTGTCCATGGCCCGACTTCGTCTACGCTGTCTCATTCGCCGACATTGTCCCTCTCGCCCCCGATCGGGGCATGCCTGGGCGGAGACGCGACGCCGCTCCGATCTAAAGCTTCGACCTCGTCGCTCTCTCCACACGCTTGGGCGACATCTGCCGCCGACGGATGCTTACTGCCTGTCTCCGGCACAACAACGCCTCTGTCGGCGAGCGCGAGCGGGTCGGTTCCCGGCTCGGTCCCGCTCGAGCGCTATCTGGCGTTGCAGGACGAATTCAACCGCGCTCGGTCGATGTGGCTCGCCCGTCAAGTTGAACTCGAAGCGCAAGTGAAGACGTTGCAAGCGCGCTTGGCGGAGCGCGACGACTGAAGCAGGCGGAATCTCCGCCGCCCCTTTCCCCTTACCCTTCGAGCGAGGTGAAGGTGCGCGTTCTCCCGACCATGCCTCAACATGACCATCGGTGGGTGCGCTCGTTAAGATGATGCACGCCTTCGCCATAACTATACCCCTTGAGCAGTGCCACGTATCCCCCCTTCGTGCTTCTACGCGTCCAGCATACCATTTTTCATGACCTTCCTTCGACTTTCATCTTCATAACAGCTACGCAACTTTAGCACTTCATCCAAAGGCGCCGACCAGCCACTGAGCCACAGGCCTTATCCTCCATTTCATGACGACGATGTCCGTAGCCAGCCCTTATTCACGAGCGCTCATACATGCCGGCGTGCTGCCGTGTACTGCAGATCCGTTGCAGATATCCCGGACAGCTGGGCGTTGACTTGCGTCATGAACGCCCCAATTTGCACGACGTCGGTGCGGAGGTGATCGCCGCGAGGGAATACGGGGGTTCCCCCTTGTTTCGGGAGAGGAAAAAGGGGGAATTCAGCTGGTGTCTCTCAACGGGCCAGGCACACGCCTCCGCGTTGGAAAACGGAGTACCGAGAGCTCGGCTTCAACCTTTGCTATAGCCTCTCCAGAACGACACCCTATGGTCGAGCTTGCGCAGATGTACCGACTCGTCGAGCGCGACGGCGTACTGCACGTCGACGCTGAACCATCCGGCTTCGCTCTCGAGAGACGCCAACAGACCGGCGTCGGTGCGACCGCCAGTGGCGACGCGGCGGCGGCTGCCTCGTCGTCCCGGCCGATTGCGAGCGCAGAGACGACGACGCGGGCTGCAGCTACGACCACTACACCTGCTGCAGCGACCACCACCGCAGCCGCGTGAGTGTCTTTCGTCCAAAGTCGCCAACAGCGTCGTCGCGTGTTTGCTGACGGTTCGTCCTCTCTTCCCGGGCCATTCGCACTGACCGCGCGCCGAATCCCTCGTCTTACAGAGCTACGACGACGACCCAGGCAGCTACAACGACGGCGCCAGCTACGTCAGCCGCCGATACGAGTTCGGCCGCAGCGTCGTCTCCAACGAGTTCGGCGGCCGCGGAAACGACGACCTCGACTCAGGCTGCAAGTAGCGCTGCGTCTTCGGATGTGCAGTCCTCTGCCACGTCGAGCGCTTCGACCGCTTCGTCTGCTGCCGACACGACTGTCACCCGGGTCATTACGCCGACGACCGGTGAGTTTTTCTCTCTCCCGTTCCCTCAAGGCGCCTGTTTGTGGCGCGAAGCTGACCCACACGCGCTTGTGACACCAGTCATTGTCGTCGGTACCTCGACATTTACGTCCTCTCTGTCACCGATCACTTCCGCCGAGACTCTCTCGTCGTCGTCGCAAACGGCGCTCCCTGCTTCGGCCGGCAGTGGGTTGTCGACGGGCGCAATCGCAGGAATCGCGGTCGGATCCGCCGTCGGTGGTATCCTCGCGCTCTCCTTGCTCGGCTGGCTGTGCCTCGGTGCCGCGCGTCGCCGTCGTGACAAGCGCGACGCCGACAACATCCTCTGGCCAGCGACCGGCGACAGCTCGGCGTTGTACCCCGAGCCGGTTCACAACACGGGTCGCGCCGGCTTTGGTATCGGCGACGATGGCGACGAGCTCGATGACCTCGCCGGCACGTACGGCGGCGCCAAAGCGCCGATGAGCGAGATTGGTGCGGGCGCTGCCGGTGTGGGCGCGGCCGCTCTCGGAGCTGGCGCGCTCGGTCGCTATGGCTCCCAGCGCGAGCCGCAACTGCCGCCGGCCGTCTACACATCTGATTACGGCCACACCGACTACAATGCCGACCCGTACTATGGCGGCGACGCGTCACCGCCCGAGGGCGCTTCGGCCTACACCGGCTACTCGAACCAGACTCCGTCGCAGCACTCGCACTCGGCGCTCGCGCCGGGTATGGCCGGCGCCGGCTTTGGTGGCGCTGCCGCCGCTTACGAACACCGCTCGCCGTCGCCGCCTCGGTTCGGGTCCGCCGACGGTCACTTGACAGCCTACGACGGCGAGTCTCAGGGCGGCCACATGCCTTTCCCTGGCGAGGCCGACTTTGAAAGTCCCGAGAGGAGCTTCAGTCCGCGGCCGATGCAGGTTGGCGACACGTTCGGACAAGGATACGACGAGACCGAAGGCGGGAAGCGCTGGCGGTTGAGCGTCGTAAACGATGACCCGCTCGACCGCGACTGAATAAGCGCGGATCCGGTCCAGCTTATATACACCTGTCTTGTCCATATCCTCCCGGTGAGTCTAGTGGGCGAGTGTGCGCGATTGTGAACAGCGTCCTGATTCTTCTGCGCTTCGCAGCCTCCGATTGTATCACTCGACACCCGCAACCTGCCTCCTGACGCTCTTTCCCACGATCGCTACCGGACCTTGCGTCCCGAATACTTCCCACCGGCGCTCGGCGCCTTCCCGTGCGCAAGCGCCACCTTTCGTTCTTTCCTCAACTCGTCGCAACCAGCGGCCTAGCCCTGCCTCCTTATTGGCATCGCTTCCATTTTTGTCGTTATTACACAATGCAGGCCGCCTTACAAACGGCGTCCCTCTAAGTTTGCAATCACGACCACAGACAATCGTTTCCTCCAGGTTTCGCGACGCGAAAACGCGGTGCTGCGGGCGGCGTCGCGGCCGTTGGTCGGCCCGAGAGAGGCGCGATCGAGTTGAAAGAAAAGAAAAAAAAGTTCTGCCAAGAGTCCGGGGAAGACGAACAATCGCAGGTTGGGGGGCCCGGCTGGCAGCTCAAGTACGTTGCAAGTTGCGGCCTGAGCGAGCTACATCTCTCACTCTACACGTTGCACAAGGCTGCGCTCGCTCACAAGAGGGCTCCGACATAGCCAGAGACAGAGGAGAGTCTCGTGTCGTCAAAGCAGCTACCTGCGTCGACGCTCGCTCATTCGGCCGACTTCGCTTTATAAGGAACGCCTCGGACCATGCGTCACCATCTCGCAAAGGCATGGTCTGTCGTCAATTCGACTCTTGCAGCTGGAACTTCTGCGGGCGGTGCCGACCTGCCCACGTATGACCGGCTGGGCAGCGAGACGCCTAAGAAACTTCTCTCGGACGAGAAACCGTCGGCGTACGCCTGGACGTATGGCTCGCCGTTCTCTTCGTCTCGATCGGTCACTCCCGACATCGACACGAATGCGACGCCGCGACGAGACAATGGCGGCCGATGGATGCGGACCGGAGTCGCAGCGGCGGTCGGATTGTTGGTTGGCCTTCTTCTCGCGCAGTCGAGCGCACGCGACTCGACTGCGGCAAAGGGCCCGACTCGGAAGGGCGTCTGGTCGCACTATGGACTCGGCGGCGGAAGGACGCTTGTCGGGACCAAGGCTCCTGAAGTGCTACCGAAGTGCGAGAGGACAATGCTCCTCGAGTGGGTGAGTTGCCTTCGGCGGTTCGTTTCGGACCTGCACGCATTGAGCTTACAGATTCCTCGACGCAGAATACGTGGCAGTACGGTTTCGGTTCGACGACCATCAGTGCGCTCCAGGCCATGCTGTTCGCCAAAGCGTACGACTACGAGGTCATCTTCACGCGCGAGCGCAACCCCTACGGCGCCTATCTCGACTTTTTCGCGCCGAAGCAGCCGGAACATTGCCGCATCACCGAAGACATGTACAGATTAGACGACCGCATTCAAATACAAGAGATCACGGAGGAGACCCAGCGCGCGCACAAGGACGCCTTGACGCCACGCGATGCGCCTCGCATCCGTACATCTTCGGACGAGTGAGTCCGGACTGGACTTGGCTCACGCTCTCAGATCGGACTCGACTCAGTTGCCTCTCGCAGCACGCATCCGCTCAATCGCTACGCACGCGACATTACGTTCACGCGGGACCAACTCGACCGGCACCTCCCGGCGCTGGACTCCACTCGTCCCAAGCCCGGGCCGGACAATGTGCCGTCCCTCTTTGCCCGTCGCTACATCCAGTACTCTGCTCTCACAGCCGAGCAGTTCCAGTTGAACGCGCGGATTCGCGCTCGCCGTGACATGCTGCGGTCCGACATGGACCTCCTCGAGTCGGGCGGCCGACCAGTGATCGGCATGCACTTCCGCGGCGGAGACAAGCTCAAGCACGAGTGCCGATCCTCTGCACAGATGTCTTGGTAGGCCCATCGCCGGCCTCCGACTCCTCCATCTGAAAGCACGCACAGCTGACCGCGCGCCCTTGTGCAGCGGGAACATCACGCTCCATTGTGAGACGGCGCTCGATGCACTGCGCTCTTTTACTTTCGCCCATCCGCACTTCGAGATCGGTCGTCAAAAGGCGCGACTCGTCCTGATGACGGCGGAGCCGGATGCGCTCGAGCGGATCGAGAGCGAACCAATCTGCTCTCGCTACTTCGACATTTCCGCCTTCCCTCGCGGAGGCACCGACAAACCGTACAAGCAGACCGATTTCTACGAACTGTCGCTCGACGCCCGCATCGACGATACGGAGCGATTTCTCGCTGAAGCCGACATTCTAGCCAATTACGTCGACGCGGCCGTCGTCAGCGCGAACTCGAATACGGGCCGACTCATCTTCACGCGCGGCGGACCGTCTCGCGCGATAGATGAGTATCGGATTCGTTCCGTCGATCTGCCCTGGCATGTACGTTGGCTTGCGCTTCGCCAGAACCGTTCCAGGTCCTGACGGCTCCGTCTTTGCAGCCTATGCAATTCCCGCCGTTCGCAGGGATCGGATGCGATGGAACGACGGGTCATTGCTTCCCTGAAGCAGACGCATAGACAATAGAAGGAGCCGTCACAGTTTATCTCCCAGACGCAGGCCCGTCTCCGCAAGCCCCCTTATCTGACTCCATGTCTCCTTGTACTTTATATGCAACGCGTCTTTGCCTCTGACTGGAACCTCTGAACGTTATCTGCATGTGGGTAGGAATGATCAAAACGCTACTGCCACCCTCCGTTTCCAGGATATCCTTGCTGGCCATGCGGCTGATAGTGGCCGTGTTGCGGCCGATGACCTTGGTGCGGAGGTTCGTATTGGCCGAACTGGCCTTGCGGGCCGGGCGGAGGAGCATAATACGACTGGGCGCTGCCGTAGCCCTGTGAACCGTTGTCGTAGTGCTGGTTCGGAGGAGGTCCGCCTGGCTGACCGTAGCCCGGCTGCGGCGGTCCCGTATTGTACATCTGCTGCGGCGGTCCCGTGTTGTACATCTGCGGCGGCGGTCCCGTGTTGTACATCTGCTGCGGCGGGCCGGGATATCCTGCCGAGGTATGCGGCTGGTTGAACTCGTTGAAATCGGGGGCGCCGCCGTGGACTGCCTGAGGCGGAGCACCTGGAGCTGATAGAGATGTACGCGGAGACGTCAGAGAGTGCAGTGAGTGACTAGGCTAAAGACTGAGCAGGCTCACGAGGCATGTAGCCTGGCTGCGGCTCCTGGAAGCCGCCATTGACGTCCCGACGCGACCACTGCCCGCTCGTCGCCGTGTTGAGCGAGTGCTGGACTTGCGAAAAGGCGTGCTGCGCCTGTCCGAACGTGTTCATTGCCGCCCCGGCTCCCGGAACGTACTGCTGCGCGAAGGCCCCGACGCCTTGAGGCATCAAGACGGAGTTGTAGTCTGAGGAGGAAAGGATTCGCGTGAGCTTGTCGCCCGCGCGAATTCGGTCCATGCAAAACTTACGTCCATGCGCGCCGTGCCCCTCCTGATCCGACTCGTGCCCTTTGCGCTTGTTCTTGTGGTTCCGGACGGCATCCTTCGTGAGGCCACGAAGGATGAACTGCTTGTCGTTCGCCGATTGCTGCTCGATCCAGCCTTTCATGTACGCTCCCATCTGGTTCTGGATTTCCGAAGAGCCGTCGACGAAATACGGGTGATGGAAAGTTTGCAGGACTGTGCGATCGGAAAAAGGATTTTTAGCGCCTTGAAAGCCGGAAGAGTGAGCGTCAGCTGTACGCACTTTGCGAGGCCACGACGTTCGGGTCCATTGACGTATCGTCCCAAGCCTTGACGACCAAACTGACCGCATGCTTGAGCACGAGAACGGCAACTTGGCCCGCCGGCTCGTTCAGGATCAGAGCGAAGCTGCGAGAAAGCGCGCTAGTGAGCGCCAACGCCGAATCGAAGCAGAAGTACTGAAGACTCACTGGTCCTTCGAGAGGAATGAGTGGGTCGGGTCCGACGCATGCGGGTCGGTGAAGGCTGCGTACTGATCGGCCGAGTTGATCACCGCAGCGCTACCTTCGCCGAGAACTTTGGTGGCTTGCGACATCAAAGGCTTCAGCATGGGTTCGACCGTCTGGACGGAATCACGAGGCGGTCAGCGAAGTAATACAGGAGACGCGTCATGCCTGAATCAGAACTCACGGTCATGACAAATGCGTTGAGCGAGTTGCCGATCTGGTGGAGCGATATCATTGCTCAGATTGGCGATTCTAGAGTCCCTCGAGAGCCTTCATACTCTGTTACTCGAGGGAGGAATCGCCAACATACCTTTTCGACGAGAGCGCTGAGCCCAGGAATCTTTTCGATGGTCGACTCGACGCCCTTCATGACGTTGTCGCGGAACATCAAGACTTTCCAGAGCGTCGCATGCAGCTCCTGCGGGCTCATGTTGTCCATTTGGCCGCTAGCGGCGCGGTTGCGGATGTCTTCGATACCCGACATGTCGCGCGAGAGCTCGGCTCCGGACGATCCGGGCAAGTCGCCGAGCATCGAACGCAGGATCGAAGTCGTCGTCGAGTCGCCCATGCCACGGTCGGTCGAACGGGCGCCGTCCATCGCTTTCTGGAGGTCCGAAACGGAAGCCTCGCTAATGTGGTCGGTGGCTTCGCCGAGGAGCGAATGGATGAAGTCACTGCCGCCGAACGAACCTTTCGCATCGGCAGGAAACTTGATCAGCCCGAGCTCGCATCCATGAATCCGAACGCGATCCAGCCGTACCGGTCACCAAGGGCGGGCATTGACCCGAAGGCGAGTTGATCCGGACGGCGTCACCGACGTGGCAAAAGACGTGGGTGTAACCGAGGCGGAGCAGACTGAGCTCGCACCAGTTCGAATGCGCCGAAAAGTCTTCGAGCGTGTGCAAGAACGTCCCGAGCAGTCGGTACGCCTCGTAGTTGGCCGCTTCTCCGCCACCGTTACGGGCGCGCCGTCCGAAATCGATGCACTGCAGGATCCGCTCGCGGACGAGACGCGACGAGGTGTCCCAGTTGCCGGTCTCGTTCGCGATGTAATTCTTCATGCCTGTATGCGGGTCGATCTGCAGCTCGATATCCTGAACGGGCGGCCTCAAACGTGGGTCGACGCGGCGCGCATCGCCACCCGGCTGATCGGCCTGCAAGAGTGCACCTGATCAGTTTGAGGAACTCCATGCAGTTCAGTCTCGTCGTGAACTGACGGCGTAGCCCTTCGGGTTGTCTGTAGCGTCGGCGAAGTTTAGTCAGCCCACGCTGAAGATTCGCGTTGTCTGACCGGAGCGCACCGATATGTTCAGTCGGCAGGTAGACGCCGAGACGCTCGTCGGTCACTTCGAACTCGCCGGTCGCGTAGCCGTGCGCGAGGAAGCCGAGCGCCATGACGAGGTTGAGGATCGACTGCTTCGAGAGCTTTGTGAGGCCGGCAATGTCCATCGCTTGCGAGTAGTCGCGGAGCCAGTTGCCAAAGTAGACGCGTCTGAAGGGATGTGCAAGGTACTCGTCAGCGGTCGTCGCTGGTAGTGCGGAGAATTCCCGGAGAAAGAAGTCCTACTTGATGTCGAGCCCGCCAAACTTGGTCCCACGGCCAAGGAACCCGCCCGACTTCTTGATCAACTCGGCGAGAGCGTCTTCGATATCACCGTGACGGAATGCTGTCACGCAACGGTGGGTGAGCATTTGCATAGTAATGACGGGAGTTTAGCGACATCTCGAGCTAACCTTTGCCTTCGAGGAACGCATAAGAGGGGATGTTGCCCGCGCCTGTCCAGGCTTTATCAGCCCCCGTACGCCTGGCCACATAGGTCACCGCGCGCTATCGACTTACCGAAGGCGTGAACGCCGGGCAACAGGACGAGAACGCCTGGACAAGTGGGGGGGAAGACGTTCGTTTGTCAATTTTGTCCGCACCACCTTGAGCCAAATTGGCCCAGGTCGAGGCTGATGAGCTTACAGATGAGCAAGAAGAGGACGGGGAGCTGGCCTCGCGCCATACGACCCGACCCGACAAAGGGCATCGTGCGTGAGCGTGACGTAGCCTTCGAGGAAAGTCTGAACGAGAGTGTGAGGGCGTGCTAGTGTGCGCCGTGCTCTATGCGAAGCAGAGATTTGGCGCTACTGGAAGCTGAACAAACGAGGTTCTGTAGTGCGGCCGGGTCGTGGAAGTGCAACTTTGCCAGGTCAGAGTGGACGGGACGCGGGACGGCACGCTGCCTGCTTTGCACCGCCTCCAGAACGTCGTCTTTGGCGCGAGCCAAGAGTTCCAGAAAGAGGCGGTGCTCCCTTATCGGTCTTATCGTCACAGCTTCACAGTGTCGGCTCGACGAGGCGACTTTGACGGCGCCCGCCACTACCACGCCTGACACTGAATCTGCGAAGCGTCAAAGGCAGTCAAGTCGCTCCCAGTTTGACGCGGCCTGCAGCGAATGGCCGCAATCTTACAGCTCGTCTCTACAACAGCTCGGCACTGTAGTCTATTCACTCCCGTGCCGGTCTCGCTTTGTACGCAGATGTCCCTGACAAGTGCTAATGCCGAGACAGTCACATATAGCTAAACTTGCTCAGTGCAAGTCGCGTCTCCTGAGTCTGATAAGCGGGAGTGACGCAAAGTGAAGCCCCGCTTCTCGACTGCGGGCAGAGCCGTTTTGCCTCGTTCGCGTGGGTGCCAGCTGGAGCTTCTCGATCGCCTTCGTCTCGTCCGGCCTTCCATCCGCTCGAGTCTCTGAACCTGCGGGACGCAAAGGGCAGGGGTAATGGCTAGCTCGCAAGTCATGCAGGAGCCGAACGGACTGGCGACGATAGCAGAGCTCGCACCCAAACCGACACTGGCAGCGTCGTCGGCGTCGTTCTCCGCGGCTGGAGCACAGCCTATCCCGCAAACAGCAGAAGGGTTAACGACGCTGCACGAAGTCAGCCACGAAGAGCCTCGCCCCAGCAGCCGGAGCACGCTCAGGTCTTCGAGGTCGACGAGCGCAGGAGAACCGGCGGCACCGGGGCCAGGAGGAACCGCGAGAAGACCTACAGTGCGACCCTATGCTGCCCCGCCAGGCCTCGCCGCAGAGCCAGAAATCCGTCGCGAGGTGTTTCCATCTCGCTACATTGCTCGGGACGACCCGGCGAACCACTCGTCCGCTTCCATCGGGAAATCTTCGTTCTCTGCGCTCGGCGCCGAGCCCCGGCCGGCACGCATCTCGTCCGACCCGCCCATCCCTCCCGAGATACATTTGCTGCTCATGACCACGCCGCCGCCGCCTCGGACGACGACCTCTCTGCGACCGACAGCCTCGAGCAGTTTGATCACCGGCCCCGCAGCGTTTCCGCCGTCAAACGCGATCAAGAACGATTCACGTGCGGCGGCCGTCCGCAAAGACGACAGCGTATCGAGCTTGGCCGCGCGGATGCGCTCATTCCGTTTCCTCGGCGGAGGCGGGAACGAAAAGCCCGCCGAGTCAGCGCCCGCCCGAACGCGGTCCACTGACCTCGCGTCCGCCCCGCCACGAGCCACTCCTCGCACTGGTCAATCACAAGACGGTACGACCGGAACACCAGAGCGGGAGAAACGCAAGCGAACAGCAGAGCGCAAAGGTGGGCGGCTGGACAGCCGCTCGCCGGCCGACGTCGTGCCGCGAACGTGGTCGGACTATGCGCTGGCGTACGCGTCCGGACAGATGGACATTTCCGACCCACCCTTCCCACCAGTGGACGCACAGCAGCTCGGCCCTTCTCCGTACGACCTCGCCCACTTTTCTGCTCCCCTCGATCTCGCGTCCACTTCTCCGATTCGAAATCGGCTCGTCGAACGCCTCGACCTGCTCGGCCGGAACCGACGCCCTTCAGATCCGTACAGTTCGAATCGCTCATACGGCACGCCGTCACTCGATACGCGGCGGAGCTCGCGCGCTTCGACTACGCCGTCCGCTGTCCACAGCATATCGAAGCATGCCGGCGAAGGTCGCCAGCATCCTTTATCGTGGCTGCCGTCATTGCTCGGTGACCCCGCTTTGACCGCGTTGCTGTCTCGAGCACTGTACGCTCCTCTCGGCACGCCGGCGCTTTTCAAACCGTCGCCGAAAGCCGCCATGATCACTCTCTTCCCGCCGACCTCCGAGCCAGCTGCGCCCGTCACCATTGTCGCGTCGCTAAACCTTCCTGCGAACCTTGGCATCCCCCTCTCGCACGCGATCGATGCCCATGTGTTGCTCAACGGCGAACGCGGACTCGTCGTGCCCGACACAGAGCGCGACTGGCGCTTCCGGGGCAACGAACTCGTCTGCACGGCGGCTGCAGCGGCTCCGGGTGGTTCATATACGCCAAGCTCGAGCGGGACTGGCAAGGGCCTGGGAATCAGGTTCTATGCGGCGATGCCCGTCTTTGCGCCATCGCTGCCGGAGCTGGCTGCGTACGAGGAGGAGGCAGGCGGGAGGATCGCAATCGGCACCATCGCTATCCTCGACGATTGGCCGCGAATGGCCAAGTTTGGTACGAGCGAAAGGGCGAAGCTGTGAGTCGAGACAGCACACTTCAGCACGTAGAGAGGGCTCTCACTAATGAGCACACTCTCCGTGCGCGTAACAGTCGCTCGCTGGCGAGTGAAGTCACCCGCGAGATTGAGCGCTTCTTGCGCGAGCGCGGCGATCTCTCTCGCCTTTCTTCCGAGCAGTCGTCCCCGCCGTCCTCCATGCGGCAGCTTCCTCCGCCGATTCCAGACGTCCACCCGGATCCCGTCGACCCTGCCGCTGCCGAACAGGCTGCATTCTTCGCTGGTCGAGTTCAAGCAGAAGACCCGCGCGCGGATGCGCAGCCAAACGGGCGCATGGCGTCGCGGTGCGCCTTGCTGGCGGAGGCGCTCGACCTCTCGCTGGTCTACGTCGTGAAGCTAGATCTGTCGCGTTGCCCGCCTCCGCCGGCCATCACGGGTCCGAGTCAACTCACCCTCCTGGCGGCTCACAACTTGCCGACCGATTCGCAGGCGTCGTTCGATCCGGCGTTGCACCTCCGTGCCCTCCGAGCGCCGGAAGGTGGATTGCTCTTCCGGTCGCCGGTCGACAGTCCGGGCAAGTTTGCCAGCGGCGTTCTGCTCCCGATCGCCGAGACTCCGGCAGGCTCTCCGGACGGTGTATGGGGCTGGGTCGTGGCAGGTTACACCGTCGAGCGGGATCGGAAATGGGCAGCGAAAGAAATGGCCGCATTCGAGCAGGCTCGCGCGGACCTTCTGCCGCTTCTCGTTACGATCTGAGAGTGTGCAATGTGTTTTAACAAGTCACTCCTATAGCGGTAGCCCAAGTACTGCGGTAAAACGTCTCGCCGCGCGTGTAAATTGCGACGCGTGTCGCGTCGGAACGCGAGTCGCGCCCTCGATTCCTCGCTCCGTCCCGCTCCTCGTCCCCTTTCCAGGCTCGGCGCTAGCTGCTTGAGAGCGTGTCTGATTGCTGCCTGTGTGTGTATACACTCGCCTAAAGTAGACAACAACCCGCCCCGACCTTCGCCATGGATCCGTTACCGCTCGAAGATGACCAGCTCACGACCCGCACTCGGCGGTGAGTTCCCTGAGCGCGCATGCTCACGAGAACGAGGGCTGATGATATACGCGACCTTGCATACAGCTTCACCGAGTTCCTCGATCTCGACCCCGGCTCGGCGCAGGCTCGCGTACGTTGAGCAGCTCCGATCAAACTCGCCCGCGTCTCTGAGATCCAGCTAGCAGAGCCAAGTCCGCTGACCTGAAACTCCCGTTGCAGCGCATGAGCATGGCGTACAAACCTGCAGTCCGCAAGATGTGCGATGCGAGGGAGAGGAGGCTAGTCATCAACCTCGACGACCTGCGGGACTATGACCGCGAATTCTGCGACGGGTCAGTCTTCACATTAATGGTACACCGGCACTGGACCTCCGCTGATAAGTCACGACTACGCGCAGCCTACTGAAGGAGCCGGCCGCGTGGCTGCCAGCAGCTGATGCCGCCTTAAAGGATATGGCCATCAACACCGCCAGCGACCGTCTCGCCGACGTGGTCAAGCAAGAAACGTTCGCGGTCGGCTTCAAGGGCTCCTTCGGCGACCACCACACGACACCGCGAACGCTCAAGAGCGAGAAGCTCGGCAAGCTGATTTGCCTCGAAGGAATCGTTACGCGATGTAAGCCTGTCCGTCGGCGTGAATCGGTCGCATAGTGCTGACTGGCTCCCTTCGCAGGCAACCTCGTCCGGCCAAAGATGCAGCAGTCGATTCACTACTGCCCTGCGACGACCAACTTCCACACCCGCATCTACACCGACCGCCTCTCTTCCGCTGCCGCCTCCGGAGCGCCCGTCTCCTCTTCCGCTTACCCTCAAACCGATGCCGACAACAACCCGCTCGAGATCGAGCACGGCTTGTCGACCTTTATCGACCACCAGATGATGTCGATCCAGGAAATGCCCGAGCGCGCACCGGCAGGACAGCTGCCTCGGAGCGTCGAGGTCGTGCTCGAGGACGACCTCGTCGACAAGTGCAAACCCGGTGACCGACTGCAGATCGTCGGTGTCTACCGCTCGCTCGGTGGAGGCGCAAGCGGGAGCGCGCATTTCAAGTGAGCGATCAGGCGCGTCGACGCTCGCTGCTCGAAATTGACTTCTTGCGCTCCTCAGGACCTTGATTGTCGCCAACAACGTCGTCCTCTTGTCCGCCAAATCGGGCGCCGGTATCGCGCAGCAGACGCTGAGCGACCACGACGTCCGTGAGATCCGCAAGGTCTCGAAGCGCAAGGATGCGTACGAGCTCCTGTGGAAGTCGCTCGCGCCCTCGATCTACGGCTCGGACTATATCAAGCAGGCGATGCTGCTCCTCCTTCTCGGCGGTGTCGAGAAGAATCTGCCGAACGGGACCCATTTGCGAGGCGACATCAACGTCCTCATGGTCGGCGACCCGAGTACCGCCAAGAGTCAGATGCTCCGGTTCATCCTCAACACGGCCCCGCTCGCGATCGCTACGACTGGACGAGGATCGTCCGGCGTCGGTCTGACTGCCGCTGTTACGACAGACAAGGAGACGGGCGACCGCCGCCTCGAAGCCGGAGCCATGGTCCTCGCCGACCGCGGTGTCGTCTGTATTGACGAGTTTGACAAGATGTCAGAAGTCGACCGAGTCGCTATTCACGAGGTCATGGAGCAGCAGGTGCGTTCCCAGCGAGATCCGCCCTTTACTGCGGAGAACTGACCGCCGAGCTGGAATCTGCAGACTGTCACCATCGCCAAAGCAGGCATTCACACATCTCTGAACGCTCGCTGCTCCGTCGTTGCTGCGGCCAACCCGATCTACGGCCAATACGACGTGCACAAAGACCCGCACAAGAACATTGCGCTCCCCGACTCGCTCCTCTCCCGTTTCGATTTGCTCTTCATCGTCACCGACGAGGCGGACGAGCAGCGCGACCGACAGATCTCGGAGCACGTTCTTCGCATGCACCGCTACGTCCAGCCGGGTCTCGAGCCGGGCGCTCCCGCCCTCGACTCGCTCGAGCAACACTTGAGCATCGGCACTGAGCAACCCGCTGCCGGCACCACCGAGGCGAACCCTTCTCCTTTCGAGAAGTATAATCCGCTCTTGCACGGTGGTCTCGCAGCGTCGACGGCGCAGTCAAGGAAGAAGGGCAAGAAGTCCAAAGCACCTGAAGTCCTTACGATTGCGTTCGTCAAGAAGTACATTCAATACGCCAAGTCGACGATCCAGCCTGTCCTGACGACCGAAGCGTCCGAGCACATCTCGAAGGCATGGACGAACCTCCGAAACGATGACGCCGGTCCGAACCAGAAGAGGGTGAGCTCACAGGTTCTGAATGCTCCTCGATGCAGAGTCTGACCGGGCTTTCCGAATATCGCGCAGACCTCGCCGATGACTGTCCGTGCCCTCGAGACGCTCATTCGTCTCTCGACTGCCCACGCCAAGGCCCGCCTGTCGCCCGACATCCTCGAGGAAGATGCCGCAGCGGCCGAAGAGATCCTGCGGTATGCTCTCTACAAGGAGGTCGTCAAGGCATCCAAGCCCAACTCGAAGCGTCGCAAGCTGAACAAGCCGCGGCGAGGCGACAAAGGTTCCGGCGAAGAATCGTCGGACGATGGTGACAGCGACTCGAGCGATGACGATGAAGACGACGGCCGCGGTCCGAAACGCATGGACATGCCCGGCCAGGAGAAGCGTCCCTCGCGCGCCAACCCCGCCCGCGGTGCTCGGTCAGGCGCTCGTAAGACGGCCTCGCCGGGCGCTGCATCCGCCTCCGGCGAGGAAGAGTGGATGCTGGTCGAGCAGCAAGAACGCGATGCACAGGCCGCTCAGCAAGCCGACGACGACATGCAGGACGACGAAGACGAGGAGGCCGCACTCCGAGAAGCCGAGCAAGAACGCTCGCCGTCACAGCCGCCTGCGGCGACCGTCTCGGCTGACAAGATTGCCGCCGCCGCTCCCGTCACGCAGGGCGGCATCGACCCGGCGCGGTTCAAGCTGTTCCAGACCCGGCTCGCCGCCGTCCGCAAGTCGGACGAGTTCAAGGACTCGGACGAGATCACGCTCAATTCGGTCGTGGAACCGCTCAACGCGGGCCTCCCTGTCGAAGACCTCTTCGGCCGCGGCGAAGTCGTGCAGCTTCTCGAAGCTCTTGGCGAACAGGATGACTCGGTCATCACGTTCGATGACGGCGTCATTTACTTCTGAGTACCTATGTCCATGTCAAGCACCTGCCTCTCTCCTCCTCATGTGTAGCTCCTTGTTCTCAGGTTGTTGTATGCGCGCATATCCTACAATGATCTACAGTTGCTGGTGTGCTGGTCGGAGAGAAATATGACAGGCGAACAGTCACTAACGGCGCTAGTTCATCCCGCATAGCCGGAAGAGAGTCCGTAGTTCGTAGACAGTCGCGCCTTCCTCGACAATCCGTTCCTGCACATTCCGCATCGCCCGCGATGTCTTGACCTTGGACCAATTCGCCATCGCGAAGTCTATCTCGGTGGCGGCCACTTCGTCGTAGACTTCCGGCATCGGGTCGTCAAAGACCTCGAACGCGACGGTGTCGGCGGCTAACTGCTGCCGAAGCGCGTCGACGGCGATGGTCTGAAGCGCTGGGATCTCGAGGAAATGCGCGAGGCGGTACATGGATTTCGGCGAGACCGGCTTTGGCCTGTGAGGATACAGAGACGACCACGGCGCGATTGCGGCGGCACGGCGCTTCCGAGGAGTCGCCGAGAGGAGGGTGCTGCTCGTCGAGGCGGCCGGCGCTGATGTGGACGAGAATTGCAGGTTTGACTTTTTGCCTGGAGCTGGCGAAGCCGCCCGCGAGGCGACAGTGGAGGCGCCGCAGGAGTAAGTCGGGGCGAATTCTTTTGACGAGAAGCGGAACGACGAAGTGAGCGGCGCAAACTCGATGTCGGCTCCGGTGAGGACCCAGGCGAGGAAGGCGCGGTAAGTCCGGTAGGACGTCCCCTGAATCGGGACAACGCGGCACCACGAGGGCAAGTCGCGCAGCCGGACGGGAGGCGACGGCGGCGGCGTGTCCAACAGCTTGGCGCTCGCCATCGCGGTCGCCGTTGCCGCGGCAGCGTCCTCGTCTTCGTCGTCTGAGCAATCCGAATCGTCCCAGTCGGCGCGTTCGGCGGGCGTCGCCACGTGCGAGATGCTGCTCTCGTAGTAACCGCTCGACGTGATGTACGTCGCCCACCAGGGCGAAACGCGGGCCAAGACGGCCGACGACGCCCACAGCTTGCGCGAATCGCCCGCGAACGTCAAGCAGAGGTCGATCGCGCCCGGTCCGTCAATCAGGGCGAGGCACCGTTCGATGGGGAGGGGAGTCGCCGAGATGGACGGTTCGTCGGGTTCAATCTCGAGGACGACGGAGCACTCGCGCCCGGGTCGCCCGACTGCGAGGCTCCAACCTCCGTTGCCCGGTCCGTCGACTTGGAGGACGCCGGTCGACGCGTGCGACTCGTCTCCGACCGAGACGGCGAGGCGGGCCCTCCGGAGGGTCGAATCGGTGCACCCGGACCAGCGGAGGTTGACACGCGCCGGCTGGAACCTGCCCTGCAGCGACGACGGTTGTTCGTACTCGATATGCCATTTGCCAGACGAGAACGGCGCGATCGCGACCCGGACGAGTTGGACATGAGTGCGGGGATCTTTCGGATCCACGATGGTCGACGCGACCGTGAGCCTCTTGGTCTGAGTCGGAGTCGAGGTCATGTCCTCCTTGGTAGCTGGGGTATCGACTGCAGCCTCAGCTTTGTTAGGCGGAACGTCGAGGAGCATCAGGGGGATTGGCAGCCGGGAAGGCGATAAAGAGAGAAGAGGTGCGCAAACTTCGCGCTATCCGGCAGCGAAAAGTGCGGGGAAGTGGGGAAGGGGACTCGAAGCGAGGCTGTGCATACACTGACCATGGAGGCAAGCGCTTGCCTCCACGGTAGACCGAAGACAAAGCGACATAAGTAAGCACGCTTGCGGAGAGCAGCCGAGATGAACACCCAGAAGCTGGGTTGGCTCAGCGTCAAGAACCGAGGGTCGACGGGGTCGACGAAGTCCCATGGAGAGGGCGCAGTACGACTGCCCCAGCGTCAAAAGTAGAAAGATCGGTCGAACGTTTCCAGCCAGCGTGCTAGTAGATCGAGCAGACGCCGGTTCGACCTAGACCTATGGTGACAGAGAGCGGACAAGCCGAGGGGAAAGAGACGCAAGCCGCGATCACGAGTTGCACCGCCTCGCTCGTCCGAGCTGGTCGTCACGTTCACGGACTGTCCTAATCCCTCTAGTCGTACACCTCTCCGTGATGGGCAAATCGAAAACAAAAGCAGCTGCTGCCACCGCTGAACCAACAGCTGCGACCCCGGTCGCCCCGGCAGCGAGCGGTTTGTCGTCGTTCCTGCTCGGCCAAGCTCCCGGCAAGGACGACGCCCTCGACGACATCTTTGCGCACTCGGTGAGCCACGCGAACTGAGACTAGACGTCTAACCTGTCGCTGACTCGGAGCGATGCGCGTGACCACCCGCCAGAAAGGACCGTCGCTCGCTTTCCAATCCAAGGACAAGTCTACCGATTCGAAACCCGCTTCGAGTAAAGGCAAGGAGGCCGCGCCCGACAGTAGCGACGACGAGGAGGCGCAAGATGAAGACGACGACGAGGACGAGGAGCTGTCGGAACTCGACTCGGACGCCGAGCTGAGCGACGAGAACGAAGCCGACCTCGAGGAGGCGTACGCTGCCCGGATGGCCGCCGCCAAGGCCAAGGCTCACCAGGCGACGATCAGCAAGAAGCGGAAAGCAAACGACGACGATCAAGAAGCCGGCGCAGACAGCGACAGCGACGGCGACGAGGATGCGACGATGCAGGTCGAGGACGACGGCGTGATGGACATTAACGACATCATCGCCGGTTCCCTTGCTGCCGACGACAAGACGGCGACTGGCAAACAGAACAAGAAGCAGAAGGAAGACGGCAAGAAGAGCGCCAAGCTCCTCAAGCGCGAGCAAGAGACGCCCGAAGACCGCGACGCCCGCACCGTCTTCCTCGGCAACATCCCGGCCGACTGCTCCACATCGCGGGTACGTTGCTCCCGGCGGACTGATCATACTCTGCTCCATGAACTTACACGGAACCTCCACGGCTGCAGCCTCTCAAGAAGGCGATCGTCCGCCACGTCCTGCAAAACCCTGCCCTCCAATCCGCCTTGCCCGAAGGCTGCCCGCCACTCAAGCTCGACTCGATCCGCTTCCGCTCGATTGCGTTTGCTTCGAAAGTCTTTGGTCGCAAGGCTACTACCGGCGGCGGCGAAGGCGGTGAGGGAGACGGCGGTCGGTCGCGTAAGCGTGCGAAGGAGTGGCGCGAGGCGGAAGGCTCTGATATTCGCGGCGTCCGCGGGGGATTCCGCGCCCGGGAGGGTGACGACGCCGAGGCGGGCCCCTCGCGGAGCAACGGCCGCGTCCAGCCGTTGACCGATGCTCAGAAGCGCAAGGTCGCGTTGATCCGAGGCGAACTCAACGAGGGCAAGAAGGCATGCAACGCCTACCTCGTCATCGCCGCCTTGCCCGAGTCGGTCGATCCGCGCGCTGTCGTCCGAGCCGTCGTCGAAGCGGCCAATAACAGCGTGTTTGAAGGGTTCACGATCCACGCCGACGTCGTCCGGCCGAGGTCGGCAGCGGCACTCCTCGCAGCGGCGCAGATGGCCGCCAAGCCAAACGAGAACCTGACCGACGTCCCGCGCAACTCGGATGCGTTCCAAGTCGCACCTTCAGACGCGCGCAGGACGGTCTTTATCGGCGGTCTCGACTTTGCCGAGAGCGAAGAGACGGTTCGCGCCGCGGTCGAGTCGTGCTTGGTCCGCGAACGAGGGGAGCTGCCGGCCGGGGAACGCTACGTTAAGAACGTGCGTGTCGTCCGGGACCCGAGTAGCGGTCTCGGAAAGGGGTTCTGCTACGTCCTGTTGCAGGTGCGTCTCGCTCGCGCTTTACTTGAGCCAGACCCATACTGACGCACCCGCTTTCTTCGCGCCAGGACGACTCGTGCGTCGACGAGCTGCTAGCACTGCCGCCAGGCAAGTACCTCAAGATCTCGCGGCGCAAGGTCCGACTCGAACGGTGCAAGACTGCCGCCGCCGCCGCCCGTGCCAAGGCGTCCGCTCGAACCGTCGCCGGACTTCCTGCCCGCTCTGGTGCCGCCGGCACCGGCGCAAACGCAGGTGGCGCCGCTGCCGCCGCGGTTCGGCCGAAACCTGTCCGGCTCGCCGCGCCGCGGGATCCGACCCTCGCTAAGCACGGCAAGGCGACGAACGAGAAGAAGGCGGCGCACCAAGCCGAGCTCGCAGCGGCGCTGGCGAGTTTACCGCCGAGCGAGCGGAAGCAGGTCAAGTCGCTCGACGCCGAGCGGATTGCGCGCCGGGCGCAGAAGAAGGAGCAGAAGCGACTCTCGGCGCGGTACGAGCGGAAGCAGGCCAACCTGAGCAAGAAGCTCGGCGGCGGCGCCGAGGCGATTCTCGGCAAGGAGAGTCGGGCGGCCGAGCGTCACCGCAAGGAGAAGCGGAGGATTTCGACACAGTCCAAGAGCAGCATCAAGAAGAAGAAGCCGTCTTCCTGATTGCTGCCGCGCGTGTCGTAGCGCCTTTTCTGGTTCGAGGAATGCCCTTCCTACACACGGCGTGATATATTCTGAAGTAAGAGAGAACTCATAGCATGCCAAGGGGAACCGAATGATCCGACTTGAGCGCTGCTTCGTCGAGCCCGCAGAGTTGAGCGAACAGTCGTCTCCTGCCAACTCGTACGACCGCGCCTGCTTGCCACGATGTTTGCCCAGAGTAGCGGACAGTCTCAGTACCGACCCGGAACCCAGTCTGGCCTGTTCTCGACGCCTCAGCAGTCGTCACCGTTCGGTCAACCTCAACAGCAGCAACAGCAGCAGCAGCAACCGTACGGCAGCGCTTCCACAGCTCAGGCAAGCTCGACTAGCGCATTCGGCGGTCAGAGTACCTTTGCTGGACCCCAGTTCGGCGGCGGGAATCACGGCGCCATGTTTGGATCGACGGGACAGTTTGGCAGCGGCGGAGTCGGCGGCTCAACTTCGGCGGGCGGGTCTACTGCAGCGGGAGGAGCGTTCGGTAGTAGCCCGTACGGCGGAGCAGGCGCCATGCAGAGCTCTTCTACGGGCACACCCGGCCAGAAACGCGCCTACCTGCCCGGTTACTTGTCGAGCGGTGCGGCCGCTCAGGTGCGTCTTCCTTTCTCCTCGACTATACCCCGCCCGTGCTCTGTTGATACCCTCACATGTTCGACAGCATGCCGACTCGTCGCCTCAAATGAACACCGAAGACCGATCGTGGGACTCGCCGGCGCGCAAGGCGTCCATGTCGGGCTCGCCCGCCACTCGTTTCGGCGGCGGCAGCCTTTTCGGCCCGTCATCTGGGTGAGCTCGCTACCGCGGCTGGGAAGTCCTGGTCTTGACCGTCTTGACGTTGTAATCGGCGACCGCAGCACCCCGTCGAAATCGCCTCGGATGTCCTCGTACACCGCGCCGCCGCGCAAGTCGGCCTACCGGCAAGAGATCGAGGAGGACGCGCCGCCTGTTGCTTCCTTGAACGAGTTTGACGGCGCAGATCACGGTGCAACGTACGTCGCATTGATCAGTTCTCGTTTCTGGGTCGGCATGCGGCCCCATCTGACTAGACCGAGTTGCGTAGCTCCCGCCAGACTAGCTCTCACGACCCGACGGCTTCGCCCTTTGCCGCGTCTGGCCTTGCCCTCCCTTCGGCTCATGCTTCGACAAGCTCGGACGGCTACGCGGTCCACGTTTTTGGTTTCCCGGCCTCCGCGACCGATCTCGTCCTCGACTTTTTCTCGCAATTCGGCGAGATCGTCTCGAAGTCTCCTTCAACTGAAGGCGGCAATTGGGTCACCATTGTGTATGCTCAGGCTTGGTCGGCGGCGAGGGCAGCCCGACGGAACGGAGAAGTCCTCGGCGGCGTGCTCATGATTGGTGTCAAGGCGGTCGACGAGGACGGCCTCAAGCGGGCACTAGCCGGTGCCGAAGGCGGACACGATCTCGTGCCATCTGCATCTTCGTCGGCCCCGACTCCGAGACCGAACAGCAGCAACAACAACAATACCGGCGGCACTTCGACCCCGTCCGGAGTAGGCCGCCCCGTCAATGTCCTCGGTCCGCAGGCAGCGTTCAAGGCAGCGCCGACGCCGACGCGGAAAGGCTTTCTCGGTCTCGGCGGCGCGACGGCACCCTCGACACCGAGCGGCGCCGACCCGCACGCGAGCCTGTTCGCCGAGAAGAGCAAGCAGGCAGCTCTCGCGCAGCAGCCGCAGCAGAAGGGCGTTCTCGGCAAGGTCTCGGACATGGTGTTTGGCTGGTAGGCGAAGCGTGATTCTTCGAAGACGTGACAGGGATGTGCTATGCATCGAGTATATGCTACAAGAAAGAAAGCGACAGCAAGCAAGATCAAGCGGGGGGGAATGGATACAGGATCGGGAAGAAGAGGGATGCCCGAGGACTGTCCGAACAGCGGTACTCGAGGCGCGTCCTTACGAGTCGCTGGACAGGTCGACCGTCTCGGACAATTGGCGGATCGAGGCGAGGCGCTGTTCGAGCTGGTCACGAAGGGAGCGGGTCTTGCTGAGCTGGATTTGCAGCGTCGTGATCTCGCTGTGGAGAAGCCTGCGGTCAGCTATGGCTCTCCCGCGCGTGCGACCGACAATGTCTGACCTCTTCTGCTTCTCGACTTGCTCGAAGCTCGCCGAGACGAGTTGGCGCTCCTGTTCGACAAGACGGCAACTTTCCGAGTTCGCCCCGACCAAGAAATCGACTTTGGTGGCCACGGCCGCGGCCAACTGGCTTATTTGCTCCTCGAGGGCGAGGATGCTGACGGTGTCGGTGTCTTCGGGTGTCGCAACGGGATCCAGGCCAACACTGGCGGACAGCGTCGCGACGAGGCGGCCGAGAACCTCCGCCATGCTGGCGAGTTGAGCGCGAGCTTGTTCGAGCTGTTGCTGCACACCGAAGGTAGAGTCGCACGACTTGCAGACGCCTTTCAAGATGGCGACGAGGAGTACGTCGAGCGCTGCGTCGTTCGGAACCGGGAACGGAGTCGGCAAAAGAGCGAGGATGTCTCGAGCGTTCGAGCGAGCAAAGTTGAGAAGGCCGAGGTGGTGGGCCACCGCGGCGCGGAGAACAGCCCTCTCCTTGTGCAGCCTCTGGACCGCTGACACAATTGCAGCAGCATCGGAGCTCGGAGAGGCGACGGGAACGGAATCAGGAAGCTGGAGAGCAGAACGCAGTTGTTCGAGGAGGTGGTCGAGCGTACTATAAAAGGCAGAAATCAGCGCTTCAGAAGACGATGTTCCGACTAAGGACCTTACGTTTCGCTGTCGGCGGCCTCAGATGTGTGCTTGGCGTGAAGTACCTCCAGCTCGTCGACGCGGGACTTTGCGCGCTCCGCTTGCGCTTCGGAGTCCAAGAGCTCCAAATGGAAGCGCTCGTTCGAATGAACCAGGTCGAAGATCTGGGAGTCTCTGGCGCACAAAAGGCTTTCTTCGGCGTGGCGAGCATTCTGAACTTGCTTGTAGCGGCTGGAAATGCGCAGAAGGTCAGAAACGCTCGCGCAGCAAGGCCCGCCGGCAACGGACGAACTTACGTTTCGCTATCTCGAAGCTCCGACTCGAGCGCCGCCATGTCGGCTCGATACTGCTCTGCCTGCTCAGCTGTCGGCTCGAGAACCTCGAGGCTCTCCAGCTTGATGAGGAGAGCCGAACGTTCTTGCGTCAAGGTCGTGATGGTCTCCTGGTCAGCTTGAATCCGCGAGAGGTGTCTGTACCGGAGAAGTCGCTCAGCAAAGCTTAAACCAGCTCGACGTAGGCGTCCGAGTGCGGCGCAGACTCACTGCGCCAAGGCGTTATCAAGCCGCTGCTTCGCAACGGCGAGCTCTTCCTTGAGGCGAGCCAGCTCGAGTTCGAGGATCCGGCGCTGTTCCATCGACAGGTCGAGTGCTTCGGTTTCGCGCTCCTTCTCACGCTGACTTGTCTCCAATCGCATCTGAAGTTCGCGGCATTCCGTAGTCGCGGCGCCGAGCTCTTTGGAGCTCTTTTCGAGCTCCGCTTCAAAGTGGGCTAGCGAGGCCTTGAGCTTGGCGGCGCCAGTACGGACAGCGTTCAGCTCCCTGCGATGGAGAGCATGAGCGGAAAGTTACCTCGCGAGGCTGACCGCCAGGCGACTCACTGCTCGAGTTCCTTGTTGCGCTCCACGGCTGACTCGAGGGTGGCGGTCGTGTCGGCCTTGTGGGCCTCAAGCTGCTTGAGGGCGTCTACAAGCTGCGTTTCGAGCTCAGTAACGCGACGATTCGAAGAGTGCAGTTCCTGCTTCAGGCGCCCTTCGCGCGCAAGCAGCCCCTCGTAGTCGGCTGCGGAGCTCGCGAGCTCGAGGCGTTGCTGTTCGAGAGCCGCCGTCTTGGTGACAAGCTCGCGTTCGAGCGCCTCGTGGCGCTTCAGCGCATCGGCGAGTGCGGTATGATGCTCGCGAAGGCGCTCTTCGTGCTCGCAGGGTAGGTCGAGTCCGTCCATGAAGACGGAAGCAGCCGCTGCGGCTTGGTACGCGACAAGGCGACGCTCCGACGCTGCCAGCCTTGCTTCAAGAACGTGCGCAGCGTTCGTGAGTTCGGCGACCTTCTCGTGATGCGCTCTGTCAAAGCAAGCTCCCGTCAGCTCCCGATCGCGCGGTGAGTGAACGGTCGGAGGGACTTGCCTTTGCATCAGCTCGAGCTCCTCCTTGTACGAGTCGGCACGAGCTTTTTCACTCGCCATGGCGGAAGGTCTCGCACCGTCGGAGCGGGAAGTCCCGCCGATGGGTGCGGAAGCGCTATCCGAGCCCGCCGGCTGGCGAGACTTCGGCAGCGGCGACGTCCACGGACTCGACGTTACGGGTCCCGACGTCGCCGACGATACGAGCCACGCTGATGAGGAAGAGGCTGGTCCGAGTGCAGACTGAGCTCCGTGCTCGATCTGTTTACCCTTGCCCTTTGGCGTGACATTCGGGTCTGGCGCAGACTTGCCCGGCTGGTCATCGAAGACAAGCTCGGGGAACTCCTGATCGTCGAAACCTGAGCGTTTCGACGGACCGGGAGCTGCAGCCTCGGGGTTCACAAAGTCGTCGAACATCTGCTGATCCAGGCCGCCGAGATCCGCCCCGCGGTCGTCCTCTTGCCCAGCGGAGTCGAGGGCCATAGCCCCGTACGCATCGCGCTCGTCAAAGCTGATCGTTGCCGGGTCGACGTGCTCCGCGAGGCGATCGCGCAGCTCGAGGGCCTTTTTGCGCCACTGTTGATTCGCGAGGCTGATCGCTAAGAGCTTGTGTCGCAGCTCTTCCGCGTCGTCCTCATCTTCGCCGTCGGTAATCGAACCGTCTCCAAGCTGTTGCGCAGCCGAGAGCGCTTGCTCCAGCGATTTCACCCGCGAGATCAAGTCGGCCTTCTTGAGTTTGGCCAAGGGTTCGGGCGTACTGATGCGGCGTTTGTTAGGCGAAGCTGCCGTTGCTTGGGCTTCAACAACGACTTTGCGCTGCTTGGTCGTCGTCGACTTGGCCTTGGGGTTCGGGATAACTTCGGCGATCCCATCCTCGTCGTCCTCGTCACCAGCCGACTCGCTCGGCTCCTCGTGGTCGACCGTCCGCCGGGCCGACCGCTTGCGCAGGGCCGACGGCGTCGTGTCAGCGTCATCAGCCTCGCCTCCGGGATCCCTAACCTCGTCCTTGTCGAAGTGAGCGAGGCACTCGGCGGCGACGTCGTCGACATCCTGTCGGAAGAAAAGTCAGCTTTCTCCTGTCAGTCGCGCAGTGGGTCCTTTAGCGAGGTGCCGCGAGCTCGCACCTCGTCGTCGTAAAGTCCGTCTATGGCGTCTTCCGCGGCAGCCGTCAAGAGAACGCCCTTCTTGCTGGAAACGAGCACCCCTTGTTCGACGAGCTTTTTACGCGCCTCGGTGACTTTGGCCTTGACGTCGGCTGAGCTCGCACCTGCTTCAGACTCAGCGGTCTCCAAGACTGCGAGGTCATAGGTCAGGTCGGAAAGCGAAGCGACGGGTCGCGGCATGTTCCGAAGGCCGTCCAAGGATCGCCACTCACCGTATTTGGAGATGGCCGGATGCGTTGCGCGGCCGCTCGGCTGAACCTTTCTGGCCTTGCTCTTGCCTTTGATCTCGGGCTGGTTGCTGTTCCGGTGAAGCAGGACGGCTGCGAGGACCTTGCGCTGGAGGAGGGACCCCGCGGTTGGGCCACCGAGACTCCTGTCCGACGCCTTGGTGCGGCGCGTCACCGTCTTCTTCCTGGTCGAAATCGAGACGCGCTTCGGCTGCTGCTTCTTGGCGTTGTTCTTCTTTTTTGAGACAGCGCGAGCGCTGGCTGAAGCGGTGGCGAGACGAGGAGCCGGTGACGACGCGACGAACTCGGGCCTCAGGTGGTCCGTCGTCTTCCGGTCCGTCCGGTTCTTGACGGACTCGGAGACCGTCATGCTGCCAAGAAAAGCTAGGTCCGGGGCGCAGGGTTGTGCCGCGAGGTGGTGAAGGGGGAGGAAGGGAAGGGAAGGGAGACAAAGATGTCAACGCAGACGCGTCTCGCTGAGGTCGTCCCCCCAACCCGCTCGTCACTCGTCACTCTCGCTCAGCACGGGTACTCGGGCATGATACGAGTGTCTGTTACATCACTATGCAAATTGCTGGCGGAAACTCTTGCAGTACCTACTCGACAGTGACGGACTTGGCAAGGTCTGGTTTGATTTTCGGGAGGTCAGCATTTTCCCCTAAGTCGTTAGAGGTATAGATATGACTCGACTGCGCGGCATGTCGACGTCTTTAGAAGGCAGAGGCGCATGCAGGAAGAGAATGTAAGCATAGAAACGCGAAAACCACTGCAAGTCCCGCGAAGGGAACCGAACGACTCACTGCAACCCTTGGCGACTGCGAGGTGGTACGACAGGAGCTGGAGCGGGACGATCGTCAAGATTCCCTGGAGGCAGTCGATCGTTTGCGGGACGCGGATGACCGAGTAGCGCGAGTCGTCAATGGTCGTGTCGTTGTCGTTGGCGATGATGAGCGGCCGGCCACCGCGGGCCGACACCTACAAGTCCCGTTTAGCGTCAGCTCTCGTTCTACAGTAGCTACTACCGTCACTCACCTGTTCGAGAGCAGAGCGCGTCTTGGCGTAGATCGAGTCTTGAGTCATAAGGAGGATCACCGGCATATCGGCATCAATCAGGGCGAGCGG
Source organism: Rhodotorula glutinis (assembly GCA_037974285.1). NCBI lineage: Eukaryota > Fungi > Basidiomycota > Microbotryomycetes > Sporidiobolales > Sporidiobolaceae > Rhodotorula > Rhodotorula glutinis. The sequence goes on along the minus strand of JBBPFV010000009.1, from coordinate 544,821 downwards.
GCCGTGCTTCAGCTCGCCGGCCAGGATGCCCTCCGCCATCAAGTACGCGAGTTCCTTGATCTTGAGCGCCGCCTCGAGGCACGTCGCGTGCTGGTAACCACGGCCCATGACTACACGAAAGGACGAGTCAGTCCAAACTTTTGCTCCGATCACTCCGACCGGGATACCTACTGAGGAGGGACGTCTGCTTGGCGAGCATCGGCGCGAGAGCCTGGAACTCCTTGTCGTGCTGGAGGATGGCACGGATCTGTCCGGGAAGCTCGTGCAAACCGTCAATGATGGCGTTCCTGCGTGCAGTCATCGACAAGCGGTCCTCCGAGAGCTGGATCGCCATCATGACGAGCGCAATGTACTGCGACGTGTACGCCTTGGTCGACGCGACGCCGATTTCCGGGCCGGCGTTGACGTGAATACCGCAGTGCGACTCGCGCGAGATGGTCGAACCGACGACGTTGACGACACCGACGTTGAGCGCGCCGCGCTCGAGGCAGTACCGCATCGCGAGGATTGTGTCGGCAGTCTCGCCCGACTGCGAGACAAAGACACAGACGTCGTCGCGGAAGATTGGCGTCTTGCGGTCGAGGAAGTCGGACGCTAGCTCGATCGAGACGGGGATCTCGGTCAATTCCTCAAAGATGGACCGAGTCTATGCGAGCAGGTTGTCAGCGTTCTGTCCACTTTCAATCCACGCCGAAACACATACAGCGAGGCATGAGTGGTACGACGTTCCGCAAGCGACGAAGACGAGACGACGGCAACGACGGATAACGTGGAGGTACGCCTTGAGACCGCCGAGGGTGATGGTGTGGGTGTCGAAGTTGACGCGACCACGCATGGTGTTGACGACCGACTCCGGCTGTTCGTAGATTTCTTTCTGCATGAAGTGATCAAACGACCCCTTCATGATGGCGGCGAGCTCGATCTCAAGAGTTTCGATGGCGCGGATCGTCGAGACGGTGCCGTCGTTCTTGCGGAGACGATGGATGTGGAACTCTCCCTCGGCGATGTGCGCGATGTCGTCATCCTCGAGGTACAAGACGCGCTTCGTGTGCTCGACGATCGCCGACGCGTCCGACGCGATGAAGAACTCGATCGGCTGGGGCATGCCGTCCTCCGACAGGAACGCGCGCGACTGACTCCGGACGAGTTTGCCGCCCTGCGGGTTCGCGGCGGACGGGACGCCGAGGAGACCGTTGGCCGCGCCGGGCGCGGCGTCCTCGTTGAGGGCCTTCTCGGCGTCGGCGGCACCGGCAAACTCGACGTCGACAAAGTCGACCTTGAGCTTCTTCTCCGTCTTGACACCAATGAGGACCGGCGAACCGCGGCGCGCGACGACGACCTCATCCGGGTAGTGGACCGACTTGAAGACGAATGCGAACGCGCCCTCGAGCTCCATGATGACGCTCTTGATCAACGACGTGAACGAGATCTGCTTGCCCTTCTGCGAGTCGTACAGGTACTTGGCGAGGACGGCGGCGACTTCGGTGTCGGTGTCGGTCTGGAACTTGAAGCCGCGCTTCTCGAGAACGAGGCGAAGTTCTTTGTCTGCGGGGTGACAGCTTATCAGCAAATCAGCCAAGTCAGACAGCGCAGGGAGAAGAGTCGGCGTACAGTTGGTGATGATACCGTTGTGGACGACGGTGAACTCCTTCATCGGGTCGGACGTGTGCGGGTGGCAGTTGGTCGCTGCAGGAGTGGCAAGTCAGTCTCCGGGATCTCGCTTCAGAGTACATGGCGCCCGACGACATACTGGACGGAACACCATGGGTCGCCCAACTGCGGCGGAAACGAAAAAAGAAAAACCGCTCGGTCAGCTTGAAGTGCATTTCGACCTGCGGACTCGTCAGATCGCGACTGACCGGGTGTGCGCAATGCTAGTCTGGCTGACGTAGGAGCGGTCCATGTCGATCGGCGCCGTCATGCACTTCTCCTTGAGGTGCGCGACCTTGCCGACCTCCTTGAAGATGAACGGCTGGTCGGGCTCGTCGCCCTCGATCGAAAGTCCCGCCGAGTCGTAACCGCGGTACTCCATGCGCTGGAGACCGTTGATCAAGGTCTCGAGGACGAAGCGGCGGTCCTGCAAGGTCCGTGGGCCGCGTCAGCTGCAGTTGGGCGTGCGACCTGCCGCCGGTCCCGAGCCAGTTTTTCCGGGTCACGTACACGCTCGCAGAGGAAGGACGCATAGGCAAAGATGCCGCACCTGTGCATGTCCTATGGTTAGCTCGATACTATCTGCCATGGTATGAGGGAAAAGCAGGCTTACATCTTGTCTCAATTGGTTGCTGCGCAAAGGGTCGCAGAGAAATGTCAGCCGCCAACTTTGCTTAAGCGAACACGTATTATGTGCGCCAGTTCGTGACGTCGCATCCGCACGAGCAGGACGCTCCCGCAACAGATCCGCTGAGGACGCGACCGAGTCGCGCGTCCGCGGCGTTGCTCGAGTCGAACATTTTCTCTCGCCCACGATTGGCGTCGCTGACTGCGACCGGCCAGGTCCTGAACCTTATCCTGCGCATCTCGGCTTGCCTGCGTGTCCGATCGATGTGACGATGGACGATACGAGATCGTCCAACAATTGTCGTGTCCGTCTCTGGCGATGCCAAGCCCTCCTCCACCGTACCGGCCCTAACGTCCAGCCCAGCTGGCTGCGAGAGACTTGAGGCGACTGCCAGAACCGAGTGCTGGTACTGCGAGTCGTTCTCGACGAGATCGCAGACTGTCCGCGACCGCATCGAACGCGAGGTGCCGTCTCGCGTTCCCGCCTCCGCAACCTCGGAAAGACCTGATGGACCTCCCCATCGCCTCTCAAAGCACTTCGATAACGAGTCGTGAGACTCACGATGAAAAGGAAGCGGTGATACGAGGGAGAGAGGCTCGAGTCGAGTGTGAGCGCGTCGGAATGGGAGAATGTCGATTCTGCTGGTGAAATCGACGTCGAGGGTGGATCGGCTCAGACAGGGACCGCAGTGATTCTGAGTGCAGTTGCGAAGGGGTTGGAGTAACTCTGGACCAGGGTAAGAGTCTGTAGAGACCGAGACAAAGTTGACTGACGGCGACGCGGACAGTCCGTCAAAGGCGATTGAGGCGGTGCAGCGACAAGAGAAACGCGCCAGCAGCTGGCGCAATACACCGTCCGCACAAACGTTCGCCTCCGTCTCTTTCCGTACGTGCAGCTCTCTTCTGTTCACGCTCTCATTGCAGACCTGCACTCGGGAATAGGGCTGGCATATGCAATCAGAACTGCCCCTTCTGCTCGGGGACCCAGAACCGGAATCTGCCCGTCTTGAACCCGTGGTCGAGCTGTCGCAAGCAGACGCTCTCCATCTCCCGCTGCGTCTCGACAGTCAGGGTACTGAACACAGTGTACGCGTCAGCTCGAGTTCAAGGTAGAGACGGAGGGACGGAGAGACAACGCACCCGACGTGAGGCAGCAGGAACGCCTTGCCTTCCTTCTCGAGCCGCAGCAACCCTTCTTCGATCTGGGGTTCGTTCTCATATACGTCGAGACCACATCCGGCAATCTCCCCCTGCTCGAGCGCCGCCACGAGCGCCTTCTCGTCGACAACGCCCCCGCGGGCCGTGTTGATCAGGATCCCGCTGTCCTTCATCTGCCGGAACTGCTCGGCCCCCATCGTGTGCTTCGTGTGTGCATTCAAAGGCAGGTTGAGCGAGACGACGTCCGACGTGGAGAGCAGCTCGTCCAGAGACGAGACATAAGTCGCGCCGTCTTCGAGGTCGGGCGAGAGGCGATTCCGGTTGTGATACACGATTGTCATGCCGAGCGCTCGAGCCCTTCGAGCGAACGCACGACCGATTCCGCCCATTCCGACAATCCCGAGCTGCGAGAGATCAGAGCGATCGGGTAAGATTCGGAGCTGACAGAAGTGGCGGGATAGCAGGGGGACTTGCCGTCTTGCCCTCCGGGTCATTCGATAGCGGCAAGCCGGCGTTGAACGCGCCGTCTCGGAGGTTGTGCTGCGCTTTACCAAACTGCCGCAGGGCACCGAGCATCAAGAAGAGCGCCGTGTCGGCTGTCGCGCCGTCGACCGCCACCGGGACGTTCTGGTTCGCGATGAGCGATCAGCGGTCGGCCTTGGCCAAAACCACGTATGCGGGCGCCTTACCGAGACCTGAATCCTCCGCTTCGTGCACGCATCGACGTCAATCTCTGTTCCGGTCACGAACAAAAGTCAGCCGACGGTCGCCCGTGTCAAGAAAGCGGAGTTGGCGGCCGAGAAGGACGAACGATCATATCCAGCTCCGTTGTGCGCGATGAACTTCATGTTATCCGGCAGTGCGGCGACAAGTTCGGCGTCGAACAAGCCAGTGACCTGTACAGGCATGGATTCTGAGCGAGCTGCCGCGCACAGCTCGGAGACAAGCCGCCGGCTAGCTACCTTGGTCGACGGTCCCTTGAAATGCCTGTAGATCCCCTGCGCGTGCCCGTACTTTGTTCGGCAGTCGTCGATGAACTGACTCCGGCTCGTCGAAGAGAGCGGCTGACCTCCGAACGCGACGTCAGCTTGAATAAGCAGCCGTCGCCGGAGGAACAAATGCGGACTGCAATCGAGACGCACCTGGACTTCCCACTTTTGACTCAGGTCTCGGAGGAGGTCGCCGGCAAGCTTGATCTCATCCATCAGGAGCACAACCGGTTTCCCCGACCCGCTCGAGGTCGAGACGTCCTGGATCGACGGCGTCATGCTGAAGTTGCGAGTTTGTCCGAGTGGGGCGAGATGCAAGCGACACCGAGCAGGGCGTAGCAAGAGCGCGCGAGGTCTTGTTCGCAGCAGGTGAGCAGGTGAAATAGCAGAGGAGGAAGCCATGATCTTGACTGGAGAGCGTTTGCCGAGGCAAGGGGAATGAACAGCCGACGCAAGAAGCCGATAAGCGACCCCTCAACGGCGCGTGCCGTCGGCAGCCGCGCTCTCTCGGCCTCGTCTTCCCCGCGGTATTTCGCTTGGATGATCTTTTGTAGTGCTGAGATGCAGAGTGTGGGTATGCTACAGGACATGGAAGTCTCGTAAATGCGCGCGATCAAGCTGACGTGGCGACGGGAGCCAAGAGCGACTCGGCCCGCTTCGCGCAAAACTCGTAATAGAACCGCCGGATCGGGTCAAACTCTTCGAGAGACCGGAACAGCTGCATAGCGCGGTGAAGATTGCCAGTCAGTCAAAACAGCTGTTGCCGCGCCGTGAGATGAGAGCGACTCACGTCTGCCGCCTCTTTCGCCTTTTCGCTCCGCCTCCGCTCAGCATCCGCCTCGGAGGCCTTGACGGCCGCCGCCTCCTCGGACGCCGCGTCCGCGAGGTACTCGATCGCGAGCCAGGCGGGCAACTCGGCCTTGTCCGATATGGGCGGTTCGCCCGCGGGGAGGTCTGTCGGCGTGTTGAGCGCGAGCGGCTTCGCAAAGTCGGAGCACGTCGAAAGTGGGCGCTGCAGTCGCTTCAGGGTCCTGCGTGCCGGAGTAGATTGTGTCCGTCAGCGAAGTGCCTCTTGGTCTGCAGCCGGATAGGCACGACGAGAAGAAACCCACCCTCGCAAATAGTTCCATGCAGACGGGTTGTTGGGCGAGATAGCGAGCTTTTCCTTGGCGTAGCTATGCACGCCGGCTCGTCAGCTCTGGTCATCTCGCCTTGTAGCACTGCACGCGAGAACGTACCGGATTTCGCGGTCGCCGCAGTCGCCTCCCGTCGCGCTCTCGAATGCGACAAAGAACCGGTGGTTCCACGCCGAATTGTTCCGCAAGTCCTCGTCGAGCAATTTGTCGGCATACGCGAGCTCGCCGTCCCACACTTTGCGCTGCTCGTCTGTTGCCGAAGCCGAACGAGCGCGAGCTGCGCTGGAAGAGGTGGACCAGAAATGGAGGAGGACCCATTGGCGGTACGCCCACGTGTGGTAGTTCTTGGCATCGAGAGCGAGAGCTTTGCCTGTGAACTCGAGCTCGCGGGACGGGTCGTCGAGGGCCAGGACGATCGTACGGCGGTGTTGCCTTGCGAGCGCCCGAATCTGGGTTAGTGCTCAACGATAGGGAGCGGATCGCCCTCCGGGGCAGGCGACTCACCAGACCTGGTACGATTTGAGGTGGTGCTTGACGAGTTGGTCGAGGAGGTCGAGTTCGGCAGAGAGGTTGGTCTGCATCTGGAGCAGCGTGTCGGCGCGGTACTTCCTGTTCGAGTCGTCTCTTGCGGTCAGCCTCTTTCTTTTGGGCAAAGGAAGACAGGACATTCTCACCAGACGGTGTAATGGCCGGGGTTCATCTGGATGATCAGCTTGGTGATCTCGAGGGTCCGTTCTGACCGTTCCTCTTTCGCGACGATCGCTCGGAACGTGTCCATGGCGTCTCGGTCTGAGGCAGCGGCATCGTCAGCACTGAAACCCGAGTCAAGTGCAGGTAAGGAAGCGAATCGGGACTGACAGAATTCGTCGTACGCAATCGGGACGAGCGAGTCGGGCGCATCCGTTTGCGGTACCGGCGTGAGGTCTTCCCAACCGGGACGTTTCGACCAGAGGACGTAAGGTTCTGAGCCAATCGGTGACATTGTACTCGCGTGCTCAGACAAGCGTAGTAGTGGGTCGTGTGGGAGCGGAACAAAGGGAGGAAGAGAGGGACTGCCGAGGTGGGGTCGAGTTTCGCCTTGAGGGAGCTGTACGGGACTCGAGTCGGACGTGGGAGGCTTCTCGAAGCAGCTGTGATAGAGTCCACGAAGCGAAAGACCGCAAAAGTTGAGCGTGAGACGAGAGGGAAAGAGTAGCAGCTAGCAGACAAAGGCGCCGCGGGAGACAAAGGCTGCCTGCCCGCGAGGAACCCTGGACCACTCGGCAGGAAATTCGAGAGACGGAAACAGTAAATCTGTCAAGCTATCAGAGTGTGGCTAGTACAGTGTACTTGTAAGCCAGAGTCGCGTTCGGTCAGGTTGTCGAGGGGCCGCGGGAGGGAACGAATCGAGGCCAAAGTCGACAGACTCTGGCTCGCTCTATACCGCTCTTCAGGGACCGGCGAAGCACTGCCACAGCGAGAGAGATGTGTACGCTTCCCCGAAGATGGCCCAAATCACGAGTCCTACGAAGCTGACTTGTGTTGAAACCGTTCGGTTCGCTCGTTACCGACGACAGCTGACCGGAACGAGTGAGCCAGCCCTCCGCACTCGCGCGCAGTAGAGGAGCCACTGCGCTCCGATACAGGATCTGCCGACTGATTCGGCCCACGTGGACAACAGGACCGAGGTTGCCAGCGCGAGGGAACGAGGTCAGTGCCGCACCTTCCCCCCCCCCCCCCCCCCCGCCTCGACTTCCCTTCAGACGCTGACAAGCTCGAGCACGTTCGCAGACGATGCTGTGAGTAGGCAGTCACGACTGAGAAATTAGGGGCGCGCATGCAGGGTCGCCGGCGAACAACGCGGAAACCTCACCGGTCGTCTTGACCCGGGAACCGCGCCGGTCCTCTCTCTTGCGCGCGCGGGCGTCACGAACTACGCCGTCGACATGGGGAAACTGACTCTGCTCGATCTCCTGCCAGCCCCGCGAGCGCCGACGTTCCCGTTCCCCATCCCGTTCGCCCGTCCGCCGCCGGAGCCCTTCGCCCCACCGCCACCGCGAACGGTCCAGGTCGCGCTCACCGCGCCGTGACCGCTCCCGCTCTCGTTCCCCTCGCCGCATAGACACCGAAGGAGACCGCGACCGGACCTCGCGACCGGACAGGTCGACGAGGTACGCTAGCACGGGGACGCGTGGACCGACGTACGCCAGCGCGCCGTACAACCCGGCGCGGAAGGCCGCCTCGCGCGAGATCGCCGCCTCAGAGGCTGCCAAGCGCAGTCGCAAGGACTGCCGCGTCTACGTTGGCAACCTCGCGTTCGGCGTCAAGTGGAACGACCTGAAGGATTTCATGCGGGAGGGTGGGTCTCTTTTTCGTGTCGGAGGGTGTGGTGTCCGCGCGGTCCAGGGCGAGGCTGGTGCTGCACGAATGGTCGAGGGTTGCACAGGATGAGCACCGAGTGGGCGGAAGGAAGGCACTAAAGGTGTTGGACCTGGTCGAACGGCCGATTCCCGACCTCTCGTCTCCGACTTTCAAGAAACCCCGTTGCGCTATCATGGTTCGCCACACCGTCACGCTGCGACCGGACGGATACAGGCGTGTCCGAGCATGAGTGTGATGGGAAGAGATGGATATTGATGGACGGTTTCTTCTCCTTGTCGGACGTCGTTCTCGGATTGCGGTGGGCGTGCGGGCTCCTCCTCCTTCTCTCTCCCTCTCCTGCCTTCATCCCTCAGCCGGTAACGTCGTCTTCTCCGAGATCATGCTGCTGCCAAACGGCATGTCAAAGGGTTGCGGGTGCGTCTCTTTCCTCTCTCTCGTCGCGAATGGCCTACCCGATTTGACCATGTTACGGCGAGCAGCGTCGTCGAGTTCAGCAAGCCTGAAGAGGCTCAACGCGCGATTCGCGAGCTGAGCGACCAGCAACTTCTCGGCCGGCCTCTCTTCATCCGCGAGGTATGCACGCGAGGCTCGCACTTCAGGCTGATCGGCTTCGAGCTGACTTTTTTTCGGTTGCGCATTAGGACCGTGAGGACGAGGCGCGCTATGGCGCCGCTGCCGTGTCTCGTGTCGGCTACATGGGTCCTGGAGCACCTCCCGCCCGCGGTGGGTACGGCGGAGGATACGCTGGCGGCCGGGGAGGCTACGGCGGGGCGGTCGGCGGCCCCGTCGCAGGCGGCGGACGGCACTTGTACATCACTGGCGTGAGTGCACAGATCAACACCCTTCTTGCACGCATCCAGATGCTGACAACCTTCCCCTCGGCCCCGTCCGCAGCTTCCCTATACCGTCGGCTGGCAAGACTTGAAGGACCTCTTCCGTGCTGCCGGCCAGATCATCCGCGCCGACGTCAAGATCAGCCCCGACGGCATCCATTCCGGTACCGGTACCGTCGTGTACGAGACCGCTGCCGATGCGCAGAACGCTATCGGTGCGCGCGGCTGATTATGTACGGATGCCGAGACGAATCGGCTGACTCGTCGTTCGTTGCACCGCAGCCATGTACAACGGATTTGAGTTCCAGGGCTCCATCCTCGAGGTCCGCGAGGACCGCTTCCCGACTGCCGGTGGAGGAGGACGTGGTGGCTTTGGCGGCGGAGGGCGTGGCGGGTTCGCAGGAGGCTTTGGCGATCGGGGAGGCTTTGCCGGCGGTGCGGGCGCGTTCGGTGGCTTTGGCGGCGCGGCAGCATACGGGTTCCCGGCCGCAGGTGGCTTTGGGATTCCGACGGGACCGGGTGGTGCCTTTGCTGGTATGCCCGTCGGACCGGCAGGAAGCGTCCTCCCGCCGAGCAATCAGATCTACGTTCGCAACGTGAGCCGTAATTCGGCTCGATTCGCTGTCCGTGACATCGCACTGACCGGATCCTGCCACGTCTCTAGCTGCCTTGGTCGACTTCGAACGAAGACTTGGTCGAGCTGTTCCAGACGACGGGAACGGTCGAGCATGCCGAGGTCCTCTTCGAGCACGGCAGGTCGAAGGGCGCCGGTGTCGTTCAGTTTGGCTCGATCGAAGATGCGACGACGGCAGTCACGCGGTTCAACGGGTGCGCCGCCTTGTTCTCGCGAGTTTGCCGTTGCCGCCGGAGCTGACGCTTTCATCCACCTACGCAGCTACATGTACGGAGGCCGGCCACTCGCGCTCGACTACAACCAGCGTCCGTATGTCTTCGCGCCGCCAGTCGAAGGTGCCCCTACGGGTCCGGCCGACATGAGCGGTCACGGTGGAATGCCGATGGAGGACGTGCCGGCTGTGTAAAAGGAGGAAAGGCCTTTTTCCTCGTGGACTAGGCTGCGTAGCTTCGGACGATAGGGCATACCCTGCTACCTCTGCATATGACTTGTATCGGACCCTTGTGGTCATTGCGCGGAAAGTCGTCTCCCCACTTTCAATCGCAAACTTTCTCCGTCCGCTTCATCACCGCACGCTCTATCCTTCGCACGCTCGCTCTCATTCTCGTCTGTATCGTACCTTTTACCGACCTGCTGAGCCCAGTCGACGCTTACGGCCGGTCACTATGGCGGTGGGGCCGTCAGCGCTCGCCGTGACCACAACGGGCGTCGCCCTCGCCGACCGCCCGCTCGATGCGATCTTGTTTGACATGCGCAGCAAGTGAGTCACGGTATGCGCTTTGCTGGCCATAGCAGGGATCGGGTCGATTGTTGGCGGCCGAGACACTCCTCGAGAACCTCGCCCCCCCCCCCCATCTCGAAGACCCCTGGGGCGGCCTTACTCCTCGTCAACGGTTGGACTGACAGCGAGTGATTGCTCTCACAGATCGGAAGAGATCCGACTACGAGCTGCGCATGAGCTCTCCAACTATGTGAGCGCTCTTGACTCCCACCAGTCGGTCGGCCCCCGCAAGACTCCGATTCGGCTGACCCTCCCTTGCTTCTCGCTATGTGCAGGTCCTGGCGAGTTCTCGGACGCTCTCGGCGGAAGCGTTCAACAAGGCGTACAGCGAAATTCACGCCCGCTGCTTTGCGCTCGTCAACTCGAGCGACTTGCAAGACAAACTCGCCGGCATTACCGCTATCGGTAGGCGACACTTCCGTCTTCGTCCGATGCGGGCTGCGTGTGCGCATTAACTGACTCTCTTCTGCGCGTTGACAGACAAGCTTGTCGATGTTCTCGGGAACGACATGTCGAGGGCGATCCGGTTGGCTGCGTCGGTCCAGCGCGCCTTCCCATGTCCAGATCCCCTGGTCATGACCATGGCCGCGAAAGTCTTCGGTCAGTCTGGCTATATTCAAGCACAGCCATGACGGTGCTGACACGACGAATCTTTGCAGCCCGACTGGCCGCACAGGGCGGATCGCAAATGGCAGAGCATGTCGATATTCAGGTCAAGAGCTGCATCGAATGGCTGCAAGGTCAGCTCACGCCCTATTCTCATCGGCTGTAGTAAGATGCTGAGCTCGGGTGTATCTTTACAGGCGAACGTATCGAAGCGCGACGCTATGCGGCAGTCCTCGTTCTGCGCGAGCTGACAAGGTCGGCGCCGTCGCTCATCTATGACAACGTCCCCGACTTGCTCGACAACCTTTGGACTGCACTTCGAGATCCCAAGGCGAGTGTGCAGGCTCAGCGGAAGGCGCGCTAGCTGGTGGCTGACTGTTTCTTTCGAATAGGTTGCGATCCGCGAGGCGGCGGCGGGCGCGTTGGCCGGCTGCCTTCTGATCGTGACGCAGCGGGACGGACAGTACCGCGCCGAAATGTTCGGCATGGTATACGACCAGGCTCAGCGCGGACTTCGGCTTAACACGCCCGAGGCGATCCACGGCTCCCTTCTCGGCTACAAGGAGCTCTTCCTCGAGGGAAAGATGGTGAGCGATCGAGGCTTACGCGAGATCATCCCGAGGCGGCTGCTGAATCGAGTTCTTGCAGTTCATGAATGATCGCTATACCGAAGTGTGCGACCAGATCCTGTCATTCAAGGACCATCGCGACCCGCTCGTCCGGCGCGCCGTCGTCGAACTCATCCCGACCCTCGCTTCCTACAACCACGCCGACTTTGCCGCACAGTACCTTCACAAGACGATGCTCTACCTCCTCGGTCAGCTCCGAAACAATCGGGACCGGACAACGTCGTTCCACGCAATCGGTCAAGTCGCGATGCAAGTCAAGTCGGCGATGGCGCCTTACCTCGACCCGATCCTTACGAGCATCAAAGAGGGACTCTTGCAACGTGGCAAGAAGGGAGCGCCGTCCGAAGAGTCGATCTTCCAGTGCATCGGCATGCTGGCGCAGTCGGTCGGTCAAGCTCTGACGAAGCACATGCACGAGCTGCTCGACCTCATGTTTGCCTACGGCCTGAGCCCAGCACTCGAGACGGCTTTGACGCAACTTGGTCGGGATATTCCGCCTCTGCTTCCGGAGATCCAGGGTCAGTTTGCGCGCCCGGAATAGCTCCTCACAGAACCTCACGCTGAGTCAGCCTTTCGTCGCAACAGAGCGCGTGCTGAACCTCGTCAGCCAAATTCTCGCCGGCGAATCGTTCCGACAAGCTGGAGCGCCTCGGCGGTATCAGCGGAGAGAGGTCTCGCACGCACCGCACGAGCCGCGGGACGAGAACCAGGTCATCCTCGCGCTCGAAGTCCTCGGGTCCTTCAACTTCAAAGGCGTCTTCCAGATCCATCGCTCTGCTGCGCCGGTCGAAGCGGACGACGAGCACAGCCTCGGCGAATTCGTGCGCGATCACGTCGCTCGATACGTCGAGGACGAGAACCCGGACATTCGACGCGCCGCCGCCGTCTCATGTTGCTCGGTCCTTGCCAACGACCCCGTCGTCAGTCAGACGAGTAATCACGCCATCCGGCTGGTCAACGAGGTCCTCGAGCGCCTCCTTACCCTCGCTATCGCCGACCCAGATCCGACGATCCGACAATTGACGATCTCTCACCTTGACCCAAAGTTCGACCGCCACCTCGCCCAGGCAGAGTGTGTGCGATCGCTGTTCATCGCGCTAAACGACGAGGTTTACGCGATTCGGGAAGTCGCCATCAAGATTATCGGTCGCCTCGCCAGCATCAATCCGGCCTACGTCATGCCGTCCCTGCGCAAGACGCTGATTCAGCTCCTGACTGAGCTCGAGTACTCGACTTCGACACGGAGTAAGGAAGAAGCGTCGACGCTCCTCGGCTTGCTCGTCAGCGCTTCGCAGCGGTTGACGAGGCCCTACGTCGTACCGATGCTCAACGTCCTCCTGCCCAAGTCTCGAGACGCGTCTCCGGCAGTCGCGACCAGCATCATGGCGACTTTGGGAGAACTCGCTCGCGTCGGTGGCGAAGACATCCTGATCCAGCTGGACCCGCTCATGACGCTCGTCCTCGATACGCTGCACGACCAGGCTTCGACGCCGAAGCGAGAGGCGGCACTGCGCACGCTAGGACAGCTGAGCTCGCACGCAGGCTATGTCATCGACCCGTACCTCGAGCATCCGAGCTTGCTCGGCTTGTTGATCGGTCTACTCAAGACGGAGCCGGCGCAGCATACCCGCCGGGAGATTATCCGCGTCATGGGGTCGCTCGGCGCACTCGACCCTTATCGCAACACCGTGGTTGAAGGCACGTCAAATGACGCCTACGTCGAAGCGTTCAACCCGACGGACCCGACCCATCCGTCGAATATTGGCCCGCAGCACGACGAGTACTACCCGACGATCGCGTTCAGCGCGCTTCTCGTCGTCTTCAACGACCCCTCGCTCAGCGAGCACCACACCGCTGTCGTTGACGCGATCATGTACATCTTCCGCTCGCTACGGCTCAAGGTCGTCAGCTTCCTCCCTCAAGTCCTGCCTGCGTTCTTGAACGTCATGCGCAGCTGCCCCGTCGGCTTGCAGGAATACTACTTCCAGAACCTCGGCCAGCTCATCTCGATGGTGAAGCAGCACGTTCGCAACCACCTCGGCCCAGTGATGGCGACGATTCGCGACTTTTGGACGACGACGCCGAACCCGGGTCTGCAAGTCATCATCGTCGACGTGATCCAGTCGATCGCGCTCGCGCTCGATGCCGAGTTCAAGGCCTACCTTCCGAATCTGCTGCCGCTCATGCTGCAGGCGTTCGATCAGCACCTGAACTTCGGCGAACCTCGTCGCCAAAGTACCCTGATCCGCGTCCTCCACGCCTTTGGCATTTTCGGCTCGAGCCTCGAGGAGTACCTGCACCTCGTCATTCCGGCGATCGTCCGCACGTTCGAGCAGCCCGACATCCCGACCGTGCTGCGGAAGCAAGCAATGCAGACCATCACGCAGCTTTCCCACAAGATCAACTTCGCCGACCACGCTTCCGGCATCATCCACCCGATTGCGCGGGTCCTCGCGTCAAGCTCGACTTCGTCCGATCTTCGACAAGTCGCGATGGACGCTCTCTGTGCTCTAATGCTGCAGATGGGTCCCGACTACATCCTGTTTGTCGGCCTCGTCAATCGCGTACGCTCCTCGTTTACCTCCCTTGCTCAACTGTCCTGTGCCTGACTTTGCACCTCTCACAGTCGCTCGTCAAGAACCGCATATCGCATGCCCAGTACGACAAACTCGTCGCCATGCTGCTCGACGGCGAACCTCTGCCTCAGGATCTCACATTCGGCGATCCGTGGGTTTTCTCGCATGTGAATGCCAACTTGCGGACGAACACTGACACTTCAGGGCTGCAGGGTCATACTGCCGAGCAATGAGGCGACAGTCGCAGCTGACGCCGGTTCGGGAAAGCTGCCGGTGAACCAGGTCACGCTAAAGGCGGCTTGGGAGCCCATCGATCGCGCCAAGCCGGACGACTGGCGCGAATGGCTGAAGCGCCTGAGCGTTCAACTCCTCAAGTCGTCGCCGTCGCACACGTTGCGAGCTTGCGCGAACCTCGCAGAGGTATACCCGCCACTCGCGCGCGACCTCTTCAACGCCGCCTTCGTCTCATGCTGGACCGAGCTGTACGACCAGTATCAGGAGGAGCTCGTGCGCGCCATCACCACAGCACTCGCGTCACCGACTTTGCCGCCCGAGATCACCCAAACTCTCCTCAATTTGGCCGAGTTCATGGAGCACGACGACAAGGTGCTCCCGATTCCGATTGCGACTCTCGGCGGCTACGCGATGAAATGTCGTGCGTACGCCAAGGCGCTACACTATAAGGAGCTCGAGGTCCTCTCCGACCCTTCGGTGCAGACCATTGAAGAACTTATTCGGATCAACAACTCGCTTCAGCAACCGGACGTCTCGATCGGTATCCTCACGCACGCGCACCAAGTGCATAATCTCGAGCTCAAGGAGGAGTGGTACATCGAGCTGGAGCGATGGGAGGACGCTCTCGCTGCGTTTGAGCGGAAAGCGCAGGAACAGCCCGATTCGTTCGACGTTACGCTCGGACGCATGCGGTGCTTGCACGCCCTCGGTGAATGGGAGTCACTCGCTGGGCTCGCGCAACAGAATTGGTCGCGCGCCACCCACGACATGCGCCGGAAGATTGCGCCTCTTGCGGCAGCAGCGTCGTGGGGCCTCGCCCAGTGGGAATCGATGGACGCTTATATCTCGGTTCTCAAGCACGACTCGGCAGACCGCGCATGGTTCCGGTCGATTCTCTCGATTCATCGCGGCCAGTTCCACAAGGCTCAGAGCCACATCAACAAGGCTCGCGATCTCCTCGACACGGAGCTCACGACGCTCGTCGGCGAGAGCTACAACCGAGCTTACGACGCGGTCGTGCGCATCCAGATGCTCTCCGAGCTCGAGGAGATCATCTCGTACAAGGAGGCGACAGCTGGCGGTAACAACGAGCGACGCGCACTCATCCAGAAGACGTGGATGAAGCGTCTGAAGGGCTGCAAGCGCGACGTCGACGTCTGGCAGCGGATTCTCAAGGTCCGCGCCCTCGTTGTCACTCCTCGGGAGAACACTGAGATGTGGGTCAAGTTTGCCAACCTCTGCCGCAAGTCGGGCCGCCTCGGCTTGGCGGAAAAGACCCTCAACTCCCTCCTCGGAGACGAGCACGCCGCCTCCCTCGGCGGACCGGCCATGTCGGGTCCCCCGCAGGTGATCTACGCGCATCTCAAGTACCAGTGGGCTACGGGCGCGAAGGAGGAAACCCTCGCTTTCTTGCGCGACTTCACCGCGAAGCTCTCGGCCGACCTCGGTATTCACCCCGAAGGCGAAATGGCGGCGAATGCCGAAGTCGTCAATTCGGGACGGAAAGCGGAGTACACACGCCTGCTCGCTCGCTGCCACTACAAGCTCGGTGAATGGCAAGGTGCGATGCAGGAAGACTGGGGATCGGTGAGTACTCGTGAGCAACTTCAAAATAGCAGGACCGTGACTGACACTTTTTTGGAGATACAGGACATCATCCCGGATATCCTTCGTTCCTACCTCCTCGCGACGAGTCTAGACCCGACGTGGTACAAAGCATGGCACGCCTGGGCTCTCGCCAATTCCGAGGTGGTGTCCCACTTTGCCAAGTCGCAGGGCGAGCAGGATCCGACAAAGCCGCAAGCGTACTCGGTTCATCTCGTCCCCGCTGTCCAGGGTGAGTCGCCTTCTCTTGCGTTTTGTTGACGTCCGCGCTGACGGACGCCGTCGCGATTGCAGCCTTCTTCCGATCGATCGCCCTTTCGCCCGACAGCGCCCTGCAAGATACGCTTCGGCTTCTGACGCTCTGGTTCAAGTACGGACATGTCGCCGAAGTTTCGACTGCTATCATGGATGGCTTCCGCTCGGTTTCGGTCGATACTTGGCTCGACGTCATCCCGCAGGTCAGCTAACCCGTTCTCGCCGCGCGGTCCGTCGTGTCCGGTCGACACTGACAGGTCTCTTCCTCATAGCTCATCGCACGCATTCATGCGCCGGATCCAAGTGTGCGCAAGCTCATCCAGCACGTCCTGACGGACGTCGGCCGAGCGCACCCGCAAGCGCTGGTCTACCCGCTTACGGTCGCGTCAAAATACCCGAGCGAAGCTCGGCGACGCGCAGCCTTGTCAATCATGAACAAGATGCGCGACCACAGCGCAGCACTCGTTGAGCAAGCTGTGCTCGTCAGTCAAGAGCTTATTCGAGTTGCGATTCTCTGGCACGAGCTTTGGCACGAAGGTCTCGAAGAGGCGTCGCGGCTCTTCTACGGCGACCACAACATTGACGCGATGTTTGCGACTCTCGAGCCGTTGCACGACATGCTCGAAAAGGTACGTGGCCTGTGAACGCGGCCCCATCTCGAGTACGCCTAACGCGCTTTATCTCTTAACAGGGTCCGGAAACGCTGCGCGAGATCTCGTTCGCCCAGACCTTCGGTCGCGACCTCGCCGACGCTCGCGAGTCCTGTCGCCGGTACCGACAGTACGGACAGATCGAGGATCTCAACCACGCTTGGGACCTTTACTACCAAGTACGCAACAGGCTGCACCAAACTGGATATCGCGTGGCTGACAAAGCGTGATGTCCCTATCAGGTCTTCCGCAAGATCAACAAGAACTTGCCAACCTTGACCCTGCTCGAGCTGCAGTATGTCTCGCCGAAATTGCTCAACGCGAAAGATCTCGACCTAGCCGTACCTGGTCAGTCTAGTGCGGTCTCAGCTCGCTTCAACGCCGTGAGGCTGACTTGGCGCTGTACCTCGCTAGGTACCTACCAAACGGGCAAGCGTATTATCCGTATCGGTAGCTTCGGCGCCAACCTCGAGGTGTTCACGTCGAAACAACGCCCGCGGAAGCTGCGCGTCTACGGCAGCGACGGCGTCGAATACAGCTTTTTGCTCAAGGGTGGGCTTCCGTCTCAGCCTTTACCTCGTGGCGGACTGCGCTGACCAGACCACCTTGGAGCAGGTCACGAGGACCTCCGGCAGGACGAGCGAGTCATGCAGCTCTTCGGTCTCGTCAACACCCTGCTCCAGAAGGATCCCGAAACGTTCAAGCGGCATCTCACAATCGTCAAGTATCCGGTCATTCCGTTGTCGCCAAATTCGGGTCTTCTCGGCTGGGTCAACAACACCGACACCCTTCACGTTCTCATCAAGAACTACCGCGACAGTCGCAAGATCTTGCTCAACATCGAGCACCGACTCATCTTGCAGGTAGGCGTGCGAATTGAGGCGTGTCCGTCCGGCGCGGCTGAGGCTGACAAGCTTCCGCGAAACAGATGGCTCCGGACTTCGACCACCTCATGCAGATCCAAAAGCTCGAGGTGTTTGAGTACGCTCTCGACAACACGACCGGTCAAGACTTTTACCGCGTTCTCTGGCTCAAGTCGCGCAACTCGGAGGCGTGGTTGGATCGCCGCAGCAATTACTGCCGGACGCTCGCCGTCATGTCGATGGTCGGCCACATTCTCGGTCTCGGCGACCGACACCCCTCAAACTTGCTCATGGACCGAGTCAGTGGGAAGATCGTTCACGTCGACTTTGGCGACTGCTTCGAAGTCGCGATGCAGCGAGAGGTGAGCCGCTTTGATTCCGGCCGAAGCCGTACCATTTAAAGCTGACTAGAACGCCGTTCTTTCCCCTCTTCCTACAGAAACACCCCGAGAAGGTACCCTTCCGTCTCACTCGCATGCTCACGTCGGCGATGGAAGTGTCCGGCATCGAGGGAACGTTCAAGATCACGTGCCAGCACACGATGCGCGTCCTCCGGCAGAACAAGGAATCGATCCTCGCCGTGCTCGAGGCGTTCGTCCACGATCCGCTCATCAACTGGAGGCTTGTCCAAGGTGGTCGCCAAGTCGGCCGGCAAGCCGCAGAGGGCGGCGAGAACGTGCCCGCTGGCGCCCGTCGCCCTCGCGGCGACGAGACTAACATCCACGATGGTATGCTCTTCTCGACTCGTCACATGGTCTCTATGCGGTCACTGACGCGTAGAGTACTTTGCAGACGGAGCCGTCGGACAGATCAATACTCGAGCCGTGCAGGTCATCGAGCGCGTTCAGCAGAAGCTCACTGGGCGCGACTTCAAGCCCAATGTTCAGCTCTCGGTCGACGCTCAGGTCGATCGCCTCATCGCCCAAGCGACAAGCCTGGAAGCGCTGAGCCAGATGTTCATCGGCTGGTGCAGCTTCTGGTGAACGGCGCCACTCCTATATATCCTGTCTCGTCTCGACGTCATTTCCAACCATATACCCCTCTTTTTCCACACTTTGCACTCTCCCTTTTGATGATGTTCGGATCCCTGTTTATATCGTGCGACACTGTAACGCTATAGGTCTCATTGCTCCCTTTCACGATCTCCCGTGGCGCTTGATTTCCGGCTTTTCACGTCCTCGATTCTTATAGGCCTTAAGACGGCGTCGGGTGCACTGCGCCATACCTTAGCGAAGCGCTATGCATGCTCCAGCGCCTGCGCGGCTCTTGCTCGTTGCGGCGAGCTGCTTGGCCTGGTTCGGCGCGACCACGCTCGCGGCCATCTCCCGGCCCGACTCGCAGGCCGATGGGTACTCGCAGAGGCTGCACGCTCAGCTGAGCGTACCTTTAGACCGATCCGAAGGCTTCACGTGCGTCCGCTAGCTCTCGCGCGATCCTCACTCTGGCTCCCCCACATGCTCGGACCTCGAACCGCGAGCTGAAGCCTTGAGTACCACGTACAGGATGATGCTGGCGACATACAAGCGAGATCAGAACCTACCGCTGCTCCTCAAGCACCTCACGACTGAACCGCCACCCTCCTTGCGGCAAATCGTCATCATCTGGCAGAACATTGGCGTCGAACTGCCCGACTTTTTGTCGCCGACATCACTCGAAACCTACGCAGAGACGGGCGTCAGGGTCTCTGTGCGCAAGAGTCGCAAGAACAGCATGAACGAGCGGTTCCGGCCGCTGGTCGACTGGGACGAAGACCTCAAAACGCGCGCCGTCATGATCATGGACGACGATGTCGTCCTCCGCCGCGAAACGCTCGAATGGGGCTACAACGAGTTCGTCACCGCGAACGAGTACGGATCCGGTCGTCTCGTCGGCTTCACGGGACGCGACGTCGAGCTCAAAGATGGCGAGTGGCAGTACACCTTGCGGCCGAAAGAGACCTACTCTATGGTCCTCAGTAACGCCGCTTGGTTACGCCGCGAGTGGCTCGACAAGTACTGGGCCGACGATGCCGAGATGGAGTCTTTACGGGAGTACGTTGACAAGGGTGCGTGTGGGATCACTTTCAGTTTGAACACGGGCGTGCCCACTGACAGGATCGCTCCCCGCGCCGGACTGTCAGTCTTCAACTGTGACGACATCTTGATCAACTATATCGTCTCGCATATGACCGGGAACCCGCCGCTCCTACTCCAACCCAAGACGCAGTTGCGCATCATCGGCGGCGACGGCATGTTTGCCCGAGGTTCGGTCGCCGTCGCGGCGGACGGGACCGACATTGTCGAAGATTCCGACGAGGACAAGGTCACGGGTATCCCGACCGCCGGCCACTTTGAGCAGCGAAAGCTCTGCCTGGCGCACTACTTCGATCACTTCAGTCAATTCGCGCCGCCAGAACCGCGGTCGCCGCATTTCCCCCTCGTCAGGACAAGCACAACGGCTTCGCAAGACGTTGAGGATCATTCGCGCTGGCTGTTCCGCGACGAACCGTGGGAGCCGCTCACAGGGTGGAAGCTGGCCGAACCGCAGTATCAAACCGCGCCGATCAACGCAGACGAGGGCACTCGCGACTTCGATTCGGATGTGGACGGTGGCGACGAGTCGGATTTCGACATCGAGAGCATGCTGGAACAGCTCACCGAGGACGAAATTGATGACTTGCTTCGAGATCTCGAAGACGAGCGGCATCGACATGGTGGAGCTGACGAAGATCTCGACGACATGGAAGACGAAGACCCGGGCCTCTTTGAGGAAGATGATGATGACGACGGCGAGTGGCATAGACCCATAGAACGCGACGAGTTGTGACAAAGAAGTTCGAGTCTATGCCATACAGTTCCACAGCGACCTACTAGCAGACACACGAGAGTAACTAAGACGAGGAATGGTTGCACATTTTGTGACAAAGAGTACAGCGTAGAGTATGTTCAGGGTGGTGGCCCGTGCTGGCCCTCCAAGGAGAGGACGGGGCTGGCGAGTGTGTCATGCCGTCGGGCCGTCCTCGAACATGTTCTCGTTCAGGAAACTGTCAAAGTCGAGTCCGGCAAAGACGTCGTCGTCGGTGACGTCGATCGGAGCGCCCGGGTCGAGCTGCCCTTTGGCGGCGTTCTGATGACCGGGACCGGGCGGAGGAGGGACGAGCCCGTTCATGACGGGCGTCGCGTTTGCGGATTCGGGTTGACTGAGCGACGCTGCGGCCTGCCGAGGAGTTGAAGACGCGGAGGATACGCCCGGAGGCGGTGCCGATCCGGCAAACGGCCGCGGCGTCCCGTCCGGCGGCGATGCGTAGTGGCCTTGCGCTTGCAGCTGCGCAGCCTGAGACGGCGACAACCCTTGCTGTGACGACGGCGGAGGACCGAGTCCGAGCGACTGCTGCTGATGGAGGTGGCCGCCGCCGTACTGATGGTTCGAAGCGGCCGAGGACGGCCGGCTGACATGACCATTCTGAGCTGCCGGTGTACCGTTCGGATTCCGGCCGCTTCCGTTCGGAACATCGCCGCCAAGTGGAGAACGCGCAGCAGGGTAGCCTGACTGTGGAGGGCCGAGTGATGGGCTTGGGGAAGCTCGGTACGGCATTCCGGGAGGACCGTTCCCGTCTGGGAGGAAAAGCGGACCGCCTGCCTGGCTCGTCGGCGGCAGGTTGCCGGTCGGACCGTTGCTATGCATCGCAGCAGGACTGCCAGCGCCGCTGAAACCGTCGGGCGTCTCGGGCTCGTTGTCGTCGCGCGTGCCGGCTCGCGGCCGTTTCCGCGTTCGCGGAGATGGCTCGTCCATGCTGTTACCGGTCCGTTTCGCCAACGCGATCGAGACCGAAGCGGGCGAGCCCTTTTGCGAGTTGGCCTGCCCCGCGCCGACACGCGTCCGAGCGCCACCGGCTCCGCGAGACGGCGGCGGAAGCGGGATCGAGAACTGGCCCGAGGCGGGCGAGCCTTGCATGCCCGGCGGAGGCTGCGGCAACGTCATCTCGCCATTGACGCCGTTCCCGCTCCCGGGAGCAATCTGCATATGCGCGATATGCGGTGTCGTGTACGGCGAAGGGGCAGAATATGCCGGCGAGGCGGGCGAGCTGGCATTCGTATACTGCGGCGGCGGCATTCCGCGTTGCTGAGCTTGCTGCTGCTGCTGAAGCTGCTGCTGCGGGGTCGTGATCTCGTCAGCAGACAGGTGCGATGAGCGCTACCGCAAATTACTCACGAATTGCTGTTGAGGTCCCATTTGCCGTTGCGGTATCGGGACGCGAGCGGTCGGCGGACCATTCGGCGGTCCTCCAACGACGCCGCCTCCTCCTTGTCGCTGCTGCTGCTGCTGTTGCTGCTGCATCTGTAGTTGATGCTGCTGTTGCTGCTGCTGGACGCGCATCTGCGCTGTTTGCGCAGTCGGCGGAAGCGTTCCCATCCTTCGCATCTGCGCGACGACGGCCGTCTGTTCGCGGAAGAAAAGTCAGCGCTGCGAACTCACCAAGCGCGCTACAGGGAGGCAGAGCGCACGTATTCTTCCGGTGCGAGCAAGTCTGGGTTGCGAGTGCCGAGGCCGATCGCCGACATGGCCGCTTGGAACGCCGGCGCGACCGCCGCACCGGACGGACCGCTGGACAAACCACCCGAGGCCGCCGCCGCCATCATCTGCGGCTGCTGCTGCTGCTGCTGACCACCACTACTCGGCGGCGGACCTCCGACCAGCTGACCTTGACTCCCGGGAGGCGCACCGCGGCCGTTCGCATAGCCCTGCTGAGGCGGCGGCGGTTGCTGCTGCTGCGCGTGCGGATTCGGCGCGTGACCGAAATGCGGTGACCCTTGCGCGCCGTTCATCGCCTGCGGGTGCTGGAGGTGTTGCTGCTGCGGAGTCGGCATTTGCGACCCGGGCGGTAAGGGGCCGAGGGGCGGTTGCGAGTCGTAAAGAGGCATCCCGTCGTTCGGGTGTGGAGCCATCCCTCCTTGTGGCGGCTGCTGGGACCCGTAGCCGCCAGAGCCATGTGACGGGGCCATCGACTGGGGCGGGTACCCCTGCCCAGGCTGGTTGCTCGGCATGCGCTGCACCGGTTGCCCCGACGGCGCACCGACGACCGATCCCGCTCCTCCGCTACCTCCTCCCGCTGCTGTTGCTGCCCCCATCGGCCCTTGCGGTCCGAACCCAGCTCCACCGACTCCTGCCTGCTGTGGCGGCTGCGAGAGCGGTTGCCGCCCTCGTTGCTGCTGCATCTGGTTCTGCAGCTCTTGCTGTTCGAGGACATGCATCTGGCCGTACGCGGCGCGAGGCGGACCGCCGGCGGCGCCCGCGCTGTTGAGACTATTGGGAGCTGCTGGACCGCCGAGCGAAGTCGGCGGAAAGCCCGGTCGAGACGGGTGGGCGAGGGAACGCGGCAGGTTCATCGGCGCGGAAGGATGCGGGCCGGCGAACTGGACGACGAGCGGGTCCCGCTTGGCTCGCATGGCCTGCAGTCACGTAATCGGTCAGTCTCTGTCGCATTGTCGTGCCTAGAGCGAGTCATACCTCGACGTAGGCGTCCGCATTGGCATTCCGCGGACCCATCTTTTGCGACCTGGCGATGAAGACGTCCCAAAACACCGACCACCACCTGCGTCGGTTCGCTCGATCAGTCGCTGAGCCCGAGATGACTTTAGGAGAGCACGTACTCGTAGAGGAGGCCTTGCGGCGCCTCAATCGGCGGACCGGTCCATGCCCGTTCGTCGATCCCGGCCTCTTTTGCAAAAGTCGACGCTGCTTCGGTCCAGCCTCGTTTCTGCGCGAGGATGAGCGTGTCAGCGTGCTCAAAGTTGCGGGCCGGGATGTTGCCGCGTTGAGTCGAGGGAAAGACGGACCCGCAGGTAGTCGTAGCAGTAACTGCGGTGAGGCGAGTTGATCAGCGCCTCGCGCTCCAGCAACGCGTGAGGGGTACGTACGAGTGCAAGGTCGTGTCGCCTTCCCAAGTGAAAGGCTGATGGGCCGGCTGAGGCTGAGTTGACCGGGAAGGTGGAAGTTCATCAGTTGAACTCGCCTGGGTCGGGAACCTGCCGGCGAACCCTCGACGTACCTGTTGGGCCATGGAGCCCTCCTCGCCTGTTTTGGGACCGGGTGATGCAGAGTGTGCAACCCTTTTGCAGCGCCGTACTGTAGCCGGTTGTCTCCAAGTCGTTGTCGACCGGATCAAAGGAGAGGGGCAGAGAGCGGGCGAGCGAGCGGGCGAGCGATCGAGACTAGATGGCGCCGTCTAGTGAGCGTCGGGGTGACTCTGTGGCTAGCTCTTGATAGATCTGCACGAGTTGATGTGACTCGCTATAGAGTCCCTCTGCGCGGTTCAGGACGAGGTCAGCGGGCAATAGCGCCAGTGGTGGGCCGGACGAGATGGGAAACCGGGGGGGGGGGGGGGGCGAGGGGAGTGTCCAGGGACCCGACTGTAGCCTCGTACCAAGGCTCGCCGAGGTATAGTCCTTCTTCCATGAGAGATCTGAGCTTACTCGCGAGTGTACTAGGAGGTATCGGAAGCCTGGCGCGACGACTGTAAGGTGTGGTGGGGGAGGGGAGCAAAGGAATCCGCGGGCGGCAGACTGGAACCGACGGGGGAGGAGAGACGACGACACAAAGTCGAAAGTCGGGTAGCGGGGCGCCTTAGTTCACCTGCAGCTGGTCGAAGGTGGTTCAGTTCGACTGGTGTGAGTGTAGCTGCCGGAGAGCGAGGGCGAGCCTGCGGGCGAAAGTGCGCGAGGTGGGGCACAGCCGCAAAGCCAGCCAGCCAGGCCAGCCAGTCGAGATGGCACAGCGACACGCAGCTCTCACGCAGCTCTAGACACGACTCGCACAAG
Source organism: Rhodotorula glutinis (assembly GCA_037974285.1). Lineage (NCBI taxonomy): Eukaryota > Fungi > Basidiomycota > Microbotryomycetes > Sporidiobolales > Sporidiobolaceae > Rhodotorula > Rhodotorula glutinis. Next base: position 520,437 of record JBBPFV010000009.1, on the reverse strand, counting down.
CTCAGACACCTCGCCAGTACCTTCCCCAAGCTGCACCCGACTCTGCTGCCAGTGGACTCGCGGAATGAACGCGCACCACCGAAAGGCGAGCTACAGGCCACAGCCGCCAACTCTACACCGCCGGTACCGCGCAGGCCGGGATGCAGCAGCCAGTGCAGACAGCGCACAGCTCAAGCGAGCCATCGAACGAGTCCCCTTCGGCTGGCAGGTGAGCTCGACCATGACGAGTCCCTCCCTCTCCGACGGGCGAGAAATTGAACAGCCGGCGTGGCTTCCGTCAATGACAGCTCGACGCGATCGTCCCGGATATTGCAGCGAGCCCATCCGTCAAAGCAGTCGAAGCGGCCTTGTCGACTTGCGCGAGCCAGTGTCAAATCGTCCGGGACGTCAACCTCGCCGACTTGCTCGCAGTCGAGTTTCTCGAGTCGCACATTCGCACAGGTACGTTACCGCTCGGTACGATTCATACAGCGGCGAGAGACTGACCCTGGCGTCTCACAAGCAGGCTCACTCGTCGCGCTGAGCCTCGACGACAGCGAAGACGCCGACACGGTCTGTCTCGACGGCCGAGGTCCGCTCCCGAACCCTCCTTTCGTCGCGTCGTACAGAGACCTCCTTGCTGATCACGCACCCGCTCACGGAACAGGTCGTATGGTCTTGAGCGTCACAAAAGACACGTACGAAGTGCTCGGTCTGCCGGGGCGAGCATCCGCGTTCGGATCGCACCGGCAGCGGTTCAGTCAGTCTTGGTGCATTTCCTCGCTCTCGACGCTTGTCTAGATACTGATCAGCGCTTGCACGCGACAGTCATCGAGCTCAATCTTGCTGAGTCGAGCTTTCGCGCCGGGAAACCGGGCTACGAGCGCATCAAGCGCGCCCTCGCAAACTGGCCCGCTCGGACCGAACTGCTGGACGAGCTCGCAGGCCAGCCAGCCCAACGAAGTCCTCGCACCTTTGACTTGATCATGAGCTTCGTCGACAAAAATGGTGACTGATCTCAATTACGCATCACGGCGATGACGCCGTCACAGAGACTGACGTACCCGCCTCGCGTACTGCAGGTTCCGCTCGGCCGGTTGCGTTCAAATCTGGATCAGCTTGCTCGACTCTTCCGCTCTCCATCTCCTCGCACACCCTCTCTTCCGTGCAAGTTCCTCGCGCCGAGGCTTTCCCGTCTGCCGCAGCCGCCAGCAGCGAACCTCCCAAGAAGCGGCGGATCAGTTCGGGGTCGTTTCGCCTCACGGGAGCTCCTTCCGAAGACGACGACCCGCTCGCGTTCTGGGAGGACTATCGCGAATGGGCCGGACTCGTCTCGCTCGGCGAGGCGGCCAAGGACAAGGTCCGCTGGCGCGAGGACCGAACCGGACGAGGAGGACTGCCGCTGGAAGACGATGAGGAAGAGGCTTTCGGGCTGCCAAAGGCCGCTTGCACAGGCGGAGACGTGACCGTGCTTTCGGTCTCGGGTCTATTGCATCCACGCTTGCTGTCGCGAGCGGTGCAGGAGCTAGCCTCGACTGATCAGTGAGTGACCGCGCGTGCAACTCGGATCGCGCGCAATCTTCACCGCTGACTTCCGCTATCTGCTTCATGCAGACTTTCGACCCTTCCCTTCCTTTCGCTTTCGCTGCGACCGTTCGCGCATGCGCCCCTCTCGCATTTGTCGGCCGCCGACCCGCCGGTCGTCGGGACCAGCAAAAAGCCGAACGGCAAGAAGCGCAAACGAGGACGGGGACGCGGCGAGGACGAAGAAGCGGATTCCGTACGCGTCGCTGAGGAAGGCGGTTGGGACTTGGTCGCGAGGCGTACGGACGGGGGTCAGGTCATGTGGCACCTGTGGGAGCAGCCGTAGCGCGCAAGAAGCTCCTCGCAACTTGATTCTCCGATTACAAGGTCTGCCGGATCTATGAACGCCGCAGGCATTCTACGCATTGCCGATCTTGTAAAAGAGCAAGTATGCCGACTGCTCCGCCCGCAACAGCGCGTCGTCGACCTCATCCGGCGTATCGAGCCTTCGGACGACCTCGTCATCGATCTCGACCCATTCTCCGCAGCTCGCCATCTCGCTGCGCACAAGCGAGGTGTAATGCCCGCTCCCGTCCTCGCCGTGATGACAGAGGGCAGCGTACAGATCGTAGGACGTTCCGCGCTCGTGCGGGACGTTGAGCTCGTACGGCGAAGGGTCGGCGAGAGCCATCGGCGGGAGCAGGCCTCCGAGCTCCAAGTCGGTAAGAGGGAACGCGACCGGCGTCGACGACTTGGGCGCCATGTAGGCGAACCGCTGAAGATGGATCACTCTGCGCCGGGTTGCGGTTCAGTCTAGCTCGATAAGCATGCTTGCCTCGCTCCAAAAGGCTGCTTACAGGAATTGCGGGAGTCGGGCGATCGAGACGCGTTTCGAGGCGACCTGAGCGCATCGGCAAGTTGGGCAGTTCCTGCGCGATCGTGGTGAGAAATGATTTGCGGGAGCGGCGAAGCGATCACTCTCGCCTTACCAGCCGTTCTCGCCGTACATGATCTCTTCTTTGAGATAATGCGCGATGCAGTCCTCGAGCGCCAGGACTTGGCGAGGCCGTGCGGTCGGCAGAGCCAGCGACAGCGATTGGAGGGGGTGGTACGTCGACGAAGTCTGCTCGCCGCTGGCAAATTTAGCAGCGGATCGTGGTGTAGCGCATGTGCTATTACGTTCGCACCGTATGACACGTCAGGCATTCCATGCAATTCCGAAGCTGGCCTGCAGACGCAAAGGGAGCGTTGGCGCGAGGGGGTCATCGGAAGCCTTCTCAAGTGGAGACTTGCCGTGAAAAAAGTCGACAATGACCGAGTCATCCCGGTCCCGGTACTCTTTCCAAACAAGATCGGCAGCGACGACTTCTGGCAGTTGCGAGAGCCATCTTTGCCGCGCTGAAGACTGCTCGGGTTGCGGCGGAGGAGCGTGGACGAGGTTAAAGCTTTGATGCAGTCCATCCAGGAGGCTGAGCAGACACTCGTGCGCGTCCTCTTGTGTCGTATCTTGATACTGAGGCGATAAGCGGCCGAGCGCATCCTGGTAACAGCAAAGAGATCAGCTTCCGAATGCGACGATGTCTGGCCCGCTCGGAGGCGCACTTTCACCTGCGCCGGAGAAAGCGAGCGGTAGTCACCACCTGCGCGAGAGTCAAAGAGCGCCGCCACAGACTATGAAAGCCCGAAGGGTAAGCCGGCGCGGCGACGCAAAAGCTCGAAAGCAGTCCGACCTTTGCAATGATCCCTCTGCCTCGATCGCTGCCGGTAACGTTCAGCTCACGCAAGTAGTCGCCGCCTGAAGAGTACAGACGGGAAGTAAGCAGCTGAACATCACCTTCTCGCTGAGCTGGTTCGTACTGATGAAGAAGTCGACGAGAGGCTTTGTCGCCATGAGCGCTTGAAGACTGCTCGCAAGGTAGCAAGAGTTGCCGACGTTGACCATGCCGACGGGTGCAAATGAACGGATGCGCTCCGCGCGTGGGACTGCGTCGCATGGCGGCGCTAGCGATTCGCTGCTCCCAGAAGGCGCAGCCCGAAGCTGCCGACCTGCTTCCGACGAGAGCGTCGGCGTCCGCTTCGATTGGGCGCCATCCGAGCGCGATTCCTGACTCCTGTCATGTTGACGGCGGATTCCTGTCGAAACGCGCGAATCAAAATGCAAGGTTCCTGCGGCAGGAAGGACGGACGGAACAGGACTGTTCCTTCGCTCCTTCGGCTGGTGTCCTCGGGGAGTCATAGAGCTTGTAGAGACTCCTCGATACTTCGACAAAGGCCTTGTCGCCGCGAAGGACGTGTCCGAGTCGTGCTCGTCCTTGCTACCCTCGTCCGCCTCCTTCAGACGAGCTCGCCGGAACAGGCTCGCAACACTCTTTGTGCGCTTCAGTCCACGTTCGACAAGGCTCGGCTTCTTCATGACCTCCTCCACAACATTGCTGAAGTGGCGAGGCTGGGCCTCTCTGTTGGATTCGATCACGGCTTGGGCCGCGTCCCGCAGGCGACCGTTCGATTTGCGAATCGACAGCAGCTTTCGGTAGCCGTTCTCTCGCTGATGGCGACTGTCGATCGTATGAGGGTCCGGCTCGAGCTGCTGCGTCTGGCTGTGAGGATTCGCTTCGGTGGAAAGGTTCGGCGAGGGAGAGCGAGACGGGCCGAGGACCTCAGTCGCTCGAGGGATCGAGCGCCAGAACATGTCGCTTTTGGCAGACCGAGCAGTGTACGCAGTCTGCAAAGGATCGTGCAAAGAGTGTTTTCTCCGACGGTTGAAGGGGAGACTCGGAATGAAGCCCCCCAACTCGGGGGGAATGTCCGCGGATGAAGGGGCTCGAGCTTCATGCGGTGATGGCCTTTGCGCCACGATCGTGTCTGCCTCGTCGTGATTACAGCCACGTCATGGAAGGAGAGACGCGTCGCGTTGACATTCCAGATCGACTTGCAAGGGCCGCAGTTGAGCCAGTGGCGAGCTTTAGGGCGCGTAGAGAGCAATTCCGTGCTTCGTAGGTATGCTCAGGTCTCGTTCCGTTCCCCACAGAGCCTGCGACGAGATATGCTGCACGCGTCAGTTGACATTCGAGTCGGCGACGCCGAAAAAAGTTTGCGCGGGCGGCACCTCTCGCCTGTTTCCCTCTTTCTCTTCACGCGCTACGCCTCAATCCGCTCTTCCGTCCCCAGACAGACGGGCACGTTATACCACGTGAGTGTGAAGTCTCCATATCAGCTCAGGTCAGCGAGCACGCGAGTCAGGGAGGGCACACGAAGCTTGCTTGTCGGTGACGAGTCGACTGACCAAGCCGCGCCTGCCCTGGTCGACAGCAGCTCCTCTCCCAAAAGCAAAGAGTCTACCGTCATGAGTGGAAAGGGCAAGGCTGCGTCCGGTAACACCTCGGGCAGCACGTCTCGTTCGGGTGAGCTCGAGAGTCTGACCCCGTCTCGATCGGCCGCTCGAGCTGACCCCGATCGTATACCCGGTGCACACCTCTCGGACAGCTCGCGCCGGTCTTCAGTTCCCCGTCGGACGTATCGACCGCCTCATCCGCAAAGGTCGCTATGCGCAGCGTGTCGGAGCCGGTGCTCCAGGTAAAGCTGCACGAGTTCCTCCCGTCACCCCGAATCATCGCTGACTCTTCGTGCTGGATCCCTCCTGCAGTCTACCTCGCCGCCGTACTCGAGTACCTCGTCGCCGAGATCCTCGAACTCGCTGGCAATGCCGCGCGCGACAATAAGAAAGTTCGCATCATCCCGCGCCACATCCAGCTTGCGGTTCGCAACGACGAGGAGCTCGACCGCCTCCTCGGACACGGTGCGCGCTCAGTCCTTCACGAGTCTCAGTATGATAGATGCTGACTCGTGATGCTCCGGTGCGATCACAGTCACGATCTCGCAAGGCAAGTCGGCGGTGGCCCCGCTACGAATACGGCAGCGACCTCTCTTGGCTGACTCTGCCATCATCTCGCATTCTTTGCAGGCGGCGTGCTCCCCAACATCCACAGCAGCCTTCTTCCGAAGAAGGGTCCCAAGAAATGGAACAATGGAGACGAGTGAACCCCGCCGTTCCGTTCCGCATTTCCAACTCCCGCTTGTCTCGCTGTACTTCCGCCTCTCTCCGTACACGTTGGCTTGCCGTCTGTAGCTTCTCCTCTCTCAATGCTTGTCGAACGCTGCTTTCCACGGGCGTGCGAGGCTATTGCTCGTGGTGAGGGCTCTCGCAGGGAGCAGCATCTTGTCGGCAGCGCTCGGGGTCAGAGAACGCGCTCTGTACCGCGGGCATCTCCTGCCGACATCGAGTGGAGACTTTGTGGTCCTCGCTATGCCGAGACCTCGCAAAGGGAGAGGCCCAGCCCGGGGCGCTCGGGACAAGAAGGAGTGGCGAAAACGATAATGAAGCGCGGCTCCTTATTTACCCCACAATTGCGGGCCTATCGAAATAGGGTCAGCTGATCCGATTTCGGACACCTCAACCCTGCATTCCGAAATTGTCTCCACACGCGGTCGAGGGCAACCCGAGCTGTCCCCACCGCGGACCGCCTCCGCACCGTTGCTCGCAAAAATTGCCCCGCTTGCCCCCTTCTCCTCCCTCTTCCCTCCACCGATTGCTCGCTCTTCTGCCTGCAACCCATATATCGTGAGTCTCCCGGGTCTCGACCATGCTCGCTGTCTACATGGCTGACGAGCTTCCTTGACGCCTCGCTCCATTCGCCACGTTTGCCCCCCCCTCGATCCCCACGCCAACCTTTTTCGCTCTGGAACGGCGCTACGCCTCGCCACGGCTTCAGAATCATGTCGGTGAGTCTTTCTCATGATTGCTCCGCCGTCTCGAGTGTATCGGAAAGGCCATATGGCCCGCCGGGATGTCGAGAGCTCGGCGCAGCATTACTCCGAGATCGTCTCTTTGCTGACTTGCGTGCACACAGAACGACCTCAAAGCATCCCTCACCTTCCCGGAAGGCCACTCGGTCGACAAGGTCGAGTTCCCCGTCGGACTCTTCATCAACAACGAGTACTCGCCGGCCGCCAACGGTGAGACCATCGAAGTCCGTTCGCCGGCCAATGACAAGGTCATCGCCCATGTCCCCGCCGGTCAGCCTGAGGATGTCGACCGCGCCGTCGAGGCTGCGCAGAAGGCTTACGACACCGTCTGGGGCGAGCGCTGCCCCGGCCGCGAGCGTGGTCGCTTGCTCATGAAGCTCGCCGACCTGTTCGAGGAGCACGTCGACCAGCTCGCCTCGATCGAAGCTATGGTACGACAGATACCCATCACGCCTTGCTTGCCTCTGGTGCACGCGGTTCTTCGGCCCCGAGAATGCTCACTGACTTTGACCTTCCCAACTCTACAGGACAACGGCAAGGCCTTCAACATTGCCAAGGGCTTCGACGTCATGGAAGCTGCTGGCTGCCTCCGTTACTACGGAGGCTGGGCCGACAAGGAGCACGGCAAGGTCGTCGAGGTTGACGACTCGAAGCTTGCTTTCACTCGCCACGAGCCGATCGGAGTTGTCGGACAGTGCGTCGTCCAGCTCTCTCTCTGCTGCTGAGAATGCTGATACGTGACTGTCCCTTAGGATCATTCCCTGGAACTTCCCGTGAGGCGAATTGCCCCCGCGCAGTTGCAAGCGCGCCTCGCCTCGGAATATGCTTCTGCGGCCGCGCTTGCTGGCGAGTGCGTATACTTTGTCACTGACTAATTTGTCTGAATAGGATCCTCATGTTCGCCTGGAAGCTCGGCCCTGCTCTTGCCACCGGTAACTGCATTGTCATCAAGGTCGCCGAGACGACCCCGCTTTCCGCCTTCTACGCTACGCAGCTCATCGCCAAGGTCTTCCCGCCTGGTGTCGTCAACGTCGTCACCGGTTACGGCAACGTTGTCGGAGCCGCGATCTCGTCGCACATGAAGATTCTCAAGGTCGCATTCACCGGTTCGACCGCAGTCGGCCGCACCATCATGCAGGCCGCCGCCAAGTCCAACCTCAAGCCGGTTACGCTCGAGCTCGGTGGCAAGAGCCCCAACATTATCTTTGAGTGAGTCGAGACTCGGCGGAATGTGGCAGAATTCCGGTTCTGATGAAATTTCTGCTCCGCAGGGACGCCGATCTCGAACAGGCCGTTTCATGGGCTGCCTTCGGTCTCTACTTCAACGCTGGGTACGCTCTGTCCCTGAACACGGTATTGCGAAGAAGGGTCCCGCGGCTGACCTTCCGGAAATCGCATAGCCAATGCTGCTGCGCCGGTTCGCGCATCTTCGTCCAGGAGTCGATCTACGACAAGTTCCTCGAGCTTCTCACGGAAAAGGTCAAGTCTATGAAGGTGGCCCAGCCCTTCCAGCAGGATGCCTTTGTTGGCCCAGCCACGTCCAAGTTGCAGTTCGACCGAATCACCGCTCACATCCAGTCCGGCAAGGACGAGGGCGCGAAGGTCCATCTCGGCGGCGAGCGTCACGGCACTGAGGGCTACTTCGTGGCCCCGACCATTTTCACAGACGTAAAGCCTACAATGAAGATCGCGCAGGAAGGTGGGACTGACTTCCGGACTTCGAAAATCGCTCCGAGTGCTGATTTCTGATGCTCTCGCTCTAGAAATCTTCGGGCCGGTCGTGGTCGTGCAACGCTTCAGGGACGATTCAGACATTATCGAGAAGGCGAACGACACCTTTTACGGTCTGGCGGCCGCAGTCTTCTCCCGGGACATCTCGCACGCGCTTTCGACCGCGAAGAAGCTTCATGCGGGCACTGTCTGGGTCAACTGTAAGCCATTGACCGTATCTGTGTCGACATGGTCCCTGACATGCATGCTCCAATAGGCTACAACCAGCTGAACTCGAGCGTACCGTTCGGAGGGTGAGATGGATCCGGCTCCGCTCGTCCTGCTCTTCCCGCAGCTCGCTGACCTACTTCCGGATCGCGCAGCTTCAAGCAGTCTGGTATCGGTCGCGAACTCGGACAGTATGCCCTGTCGAACTGCGAGTCGGTCCACAATAATTATTCTGCGCGGCCCGTCGCTGACCGCTTAACTTTCCCTCTCGCAGACACGGCCGTCAAGTCAATCCACGTCAACCTCACCCAGCCGAACCCTCTTTGAGCAAGTCCTGCGTACGACTGCCATCTGGTCGGGAGCGCTATGCCGTGATAGGCGGGCGGTTTTGGACCAGACCAAGCATGTGCGGCTTCGCCTTCTTCAATTCTCTTCCTCGCTCGCCCCCTCCCGGTTCTCTTGTCGTCTGCTTGGCCGTCCTCTGCGTCATACTTCTACGTTCCACACCGAAAACCTCCGCGGAGAAGATGCTCTCACTCAATGATCTCGAAAGGTTGCAATTTCAAGCAGTACTTCCATCTTTCGTGCTCGCCCGCATCAAGTGATCGTATCGGAACAAAGCAGCTTAGTCAGTCTGTAGGCACTGTACGAGCGGCCCATGGGCGAGAGAGAGAGATCTGGCTCGCCACCAAGGCCACATCTTGCCTCATCGTGACTGCCTGCCCCCTAATTTCTCTCGCAGGAACGCAGACTGTCTGCGCTCGAGCTATCGGATTGCGCATAAACAGATTGTGACAGCACGAACAGCTACACAGTAAGCGAGAACTTCGCGGCTTCAAGCACGGACGATGGAAACACCAAGCCGACCCGGGCGCTCAGCGCAGGTCGTGCGACTCTTCGCCGTCGGCCTTGTCCTTCTGCTTCTTCTTCGGCAAGAGCTCGCTGTGAATGTGAGGTAGGACTCCGCCTGGAGTAGAATGGAAAATAGTCATGTGAGGGTCAGCGAGGAGGAAGAGCCTGCCGACAGCAAAGAGCTTCGAGGCCTACCTTGACTGATCGTGACTGGTGAAGGAGGCTCGGGATCAGCTCACGCTCGCACGTTACTGATCGGAACGAGCGGAACACACCGGACGAGAGGAGGCGAGCCAGCTCCTCATCGTGAGCGACGGCGAGGTGGGTGTGGCGCGGGATGATGCGCTGCTTCTTGTGGTCTCGCGCGGCGTTGCCGGCCAACTCGAGCAATTCGGCGACGAGGTACTCGAGCACGGCCGCGAGGTAGACTGCGCAGCGCAACGCCGAGCTCGTCAGCGTCAGAAGCCCGAGGGAGATCGTCGGTGAGCCTCGCTCGAACGGGCAGGCGAAACTTACTCGGCGCGCCTTCGCCGATGCGCATCTTGTAGCTGATTTTGCGCAAACCGCGCTTGACACGTCCGACGGGGAAGGTAAGCCCAGCTTTGACTGACGAATCAAGACGCGTCGAGATGTCAACATTGGTTTTTGCGTTGGCGGACACGCGACGAGCGACTCTGCCGACTGACCCTCGGCGCGGACGCCCTTCGTGGCGGGGCCAGAGGTACTCTTTCCGCCGCTCGTCGACATTGTACGCTTTTTGACTTGCTGAGATGAGAAAAGGCTGCCAAGGTCGAGAAGGCGAGACGGGTTAAGTCAAGTCAGCCAGCTGTCTGACCAGCAAGCGCGAGAGAGCGAAGGACGAGCTAGAGAAGCTACACGAGGGTCATGAAAGCACTGCGAAAGTACTCACGAGTGATCAGGAAAGGCGAGGTGGGAGAGTGCGAGGGAGGAGAGAGAAGGAGAGAGAGAAAGGTTGAAAGCGGGACGCGGTCGTTTCGATTTGGTTGGCTTCTCTCGAGTCGCGCTCGACGCGTCCCGCTCGCCACGCGGAACACACTCGATCAGCATCAGGCGCGACATCTGCCTCGAGCGCGAGAGCTCGTTTGTAGCATTCTCGTAGAGATGTCCCTGCCTCAGCGTGACACGCGTGAAAACTTCCTATCGATTGCGCTTGAGGCCTCAACGCCCGCTGCATCCTACGAAAAGTCTGTCGAGAGTCTGTCATACGGGGGGCGCAAAAGTTCATTACGAGTCTGATACGCTGCTGAGCTCCAACGAAGAGGCGAGACTCACGAGCGAGGCTACCCAAAGATCGCGTCAATCTCGTCGTCGTCGGCATCCTCGCGCCTCTTCACCTTCTTCTTCTTCTTCGGCGGTACTCCGTCTCCTAGTACAATAGACCTCTTCGGAGCCAGCGAGAGCTTGTCCGAGGCGGTCCGAGGCGCCTTTAAGCTGGGAAGAGGCGGAGCATGCGAGGGCATCATTCGGTTCGATGGAGCGGCGGAGTCCGTCTCGTGGCCGCCCGCCGCTTTGACCGATGCGTTCGTCATCGAACGGGCTGTGGACGTGCTCCGTGGGACCATAGTGGAAGGCTTCTTGAGCGGCGCTGGCTGAGGAGGTTCATCCTCCGGGACGCCGCCTTTCCCTCTCGAGCTTCCTGCAGGTTGACGTGCGGCATAGGACTTGTCGCTCGTAGTCGACGGAGGATACGGACTCGTTGTACGAGAGTTGGGGCCTGTCGATGCTGGAGAATCGGTGCGCGGCGGCTCCGGTTTGCCGTCGTGCGACTTGATGGACGATACGCCGGGGGCGACACCGGCCTTCGCGTTCGGCCGACGGACGACCGAGCCGATGTCGTCTACAGGTAGCAACGGCACATCGGCAGCTTGTCGTGCGGCTGTGTCTGCGTCCGCTGGAGCAGCTGATGGCACCGGCGAGTCGGCGGGGAGGAAACGCCGCAACGGTCGAGGCAAGCGTTTTGCCGCAACGTCGACGGCCGCCGAAAGCTGCGATGGGACCGAGTCAGTACTTTGGTACTAAGTGCCGCGACGTAGCCTGTGCGGACCTTGTTGGACTCGACGAGCGCTTTCAGCGTATGACTCGCGCGGTCGAGGTCATCAAACAGGACACTGAAGAGCGAGTGTAGTCGCGCGGCAAGGGCGACGACCACGAGCGCGAATGCCAAGAACGCTCGCGAGTCGACGAGCTGTTCGAGGATGCTGCGGGGTCCGAGATGGGAAGAGTCAGCCTTCCCTGCGCGAGACGGCCACGGCGAGAAGGTCTCACCCGGCGCAATTCAGGAGCACTCGTAAGTTCTGCAAGGGCGGCACGCCATGGTCAGCATGTATACTCCCTGTCGCAATCGTTGCCCGACTGGCCTTTTCGACGATGAGCAGAGTCCGAGGTGCGGCTAGGAATCCGTTGCAGACAGCCTCTCGGGTCAAGTCGCCTGCCTCCTCGCTGCCGGGACTGCCTCGGAGCACCGAGTCAATACAGGTCTCTCTAGATCGCACGTCACGAAAGCTACGCACCGCATGCCAAAGATTGCGAGCCAGCGGACCAGTTCGTCGAGAGCCCTCGAAGTGCTGCGGTCGACCTCGACGATCCGCTTCCACCACCGTTGCCCCTTGTGTTGGTTCTTGTGTTTGTACATGAAGCGTCGAAGCAGTGCGGCTTCGTCTGCGAGCTGCCCTGCGCCTCTGCGGATGGGACGGAGTGCCGAGACGAGTCCGGGGAAACTGGGGAGAGGAGCGGCAGCAGCGACGTCTGCCAGTTCGATGCCGGTCATCGGCGGTGATCGCCTGACTTTGACGTGCATTTCACTGTGCTCAACTGCCCGGTACAGTCGGTCCACGACAGCGTAGCGGTGTATCTGTCCAGAGTGATCGAGTGTTGGCGTTGAAGCGAAAATTCTCCCCGAATTGCGAGTTGCACCGCCTCGTCCGGAACTTGTGAGCTCGCAGAGTCGGGCTCTCGCTCTACGCTACAGTCACTCGTACAGACTCGAAACTACACACAAGCATGAGCGCAGGTGTAGCATACGCTGGCGCGTCTGGCCAGACTGCCTACGTTCTCTGCGCAGGTACGTCCCTTCCTTCCTCCTGCTCGCTGTCGTGCAGTCGACGCCGACTCGGCTGCTTCGTGGAACCGCGCTGACGTATACTATCGATAGACTGCGGTACACCAATCCAGCCGAACGGCGCCAACCTCTGCGTCAACTGCCTTAGGAACTCGTGAGGAACCCGTTCACTCGCCTCACAGAATGTGGCAACCCCCCTCGGCTGACCTAATCTCCCTCTTCTCCGCCTCGCCTGTGACCGGCATCGATCTACGACTGCAGCGTCGACATCACCGAGGGTATCCCGAAGCAGACGACCGTCAACTTTTGCCGTGGTTGCGACCGGTACCTCTCGCCGCCGACCCAGTGGACTCGCTGCGACCTCGAATCGCGCGAGCTGCTCGCCATCTGCTTGAAGAAGCTCAAGGGACTCGCCAAAGTCCGCCTGATCGATGCCGGATTCATCTGGACCGAGCCGCATTCCAAGCGGTTGCGCGTCAAGTTGACCATCCAAAAAGAGGTGCGGCATTCCTGCGCGAGTCCTGCGTTTCAGGTAGACGACGCTGACGCGCGCTGTCCGCCTGCAGGTCTTCTCGGCAACCGTGTTGCAGCAGATCTTCGAAGTCGAATACGTCATTCAGGGCGCCCAGTGCCCCGAGTGCACGCGGTTGGCCGCCAAAAACACCTGGCGCGCGCTCGTCCAGGTTCGGCAAAAGGTCGACCACAAGCGGACGTTCTTGTACCTCGAGCAGCTCATCTTGAAGCACCGCGTCGACCGCGACACGCTTCAGGTCGCCGAGGTCAAGGACGGCCTCAACTTTTTCTACGCGACCAAGCAGCACGCGCTCAAGATGGTCGAGTTCCTTAACTCGGTCGTCCCCGTCCGGTGAGCCGCTGCTTTTATCGAGGCGCTTGCTCCAGTCGATGCTGACTTTGTTGCATACTTGTCGCAGAACAAAAACCTCCGAGCAGCTCATCTCGCTCGACATCCAAAACGCCACGACCAACAAGAAGGAGTCGTACTCGGTCGAGATTGTCCCCATCTGCAAGGACGACCTCGTATGCATGCCGGCCAAGACCGCCCGATCCCTTTCGAACATCTCGCAGCTTTCGGTCTGCCACCGCGTCGGTAACCAGATCTACCTCATCGACCCTTTGACGCTCAACCTCGCCGACATCTCGGCGCAGGCTTACTGGCGTGCGCCGTTCCCGCCTCTGGTCGACATCACGCAAGCTGTCGAATTTGTCGTGCTCGACATTGAGCCGACGTCGCACCCTCCGAAAACCGCCAAGGGCGGACGGTTCCTCCTGGCGGACGCGCAGGTTTCGCCGCTCGGCGGCACCATGTCCTCCGACACGATCTTCCACTGCCGGACGCACCTCGGCGCCGTCCTCAAGCCGGGCGACACCGTCTCAGGCTACCTGCTCGCGAACAGCAACTTCAACAACGATGCGTGGGAGTCGATGAACCAGGAGCGAGTGCCCGAGGTCGTCTTGATCCGTAAGACGTACCCGGCACGGAGGAAGCAGAAGAAGCCTCGTAACTGGAAGCTGCAGTCGATGGTCCGTCGCGCTCGACCAGCCGTTTTATGCTCTTCCGCTGACGCTTGCTGACATACGCCCTCTCTTCTTCAACACAGGTCAAGCAGGTCGGCGGCTCCGAGCTCGAGGGTGCCGACACGATCGGATTCGGTCGCGAGCGTGCCGAGGCCAAGTCGAAGCGGTCAGGAGTGGTAAGGCAGTCCCCGATCGTTGTCATTCCGTGCTGCGGTCGCTCATCTCTCGTTCACTCTGTGCAGGCGGACCAAGCCAAGGCCGAAGCCGACTACGAGCGTTTCTTGCAAGATCTCGAAGAAGACCCGGAGATGCGGCAAACGATCCAGCTGTTCCGGGACCCGAACGCGCCCGCAACTGGACGCGATGCCGACGCGATGGCGGACGACACGGATGCCGAACTCGACGAGGACGAGGACGACGAGTTCCCCGAAATCCAGGTCGACGAGCTCGCGGACGAGCTGGAGCAGTTTGGGATCAAGGACGAGGACGGCGATGAGGTTATTGGTGGCGACGACGATGAGGTTGCGCCGCAGTAGAGGTCCTTACACTCTGTTCTTGTTCACTCGCGCCTCTGTTGTAAGAAGAGCATACCACCGCAGATTGACATTCTTGAGCTGCCGAGTCGCCATACGTAGAGACCTGTTTGAAGATTCGCCCCACTGGGCGGACTTTCACGCGACAAGGTCGATACGGACCGTTCACGCGCGCACATGAGCGAAGCGCACAACGTGCCCTTACCGGCCTCGAGAGGTTCACTCGACTCTGTACGCGGCCATGAACCGCATCAGTCTGTGAGCGGCGCGGGTGTACGGAGCGGGCCGCAGGCTGAACCGCTCCAAGTCGTCGACGAAGGCGAGAACGGCGACGGCGACGACGCCTGGTTCGCCGACTCGGCAGAGCCTGAAGCACCCGCAGAAGAAGAGGAGGAGCCAGCCGCTGAGTATACAGCGCCTCGAGATGGCGACGAACTGGACGAGCGGGAGCACGTCGACGCGAGTGGGGACGGTTCGGAGCCTCCGCCGCAACTAGACGACTCGGCGCCGTACGATGGAGACGCCGACGACCGGACAAGAGCACTCGAAGATGAGCTCGAGCGGACTCGCGCGGACCGGGACGCATGGGAGGAGCAGTACCAGGCGCTGCTCGCCAAATTGACCACGATGCGGAATACCGTCGGCGACAAACTACGCCAGGACGCCGTACGTTCATTCGCTCTGCTCCTTGTCTGAGGGTTGCAGTCGTTGACGAACCCATGTGCGCAGGACGAGCTGGACCGGCGAGAGCAGGAGATCGCCGACTTGCGGGCTGCCAACGACGACCTCTCTCAAACGGTCGAGACCCTCAAGTCTGAACTGATCCAATCCCACGCCGACGCCGAGACTCTACATACCGACCTCGAGAAGCTACGGACGAGGGTATTCGACTCGGAACGAGCCAGTACGGACGAGGCGCAGCAGCGGGAAATCGCTCTCCGCGAGACGCAGGAGGACCTCGAACGCGTCCGGATCGAGCGCGACGAGTGGGAAGGCGAGGCGATGCGCGAGCGAGTTCGGCGGGAAGAGCTTGCGTCTCGGCAGGGGCAGCTCGAGATGGAACTCGCGCAAGCCAAGGCGGATCGGGAGACTCTTCGCGAGGAGCGCGACCGCGAGATGGAGAGCGCGGCCAACCTCAACGCCGTGCTCGAGGAGTTCCAATCCAGTCAGTTGTCTGCTTAGAGTCGGCTGCAGAGTCTGTTGGTTCCCTGACGTTCGAATTTGGCCCACAGACAAAGACCGGGAACTGCAAGGTCTCCTCGGCGACCTGCAAGATCAACTGCGGAATACTCAACAAGCCCTCGCGACGTACCGGAAACGGTCAGAAGAAGCCGAAAGCCGACTCCACGGCGCACATGACGACTCGCAACGCGTTCTCGACCTGGCCAAGGAGGTCAAGGAGAAGAACCTCCTGATCGGCAAGCTGCGGCATGAGGGTGAGCTCGAGACTTGCGCTCCTCCCGACTGCACGTGCTGATACGAGATATCGAATGCTCCAGCCGTCATTCTGAACGAGCACCTGATTGAGGCGATGCGACGCTTGAAGCGGGACTCGGGCGAGAACAGCGTCGACCGGTGAGCAATTTTCCGCTCCACCCGGCTATCCGTACTTGCAGCTAACCGCCCACCTCCCTTAGTCGACTCGTCTCGAACGTCTTGATCACCTTCATCACGACACCTCGAGGCGACTCGAAGCGCTTCGAGATGCTGCAGCTCATCGCTTCGATCCTCTCCTGGACAGACGATCAGCGAGAAAAAGTCGGACTGCAGCGCGCGTCCGGCAACCTCTCGTCGAGCAGCGTCATCTCGAGCGGCAGGTCCGGAGCTCGAGGCCATGCGCGAAGCGGAAAGACCAAGGCGATCGAGGAGGAAGGGGTCGAGAACGAGGTGAGCCCGTCTATCAGCGCTCCGAAACCTCAGGACGCGCCGACTCACCCCTTTCTACTCTCTCATTACAGTCGTTTTCAAATCTATGGATCGAGTTCCTCCTCAAAGAGGCCGGCCAAGGTACAGGCAAAGCCGGGGCGGGTGGTTCACCTGCCAGCAGCGGCCCAACTTCGCCACCACTTTCCGAGAATGGCAGCCGTTTAGACATGCCGACTCTCGGATCACCACCACTCTCCGCTACAACAACCCGGAGACCGAGCTTGACCAGCTTGTTCTCGTCTAATGGCGGCGTCCCTGCAAGCAGTGCGCCACCTTCCATCAAGGAGGAAGGCGGAGGGTCTTCCTAGGGTCGCGGAGAAGTTACTAGAGAGGTTCCTGTATGGCACATATACTCGTTACATCGCTACTCTGCGGGTCCAAACAGGGCTAAGACCGCTGTCGTATCAAGCAGGTCCTCCTCCTGTTCGCGCACGAGACGAGCGAGCCATTTTCGGAGAAAGGCGTGCGTGTGCGAGACAAGGGCTTCTTCCACGTACGACATTTCGGCGGAAGTGATGTTCAGGACCGTCTCAGCGCGCGCGGCGATCTGTTCCGACTCGGCGGATTGAGCTTGTCGGTGGACCTCGTACTCGGCAAGAAACAGGGTGTGCAGGTCCAGGAGTGCCTGTAGGCGGGCGACGAGTCAGTCTATCAACCGTGTAAGAGCGGGAATCAAGGGATGATAGGCTTACTGCTGCATCTTTCGCTATGCCGTGGATCGTCTTCCGATGCCTCTCGAAGCGATCAAAAGCTGTCGAGTCCTAGGTGGCGCCCACTGATCAAAACAAGACCCACATCTTCACAGACGATCGCACGCACGGTCTCTTTCGGTGTACTGGACAAGCCGGACAACAGCGTCGAAGCGTTTCGCAGGGTCGCGCTCGTCGACCGGGAGGTGAATCGGTCCAAGCTACTGAGGCTTGTACGCCTGGTCGGACCGAGCCCGCTGATCAATGCATCGGAAAGGTGTGTGATGGTATTGTGTCGAGCTGCGGTATTGTCAGGTTAAGCTTATAGGCGTGCCTGCGCAGCCGAGAGTTAGATCTACCTTGTCGCACTCCGAACGAAGCCTCAATGGCTTTGCGCATATGCGAGAGACTTTGCTCTAGACTTGCTTGACTGATGGCGCGGGAGAACCTGCTCCCGGAAACGGCGGCATCGTGCGCATCGATGTTGAACTCGGGATGAAACACCCGCGCCGGAAACAGCGGGAGATCCGCAGAGTCGCCGGGCTCGCGTGATATCTGCAGGACGCGAAGCGCGTCAGACTGATCGCGATCGGACCGAGAGATGGCGACTGACTCGGGGTGCTGGCAGCGCAAGAAAGTCCTTGAGCTCATCGCTCGCGCCCAGCACCGGATGCCGCACACACGCATCCAGCCAGGATTGTAAGCCAATCCTGCGCTCCTCGATGAAATCGGGGTCGAATCGGTAGTGTCCGAGTACGAAGTCGTGTCGTGGAGGTAACCTCGGTACCAGTACGAGAGGATGGAAGAAGCGCGATCTCAAGA
The DNA here is from genome assembly GCA_037974285.1 of Rhodotorula glutinis. Lineage (NCBI taxonomy): Eukaryota > Fungi > Basidiomycota > Microbotryomycetes > Sporidiobolales > Sporidiobolaceae > Rhodotorula > Rhodotorula glutinis. Next base: position 502,756 of record JBBPFV010000009.1, on the reverse strand, counting down.
GGTGGTCGAGCGCCGCGAAGTCGGAAAACCGCCGCGTCACTTCGAGCTCGGCTTCCTGCAGCTCGACCTCCTCGATCGAAGAGGCTGCGAATGTCGTGGCGACTGAGTAGACTATGTGCGGGCGTTCGCCGACCAGCTTTGGTGCTGAGACGACGACGCGGTAGCTCGGCGTCTCGTCCTTGCATTGCCAGAGAGGACCCGTCTCGATGTCAATAGTGACAGTCGCCTCGCTGATCTCGTCGTCAAGCACGTCCCCCTCCTGGATCCACTGGAGCAAATGCGCTTTGCTGAGTTCAGTCGTCGCTCTCGCTTGGGCTTCGAGGCGAGGCAAGCGACGACGCCTCTCGTAAGTGTCTGTGCTGAATGTTGGTGCGGAAGTGGCGGCAAGTATCGAAGCGCCCGGGACCACGAGACCGGCGAAATCAAGCGGCAACGAAGCTCGAAATGCTGATCCGAGGAGACGCAGCGCCGCCGCTTGAGCCACACTGACGAGCGTAGTGGCCGGCGCAGCGACCTCCACCTCTTCGGTGGTATCACCTGGAGCGCCTGTTTCTCCTCCGGCGCTTGCTGAAGAGGATGGTTGCCTCGAATCGAGCCAAGTCGGCTCGAACTCGGTACCGCTGATGACGACGCGGCGCTTGATGGAATGTGACGCGCTCGCCTGCTCATGATTGTCGAAGAGGATCGCAGTGCTCGACTCTGGCTGCAGCGCAGCATCGTCCTGCGCATCGAAGTACTGCAAACGGCGTTCTTCAGCTAGCGTCCCTGCCTCGAAAGCTGCGAGGCGGAAGAGAACACTCACAGCGTACCACGCCCTGGGGATCAAACCCCTTCCTGCTTCGCCGTCCGCATCCGTGAAACCGAGACTCCATCCGCCACCGACGTCTTCAACTTCGATGTGCAAACCTTCTCCAGCGTCAAAGGAGAGCTCGCCGTGCTCCGATATTCCCTGGAAGGCGTAGAGTGAAATGGCTGGCGCAGACTGCGTTGGAAGCGGTAGTAGCTCTTGAACGGACGGTGTAGGTAAATCGGCCAACTCCAACGGCCGCGACACGAGCGGCTCAGGGAGGTCCTCTTCCGGACATTCTCCACCCTCAGACCTTGCGATTAGCTCTTGGCTCTTGATCTCGAGGGACGGAGAAGTTGGGACGAAAGGGTTGTGCAAATGCGGGTCGAAAAAGATGGAGAGCTGCCCATTGTCGCTCCGGAATCGGATGGTCGAAGAGCGTTTTGTGTGCGTGCCTGCTTCCTCGAGTCGAAGAGTTCCGACCGGCGTAGAATAGAGCTGGGAGGACGAGCTCGAAGCGAAGGATGTCTCGCGAACAGTCCCTAAGGTGCGCGGGGTCGCCTCGTCTGCTTGCTCGTCGGTGGTGGCAACGTCGCTGTGAGCAGCGTCGACGGGAGCGTCGGGAGCATCCACGCCTCCCGCTGAAGCCGGACTGGCCATGCTGATGGAGGCGACCGATTCGTCGACTTCTTCCGGACCTGCCGCCGGCTCGACTCCGCCCTCCTCGTTTTCCGACTCTCGCACCTGCGCGACCCTGCCCTCGAGGTCTCTCAGCGTCCCCGTCAACGTCGGCAATCCTCCCCTCGTCCGGATTTGCCGGTTCGCACTTCGTCCGGCGTTACCCGCGAGACCTCTTTCGGCGGTTTGCTGGGCGCGCACGGTCAAGTAGAGCGGTTTCGGCGGTGGTGGTGGTTTCGGCAACCGCAACGTCGCCTTGACCGTTCTGCGTGAATCGAGCGCTGGAGAAGGCGTCGCTGTCGACGGAGTGGGTCCCGAGATGACCGCAGGTGGCTGAGCCGGCGAAGGCGAGCGAAACGGCATGCCAACGGTGCGAGACGAGTCGGTCCAGAGCAGCGCAAGATGTAGCCCTTGCGTGTGTTCGAGCGGGCTACTCGCGATAGCAGCCGCTTCGAGCCGTTCAGTAGAAGCGAAGGGAAAGCAGGCGCGAGCGGAGTCTGGGGAACGCGCATCGGACGGACGGACCGCGTCATGAGCAAGGGTCCGTGCACGACATCGGTCTTCTGGCAAAGTCCGTCGGCCGATATTCAGGAGCATAGTCAGAAACAAGCAATGATACAACAACCTGTGTACGACGGGAAAAAGCTGGCGGACGTGACGAGAGAGAGACGACATGCGAGCCGGAACGCTTGACGGCGGCTTATCGCGCCGAAGTCGTGGCGCCTCCTCGCTTCTCTTCCTTGACGCCGTCGAGCAGCGAAGGCGCGGCGTTCTCAGCGCCGACTGTGAGCGGGACCGTCAGTTCTTTGTCACCCTCACAATCAGAGCGAAGCGGGCGCACTCGTCATGGGTTCGTTGGCTTCCTTCTTCAGGACCCGCGACTCGCCGATGAAGCCGAGGTAATACAGTCGCGTCTGTTCCCCGCGCGCGTGTGCCTACGGAGGAGTAGACAGTCAGTGCACGCAGAGAGATGAGGTTCCTCGTGAAGACGGCTAGACGGACAAAGTACTGCGGGAGCGCAAAATCGAGTCAGTCGAGCGTGCGCATAGAGGCTCTCGATCTCACTCTCTCTCCGTCTGTGGCGGCGTGGCCACCATGAGGAATCGAAGGAAAGGACTGCCGGAAGAACTCACGAGGTCGACGTCGCTGCAATTGGCAAACCTCGCGATCCGGACCGGGTACTCGACCGCACCGCGCTGTCCGCCCGTACTCTCGAGCAGCTCAAACTCTTGCGCCGGAGTTGGTGCGCCGCTGCTCGCTTCGTCAAAGGTGGTTCCGCCCGGGCCGCGGTTGACCCAGACGCGGCAGAGGTGAGGGGAAGTGGCGAGTCGGCCTCCGCCGGTTCCGATCAGGATGGTCCTGCCGTGCAGCGCCAACTAGTCAGTGCAAAACTCGCATGGCCGTTCAGGCACTCCCGAAGAAGGGAGCGACCGCTGACGCGTACTTTATTCGGACGAGTTCAGAGAACCGGACCTGCGCGCGCGCGACACAGTCTGGTCAGACTCGGAAGTTGTAAGAGGGGACTGAAGCAGCCCGTGCTTCACGTGTACTAGTAGCTCGTCGTCCCCGTCCTGAGTCTCTATGGACCCTGCTGTGTAGACTCCTCCCTCTGCGTGAACGGATCCGATCACCTCGTCGTTGTCGAGGACGGTGTCTCTCGAGTCGAGTGGTCTCAGGACGCGTTTCAGAGCGTTGTCCGGGTCGGTCGAGTCGATGTTGAGGGCGTGCGAGTGGGTAAAGTCGATCAGCGGGAACAGCGAGTTGTTGCTCGAAGTCGAACTGATTCCGGCGAGGTGACTGTTGGCGGCAGCGGATGCGTCATAGTCGATCTGAGTCAATTCGTCTGCGCAGTTCGCCATGGGCCCTTCAGTACGGCAATACGAGCGTAGAGAGAGAGATAGACTGCGCGGCTTCGGCTCTCTGCTCTGTGTGGAGCTCCCCCCTCCCCCTCGCCTGCACCGCCACTCTCTCAGACTGCGCGCCTTTTCCCTGGGCCACACGGACCAGCAGAGGACCATAAGTGCATGCCAGACGGCCCAATCAGGCTACCTTCACAGTCTGATTCATCGAGAAGTCGACTCCGAGCTCTATCTCGCTTGCTCTTGCTCGCCGCCGGCGCTACTGCTTGGCTCGTCTTCCAGCGTCATCCACGCGAACCATTCCAGCGCACTATGGCGTCTGTACCGCGTCCGAACGGTCGAGTCTCGGTCGGGTACTTTACCAACTGGGGCATTTACGGCCGCGCGTACAAGCCCGACGCGATCCCGACTGAGGACTTGACCCACATCCTGTACTGTACGCTCACGCCGCTTCCTTTTGCGTCTTTTCTGCCCGCCCTAGAGCTGACACGCCTGCAACAGCCTTTGCTGCCGTCAAGGAGGACGGCGAGGTCGCGTTGACCGACGCGTGGGCCGACGAGCAGATCCACTACAGCGACGACAAGTGGGACGAACCGGGCGGACCGCACCTCTACGGCAACCTCAAAGCCCTGTACCGCTTGAAGCAGCAACACCGCCACCTCAAGGTCCTCCTCTCGATCGGCGGCTGGACCCACTCGGAGAACGGCAAGTTTGCGCGGCCAATCTCCTCGCAACCCGGCCGCGAAAAGTTTGCCGCGACCGCCGTCCAACTCGTCGAGGACTATGGCCTCGACGGCCTCGACGTCGACTTTGAGTATCCTCAGAACGATCAGGAAGCGCGAGACTATGTCGACTTGCTCCGCTTGCTCAGGCAGGGGCTCGACGGCCTCCAGCAGAAACTCGGCGTCCGGCCCCCGAACGGCTTCGAGCTGACCGTCGCAGCGGTGAGCCCTCGCATTCCACGCTGCGCGACCTGAGGATCTCTGACGGCGTCCGACCGTGCGCAGCCCTGCGGTCCGAGTCAGATTGAAAAGCTGCGGACCCGCGAAATGGATCAATACCTGTCGTTCTGGAACCTCATGGCGTGAGTTGACGAGCTATCTCACAAAGGGCGTACGGAGCGAAGTATACTGACGACCAAAAATCCACGCAGATACGACTATGCCGGTACGCCGCCGTAATAACGGAGCACGTCGCGCTCTTTCTCGATGCTGATCAGACACTGCCTCGCAGGCTCGTGGGAAACGACGGCGGATCACCATGCAGCAATCTTTGGCGCATCCCCCAGCTCGGTTTGCACCGACCGTGCCTTGCGCATGTACACCGATCCTGCGCGAGGCGGTATCCATCCGAGCAAGCTCGTTCTCGGTGAGGCTGCCGAGCGTCTTTCCATGGCTGGCACGGTTCCGTGACTGACAACGCCTTTTCCGTTGCGAGCAAAGGTATGCCGTTGTATGGTCGCTCGTTCACGAATACCGACGGTCCAGGCACACCGTTTCAAGGCGTCGGCCAAGGCTCGTGGGAAGCGGGTCCGTTCCGGCGTCTTGCAGTTATTGCGTCGCCCCGTGTGCTTCGTCGATGACTGTCCAACTGCAGGCTCGTACGACTACAAGGCATTGCCGCTCCCAGGATCAACGACCGCCTTTAATGCTCGACTCGTCGCCTCGTCCTGTTACAACTCATCGATCAGGGAATGGGTCTCTTACGACTCGCCTGAAGCCGCTGCCGCCAAGGCAACATTCATCAACGTGAACGGGCTCGGAGGAGCGATGTGGTGGGAATTGAGCGGGGACCGGAAGCGCGGCGACGGCGGGTTGGTCGCGATCGTCAAGGACGGGATGGCGAGCGGTGGACCGATCGACTCGAGACCGAACTGGCTCAACTACCGCACGAGCAAATGGGAGAACTTGCGCAAGAGCATGCAATAGGACAGGCGCATGCAGTAGATAGAGCTCGTAAGCCGGTTCAGTGCAAAACAGACACTTTCCTCACGAGTCTATCCAGGTCTACTCGGAAGACCACATCTGCTCAGAGCCCTAGCTGTCCGGTTCCTGTACTGCCCCAGTAAGCCGCTGCCGCATCGGCTTCGCTCATGCCTGGTCGCACGGCTCCGCCGAAACTGGCGGGGTCCACTGCAGCCATCGGGTCCGTCCACGTCGCGCTCGACAGACCGCCGCTATATGTCGAGCCAAGCGTGACGGGTTGCGCAGGCATGAGTGGCGTATCGGGCTCGTAGGTCGACAGGCCGAGATCATTGTCCAGGTTGAGCCCGAGCGAAGCGAGCCCGAGGTCGTAGTCGTACGCTCCGGTCCCGCTGGGCCCCGCGGTTGCATGCGCAAATGTCCAGTCAAAGTCGGCCGTGAAAGGCTGAGAGAGGAGACTGTCCGTCGTCGTCGTGCCGAACGCCAGCCCGGCCGAGAGCGAAGTCGGGTACGGCAAGGTCGTGTCGAAGGGTTGCCCGTGCGCCTCGCCGGGCTGCTGCGTCACGAAACCTGACACGCCAGTGCTAGGGCCCGCTGTCGGCTCCGCGCCGGCGCGGACAACAGCCTTGGATGGGATATTGCGGGTCGGAGGCGGCGTGCCTCGGTGAGGAGCCGCATCGGTATCGAGGCTTCGCGCGACCCGCTGCAGGATATCGGCAAACGTCTCTTGCACTTCCTCGTCATCGTCTCCTCCTTGCGTATGACCTTCAGCGCCCGTCGCGGCGAAGACGAGCATCTTGGCGGCACGGTTGGTCCGTCTGCGCTCTTCCTCGCGGAAGAGACCCGCGAGGATTCGATTGCCTTGCTGGACCACGGCGGCGAGTGAGGCCGCGGAAGGCTTAGACGAAAAAATCTCGAGCGCGAGCTGAAGGGTCGCGATCTTGGAGTCGATCTCGGGCGCCGAAAGGTCGTGATCGATGGCCTGGAAGAGGCTGCGCGAGGAGTTTCAGCAATGGCCGCTCGAGATAACGCGTAAAAGCGACTCACTCGTTGAAGAGGACGAGCGCCGCGCCCAAGACGTGCGAGTAAGTATATGGAACGTCGCTGACGGCTTCGCGCATGCTGTGAGAGTCGACAAAGTCAGCCACGGTTTTTGAAGTCTTCGACGGAAGGCTCACTCACTTGTGCGTCGAGACGACTACGGCTCGGGCGGATTTGAGGCAGGCATCCTACCCAACGGAGCGTATGAGCACCGAACAGAAGAGAAGCACCATACGGTGTAGAACGAGAACTCACGGCGGAGAACTTGTACTTTGGATTCTTGTGCGCTTTCGAGAGGAGAGGTCGGTGCAGTCGGAAGATGCGATTATGCAGACCCTCGAGGACGAAGTGGCGCTGGAAGCGCTGCATCGGCGCTTCCTGCTCCTGCTCATCCGCCGCGAGCGTCCACCGCTCGGGCAAGTCATCGAGGATCAATCGGAAGCCGGCGTCGAGGTCCAAGATGGTCGAGTACGACCAGTCTCGGGCCAGCTCGACCCGATCAAAGACGGCACGGACTTGACGGGCCATGGCGATGTGGATCCGGTCGGCGGACGAGTCGGTCAACACGGATGAGGGTGCAGCCGTCAGCTCGATCGTCGATGGCGACAAGTCTGAATCGTTCACGTTCAGCGGGTCGTCCGTGTCGCAGTGCTGAGGCGAAATGGTATAGCAGCGGTTCCGGCCGTTTGCGCCGAGCCACTGAGCGGCAACAAGCCATCAGCTTCCATACCTTGACGGCCGCGATCGGCCTACTCACGTCCTGGTAGACCAGCACGGCCCAAAGGCGCTTAGCCATCTCGCGCTTGAGCGAGTTCTTCCCCGGCGGAAACGCCGGATCTTCTGGCGGCATCCTGGGCGAGGTTACACGTGAGCATTGCGCTCAGCAGACCGCACGCAAGCCGGCTTACGTTTCCGGATTCGAGCCCAAGAGATGCAGTCCGAACACCTGCGCGAGGCGGATTGCAGTCGCGAGCCAGACGACCAACTGCGAGGGCTGCCCGCGCGATGCCGACGAGAGCTGCAGGTATTGCGTATATAGGACGATCGTCTGTAGGCGCCGCAAATGGATGCGAATTTCGTTAGCACCAGTATATCGCAACTCAGCAAACGCGATGAGCGCACCTGGATCGAGCGGATGCGAGGAATCGTCTCGTACTCTGCGAGCTTGAGCGCTCGCATACTCGCGCCGAACCACCGCTCCGGCAACGCCTTGAGCTGTTCTTGAGAGTAGGCTTCAAGCGGGGTGCCTATCCCGACGTGCTCCTGTCCATTGGTCGCGTGCGCATGATCTCCACGCAGAGCGAGCGGTGAACGAGAGTAGTGCATCGAGTCGAGCGCGAGGCAAATCACCATCGAGAGAAGCGCGAGCCAGAACGGGTCGACATCGCGCTGACGCCCTTGGTCGCACATGAGGTGAAAGTGCTCGACTTCAGAGCGGAAAGATGGGGCGTGTAGGTGGTGGAAGAGCCAGGCGACGTTGGTAAAGTACCGCTCGACCAGGAACGCCGTCGCCTCTCGCCCCGGCAGGGTCCGCATGATCCGCTCGACCTCGTCGTTCTTGGCTCGCGTCACCATATCTGTCGAAGCCTCATAATCGAGCAACAGGTGTGCGCGCAATGAGGCGGAAGCGCCGGTCGGCGTCGCCGTAATCGAAGTGAGTGCCTTGGTCAGTTCCGTTGGGGGCGCTCCGAACCGAGCTGGAGCTGCGCCTGGCCTCGAAGACGCCGGGTACGCCGAGTTGTTCGCGCGCAAGGGTGGTCGATTCGGGACGATACCGCTCGGCGCTGCGCCGGGGGCTTCGAGGGCCCGGTTGCCAAAGACGCCGTTCTCGACGCGTAGGGCGGCGTCTTCCGTCTGTTCGCTCAGATCGTCAGGACCCTGAGCATTGGGCAGTGTGCTCGAGAAACTGCACTGACATCTGAGAAGCCTTCGTCGTCCGCCGTCGAGGCTTTCTTGACCGAGGTGGACGGGACCAAAGCGCCGTCGACGATCGCGCCGCCCTCGGCCGCCTTGATCGCTTCTGCGGGCAGAGGCCGGAACATGGCGAAATTCGGCGGGAGTGTCTTCAGGTACGCTTCGACGTGCGCGAGCCGAGCTGCGAGCGCGTCGAGGTCGGTGGAACGAGCGATAGTCGCCGGGAGGAACGCGTCGTTGGCGGGTTGGAACACGTCCCACGAGCAGTCCTCGGGTCGGTTGCGCCCTGTTCCGCGATCGCTCGGTCAGACTCTGACCTTTCAGAAGACTGCGGATCCGCTACGCACGCATGCAATTCCCGCAGGTCGGCATTACTCGATCACACTGCGCACAGTCGGGGGGTCAGTCGCGCGCTGATCATGGACTCAGAACTCGCCCCGCCTCACTCTGATTTTGCGTCGCTGGTAGATCCACAGTTTGCCAGTCAGCCTGGCGGGCTTTTGAGCTGGGTTTATTGGAGGGACGAGCAGCGCACCTTGCATTCTTTGCACGAGAGGGCCATCCTGATGGCGGCAGCAAAGGCGTCAATGTCCTGTCTCCTGACTCTGCGATTTCGTCTGGATGCAGTCCGAGCTCGAGCGCACCTGCTGCGCTTCTTGCGCGGTTGCCCGTCCGGCCCGAGGGTGTGGTCGTCGTCGCTGTCGCCGAGTTCGTCGGCTTCGACGGCAGCATTCGCGTTCAAAGCGGCGCTGCCCTTGTCTTTGGCTTTGCGCCCGCTGCCGCTCGCTCGAGGAGTGTCTGTTGCCGCATGAGGTCGCTTGTGGGTGCTCGTCGACGATACAGCGGGCGAGGGCGAGTTGCCGTTGGACGAAGGGTGGAGCGACAACGGCGGTCGACTCTCGGATGGCCCCGAATCGGTCCTGCGGGATTCTGACATCGCTTGCAACTCCCGAGCGACTGTCCCAAGGACGTACGCTGTGCAACCCTGTGCGTATGTGCCGCGTAAAGCTGATCGATCGAAACTCTGTCGGCTCGAGTTTCTTTCTGGCACGTGCCAAGTGCAAAGCCCCGATCGGAATATGCGACGGCTTCATTCCGAGGCTATGGGACTGAGCAGGGTAAACCAGTGACTGTATCATAGATCAAGCTGCTGTAGATACCGTTCTTGTCCGGGCTATCCGTAGTGAGTTGAGGTGTGCGACAAAATGGGAGGGTGCATGGCTCCGTCATCGCGGTCGGCTTCGGTCTCGCCTTGATTGGCACCACCGACTGACTATACGGACCAGACAAAGCAGATCTACCACGAGTTGGCCAAGATGCACGCGTCCCGCTAGATTCGCTCTCGCCCGGGACCTACCGACTCGCTTCTCGTCCCCCCTGCAACTCGGGACTGACTGCAGACCTGATCCGAGGGCGACGACGACGACCGAGGCCGAGGATGCACAAGTTTGCAGACGCGCTCGGACTCCACAAGAGCGCAACCTTCAACGCGACCGTGACCATCCATGAACTGACCCAAGGTACGCTCCCCTCCTCGCTCAGCTAGTTCGACGCTGACTGCGACTCACCCTCTTCGTTCGCACAGTCCCGCTCCTCCACGGCAAGTTCCGCATCAAGTGGAAATTCAAGAGCGCAACGTCGTCGAGCCACGCTGGAGCCGAAATCTCCCCGGCGACCGGGAGCGACAACCCCGCCGACGATGGTCCGCCTTCGTCTTCGTCGTCGCAGCAGCAGCAGCAGCAGCACGCGCACCATCACTTTCGCTTCGGGCAGGGTCGCGCGAGTCGCTGGCTTCACCCAAAGTCGGCCTTGTCCAACTCGATCTCGGCGAACGGCCTCTCGAGCTCGGCGTCCAGTTCGACCGTGAAATCGTCGGCGAGCCGGCACCGGTCGCCGAGCGGACGCTCACAGGACCGCTCATCGTCGTCGGAAGACGACGACGACAATGAGAACGACAACGACGATGCCGAATCGGCGCCCAACTCGCCGCCCTTGGCGAACGGCAGTAGCGGGCAAGCACTGTCCCCGATCAGTCCTCTCCTCGGCGGTAGCGGCGATCCGGGTCGAACGCCCAACCCGAACCGCACACCCGGTCCGAGTTACGCCAACGCGTTCAACAACACCCTCGGCGAGCGGAACGTCGAGGCGCTGTACGCCCCGTCCGGCGCTTCGCCCGACAGCCCAAACGGTCCCGAGCACCCGGGCATGCGCCGGCGCGGACTCAGCGAAGCGAGCGCGGCAACGTCGCCCATCAGTCCGCTGCCGACTCCCAAGACGAGTGCACCCGGACCGGAACCGCGAGGCAAGACCGCCGCCGTCGGCTTGCGCGCCCACACCGCCACGTTCAACCGCGAGATTTCCTGCCCCGTCTCGATCTCGCTCCGCCATGCGGCCGGCGACACCAAGAGCTACCATTTGCAACCGTCGCCTCTTCGATTGACGGTCCGGCAGCAGCACATGGGCGACGAGCACAAGCTCGAGGAGGAAAAGCTCGGCGAAGTCATGCTCGACCTGAGTCAGTTTGTCCCGCGTCACGGCCGCAGGACCGAACAAGGCAAGCCGCGTCGATACCTCCTGCAAGGCTGCAAGAGCAACACCGTCTTGCGCGTCTCGGTCAAGATGGAATGGCTCGACGGCGCCCACGACTACGTAGTGTGCGTCAGCGCCTCATAAACCGCAGGTTGACGAGAGACTGACTCTGTGCCTTCGTGTAGGCCGCCACTCAAGTCGGGCCAGATCTCGTCGAGTGCGCATTCAGGCCTCAAGGGCCTCGCGAGCCTACACAGTTTACCCGCGAACCGCTCGACCTCCTCTCGTAAGTCTGCAGACGGGGCGAAGTGCTCATTGAATTAGTTACTAATAGCTCGAGAATGCCTCGCAGTCGCGAAAGGCTCCCAAAATAACGCTTCGAGCGCTCGCCTGAGCACCTCGAACGCTTCGCAGGCCATGTCTCGGACCAACTCGGCGTCCTCCCAGCTGTCTTCTCGATCGGCTGCTCGGTCTACCCCGTCACCTGAGAGAGTCCGTCAAACTCGAACCAGGCGCCCCAAGGGGAAAGGCTGGCACCCGCCTCATTCGGCGCTGACGAGTGCAACGATTCCGATGATCACCGGGACCTGCGGGACCGGGCACACGAACGACCAGCGAACCGCCGAAGAGATCATCGAGATGCTCTTCAACCGACCCGTATCAGCGATGGGCGGCCGCGGGAGTTGGCGCGATCCCAAGCTCGCAAACGACGAACGGCTCGGCGAGGCGTTCCAGTACCGCCCGACCGTCCCTCGTGAACAGTCTGCGCAGACCGAGACGAGCGCAACCTCGCGCGGCGGCCGATTCAGTCGCGCTCGCAAGGCGTGGTCCATCCGGTCTGGTAAAGGCGGCAAGTCTGCCCCAAAGGAGGCTGCCGAGTTCGACCGCGACTTGCCCGAGGTTCCGACCGCCGCTTCCTATGCCCAGGTCGAGGCGCCAGCAGAACAGCGCCGCCAGAGGGAGCGCGAAGGACTCTTGAAAGACCGAACCCACAACTTCACGAGTCGCCCGAATGCGCATCGTCAAGGGAGCACCGACTCGGCCGCGAGCCTCGGCACTCAAAGCTCGAGACGACACAACGGCGGCACGGAGACATGGCCCCCTGCTTCTGCAGCCAAGCCGAAGCTCGCGATCCGCACGACCACGCCTCTGCACCGATCCGAATCTTCCTCGACCGAAACGGAGCAAAATCACATCGGCATACGGCTAGGTACTCCTGTCTTGGAGACTCTTCGGCGCCCATCTCTGCCCTCCTCCGCATCCTCGAGGCCAGTCTCAATCCGTTGGGGCGATCAAGACGAAGAGCAAGAGCTCCGCCGGCGACCGTCTGCGGCATCGCTGACGGCGGCAGGCAGACCAAAGTCGATACTGGGTCTCGGGTTCGATAACGAGACTGCCCTGAAGCACTCGCAAACGTCCGGTCTTCCTAGAGATGTGGCACCGCCGCTCGCGTTCGTGACACCCCCATCCCCGGCAGACGTAGGATGATGGCGCGGTGAACACTTTTTACAACGACAGGGTAATCCAGCGAGATGCTGTACAGTAGGAAGAGTGCGCGACGTTTAGGTATCCAGGTTGGGGAAGAGGTTCACGAGGCCCCAGTGACAGACGGAAACTGGCCTGCCTTCGCGGGCTCGCGGCGCCGGCTCGAGGTAGCGCGACTCATGCAGAAGACCGCGTAGCTCGTTGTCTTGCTGAGGCGCTTTGGTCTTTTTGACAAAGTCTGTAGTGCGGACTGAGCATCAGTCACCGCTACGAGAGCATCACCCGGATCGTCCTATACCTTCACGAGCGAGCTGCCCCCGGCGACTGAGCAAAGCGTGCTCGAATGTCCCGGGCACGACTAGGACCTGGAGGTCGACCGGGTTCGTCTGTCTGCGAGGCGGAACAATCGACATGAGTGGCCGGCGCGAAGGAAGCAAGGAGTTGAGCTTACCCGAGCCGGTGGGCGCGCTTTTCAGCTTGAAGCTCCACTACGAGGGTAGGAGAACCGTCAGAGCCCGTACGGAGTAGCCGCGTGTAGGTGACGTACGGTCCGGCTGCCAGATCGGTTCGAGCATAATGACGCGACTGGCAGCAGTCAAGTTCATCCCGCGTCCGCCGAGCTTCGCATCGACGAGGATCGCCTGACACTCTGCCGCGGTGGTGCGGTTGAAGTACTGCACCGTCGCGCCGCGGTCTCCTCCTCTCGTGTGCCCGCCGGCGAAGATCTTGTGCCGAATAGACAGCAGGTCGAGCGCTTCTGAAAGATTGGCGAACAGCAAGTCGATCTTCGAGCTGGAGAAGATGATGAACTGGAGGTCCTGAATCAGCGAATGCTCCGAGATGCACGCCCGCGGCAGGCATACCTTCTCGTCCGGGTAGCGCTTCAGTTCGCCGATGATGTGGTTGAACTTGGCACTGGTGCAAGCTCCGAGTTTGATGTCACGAAAGACTGAATCGGCGGGTAGCGGGACAAGCTCGATTTTAGCATTCTTCGATCGCTTCTTGAAGAGCGGCTGCTCATCCTCGTCGGGCTTGTAGGACTTTGGCCGCGCATCGATGCGCTTCCGCTTTTCTTCAAAGGTGATCAGTTCCTCGACGAGCTCCTCGTCGTCGGACCAAGCTTTGACATCCGCGTGCCGAAGCTCCTTGAGGTCGACTCGCAGGCGTACCAGCTCGTTCGCCGAGATCAGCGTCCGGTTCAATAGACTGCGCTCGGCGGGGAGACCTCGGAAAGTCGTGAGGAGCTCCTCGGGAAGACCGAACACCTCGAAGGCGATCGACGGCTCCCCGGCTGTCAATAGTGCCTCGCGGTCGTCGAGAACCTCGCTCAGCACAGACACAACCTTGTGCTCCTCCTTGCGCTCGTCGTCGGTCCACGCGAGGCTCTTCGTTCCGGCGAGGACTTCGACGGCAAACTTCCGAGCGTCGGACGCGAAAGAATAGAACTCGGAGGAGCCGAAAAAGGTTGTCGCGGCAGCGAGGTTGTCGCAAAGAAGGTTGAGAGGGCCTGACTTGGTGGGATGGAAGAGATAATCGACGTCGACGCGTTGCGAAGTGATCGCGTTCGAGACAAAAGTCGCAATCAGAGCATTGTAGATCTTGCGCTCGCATTCCTCCATCGCGATATCCACGATGCGGCGAGAGATGGGCGGCAGCGAGAAAGCGAGCCTGACGTGTTCGGGTCGATGCCGCATGATTGCGCGGTCAAAGATGCCAGCCAGTCGGGACGGTCGCTCACCATTGTCGGACACATGCGTCTGGACCAGCTTGCGCAGGGTTTCGGGGCGCGGGAAGGCTGCATGCTGTAGAAAGCGCGAGAAGAGCTGCCCGAGGCGGTCGTAATCAACTCGGTCGCCGCCGACGGCGACAGTATCGATTTCGTCAGATACGCGAAGGTTCGTCGATGGCGTGCCGGATACCGCCCATCGGCTCTCCGTACGAAGCTGTGCGCGATTGCAATCAGCTTGCTATCGAAGTCTGCGCGCCACGGAACTGACCTCTTGCGCGAGTTTGCGCATGCGGTTTCCGTGTGCGAGGACGTGTCCTTCATCGATGACGAGGCGCTTCCAATGAACACCTCGTAGGCTGTTCTCCGTCAGCTCTGCAGCGTCGGCGAATCGGGCGACCGACATCAAGATGAGGTCGTAAGTCGCCATCTCGGCGGCAGAGCGGAACTTGTCCTTTGACGTGCGGAGGACAAGCGTGCGCAACGCGCCGGGCGCGACGTGTTCCGAGATTTGCGCCTCCCATTGCCGGACGAGGTCCGTCGGAACGACAATCAAGGTTGTCGCGGCCACCACAATGCGCCGCGGCGTCAAGGTCCCTCGACGCCCTTCTCGACTATCCTCCTGGTCGGCACTGGGTACAAGACGGTAGAAGGGCGGTGTTGCTTGGAGCTCATCGAACATTGCCGGCGGTAAAGGCGAGGCGCGGTCCTCGTTCGGATACGGATACCGCTGAGCGACAGCCGCCGTCTTGACGTGATGGAGCATGAGGGATCGGAGGCTCGGAAAGGGCAACGCCGGGAGACGGCTGTCCTCGGCGCTTTGCCGGCGGAGCGCTTCATCGTAGGCTAATTGTTCTTTCGCGTCAAGAACAACGCCCGGCAAGAGGGCGGGCAGCCGCCGCCGAGTCTTGCGCTCTTCCGCCATTTCTGACGCGAAGGGAAACTCGACCGAGGCGCGAGTGAGAAGAAAAGGCGCTGGGGAGGGGGAGGATCCGTCAAGGTATGTTGAAGAGCCGTCGAGTCGCGGCAATTCGCTCAAGGTAGAGAGCACGAGTGCGAGCGTGATGAGCGTTTTGCCGACCCCCATGTCTTCGGCAAGGATCCCACCGCGCGGCTCCCGGACCTTCGCTGGTTTGAGGCAGATCCTCCCGTCTGTCGTTATGAAAACGTCTTGGGCTTCCGGAACGAGCGAACTCGAGCGACGGATGAAGGAGGGAAGTACGACTTGCTGCGGGGCGAGCTCGCGCGCAAGCATCTTGGCGAGAGTGGCGCGCTGGTACTCGAAAAGCTCGGTGGTAATACCGGCGGCACCTTCTGCGAGGGCAGTCACGATCCGCTCTCGGACGTCGGCGCACGCATCGAGATTCTCGACAAAGCCGGCATCATGGGCGGGAGATTCGACGTCGCGATAGACCTCAAGTAATGAGCGCGTGTCGGTCTCTTGTAAGAAAAGGACGGGCTCGGTAGGATCCTCCAGCCCCACCCACTCCATCTGTGAGGCTCTGACCGCTGCAAGCAGATTCAGGACGGCAGATCCGACTGGCTTGCGCGGTCGACCCCGATATGCCGGATCCGAGAGCTCGTCGAGATCTTGCGGTATCAGGTAGATCCGCAGGACCGTGTCGTCGCCACGCTGCGCGGCCGTCGCCCGTATCGTCCGTGCCGCACAATTCGCAATCACGAGCTCCACGAGAGGGTCGAGTTCCGGCCTGCTGCGCTTCGCCGCACGGTGCGAGGCTGCCGATGAGCGGCGACGCTTTTTCGAAGGGGACGGCGACGGGGAGAGCTGGACCGATGGAAGAGCGATGCGCCAGTCCGAGTCCGCGTCATCTTCTTGTTGGGGGACATCGCCACCGTTCTGAATCGTCTTGACGAGCATGTCTGCCGAAAATTCGAGCCAGCCGTCCTCGCTGACGACCTTGCCGCCACCGTGGGCCAAGATCGCATGGTGGGGAAGGACGATGGTCCCGGCTGGGAACAGTCGCTGTAACGGAATCTTATTCAAAGGACGCTGGAACCGGTCGCCGAACGGTGGACTGGCGGTAGCCGAGGGACTTGGCTCGACGAGAAGCGGGTCCGCAACCGTTTGATCCGGCGTCCAAGACGGCGTCGGGAACGGAATCTCGCTGAGGTTTGAGTCGTTCTGTGGCGTCGTGTGCTGCTCGGTAATCTCACACTCCGTCTGTTGTAAAGCGATCCAGGCAGAGTCAGCCCAAGTTCACTCAGGACCGTCGGACCATCGCACTGTCCCTACCTTGGGCATCCCTCCCCGGATGCCGCTTCCCACGTCTGCACCTCGACTTTCGATCCAGTCTCGTAGCTCGATTTCGTCCGCCTCGGCGTAAGAGGGCTTGCTCGTCGACTTCAGGAGTTCGGCAGCGGCCGGAGGTGAGTCTGCGTTCCGAGCCTGCTGGGCGGCCGGCGCCTCGGCCGGGGCCGGAGAGCCCATATCACAGCTCGCACGCCTCGCCACGTATCTGTACGGCCGGTCGCTGGTATGTGCCTGCTCGTCTCGATTGTCGGGAAAAGTGGAGGCGAGCGATGAAAAGCGAAGAGGCGTCGCGGGGCCTTACGCCCGCTATGGCACAGTACAGAGCACGGGGCAGGCCACTTGAGATGCTCTAGGACGCTACGAGCAACAGCTTCGCCCGTATGGACCGAAAGGGAGGGATCCGCCGTCGCCTCGAGAGGGAACTTTCAAAGTTGCGCGTGAAAACGACTCTCGTAGCGACTTTACTAAGTCGAGCTCGAAGAGGAAGAAGTAAAGTGTCTGAATACACGGGCACTATATATTGTATGTGGGCCTGTGCGGAACGAGGTCGTCCGATCGCGAATGGGGAGCGAAACGCGCGGATGACGAGGTTTAGGCGAGGGCAAAGATGCCGCCGACGAGGCCGACGAGCACCGACAGGCTGACCGACATCGCAAGAATCGAGTCGCCGCCGCTCGTGTGTGACGCCGAAGCGTTCGCGGCCGAGTTGGTTGCGGACGGACCGGACGAGCTCGCGTGTGAGCCAGACTTGGCACCGCTCGTCGAGGCGGCCGAGCTGGCGCCGCTCGAAGCGCCCGAAGCGCCCGAAGTCGCCGAAGCCGCCGAGGAGGACTGCACGCGAAGATCAACAGTAGGTCAGCCGTCGAGCGCGGGCGCAAGACCCCCGCTGAGTTTAGAGAGCAAGTCAGCTTACTTGGTAACCGAGGAGGGTCGCCGGGAAGAGGTTGGACGAAGTGTACGTCCGGCAGTTGGACGACGACGGGACGCGCGGAGTCCACGGGAGGGTCGAGGTGGCCGGAAGCGATTCCGGCTGCGACCAAGTGGTGGTCTTGCCGTCGGTTCCGGTGTAAGTGCCAACAATGTCCTGGAGGTCGGCGTCGCACTCGAGGAAGACGTTGTCTTCGTAAGCAGCCGGCATGTCTGCAAGGACGAGGCCATGTTAAAGAGGATTCGAGAGCGGCAGACATTGAGCGGAACGCACTGTAGCTGCAGCCGAGGAGATCAAAGCTGGTTGCGAGGAGCAGGTTAGCAAGACACGTCGATGGATCCGTGGTACAGCGTGTAAGCCGAGTCTAACCGGTTCTGGCAGTAGCCCGGACCCTGCAGGAGAGGCGCAAGTCAGCACGAGTCCCTCGACAACCGGAGGTGCACGAGCCCATAGGCGGGCGGCGGGTAAGACTGGCGGCAGACGCTTACCTGCGACGGGTTGAAGCAGCTCTTCCAGCAGAAGACACCTATGAAAATGTCGAGCGGGGTCAGTGAGCCTGGCTTGTGCTTTGCCTTGGTCACGCAGGAAAAAGGGTATGCGCACCCGAGCCGACAAAGTTGTTCCACTCCTGAACTTGGAGCTCAGTCGAGTTGTCGCCGCCGGGCATGGACGTCGAGAACACGAGACCTGCAGGACAGAGAACGCGCGCGAGAAGGTAGGTCCGATCAATGTCCGGAACGAGGCTGTCGCAGTGAAAACTCGAGGGAGAGCGTGTTTACCTCCAAGAGGGTTACCGAGGAGATCAGCACTGCTCACATAGAGGAGTCAGCTCTAGCCTCGCGTGTATGTAGCGAAAGAGATGCATACCCGTGCGGGTCGAGCTCTCCACCGGTGTCCGAGGCCGTGAGGCCAAGTGCCGTCATGTCGATGTGGCCGGTCCACTGGATGTACTCGGAGGTGTGCAGAACCTGGATGGCGTATCGGCGATGAGC
This sequence comes from Rhodotorula glutinis, assembly GCA_037974285.1. NCBI lineage: Eukaryota > Fungi > Basidiomycota > Microbotryomycetes > Sporidiobolales > Sporidiobolaceae > Rhodotorula > Rhodotorula glutinis. The sequence goes on along the minus strand of JBBPFV010000009.1, from coordinate 484,623 downwards.
ACTCTTGTTTGAATGCGCAGGCGAACGTGCCCAGCCCCGACAGGGCCGCGACCCGTCCGAGAGTGTAAACGATCTCGACTGACCTGGAGACCGGTGATAGCGCCAGCGGGGATGACACGCGAACCGTACTTGTCGGTCGTGCAGTACGCGACGACGGCTGCCTCGACGTCGCCGATGGTGCCGCCCGAAGTGGGCGAGCCCCAGAGGCAGAAGTCGGAGATGTTGTTCATGACGGCAGTCTGGCACTGCGAGTTAGGGCCCGTAGTACTAGCGTTGCACTGGTTGAAGCCGGACTGCAGAGCACGCAAGATTTAGTTTGTGCAATTATACCTTCTGGCGCCTGCAAGTCTCACCTGCGGTCCGCGGCCGACGCTGCCAGTCAAAGAGGAAAACGCGTCAATAGGGAAGTTCCTCTACGCGTCCACAGCTTTCGGAACGTACGGGTACGGGTTGACCTGGTAGGGCACGTCGCTGTACGCGAACGAGTACGCCGTCAATGGCGACGGCGAAGCGGACGCCTGGCGCTTCGCCTTTGCGATTTGCGAGGGGGACGGCGCAGCGGTAATGACGGGCGGCGCAGTTGCCTGAGCGCCGACGGTGAGCATAGCGCCCAGGAGGGCGACGGTGGCGTACGAGTGCATGACGGGTAGACGCGGTTGTTTGGAGATCTGAGCGGGAGACGGTTACGAGATTGATCGAACCGAAGCTGACTGCGCGATGCGACTTGGGAAACGAGTGAAAGGGTTGATGGCTCTACTTCCGCGCGACTTGGGTCGGAGCAGTCGAGTCGGTAGCGATGCTGGTCGAGGCGTGGAGGATAGGAAGCAACGAGCGTACACAGCATCGCGCGCACAAACGGTCTCGCCGTCCGTTTTCGATCGCGCGGGAAAAAACTTTCGAGACGCGTGCTCGTCGACGCGAGCGTTCCAAAAATAGGCCATCGGGAGCGCGATGAGCGAAGATCTAGACTGCGCAGCGGGCGCGTCTGCTGCAGGTCTACGTCGTTCGCCCCAGCTCGCGCCGACTTTCTGTACAGATGTTTGCGCGACCTGGTCGTTGCACTCATGTCTCTCACTCGCCGGTAAGGTCTGCCCTGCTTGAACAGAGTGAGGCAGAAGAACCGAATTTGAGAGGCTACGGAGACGAGTCGCTGACGAACTGTGCGCAGCGTAAAAGTAATTGGGATGTCTAGAGCGTACGGACGACCCGAATCCAAGCGCATTCATTCGTGCGCAACAACTGAAGCGGCGAGGAGAAAGGAGCAGGCTCTTAACCACGCCGTTCGCTCCTGCGGGCTCCCACCGCTGCGGACAACGAGCCCGACCTTCGACCGTGCGATCGCTGCTTCGAGTTTTCTGCGCCGCTCGAAGAGGACATGGCGCTTGATTCGTCGCCCCCGATTGGCGCATAGCGACGCCGCGACGGCCGAGAGAGCGAATTCTGAACCGGCTGCGCTGCAATCGAACGCATAGCAGGAGCCGCGCTGGGCGTACTCAGGACAACGGACTGTTGCGCCTGCGAGGAATATATCGCGGATCAGCTGTACGCGCGCTGAAGGGACATCGCTAGCTCCGACAAGTCGTACGGGAGGGCCGCTCGCTCCGTGGCTTTTGCCGCCAACGACGACAGCGACTATGCCAACGATGACAAGTAGGATAATCGCACAGCCGACACCGATGGCGCTGCGTGCCCATCAATACGTCAGTGCGCGGCCACGTCGGCGCCACAAGCCTCACTGAGGCTCACATCCACTTGTTCTCCTCGAGCCAGTTCTTCGTGTCCTCGATAGGCCCGGCGGAGACGACCGTGACATTATTGGTGTTGACGTTACTCGAGTCGACAGTAGCCCCGGACTCGCTCTCCGCTTCGGCTGTATTATCTGCATTGAGCGAATCGTCGCCTCCTTGGGTACTGGCTGCCATCGGGGCCGTCGAGCTCGGAGAAAGGCCTGAGGCGACCCAAGTCGGAGTGCTGCTGTGCGTGTGCGTAGCTGCCGGGCCGTCGTCGCGAGACCTGTCCGCCTGGTCCGCGTTGTGCTCGCCAGTCTCTTTCTGTTCCCCTTCGCGAGAAGGAGACTCGGCCGCTCTGCGAGAAGCGTCAGTCCATCATGCGTTCCTTTGGCCTCTAAGACGACGCATACTCACTTGGTCTGCATCACTGTGACCACAGAGGTCACCGGTATACCCTGCGGCAAGGGATGTGAGCGGGAAGGGGAAACTGCCGGAGAGACAGCTGCGAACTTGCCTGCACGGTCTGTACTACCGTCGAAGGTTGATACACGGTCACTGCCGGTCCGGTAATGAAGGCGATAGGGTTGACTTGGACCTGCAATGAGCATCAGCTTCTCAGCTCACACTAATTAACCAGCTCGCCCCCTCACATTGAAAGCAGTCGTAGTCACAATAGCTGTCTGCGTCTGCGAGCGGTAAGGCGTCAGCTGAACTCACTGATACGGGAGGAAGTCTCCTCCGAGCTCACCACACCCTCGGTAACGACAGTTCGAATGAGCTTGGTCGAGCTGAGCGTGCAAATCTCCGGGTCAGTGGCGGTTCTTGGCCATCGCCGAGAGTCGGCACTTACACAGCAGTGGCCGTCTACCGAGACGGGAAGAGTCAGTTCAACAGCTCGGAGGGGTCAAGAGCCATCGGTCGAAATGACGAACCGAGACCAGGGTCACTTCTCGAATCGCCGTCGAGACCGACGCGACCGTCGTCACCTCGCCCGAGACAGTGTAGGGCACGTAGACACTGCGATGTCACTCGATGGCTCGTCAGCCACCCGACGAGGCTGTGAGCTTGAGCGGCAGATGCCCACGTCGTCGGCACGGCGGTTGAGATGACCTTCTTCACGGTCGTCACGTCGCCCACGTTGACGATGCTGCGCTCGAGCATGATCAGCCTCAAAGACATGTGCCCATCACGGGATAGCAAAGGGGACATACACGTCTCGGGCTTGCAGACCGTTCCGAGACTGACGGTAGAAAGGCGCGCCCGCAGCAAAGTGCACGAGGGCGTACCAAATGAGCAGTGAGCAACGGAGCCCCAACATCTCTTCGTTCCTTCGGATCGTGAAAGGAGCGGGTAATATTGGACGCGAAGGCTATGGTTGTTGGCTGGGTCAGCACCGCACCAAACGGGCGCAGTGACAGGCAGGCGGACAGTCGGGGACAGCGGGCCGAACCCTGTGGGCTCAACCGCGATGCTCTGCGCGGCGTGCGGCTGGAAGTCTCGTCAAGAAGCAGGGAGAGCGCGAGTGTGAGGAATGAGTCGAAGATCTCCCGTCCCGCGGACATTCCGCGTCTTTAGCCTGCGGCCGGCGCCGATGCATCTCAGAAACTCGAGGGCGAGCTAGCAATCGATGTTAGCGATAGGTAGAGAGGCTGCATGATTGCAGATCTACGCTCGGGGAATCAGCGTCTTAATGATGAATGACAACAGGGTCGAGGAAAGACGAAAGAAAGGTCGGCGCGCGGGACGACAGACTGGTATCAGCAGCCGTACCGAGTCCGGACTTCTTGGACGAGAGAACGGAGGTCCTGTGACGGCAAGTAGGTCTCTACGAGATCTTGGATGTCGTCCGAGGAGTCGAGCAGCTGCGCGAAAAAGCAGTCTCAGTCATCTGCCACAACTGCTCATCACGTCGAGCCCGCTCTTCGTACCTCTGCTCCAGGCATCTGACCATCCATACCCAAGTCAATCCGCAACCGCCGTAGGGAGCCCTTGTCGGCCTTGGGCGGACCATACTCGAACACGAGTGCCGTTGCTGGCGAGCCGATGGCGTACGCGTTGTGAATGCCGAGTAGCGACTTGTACATCGCCATCGTTGTGTCGATCCTGTTAGCACATTCCGTCAGTGTCACGAGCAAGGCCACGCGCGATCAGGAAGCAACCTCCTCACCATTCGCAGCCCTGTTCGGCCCGCTCATCCTGTACGCCCTTGGCGTCCCGCTCCTCCTGCTCGCGCCTGAGCTGCTTCGCGGTCTGCGAGAACCGCTCAATGTTGATCTTGCTCGACTTGATGCGCGGTTTGAGCGCCTTCATCTCGTCTTCGCATTGCTTGGTCCGCTGACCGATCGAGACGAGCTCGTTGTCCTGCGCTTCGAGCGTCGTGCTGATCTGGTCGATCGTCAAGCGCTGTAGGATAACACACAAAGGGTTAGCAATGGCCGCGAGTAGATGGGTCGACGGCCCGCCTGGCAGACCTCGGAGGGGGAGCGCTTGTTCTTGAGCATGGCGATTTCGGTCTCCATCGCTTCGCATTCCCGCATCAGCCGGTCCGCAAGCTCGGCTTGTTGGGTTTTGCGATTGAGTTCTGCGGGCGAAATGACATATGCGATCAGCAGTCCGACGCGGATGCCGAACGGAGCGCTCAGCTTCGGACGAACCTGCTTCGAGCGCTTCCGCTTCTCTCCGGATGATCTGCTCCAGCTCGCCGACCCGTTGTTTCCTCTGCTTCAGCTCGAGCTTCTCCTGTGCCTGTTGCGCGGCTGTGTTGCATGCACAAGGGAGGCGAAGTTAGCAAGCCAGTCCCGACAGGTCAACCCGGCGGCAGTCTCCTCGAGCTGCGGCTTGGCGCGAATGGCAACGTACCGAGCTCGTCGATTGCCTCCTTGACGACCGGCTGGTATCCCTCTGGGTTCAGGATATGGTTCACGAACTCGAGCTTGGCGTTCGACTCGAGGTAGGCAAACTTGAGGTCCGAGATGTGTTCCTGGTGCGTGCCGATCCGAGTCAGCTTCGCCTTCCTGCCACGAGAGGGCGTTCGCCAAGCGCACCTTGAACAGTTTGAGGTCTTCGGTGGCGCGTCCGCGGTCGCCTGCGTCCATGACGAGTCCTTCATCGCTGACGCCCGAAACGCCAGTCAAGTCTGTCGCGCCCTGGGTCCACCTCGTGTAGTTCTCGGTATTACCGCCCAAGCTTCCATGGTACTGTGCGAGTCGACCGAGGTCCCTTACGGGTACGGACGAGGCGAGTCGGTGGGCTTCAAACGGATGTTGCGTGAACGTCGACAGCAACCTGGCAACACTCTTCAGTCAGTCCTCTTGCCTTCTGCCAGCGCGCATTTCAGGAAGACTGACTGCTTGGTCTGCTCAAAGAGAGCCGTGTTGGAATCAGTCGCGGCCATTTGCGTCGCGCCGCTAGTCTGGCAAGGAGGGCACAAGTTGCCCGCACGACGGGACTTTCGCGACGAACTCGACCACCGCGCACGTGACAGATTTCGCCACTCGTGGAAGGTCACGCTCGAGACACTGCTTTCTGAGATACTGTGTGCACCGACTGAGGATTGAGAGGTGTCGAGAGGTGTCGAGCAAGCCGCTATTGACCGCTCCGAGAAGCAGACAGTAAAGGTGACACCTGGAGGGGACCGTTCCGCAGTCTCCAGGAGTGCTCTCAAACAGTCGATCCGGGCGCAGGTACTGTCGTCAAGTCTGAGCTGCAGCGTCGACGTCGACCGGGCATTGTACCGAGCTGATCAAATCGAGCGGTCCAGGCGTTTGCATACTGCGGACCTGAATGGTCCGATTGCACGAAGTGAGTCGGCTACACTGTTGTTACAAGGCGGGTCTGCGCAACGTACACGATGTCAGCTCCGGTCTATGCCCAGAGACGCACGGGAAGCGACGCACTCCGGTAAGGTCAAGAGGCACAGAGTCGCAGAGCAGGAATCACGCGGGCGTTTGGGAAGGCGCCGCCGCAGCTGCTGCTGCCTTGGCTGCCCGGTCCGCATCCCGCTGTGCCCTTCTTTGTGCGCCGTAGTAGACCGAGCCGCCTGCGCATCGAATTAGGGCGAGGGTCAGCCGACTGGCGAGCTGAAGAGGAGTCAGGGTACAGGCGGATTCTCACCGAGAGCTGCGATCAACGTCAGACCTTGCGCCGCCACTCGGTACCGCAGGAACTGGTTGAATTGTGTCCGATTGCCCTTTTGCAACGCCGAACTTGCGCCGAGGAGAGCAGCAACCGTCGCGAGACAGCCTGTTGGAACGGGAAGGGATTCGCAGATCGAAGTGTACCCGGTCAGCAACTGCCTCCTGGGCGGACAGCATCCACATGAGGGACGAGCTCACCGAGCGGGACGAGCGGTTCCTCCTTGAACTTCCTCGAGAACTTTGCCCACATGGACGGGTCGTGAGGCGGCGCGGCGATCGCTTGCTGCATCTCCTCGGGCGTCACGATCGGGTCCGGCGTGTATTGAGCGGGCATGTTTGGCGGTGTAGACTGAGTCTTGATGGCAGAACGGCGAAGGAACGTAGAGGTGGACGCGACTCAGCCGCTCCACTTGACTTTGCCGCTCTCGCCCAGATTATGACGCGGCGGTCGCACCTCGCAAAGGATATTCTCTGGGTATCTCAGCAGACGTACAAAGCTACTACAGAGCCAGAGTCATCTATCGCGCAGCCCAAGAGAGCCTGTGTCGAGATCCGAAAACACTTAGCGCCGTGGGGATCCGAGACCTGTTCGAGCTTCAGCGTCGAAGGAAATTCGGCAGCCGCCGCGACTCTATACCTAGCTCTCGCTCGCCTGTACGCACCAGCGGATCTCTTTGAGCTTGTCAATATGCCCCCCAAGCGCAACCAAAAGGGCTCGGCCAAGTCGTCCAAGGCGCCGTCCAAGGCCGCGTCGAAAGCGCCGTCCAAGGCTCCTTCGGGCGCGTCGACGCCGGCACTCCAGCAGGAACCCGTACAGCGGGCGCCGGGACTCCTCGGTATCAACTTTGGTCAGGCGTTCTCGAGCGTCGCCATCATCGACAAGGAGGGACTCGCAGACTGCATCGCCAACGACGACGGAGAACGCCAAATCGCGTCCGCCCTCTCGTTCTCCGGTTCAGAGTTTGTAAGCCACGCGAGGTGCACTCCCGAGACGTAGAATTGGGGCTGACTTCTGAGCACGCGCGCAGTACTCGGGTGTACCCGCCCGCACGCAGCTCGTCCGGAATGCTGCCAACACCATTCTCGGCTTCCGCAACTTGCTCGGAAAGACGTGCGTCGCTGCCTCCGAATGCAGCAGGCAGTCACAGTTGACCCACGCAATTGCCCACGACGCAGCTACGACGAGGTCAGGGACGTCAAGCAGCCGTGCAACTCGGCGCCGATCGTCGACTCGAACGGCGTCCCGGCATTCAAGGTCGAGATTGACGGCACCGAGACCGTCCTGACTGCGCACGAGTGCGCCGTCCGCTTCCTCCGTGTCCTTCTTTCCTACGCGACCGACTTCCTCGGCCGTCCGATCACCGACGCCATCCTCCCCGTCCCGTCCAACTTCTCCGACGCCCAGACCAAGGCGCTTCTCGCTGCCGCCGACGAGGCCGGCATCAAGGTCGTCCAGACCATCCCCGAAGCCGCGGCGGCGCTCACTGCGTACGCTGCGACCGAGATCAGCGGCACCGAGGCCCTCCCGATCGACCGCAACACGGTCGTCCTCGACGTCGGCGCGACCTCGACGACCGCGACCGTCGTCGCCGTCCGCGACGGCCTGTTCCACCCACTCTCGTCGGTCTCCGAGACCGGCCTCGGCGGTGACCTGTTTGACGAGAAGCTCATGGACTGGTTCGGCAAGGAGTTCACCAAGAAGACGCGCGTTCCGGTCGAGGCGTCAAACCACCGCGCGCAGATGAAGCTCCGGTTGGCGGTCGAGGTGACCAAGAAGTCGCTGTCGGCGTCGACGTCGGCGCCGTGCTCGGTCGAGTCGCTCGCCGAGGGCATGGACTTCCACGGCACGATCAACCGGACCCGGTTCGACCTGCTCGCGTCGTCGCTCTACTCGCGGATCATCACCAAGGTCGAGCAGGCGATCGAGCAGGCCAACCTCGACCCGCTCAACATCCACGAGGTGATCCTCATCGGCGGCACGACCAAGCTCCCGACCCTCGCCAACAAGCTGTACGACCTCCTGCCCGAATCCGTCTTTGTCTCGAACCAGATCGAGGCCGACGAGGTCCTCGCCAAGGGTGGCGCCCTCCAGGTCAAGTCGCTGCAGGCCTTCTTCCCGCCCGAGGACGCGGCGGCGCGCGAGCAGTTCCAGCAGTCGCTCGAGAACCCGGCCGTTTGCGCGCCGGAAGCGCTCTCGCGCCCGATCGGCTTCGTCCTCGAGCCGGAACTCGCCGGCGAGCCGGAGAAGCTCGCGTTCGTTACGTTGATGGAGCAGGCGACCCCGTTGCCGGCACGAAGGATCGTCGACATCCCCGTCGAGAGCGACGCCGTGTCCGAGGTCGTTGTCGCACTCTGGGAGGGCGAGCCGTTCATCAAGGTCACGTCGCCCGAGACCAAGGTCGAGAAGGCCAAGGGCGCCGTTGCGTCCGCGATCGGCGGTGTGTTCAACGCCGTCAAGAATGCGACGGGCGTCAACGGCGGTGCCGACGACGAGGATGACTACTCGGAGGAAGAGGAGGAGGACATCCGCACCGCCGAGGTTCGCGCGACCAAGGCTATCGCGGATCTCGTCGTCCCGATCAACTCGGCGAAGAAGGACGCCAAGGTCCGCGTTACCATCGTCGTCGACAAGGGCGGCAAGGGACACATCTCGGCCGTCCAGCAGAGCGAGGGTGCCAAGTCCGTCGAGAAGGATTTCTAGAGCAATCGGGCTGTTGTACCCCTACCCGGTAGCCTCCGTAGACATATCGCGTTGCGCTCGGAAAAGCCTAAAATTGTTCAAAGGCCAACACGATCCTCGCCGCGGAAGTCTGCAGCCGGGTGACTCGCAAGGTGGGAAGGCTTGTGAGATCTCGAGGCTCCACGGAAGTCGACAATACAAGATCAAATGGTACCGTCAACAAGGTCACTGCGAGACAGAACACGGCCGGAGAGCGCAGAAGGCTGCTCTCGCAGCGCAAAACGATCAAACAATAGACACGAAGGAAAGGCGAAGATTCAAGTGTGAGGGGTCCAGTGGGACGGCGGCCGGACGAGACCGTTTGGCGCCGCTGGAAGAGGCGAGAACGACGAGTCTCCGACGCGGCGTTGACCCGAAAGGCTCGGAAATGACGGGATGGAAACCGCATGGCCAGACCGAGGTGTGGGTGAACCGGATACCTCGGCGCTGGGCGGGTAGCGCTCGTACGGCTTGATGCCGAAGTACTCTCCCGTCCCGGCAGTTGCAGTGTAGCGGCGATACGGGTCGGCCGGCGCGCCCAAGGGCGAGGGCGATGCCGATCCGAGTGGAGAGACGGCGTACGCCGGAAAGGCGGTACTTGATGGTCGGGACCACGGCTCAGCTCGCATCGATGGCAACCGTGCGACAGCATCTCCGCCGGCTGTTGTCGAGTACGCCGACAGGGAAGACATCATCGGACTCGGACGATACGGAACGACTCCGGCCGTAATCCGCGACGAGGGGTCGGCCATCTGAGGAGCGGATGACGGACGAGGAATCTCGAAGCGGGGCTCGTATGGACCTGAGAGCGACCGACGCAAGGCTGGTGCGCCTGTTTCTGCGGCAACGTCCGTGCCGAACCAATCTTGGCGCGCAGAAGGTTCCGGGTCCGCCGCCCGCCCGCCATCGTCATCGTTGAGCAGATCGCGGAGATGCCGACCGGACTTGCTTGCAAGGTCGTTTGTCGGTAATGCCGGGAGCGTGTGGACGACGGTGGAAGGGGGCGTCGCGGAATGAGGCTCGTACACCGCTTGAGGGGAGTACTGCGGGTGCAACGCGGACCGAACGCGTCAGCTGAGGCAGCGAGTCACAGAGACAAGACGAGACCTTACATCTTGTGCGTCATGGAACAACTGCGCTCTACCCGCGTCCAAGTCAGCGCTGTTGACGATGTCGACGAGATTGTTCTTCTTCGCCTGATTCTGGTACCACTGTGGACAGGAGTGCGTCAGCCTCAGCGCACAGGCAGCATGACAAGAGACGCACGTTGCGACACTGAACCCAAGTCTTGTTTCCGAGACCGGCTGCGATCTTGCGCCAATCGGGGCCGTACTCGGTTAGGAGACGCTGGTATTCCGCGCGCTCGGCCAGAGTCCAGTACGACGAAGTATTGTTCCGCCGCCTAGCTTTTGTCACCTCCGCAGACGGAGTCGAGGTGTCCACTTCAGGAGCGACGGCATATGGAGACGCAGCCAGAGCCTCCTCGGTCGGGAGCGTATCGACGTCCATCCGAGCTCTTCGGGCGCGACCCGCTCCGCTCCTGACGGAAGCCGCGCCATTGCGCGTCTCGAGGGCTCGGTCATCGTCGATTGACTGCTCAGTAGGCTGCGTGACTGGCAGCGCTGCAAGTGCGCCGAGGACTTCTGCAGCCTCCATCATGCCTTCCGAGGGTAGATCAATGGGCCCTGATAGCGGCGTCTTGCTGACAAGTCGGATCCGCCGAGGCGCAGGCGCTCCGCTAGTCGCGACAGGTTGCTCGTCGGCGCCCGAGGCGTCCGATCGGCGTGGACCTTCGTCAACGTCCATCTTGTCGGTATCATTGGCGCGATGTCGCTCGGCGCGTGGTGAGGCAGGCGCGCTCGGTTCCTCCTCGTCGTCCTCGTCAGGTTCATCTTCGCGAGGCGGCGCGAGAGCTGGGCGTGCCTTCTTGTTGAGGTTCGACAGCAGAGAAGACCCCTTGCCGCCCTCGGGGCGCTTCTTGGACTTCTTGCGCCGACCGTCTCGGCCACGCCTGTCAGAGAGACTACGGAAGTCGATGGTGTTCTTCATGCGGTAATAGAACAGGACGCATTGTGCGGTCGACTTGTCGGGCAGCTCTTGGGAGATCTTGCCGAACTGCTTCGGGTGCAGCGCGTACCGCTTGCAGAAGATCTCGACCTCGTGCTCCGTCCATACGTCAAGCGGGGCATCAATGGCAAACTCGCTGACCGGGTCAGCCACGCGGTAGCGCTCGTCGTCGAAAGCAAGGTCCAGGACGTCTCGGCGCTCCGACTCGTCCACGACCATGTCGGGCACGACCGCCGCCGTACGAGCAGCGCGAACGTCGGGGTCGCGCAGATCGGCGGTCTCAAGGCTGGCCAGAATCTCGAGGAACTCGGCCTCGGACCGGACGGTGTCGCTGAAGCCGAGCACGCCGACGCTGGCGCCCGTTCCTCGACGATTCGAGCGACCTCCAGTCAGTGACGGGCCGGGCGTGACAGGTTCGGGGTAGAACGGCATTCCCGCCGAATCGATTGAAGGAGTCTGCGGCGCGGTCGCGTTTTGGGGATTCCCGCCGTTCGCGCGGCGATGTTGTCGCTCCTTCAAGTCATCCAGCCGTCTGCAGTGCGCCTTCCAGTCGCACTGTAAAGTTTTGTACTCCCGACGAAGCGCAATGATGTGCTTCTTCCGTCGCTCGTCTCGCTCGACAAAGGTGTCGGTGAGCGAGGCGGACAAGCGTGCGTGCCGATCCTCGAACGTAGACCATGCGGTGTTGAGGAGATCGTGCCGCTCGCCGAAAGGTTCGATCTTACGATCCCCGATGAGCTTGACCCGACGTTGTTCAATCGTCAGCTCGACGGGCGGACTTGACGAGTCACGCCGAGGACTCGCGTTTGGCGCTTCGGCATCCTTTTCGTGCGCGGCCTTCGGAGACGCGACACTGTTCAGACGTCCGGGTTGGCTGGCGGCATCCTCCTCCGCTGCGACAGGCATATTCAGTCGCGTGTCCTCGCGCGGGGCGTCCGCCCCGCCCGACTGACGGGCATCGACCATGGGCGTGTCCTCCTCTTTGATTTCTCGACCTTCAGCGATCGACGAATGCCGAGCTTCGCCGTCGCGCGTCTCCAGCTCCGGAGTCGAGGCAGCGACAAGGGATATAGCAAGGTCCAGACAGCCCTGACTTGCTTCAGCATTCGCAAGCCTCTCCAGCGGCGGAACCGCCGCGGCTGATACGGTTCCTTCAATCGGCGCAGGTGAGGGCCTCTCGGACGCTGTATACGCAACCGTCTCGATGGCAGACGCGGGGGGCGATGTCGCCCTGCCTTCCTCGTGCTCGATACGCGGCCCGGCTTCGCTTGAACGAGCTGCGTCCTGGTCTGTCGCGAGACCAGATCGAACTTCGTCGGACCGAGACACGGCTGCGGGTGGTCCCTCGGAGGGTGCGACCACGGCCTCGGCGGCCTTACTTGAGGCCGGTAGCGAATTGCCAGAGGCTTTGGGCGATTGCTGCAGTCGCAGAACGCAGGTCAATATCGGCTGATCTTCGAGACGAGTCTCCCAAGAATGATAGCGTACCGCGACAGGCTCCCGCTGCTCGGCAGGGCTGACCCGACGATGCGACGAGTCGGCGAGCGCTTTACCGGTGTCCGCAGCAGCTTCCGGGAGAGGCGAACTGGACGAGAGTCTCGCCGACGTCTCTGTCGAAGAAGGCGCTGAGGCGACGCTGTCGACCGCCCGGCCAAGGACAGGTGAGCTAGAAGGGGCCGGCGAGGGCGCAGCGACGTCTGCATTGGACTCCTTCTTGGCGGTCTGTATGGTCGCCGGCGGTTCGCGATTTGCCTGCATCCTGACGTCTGCGTCGTCTCGAGGCGGCGAGCCACTACTCAGGACGTCCGAAACCTCGGCGAGCGGTCGCGAAGTTGTCTCGAGATGGGGCGAGGCGGCTCCGCCCACGGCCGACGGTGGTGAGACAGCCTGGGGCGGTGACGCAGAGCGATCGGATGCAGCGCGCGGAACGAAGGGTTTCTCCTCCTCGACGTGTAAGGAAGGCTTTGCCGGCTCCTCGATCTCGCCTTCCTCCTGCAGCTCTCCCTCTTCCATCTCGTCGTCGCTGTCTGGCGGCGGCGCAGGAGCACTCGCTACTGTCGCCGCGGGCGGAGCCTTGACGAGTTGAGCAGGAGCGGAAGCGGAAGGGAGCGGCGGCGTTTCGCTCCCGTCCGGTTCAGTCGAGTACGGCAGCGCGGCGCTCGTATCGATCAGTAATGGTCGGGCGGGAGGCGAGTTGTTGGCTGAGCGGAAGGGAGGGTATAACGGGTACGGATGATCGCGGTCGATCGCGCGACTGCGCGCAGGTAAGGTGGTCGAAGTCGAGGGAGGAGAGGCGGATCGCCGACGGGAGGCGGAAGGTGTAGGAGTGCGCGAGATGCGCTCGAGCAGCGTCGGTGGCCTTGATGTCTCTGCCGACGCGGAAGGTCGAGCATAGCGCGTGCTTGTGAAGCTGCTCGAGGGGCGCGCGGTCAGTTGCGAGCGAAGGAGCAGCTACTTTCTTTAGGCAGACAACGCACCTCGCCGGATCGTCTGCGTGTCGTCTCGGCTCTCCTCTTGCGAAGGTGTTCCGTCCGCTCTCGCTCCACCTGTCATCAGAGTCTCGCCGCCTATCCCCTCCGTCCGGACTGCCCCTGCGACTCCTGTTCCCGTCTGCAACGCTCGCGGAACGCGACCGATCTCGTTCGCCGAGCGGATCGACCGCCCACCTATCTTCGCCGGCAGCGCGACCGCTCCGCGCGTTGCGATCCGCCTCTTCAGCTTCGTCTGCGATGCCTCCTCGCGGCCGCTTCATGCCTCGCGGCCGCGACAGGTACGGAATCTGGAACGACCCCGAGCCGCCGCCGCCTCCGCTGCCAGACGGTTCCCGTTCGTCACGATCTCGATCCGAGCGAGACCGAACTGGCGAACCTGCCCAGCCGTTCCCGCGCGGCGCCGGCGGTTCCCAAGCACGCGATGATGATGGAGGAAGAGGCCTGCGGGACGGACCATCGCGATCTGCGAGGGAGTCGGACGCGCTCGGTCCCGACATGGTACGAGATGGTCCGGCAGACCACTCGCGACTACGGTCCCGGTCGCGGTCGCGATCAGTTCGCCGCGAATCGAGGCCTCCCCAGCGGTCGCGGTCCCTGTCCCGGTCCCGGTCGCGTTCCCAAGCGGGCGAAGGGCGGGACCCGTTACTGGCCCGACTGCCCCAGCCTTGATCAGGCTTGCGCGCGCTTGCCGGCGGTGGTGGTGGCGGTCGGTAGGAGGAAGAGGCAGACGGCGGTGAAGGCGATCTTCGAGGCGGCGGGCGCCTCATTGGGATGCTGAAGGAGCCGCCTGGCCCCGAGTTGGAAGCGCCGATTGTAGTTGATGATTTCGACGTCGAGGCGACGGGAGTCGCGTACCGATCGTCGTCGTAGCTGGCGCTAGGGCGTGTGAAGGACGAGGTTCGACTCGCGGTCGGCGAAGTGTGCCTCGAGGAAGGCGCCGACTTGCGCGACATGGCTGGCGAGTGAGACCTTCGACGTGATGATGACCTGCACGTGGGCGCGTGTCGTAAAGAGCGAGACAAGGTTTCGAGAACGACAAACAAGGCGGTCAAGCGGGCGAGAAACTAGTCAGTCGGGAAACCGCGGCCGCCTCGACCCGGCGAAGGGAAGGAGAGCGCGACGCACCTATCATAGTCCCTATCCCTTCTCCTTGAACCTGAGCCTGGCGTCGGGGCGTATCTGTCCGCCGTGGACGATCCGGCCGCCCTCGCGAATTCGTCGGTCCGCGAGTCGAGGAGACCGTCTCGGCTTCTCTTGAGGTCTGCAGCCGTGGCCGCAGCCTCTCCCATGTTCATATACTCCTCTAGACTCCTTGCTCTCCCCTACTGAGCGGTGTGCGAGGTGTGTAGTCGGTAGTCGAGGTCGTCGGTCCGAATCAGGCAAGGCGTCGTTGCTCACTCGTTCCGCCGGTCGGTACAAGGCGAAGCTGCCCGAGTTGCTTGTTCAGATGAATGCTGAACGGAGCCGAGCCACCTCGAGTCGAGCGAGAGGCTGTGGTGGATCAGAGGCGAGTAACCCGCTGTCGTCCCTCGTCGCCTCCAAAGTCACCGACAGTCGACGTCGCTACGCTCTACTCCTCACTAAGAGCGGATCACCCAGAGGCAGATCCAAACAGAGCAACAACGTGTTCGTCTGGCAGCCGCTTCCTTGGACCCTGCCCGCTCGCTCGTCGACCCTCGCCCCTCTCCCTGCAGCGGGTCCAGGATGGCTTTCCCGACTCTCATACAGCTCAAAGACGAACTCGACGATTTGCTCGGAGACTACCTCGAAGCTCTCAGTCAGTATCAGCACGCGCGAACTCTGTTGGCGGACCACTTGAAATCGGTCAGTGCCCTCGCTCTCTTTGTCCTTGAATGCCTCTGAAATGATGCTCACTCTTCGCTGCGGACGCTTCCGACACGGTACACGCAGGCCCACTTTGACTTGGCGCGCGCGAAACTGGCCCTTGGACCTGGCAGAGTCGGTCCGCTAAAGTACGACTTGACCGAATATGCGGCTCAGAAGGGCGTGTGCGTCGTCGGTGCTCCCTTCCGCTCGCTCCCGCCAATTCCCGAACCTCGTGCTGATTCACGTCACGAACCGTTTCCAGTAAAATCGCTCCGACAAGTACTTCGGTTGAAATGTCCCAGGCCGCAAGCCAGGAAGCCGTGCCCGTCTCCTCGTGGGCTTATTCCTTCGACGAGGTGTCGCCGAACGCACCAGTCGAGGCGTACAAGGGTGGCGAGTCGTCGGTGATGAGACAGAGACGGCGAGCGCCGGCGCCCTCGGTTAGGGATACATTCGGGAAAGACGGCGCGGCGTTCGCAACCGCGGACAAAGACGTCGACGAGGACGATGCGGCCGCAGTCGAGCCGTCACCTCTTTCGCGACCAGCCGCTCGACCGTCACCGCTCGCGCAATTCTCGGCGCTGCCTCCTCCGAGTCTACGGGCGGCGGCGGCGGGCTTCACGCGCGCGACGGACGCCGCGGTCCGGGTCGTCGACGCCGAGGCGCGGGTCCGCGAATGCGCGCGGCGAGTCAAGCGCGCGAGGAGGGACGTCGATCGGCGAGTGAAGGAGGAGAGGAACCAAGTCCGAGGCGAGTGAGTCGTAACCTCGTGTGCGGGTACATCGGCTTCTCGACTCGGGTGTCAGCCCTCTGGACTGCTGCGGGGAATACGCGCCGGACCTGGCTCGGTCGTGGTGTAAAGCGTTCTGCGCTGCTCGACGCGACTTGGACACGGTGCTCTGCCTCCATTGTGCTCGTGCCCTCGTCCAGTGCGCGACGGGTCTAGGTCGACTCGTCCGGCGCCGGCGCGTCATCGCCATTGTCTCGGCTGTG
The DNA here is from genome assembly GCA_037974285.1 of Rhodotorula glutinis. Taxonomy (NCBI): domain Eukaryota; kingdom Fungi; phylum Basidiomycota; class Microbotryomycetes; order Sporidiobolales; family Sporidiobolaceae; genus Rhodotorula; species Rhodotorula glutinis. The sequence continues at coordinate 468,659 of JBBPFV010000009.1, read as the reverse complement.
CCAGTCCTTCCAGCGGTAGTAGACGCGTTCGAGTGCGAGAATGGCCCCTCCTCCGAGGACCATGGCACCCGTCGTTGCGACCGAGAGGACGACTGCGCGGGTCAGCGTCTTGACGAGGTCGCGGAGTTGGAGTCGGATCGACGAGCCCGGCGAGTTTGACGCGACGAGCGGGATGGACGAGACGGCGGCGAGCAACAGGGCGAGCGACAGGTCACGGCGGAGGGTAGGATCGTTCGGCATCTCCTATATTGCGCGTTCGGGAGAACTGTGGAGAGAGAGAGCGGTGAGAGCGCGTTCAACCGTCGAGTGGACTTCTGTCAAGTGATCGAGAAACGAAGAGAGAGAGCCTCGACTCGACTCGCGTACCCACGCTATAGTCACTCGGCGCGCTCGATCTACGCGACATAAGCTACAACAGAGCTACTGCTACCCAGCAGGGACGCGCTCAATTCGCCAGCAGCACTCGACGCCGCGTAGAACGCGCTCGTTCCCGTCACTCGCCCATCCGCGCGCCGACTCGAGTTCGACTTGGTCGGCAATACACACTCGCTTTGCAAGAGAGAACACGAGTGACGCGTACAATCGGCAATTTGACACGACGGGGCCACGTCTGGATCCCGTATGGAGAACTATGAGCGCCTCGAAAAGGTCGGCGAAGGTGAGCCTCGTTTCCGCTCTTGCCGCTATACACACCTCGCGCACACATTCCTTTGAAAAAGCAAGAGCTGAAACGGACTCGCGTTGTGTACAGGCACGTACGGCACGGTTTACAAATGCAGGCAGGTGAGTCCGAACGCCGGCACGGGCGGGTCGGAACCCGCTTCGCCGCAGCCCGCGCTTTCGCTTGCTGTCTCTATGTCGACCCTGGACTCGCGGCAGAATTCTGGGCGCGAATCGATCAGCTGCTGATAATGCCATCGTGTCGCCTGTACGCGCAGCTGCACACTGGACTCGTCGTCGCGCTGAAAAAGATCCGCCTCGAAGAGGAGGATGAAGGTGTTCCGTCGACTGCGCTCAGGGAGGTCAGCGTCCTAATGGAACTCGGGCAGAGCACGCACCCCGGTGCAGAGTGCATCGTCAAGTGAGTCGCGCAGCAGCTTCGATCGTGGTGGGACATGCGGTCATTCGCTCCGAGACTGCGGATCCGAGGACGTACAGGGCTATACCACCTTGTTATTTCCGCGCCGCGCCTTGTCTTCCTACGTGCTCTGATGCTGACTCCTGCTCGGCCCCCGTCCAGGCTCCTCGACGTCATTCACGGCGACGACTCGCTCTCGCTCGTGTGCGAGTTCCTCGACCTCGACCTAAAGCGCTACATGGACACGGCCGCGATCGCCGCCGCCAACCTCGCCGCTTCCACTTCGGCTTCAGGCGCGGCGGCGACGCACGGAATCGACGCGAACGGGCAGTGGGTCCCGCACGCGCAGATGCAGCCGCTGCCGCATAATGTCGTCGGCCGCGGGCGGTCAAAACGGGCACTGCCGCCCGACCTCGTCACAGTGAGTCAGGGCTGCCGACTTTATGTACTAGTTGACGCGGATTTGTGATCCGAGCTAATCACCAAAATGCGCTCGCGCGAGCAGAAATTCATGGCGCAGCTGCTCCTCGGCTTGTCGCACCTGCACTCTCGACGGATCCTGCATCGCGACCTGAAGCCGCAAAATTTGCTTATTGATAAGCAAGGTAACCTCAAGGTGAGTTGCGCCTCAGAGGGGGGAGCGACCGCGGCATGCGTCGCAGCAGACTGACCTGCTCCGATTTGCGCGCGCAGATTGCCGACTTTGGTCTCGCTCGGGCTTACGGCGTGCCACTACGGACATACACACATGAGGTACGAACAGACGTTCGCAATCGAGATGCGGTCCTGGCCATTGACGCCTGGCATCCCGCTGCAGATCATCACGCTCTGGTATCGTCCACTCGAGGTCCTGCTCGGAGGACGTCACTATACTACGGCCGTACGTACAGGATCTGAATTGTTAAATTGTAAGATCTGCTTACTCGTTCGCTGATGTATCATACGCAGGTCGACGTCTGGTCTTGCGCGACCATCTTTGCCGAGATGGCCTCGGGACTGCCCCTCGTCCCAGGTGACTCGGAGATTGATCAGATCTTCAAGATCTTCCGGTGCGCTCCAGAGGCCGCACATATTCGACCCGGGGCCGCGGCGAACTGACGGAATTCGCACGCAAAACAGATTGATGGGCACGCCGACCGTCCAAACCTGGCCCGGCCTCGCACAGATGCCCGACAACAAGCAGTCGTTCCCGAAGTGGCAGCCTGCCGATTTGCGGAAACTCTTGCCCGAGATGGACGACCGCGGCCTGCACCTTCTCAACAGCATGCTGCAGATTGACCCAGAACGGCGAATCTCTGGTGCGCAGCGCGATCCGCCCCGAGTGGAATCCGGATCGTTCGCTGATCTCCTGACTGCGCGTTTACCTGTAGCCAAGTCCGCTTTACGGCATCCATACTTCCACCCGCCTTCACCGAAAGCCAACACGCTCGCTCCGCCGCCACTCTCCTCGCCGCACGGCCACGCGCTTCACTCCTGGGGACGACCCGAGATGCCCCCCGCTCAACAATTCGCCTCCACCGGGCCTCCAAACTCGAGTCAGCCGACCATGTTTCGCATTCCGGCGCCGTTCCAGCAGCCCTCCTCGCATGCAGGCCCTCCAGGCGGCGTCGGCTCCTTCGGCCAAGGTCACTTCGTACCGGCGCAGGCGCAGTCGCATGCCTTTTCACAGCATCGCGCTCCCGAGGCTATGCATGACAGTCCTGTCGCGCCAGCGGTCGAGCGCGGCGAAGGACTCATGGCCAGTCCGATGCGCTGAGATGCTCCGCGCGTTCATCTTTTCCTCTCCCTCTTGCATCCTGCTTCCCGTGCACATTCCTCCATTGTATCGCATAAGCTCGTCGTCTCTCCTCGCATCCACTCTCGTTCGCTCTGTTAGCCCCAGCATCCCGACGACTGCACCGTTTTTAACTTTGCAACAGTCGCCTGGGCTGTCCTGCCGATCAGTTCATGCGCACCATCCCCTCGAGCATCGCATAGCCCGCCTTGACGCCATCGACGATATGGATTCGCTGCGCCGATGCCTCTCCGAGCTCCTCGACGCAACCCTCCCTGACGGCCTCGTCGAACCCGACCATTCCTGCGCACCCGAGGCAGATTGCCCGCAGCTCGCCGCCGTCGGCCGTCGTTCGACGGATCAGACGCTTGACTGCCTCTTTGAGTCGGCGCGTGACTTCGTCCTGTGGCGTCGTGTGCAATTCGACGGCGTTCAGTCCGGTCGTTTCGACGCCGGCAAACTTGGTCCCTCGGGAACTGTCCTCCGGTGACTGCCCGAGGAAGTCCCGCACGCCCGCCGTGAGGATGTCCTCCCAGACGGCGCCGGTTGTGACGATGCCGAACCTGTCTCGTGGCTGGAGGCACACCGCGAGGGAAGCAAGGATCGAAGCCTCAAAAATTCCGAGAACAGGCTTGTGCGGGTCGAAGGCGGCCAAGCGCGGGACGAGAGGATGCACCGAGTAGCACGCTATGAGCACGGCAGAATGTTCGGAGAGGATCGGGGAATGTGGAGAAGAAGAAGAGGAGGAAGAGGGAACGAGGGAAGGGTAAACGGCCTCCGCCGACGCGTGACAGTCTTCGGAGTTGTTGATCGAAGCGATGCCGGACGCCGCCGTCATATAGGTCGGTGCAGGAAGCTGGACAAGGGGGAACAGCATCAGCCTGTCGACGTAGCGAAACAGCACCAAGTTTCCAGGTACAGCACTCTTGACGCACCTTTCCGCTCTCGACGAGCGGGCGCAAGGCCACTTCTAGGCCGTCCGTCATAGCTCTGGTAGTGTTTGGATTGATCACGAGGATCGGCAGAGGCGTAGTCGCTAGTGTCGCAGCCATGTTCGTGGTTGGGCGGAGGAAGCGGCGTCGGATCGTATAGAGCGAGCGGACGGCAGAAGAGGTGACTTGGCACCCCGCAAGCTTGCGATTGAGCGAGAAGTGTGCTGATATGTGTGCGAGCTACGCGTGAACGGTGCAGGACAGCGAGGAGAGGGACGAGCGGGGAAAGCGGAGATTGCAAGTTGCGCGTGATTGCGAGCAGCCGTCCGCGGCCAGGCTCCCGCAATTGCAACAGGACGCCTGTGGGTATTCACGCGCTCTCTGAAGACCCTCGATGCTCTCTCTGTATATGCCTAGCAGTAACGAGCTCGAAAGCGGAAATAGTCTCTCGGGTTCGAGAGGAGGGTGTAAGGCGACGTTGCGCGCCTCCAAGTTCAGAACTGGATTCTAGTGCTGCAATTCTAGCCGCTTGCCCGGTTGCCATTCGCGGCAGACCTGCTCAATGTTGTCGAGGTACCGCAGCTCGATCACGAGGTTCTTGGCCGCTTCGAGGTCGGGGTTCGACGCCGAAAAGGCGGCTGACAGCGAGTCGATCACACGTTTGCGGTTCTCTGCCAGAATGTTCCACTAAGTCAGCGCACTGCGACTCGATGTGATGGGAGACTCCCCGTCGGGTCTTTCTGGAAAGAACCAAACTGACCCTTGTTGCGGTCGCGGATCCGGACAACGTCCTCTTCGCTCTGCGCCTCCTCGAGCTCCTCGCGTGTCTCCATGATGGTCATGAGGAGGTCCGAGTCGGTGACGGGGTCGGCTTCTCCGATCGTCACATCCTTGAGTGAAAGCTGCGGCCGAGAGCAAGCGTGATGGGACGGGGGAATCAGCAGGCGAGCAAGCAGGTGCGAAGTCCGGACGGAAAGCGCGCACGAGGTATTCGGCCCGTTCTCGCTCGTTGATGAGCGCCTTGTACGCATCGTTGACCCTCCCACTCCACGCCTTGGCCCATCCCTCGCTCTCGCCCTGGCCCGAAAACATGTCAGGGTGGACTTTTTGCTGCATCGTCAAGAACGCGCGTTTGAGGTTCGCCGCGTCGATCGCGAACGACGGCGGGTCGACTCCAAACAGCTCATAGTAGGTCGTGGCGGGTGGTGGAGGTGGCAAGAGGGCGGAACATTGCGGGCAGACGGGCGACAGCTTTGGAGGAACCGGTGCGCCGCACCCTGGGCATGACCCTCCAGTCGAGTAGACGGTCTGCGACGAGGCGATCCGCGGTCTCGAGAGCGTCTGCGAGAATGTGCGGACCGGCTGAGCTCTAGGAAGTCTTTGAGCGAGGTTCAGAGGCAGCGACGACGAGGCGATGACGGTATCGAACCGAGTCGTCGAGGGAGTGGCTCGAACTGATCGCAGTGACCGTAGCGCGGCCCTTGCACTCGGTACGACCATTCTTAAGTTGGAAGTCGAGCTCGAAGGAGGCTATAGAGAGAGAGAGTGCAGAAGGTGGTGGCGCCGCGATTCGACGACTTTCACGCGGCCGACGATCGCTCTCGCTTTCTCGGACACCTTTCTTTACCCTTCTACACTCATCGAACCATGCTCCGATCTATCGCAAACCGTACACTGGCGTCCGCTCGACCGACTGTACGCAGTCGATCGCTGTCTGCGTTCGCTCCGAGGTGGCAAGACGCCGGCAAGTCTACCTCCGATGACCGCATCCACCCGGCGCTCGTCGAAGATCCGCCCGTCGCCAATCCGTCGAGCGAGACCGACCCGTGGACTCTCAAGACGCCCCCGATGCCGGAACCGCCGAAACTCGACCCGCGGATCAAGTCGATGGACGACCTGATCGCGTCGCCGCATCCCGAAGGCAGGGACGGCGAACCGACAGAGACGCTTAGGAAACGCCTCGTATACGAATCGAGGAAGCGCGGCATCCTCGAGATGGACCTCATCCTGAGCACCTTTGCCCGAGACCGACTCGACTCCATGTCGGACCGAGAACTCCGCGAGTACGACAGGGTGAGCCGCGGGTTCGGGCCTTTGCGGCTTCGGAAATCGACAGTCAGCAACCTTCCGCTGACTTGGCACATCGTTCCACGATGTAACAGTTCCTGACGCTCCCCGACTGGACCATCTACTACTACGTGACGGGCAAGGCCGAGGCACCGGAACCGTGGCGATCGTCGGCCGTCCTGAGCGACCTCCTGCACCACTCGGCCAACAAGGGCAAGGACGTCCGCCGGATGCCCGACCTTGAAGTCAAGGAGCAGCAGTAGATTCAGTCGGCTCCTCCCGCTCGTGTCGGAACACCACACAGAGAGGACGCAATTCCACGAATCACCTCGACTCGATCCCAAGCTTCCGTACTTGCGCGCAACTCCCGGGAAGGATCCATGCCTCCTCTGCGAAACAATCGCGTGCGCCTTTGAGCAGCTGCCCTTCCGGTGTTGTACGCTGGCCGGTCCGCGGGCTTGACCGGCAGCCGTGACGTGCAAGTCCGCAGCGCAAAGAATGCGAAATCCCGTCTCTCAGAGTTGGACTTCCGGGATCAGATGCGGCGCTCTACGGTGCTGTGATTGAGAGTTGGAAGAGAACTTACGCGCCCTCCTCGCAAGATGCACAAAGCAAGAGGAGCTCTCGCCTTGTCGCCGCGGTTCCCGCGCAGGTCCGGCGCCTCGACACAAGCTTTGCACCGCCTCCACTTCCGCCTGCTCCCCTTTCCCGAAACATTCTCGTAGCACTCGACAGCATGCCTCACAAGCGCCAGAAACGGAGTGTCCGACTCGAGACTCAAAAGGCCATGTGCGTATACAGTTCTGCGGTTCTGTGACGCTGGAAGCAGAGGCTGATATTCGCTCACTGTTTGCAGAGGCTACAACAACCCGCCAACTGCGGCAGACTCGCTCTTGCCGATCCAGAGCACTTCCAAAGATGGCTCGGAAGCGAAAGGAGACGCGGTACTGGCTCCGGTCAAGAACAACAAGCGGAGGAAACGGTCTCAGAGTACAGCCGGGTCAAGCGGGGCAGCTGGTACAGATTATGGCGGCGTGAGCAAGTCGGCTTTCCGGTGAGCACGTCTAACGTTCGGTTCCGGATGGTGATTTGCCGCTGACTGGGACGAGCTCTCTCTCTTAGAATCCTCAACGCCGTCAAGCTGCGGGAAGACTACCACGCGCAGAAGAAGCGCCGGGCGGAAGAACAGGCCAAGACGGACAAGGCCGCCAACAAGGTGCGCAGCATACTCGAAATATCTGCTGACCATTTGTCACGGCACTGACCGGTCGATGCGCTCTCGCAGCCCGTCCAACCGGCGTTGACCCCGCTGCCGCACGAATCGCTTTCCTCCTTCAACCGCCGCGTCGAGCAAGCTATGCGAGGTTCAGTGCGAGCAGCCATCAAGGAATCGAGCATGACGGGCCAGAAGAAGAAGGAGCGGAAGGGCAAGGGGAAAAAGACGGACGAGGAAGGTGGAGAAGGTGGCGACGGCGAAGACGAGATCGCCGAAGAGGACGCGGCGCCCGTCAAGCGAGGACGTGACGGCAAGCCACTTCTCAAGAAGGGCACCAAGGCGACGCCGGAAGACTCGGTCGACCCGTTCGCAAAGCGGAAAAAGCGCCCAGCCGCCGCAAACGGCGACGACGGCAACGCGGCAGATCCGCCCGGTCCGAACGCACCGCGGAACATTACGGGCAAGACCGAGTTCGATACGCTCTCGCAGCGGCGTCGCGTCGGCGATGTCGTCCAAGCCCCGCCGACGCTCGCCGATCCGGCTCGAAAGGGCCTCATGGCCAAAGTTCTCGGTCCGGGAGGTGCGGCGGCGTGCGGCGTCCCGCCTCCGTCGGCCGGCGGCGCCTTCCGACTTGCAGGTGCAGAAGCGCCGGTCGGCTCGTCGCGATTACCGATCAACCCGGCGATGAAGGCCATGATGGATGCCGAGCGCGAGCGCGCCGTCAAGATGTACCGCGAGCTCAAGGAGCAGCGAGAGCAGGAAAAGCGGGCTCGGTAGTCACTCGCGTGCTGGAACAACGCACGAGTGTCCGTTTTGCACTATAGCGAGCCGACTTTTTTTGCTCGAGGTGCCACCGGAAACGATGCTGACGAGAAGTTCTGTTGCCCCAGGGGCTGCGTCGCTAAGTAGGGGTCGCCTGTGTATGCGTACCACTGTTGTTCTCCCGATCTCTCCGCAGGCTACATGGGAGGCATTCTCCCTTGCGATTGCGGTCGAACATCGCTCGCAGCCACTCTCGCGGAGCTCTCGCAAAACCGAGGCCGGTTTGATGCTTAGGGATAAGAAAAGTTGCAGTCGACTGCTCATCGCAGGACAAAGTGGCAAAAAGTGTACGACATGTAGTGATGGGAGAAAGACGAAAGGGAGGGGGGAACAGGCTGGAAGCGATGTGCGCGCAGAGACCGCTTAAAGGTCCTGCGAGGCGGCGCCCTTGGCCGACTTGGAGGGGAGGAGCTCCGAGTGAATGTTCGGGAGGACACCACCCTGCGAGATGACGACGTGTCCGAGGAGACTGTGCGATTGCGTCACGAGTCAGCATCGAGGCATTGCATGTATGAGGCGCATCAAGAGAAACGCACCGGTTCAGCTCCTCGTCGTTGCGGATAGCGAGCTGCAAGTGACGCGGGATGATACGACTCTTCTTGTTGTCACGGGCGGCGTTACCGGCGAGCTCGAGGATCTCGGCGGCGAGGTACTCGAGGACGGCAGCGAGGTAGACTGTTTGCAGCAAAGAGAGCGAGAGTCAGCGGCCGTTACGAGAGGGGGCACTGAGGGCAACAAGGTGGACTGACCCGGAGCACCGGCACCGACACGCTGGGCGTAGTTACCGCGGCGGAGGAGACGGTGGATACGACCGACGGGGAACTGGAGACCGGCCTTGGCAGAACGCGACTGGGCCTTGGAGTCACCACCGGCCTTGCCACCAGACTTGCCACCCGAAGACATGATTTAGGAGCGTGTAAGAGTTGGGGGAAGGGAGTGGGTGTAATAGAGAGCGAGTTGTTGCTTTGGAAGAGACAAGCCTGGGTGTGGTGTGGAGCGAGTGGGATTGTTTGGGGCTGAGAGATGCACGAACCTAGGCAATCGCGCCGGCGGTGTCACGAAAAGTTGGGAGGGCGGCTGCGCACATTCGCTTTGAAAGCGCACGTTAGCCTCGAATTCACTCATTGTTTGGCTTCCACGCGCGTCGCCGAATTGCCTCGCCGCCCCCTTCGGCTGGCCACACTCGACTCTCTCTCATCCTCAAGCACTCTCTACTCTTCAACGACACCCCTTCCTGTCTACTCACCACTTGAACAATGGCCCCCAAGTCTACCACCGCCGAGGTTCGTGTCTCTCGCCGCCTGATCTGACTCGCCGCCTTGTTCCGCGTCGGCTGACTGTTATTTTTTGCCCCGCCCTCCAAACAGAAGAAGCCCGCGTCGACCGCCGGCAAGGCCCCCGCCTCGAAGGCTCCGGCTGGCAAGGCCCCGGCGAAGAAGGCCGTCAAGAAGGCCCCGGCTGGCGGCGACGACAAGAAGCGCAAGCGCAAGGTCCGCAAGGAGACGTACTCGTCGTACATCTACAAGGTCCTCAAGCAGGTCCACCCGGACACGGGTATCTCGAACAAGGCGATGCTCATCCTCAACTCGTTCGTCAACGACATCTTTGAGCGCATTGCCTCGGAGGCCTCGAAGCTCGCGAGCTAGTACGTTCCCACTCGCTATTGCTCTCGTCCTTCGGTTGCTGACTTGCTCTCGTAACTGCCGCACAGCAACAAGAAGTCGACCATCTCGTCGCGCGAGATCCAGACCTCGGTCCGCCTCATCCTCCCCGGCGAGCGTGAGCACATCCCCTTTTCTCCCTTTTGGCCTCGAAACGGCGATCTGACGGTTTCACTTCACACAGTGTCGAAGCATGCGATCAGCGAAGGTACCAAGGCCGTGACCAAGTTCTCCAGCACCAAGTGATTGAGTGGAACTCGTTCTGTCGGTCTCTGCTTGTCTGCTCTCTCTCTCTCCCGCATTTCGTCTTTCTCCCATTGTGTCGTATCCTTTACTCCCTGCCGCCTGCAATCGAGTGCGCTGCCTTTTCTCCCACTGGGTCTCGCTGCGGTGAACTGTTCTGAGCGAGAAGAAGAGGTCGACTTGCTACGTGCAAACGGAATCACGGTTGCGGCTCTTCCTCCAGAATTCGTGCATAGGGCTGCGATCTCTACTCGCGTCGGAGAAGGGGGAGTCGGGAGAGAAGAGGAGAAGAGGGGAGAGTGAGGTCGGACTGGGAAGGAAGGAAGGACAGAAGGGAAGGAAGGACAGAAGGGAAGGAAGGAAGGACAGAAGAGACTCACTCATCCCAACTCCCTTGCTTTGGTCGATCCAGCGCCTCGCGCCTAACCTCCGAAGCTGTGAACCGCGTGTGAGAAGAGCTCAGCATGCGGCTACCAGGCTGAGTTTGGGAGGAGCTGCGGGCTGGAGATCATCGAGTCCCGACTTTCTCACCATACCGTACGCCCGTTTGATCCCTCGGCCCTCGCCTGCTGCGCTATTCTGCGAGCTAAGAGCCGGCCTGAAATGAGGCTGCCAGAGATCCGAAGGCTTGTCGGTACCCCAGAGCAGGCGGAGGATCCTGACAGAACGGAAAGGCATGAGGACCATTTGCTCGCCTCGAAGCGACCGCGCCTGGCCGACCTATGCGCTTGCTGGAAGTAGTGATGACGGCCACCCGGACGAACCTCGCTGGCAATTGCCCTCTGCAGGCCCTCTGAGGCCCGTCGCACGACCACGTAATTTGCCACTCTGCAGGTTTTCCTCAGTGGTGCTCGAGGGTGTTCGGTCAGGTTCAGTCATGTGATGTGAACTCGGAGGTCTGTGATCCTCGCGGCCGGCGTACCTTCGATGCCTTTGACTTCGTGGTCGGTGGCAAAATGAGCCGCTGTGAAGGAGAAGGCGTTGATAATCGGGCGACTCGCCAGCCTGCTCCGAAGTCGAGGCTGCGAGAAGGCATACGGATGTAATCGTGATAAGGGCTATCGCTGAGTGCCGCATCCGATTGCGGAGATGGAGGTCGCTCAATCTCCCGCGGAGGCCGCGTGAAGCGACGAAGCGACCTTCTCGAGAGCTAGTATCTTGCCAGCTTGATACGCTTCGCAAGATGAATCATGCCGTAGATACCTTCTCTTGTATGCATTCGGATCGCGATCGCAGGAACAGGACAGCGAACGCAGATCCGCGCACGTTAGCATCGAATTGCCGCGTGCACGTTAGCATCGAACTCCCGCGCGTCCCGCTTTCCTTTTTCGCTTCCGACGTAGGCGGACACGTTCATTTTGAATGTGCACGTGCACCGGCACTCCAGATATCTCCCAACACCGCGCGCAACCCCCCGCCGGCTCCCCCACCCCTCTTATAGTCTCGCAGCTCCTTCCCTCCTGTTGGTCTCTCCTTTTTTTTTTCATCAGGGCGAGGTCACAACTTGCGGATACGAGGGCTATAGCAATACTATCCGCGTTTCACTCTCTCGGGTCTATCACGAGCAACTCGACTACGATCCCCTGCAGACCAAACATAATGGACACGCCCATCAACTTCGGCCGATTTCCCTTTAACCTCGTCCCCCTCGTTGGTCGAGACGACGAGGACCTCGTCGCATACTCCGTCCACCTCTTCGGTATCGAAAGCTTGATCAGTGCGCTGGATCCTTCCCGCCCAGTCAGTTGGATTGCGCTCCGCCGATCAGGTGGCTGAGACTATCCCCCTTCTACAGGCCTTGTCGCCGACGCTTGCGGCGAACAGTCCGTGCAGAAACCCGAGAAGACTCGTGAGGTCGCGCCGGCCAGCGGAAGGCGTCCTCCCGAGACCGAAGGAGATGGCACCGTTGTTGAACTCCCATCGACGACAATTCCCTCGCGCCCCTTCGAACGCGCTTTCCCATCGGTCAAGGAAGGACACCGTCAGGCGAAGAGGAGCCCAAACGGGACGCTGTCGAGGCGCGAAAGGATCCGGAAGTCAAGTACGCCGGGAACGGCTCCCACGGCATCGAGTCGGGATGGAACGGGTTTAGCATCCTTGGCAATCGCCGCACTGGCTGCAAAGACTCGATCGAGCTCGACCGGACCGCGCGCGAGCCACACTTGCCGTGCATAGCAGTCGTCACGACGAGGAAGGCTCGCACGCTCGCAGGAGTTGGGGGCGCCTTCTCGAGGAAGCCTTCGCACGGGGAACGAGCTTACTTCGCCTGACCAGCCAAAGCCCGCTCCTGCATTCATGTCGAGATCCATGGGACTCTTTCGCCGACAGCATCGAACAGATGCGTCTTTCCCCGAACCAGAAAATATCTGTAGCTATCCCACCTCGATTTCCTTAGTCCTTGTCTTCCCCACTGTATCTTCCTCTTCCCTGGATCCATATGCAGCGGTTGCAGAACGACCGAGAGCGTCCCGACGACTGCTCAAAGTCTGCGGAGCCGCCGGCTGTGATCGAGGTGTATCCGTCGCCGTCTTCATCGGCGTCGAGCAAGTCTCGCGCGAACGCTCTGCCCCGTCTCCGCCTCTCTTACTCGAAGTCAAAGCTTGAACCGCGCGTGGCGCTCATGGGCGCGGCGATGCTCGACCGCCTGACCGCGAGAATGGCGGCATCGTGCGCTGGATGGGCGATCCCATCGGTATGGTCGCGCCGGCCGCATCGTTCGCCTTGGTGAAGGTTGACGACGAAGAAGCGGACGAAGGAGATGCAGAAACCACAGAGAAAAGCGAGAGCGAGCGAGTCAAAGCGGATAAGGCGGCAGCGACGTTGCCGACGGCGGATCGGTCCCGGGTGTCAAGCCCTGCCGTTTCCCACCGTTGAGGCCTCGCTGCCGTCGGCTTCCTAGACTCCGACGTTGGCAACGTTTCCTTGGCCTTGCATTTGCCCTTGCCGTCTTGAGGCACCGCCTTTGGCGCGCCTTTGTCGTCGCGTGAGGTTGCGAGTTGGTCGAGAGGCGGAATGAGTTGCTCTGAGCGTCTCGCAACCTGGATCGGACAGGAGTGTCGATGTCGTGAGAGCATACACAATGCATATGGATGCGACCAGAAAGTCGCTGCGGCTGTTGGCGAGCGAATCGACTCGTCGTTGATCAAGTCGACAACCGCGTCGAACGTGGCGAGATTTCGGACCAACCGGCTCGATCAGTTCCGGTCGCGTCACAGGCTGCTCATTATCGTCGATGTCTATCGTTCGAGCTCATTCAATCATTCATCTGCGCTCTCAGGGGAGAGGAGAGATCGGGGAGAGGAGCGATCGCCTGACCGTCGAGAGGTAAGATTCGGAGTGGTGCCCCGTCCTCCGCATACGACGATCCTGCTCAACCAGCAGAGAGCGCGTCGATCTAGCCTTCAGAGGCGGGGGCGTTAGCACTGAGGCCTTGAGTGGGGTGTATCACGCAGGACGACGGTTAGCGGTCGTCACGCGTTCCCATTCGAGCGCGTCCCTCTCTGCGTCGCGGCGCCCAGTTCGACTGCGCAATTGCGACCCATTCCTCGCTCTACAGAGTGCCGTTAGCAGCGCCGCAGTATCTTCCAACACGCGATTGACAAAAGACGAGATGCACCGCTCGTCTACCGGCCGTTGGTGTGCTCGATCGATTGAGACATGCTTGGGTCGCGAAGGGTCCGCTTCCCTCCCCTGGCCTCGCAATTTGCCCCCCGCTCGCCGTTTCGCCATGGCAGTCGAAGATCTCTTAGTCTCTCTCCTCTTTGTTTGAAACGTGCGCTAGCCGCAACGGGCTCGCACTGAAATTCGCCGAGGATGCTAGCTCTTCATGGCTTCACCTGGCTCGCCACTTGCGCTTGGTTGGCCTTTGCTCAGCAATCGCCGCCTGATGCGATTGGTTACGGGAGGTTCCCGTGCAATAGCTTCGATGCCAACAATGCTCCGATCCCTGGTGAGACCAGACAAGAGGTGCGCGTCACGGCCACAGTGTACTCACTCTTCGTACAGACCAGAGTGCCTGCTCGAACAACTTCCCCTTCCCCGATCCCGCCTTCCCCGCGATGTGCGTTCTTGAGCAAGAGACCGGGTTCAACTATTGTGGCATAGAGGGTGCGTCCCTCGCCGAGTCACGAATCCAGGTGAGGCAACGCCACCTAACATGGGCTCGTCTTGGTATCAGGCGCAGCATGCACAACCGCGGCACAATGCGACTACGGTCGCTGTCAGAACGGAGTGTGGTACGTGATCGGGTCTCTGCCCTGCTTCTATCGGCGCCTCAATTGTCTTATGCCCGACGCGCAGCACTGGTGGGTTCGGCGACCCGAGCGACGGCAACTTACAAAACTGTCTCGGAAACATTTTTCCGGGTTCCGATGGAATTTGCGGCAGCGCAGGCGCTAGCTGCACCGGCTATGACGACGTTTGCGCTTCAGGTCAGTTGAACTCACCTTGCACAGCTGCCGAACCTCGTCACTCCGCTGAATTTCGGCACTCGGACAGGCTTCTGTCTCCAATCCGGCGTGTGCCACGCGCAAGTTCAGGTCGGCGACACGTGTCTGACCGATGATCCCCGTGTCTGCGGCCCGAGCCTCTACGCCTGGCGAGATCACGCCACGGGCGCATGCACCTGTCAGGCGACGCCGCCACCGACTGCATCGCAGCGTGCTCGGGCACGTCGTACCACGGTCTCGCTCTGCCCGGCAACGTTCACCGCTTGCGCGCTCGGAACCGGCTACGAATGTATCGACACACAGGTGAGCATTAGACCCTTTCTATTCTGCGATTCGAGCTTGCGCACCCTGACACATTTCTTGCGCAGTCCAACCTCGAGCGCTGCGGCGGATGCAACGACGAGACGGGCGGCGTCGACTGCTCCGGTCTTCCAGGTATTGAAGCGGTCGGCTGCGTTGACGGACAGTGCGAGATCTGGGCGTGCGCGACCGGGTACGCCTTTGACGCACGGCGTAACGGATGCCGCTCCGTGTAGGAAGCTTTCAGTGAAGGTCGAACAGCGAATCATCCAGGGGCAAACAGCTACATGCGATGGCTCGAGTAAATGGTGTCGGGGCGAGCCAGCAAGGGCGAATGCAAGACGCGAAAATGACTCTGCTCGACGCTTCGGCTCCCCTAAGCCGCCGGCGACTACGACCCAAGACGGTGGGGCATCAAGGACCCTTTCTCACCTGAGACAGATAACTTCGGGCAACTTGGACGATATTGAGTACACACGAAGCGCCCGAAACCTACGCCACCTTCTGTCGCGCGAGACCCTCCGCTTCCACTGACCCTTCCGCCAGGCGCTTCTTTTTGCGCTTCTGTTCATCCCTCCACTGCTTCAGCTCTTTGAGCAGCGCCAACACGAGCGGGACCGCGACGGGACCGAACAGCGGCGTGTAGACGGCGTATTTGTGCTCGTCGGGGAAGTACAGCATGCCCATCATGGACGGGTCAAAGTAGGCCCGCGAGGCGAGCGATTGCGCGGCGGCGACGTGCGAAAGAGCATCGAGGGCCGAGCTGGAGGAGGTAGCCTGTTCGGAGATGCCGAATCAGTTTCCATCGCAGAGCTGGAATGGAAAGCCGCGATCGCGTGAAGCGCACCTCATCGAGCTGGTCCAGCGCCGCCGAGACGCGCTGCTGGACGTCGCCATTGATCTGCATGTTTTGAATTTCGCTCGCCAGGCGGACCGTCGCAGCGAGCGTCTCGACCGTGTCGTCTGC
The DNA here is from genome assembly GCA_037974285.1 of Rhodotorula glutinis. NCBI lineage: Eukaryota > Fungi > Basidiomycota > Microbotryomycetes > Sporidiobolales > Sporidiobolaceae > Rhodotorula > Rhodotorula glutinis. Next base: position 453,151 of record JBBPFV010000009.1, on the reverse strand, counting down.
GGCTTCGCGGAGCCTTCTCAGCGCGACCGCGTCGATCTCGGTCGGTGACAATCGTGTACCGATCGTCGAGGCGGGATTGTGAGGCGCCGGAATACCGAGGAGCATGCGGAGCTGCCGCTCAAAGATTCGGAACGAAGGGAGGAGCGCTGCAGACGGGAGGTCGAGCGGGACGGAGGGCGGCTGCTCGTGTGCGGGCGCAGGCGGGTTATAGATCACGACGCCGCCTCGTTGGGGCGAGATGAAGGACGGGGAAGCATAGCCGCCGTCTGCCGCGAGTGCGTTAGAAGGCCGAGGACGGGGGAGCGTCTGCGAGATCTGATGAAACGCACCTTGTTTGCGGATCCGGAGCGGGCGGTTCTGCGAGCTCGGAACAAACAGGAGGAACTGTAGCACGGGATCGAGAGTGTCGCCCGTAGCTGCCAGAGGAGTTTTGTCAGCGTCTTGGCGCCACTGGCGCAAGCGCGAGAGGAAAAGCGCTCCGCAGCGCGCCGCACCGAGGTTCCACTCTGCATTGTTGACAAAGGCGCGCAAATCGGCCTCGTCGACGTAGGTCCCTTCTTGCCCGTCTGCGCGATGGACTTGGATCGCGAGCGGCGCAAAGTACTGGACCTGGGTCTCGACGGTAAAGTTGTGAAGGGGCGCGAGCGAATCGAGCAGCGGGACGACCGAGTCTGCAGAGATGGACCACGGGGTGAGCTACGCGGTTCCCCAAGCGACGACCAGATGCCCGGCCGGGAAGAGAGAACTCACTTTGAAGCAGAGTTGGCGCGTCCCAGCCGAGGACGGCGTTGCCGAGGGTCGAGTCCTCGTTCAAGAGGGAGAACGCGAGCTTGTACTGCCGCGAGAACTTGGCCGCGGCGTTGCCGTCCGCCGGCTCTGCATGATCAGGTAGGTTAATTTGCGCAGGCTGTGGTGCAGCAGGCCCTGGTGCAGAGAACGTACCTGGTTGTTGCTGGTGTGCTGCGCCGAGAAAGGGGATCCTGTCAAGGTAACTCGCCTCCCACGCCTGGATCCTCGCCTCGGGTAGCGGTCTCCGTTCCAATGCAGTCGTGTTCCACCAAAGCGGAACTCCCAAGAGGAGGGCGATGGCCCAAACGGACGCGAGGATCGTTCTCCGAGAACACGAATCGTCGGGTACTGGTACGGGCGTCGGTCCTGGCTTGACCCGGGAGGGCGGTTCCGTTTCTTTGAGCGTGTCGTCCATTTGCTTGCTATCGGTCCATGAGACGGGCTGTAGGCTTCAGGGTTTCGCTGGAGACTTCGCGACTCGGTTCGGAATTCGATGACGGCCAGAGACGAGTCGAGCGTCTCTCATTGCCTCACACCACAAGGGGCACTCTGACGGGCAAGGAAGAGCAGCACTACTTCGAGATCGATCTAGACCTGCCAACGAGGCAGGCTTGCCCTCTGCTTCGCCGCGCCGTTCGGTCGACCCGTCCGTCTTCCCCCCCACCTCCGGCTCCTCACCAAGCAGCATCCCCGACTCGCCTGGATTGGCTCAGACTCGCGCAACGGAGATGCAGTCGATCACTCGAATGATTTGGGGACCGACCCCGCAAGAAAAAGTCCGGAAATGGCAGACCCAGTTGAAGCGGGAACAGCGGATGCTCGACCGAGAAGTCCACCAACTCGACCTCGCCAACAACAAGGTCAAGGCCGACATCAAGAAACTCGCCCAAAAGGGCGACACCAAGAACGCAAAGTTGCTCGCCCGCGAAGTCGTCAGGTCGAACCGCCAAAAGCAACGGATGCTCACGAGCAAGGCCCAACTCAACTCGATCAACATGCAACTTGGCCACCAACTCGGTGCGCAGACTCGTGTACAAGCCGCTATTAGCTGCTCTCACTGACCTCCCGACCTCTCACAGCAATGGTCAAGGTGACGGGAACCTTGCAGGCGTCGACCGAGATCATGAAGGCGTCAAACTCTCTCATCAAGCTCCCGCAGCTCTCGGGCACCATGCGCGAGATGAGCGCGGAGATGATGAAGGTGAGCGCTTGCATTCATCGGAAGCGCGCGGAGGGCGTCGTCAGCTGACAACCCACCCATTGTGCGCGACAGTCCGGGATCATGACCGAGATGCTCGACGACACGATGGAGACGCTCGACGACGCCGACGAGGAGCTCGAAGACGAGGCGCAAGAAGAAGTCGACAAGATCCTGTGGCAGCTCACCGACGGGAAACTCGGCCAGGTCGATGCGTCAAAGGTCGGCGAGCTCCCGCAGAAGCAGGCGGCGGGCCCGACTCCAGAAGAGATCGAACGCGACGAAGAGATGGAACGGGCGATACAAGGGTTACTGTCGAGCTAGTTCTGCGTGCGCGTGCAGCACGAGACGGGAGAGATTGTTGTATCAAAGATGTCTCTGTATACAAGATTTCAATCGGCTAGACGAGTTTGGCCTTGGCTATCCGGTTCCCGAGCTTGTCGACCTCGTACTCGGCGTCGTCCTCATCGTCCTCTGCAGAATCCTCCTCTGCATCCTCATCGCTATCGTCATCCGAGCCGGAAGAGGGCCACTCGGCCCCGCGGTGATTCGGATTGGAAATGAGCATGTCGCCGCCGTCGTTCAGCTCGTCTCGCGCGCGCTCTACCGAAACGCTGGCGTCAGCCCCCATCGCGCACAAGAACCTCCCGCTCGCCACAACTCACTGTTCTCGGCTTGCTCGGCTTCGAGCTCCTTCATCATGACGTTCTGCATTTCGAGGACCGATTCGGGCGTCGAGCACGTCTTATATCGCTTGATGATTGGCCTGGATCGCCACGTCTTGAGTCAGCCACCGCAGTATAGTCGCTCACGTCGCGTCTCGAGAGCGCACCCGTTGACCTTCATGAACGAGTGACCCCACGAGAACTTGCTCATGAGCAGGTCGGCATGCGCATCGTAACCGGTGATGTACAGCGCCGCAGCGATCGCCTCGGCGCATGTGAGCTTGTAAGCTGTGTCCACGAGTCGGGCAATGTCATTAGAATGCTCAGGGCCCGCTGTTTGCCGCAAATGGACTCACGCTTGCCATAGTTGACCGGATTGGCGGCAACGAGGTAAGGCACTGAAGGTCTCCGCCGTCAGCGCGCGATCCTGCGAAGGAAAATTTGCAGCGACTCACAGATCCGTTCGTGCGGTGATCGGATCTTGTTGAACGGGATCTCGTCCAACCGAGCCCACGAACATTCGACGACCGCCACTCCGGCTTGTTCGACGATTTCCCGGTCCGAAGGGCAGACGACCTGTGTTCCTTTTGGACTGCGAGGGAAGAGGCAGCCATCAGTCTAGTTGTGCGTGGAGCAGGAGCGTCCCTCTGGGATGCCGCACCTCATGACGATACCCTGGAAGCGCTGACCGACTCGGAGCTCCTGCATGAGGTCGTGCCGCGCCAGCTTCTTCCCGCTACATTTCCTCGGATCGCAGTGGTCAAAGTCCTGCAGGAGAGAACAAGAATCAGCTTGTACGCCTAGTCTGTTAAAAAGTGCCTCGAGACTCTCTGGCTTACCCACATGGCGACCGGCACCTTGTTGGTCAGTTCGTCATCTTCTGTAGCGCGTCGAAAACGCCAGGGTCAGCATGGTGGCCCTCGTTAAGACCTTTTCCTTCACACGCACCCTCTGAAGCATCTTCGTCGCTGCTTCCGCTCTTCCCTTGGTCGACCGCCGATGCCGGAATTTCGCTGAACCCGGGTCCGGCGTAGTGCGATCGGTCTCGCTGGACGCGCGGCGTGTTGGTCCTTCCGCCTCGTCCGAGACTACCTGCTGGTCGCCCTTTACCGCGTCCACGTGGTGGTCCCATCCTTTGAGGCTGTATAGAGCGAGACGAGCGAGTCGAGCGAAGGGTGATGAGATCGAGTGGCGGTGCAAGGCTCCCTGCAGCGCCTGAAGCCGAGAGACGAGTGACTTTCACACTGTCGAACGCATTGTTTGACTTCGAAGGAGACGCGATACCTTCACACTGATGCACCCAGAATGAGCGGATGAGCTGCGGCCTTTCTCCCGCAATTGATCGTCCTCCTTCGGGGCTTTGCCTTCTCTGCCCGCAGTCGTGTTGCCTTCTTGTCGGCGGAGACGCAGTCTGCCCCGATTTCTAGCAAGTGGTGACGCATCAACAGTGACACTGAGTCGTTGCAGACGGAGGTGAAATAAAGGTAATGCGAAGGGGTCGTGAAGGGGGAGAAAGTGTCTATGAAACGTGGACCGGGCGTAGTACTACCCACATCTTAGTCTACCCATGAGATGAGAAAGGGGCGTTATCGTCTAGCAGCTGTGACTCTCGTTCGGCGTTCAGGCAAAGATCGCGAGAGCGCCTGCGACGAGGCCGGCGAGAAGGCCACCCGCCATCGAATTGGTAGCCGGCGCCGCGCCCGACGTGGTCGACTGGGAGCCCGAGCTCGTCGACGCGCTCGCAGCGGCTGCGGCGCGCGAGCCTGTGGTTGCGGCGGCAGAGCCAGACACGCCAGTCGTCCGAGCCGACGACGACGAGCGCGAGTCCTTTGTGGCCGAGGACGAGGCGGCGGATGATGTCTGTTCGAACGAACAGCCGCATCAGCATCTTCAGGTGATCGTTGAAGTGGTCTTCCCCGTCCACCGACTGCGAGACTAGCTTTCGTTTCGTTTCGCCGATGACGGGGAAAGCGGCTGCGTGTCGGCGGAGTGCGCCTCGAGACGAGGAACTTACAGCGTAAGCAGCGAAGAGGTCTGACGACTGGTACGTCTTGCAGTTTGAGGAAGAGGGGACCCGCGGAGTCCAGGGGAGCGTGGACGTCGCCGGCAGAGAAGACGGTTGAGACCATGTTGTGGTCTTTCCGTCACTGCCGGTGTAGGTGCCGACGACGTCCTGCAGGTCGCTGTCGCACTCGAGGAAGGTGCCGTTCACGTAAGCAGCCGGCATATCTAGGAAGGGAGGTGGTCAGCTGGTTTGGAATTGATAGTTACTCTCGACGTTGACTTACTGTACGCGCAGCCGATCAAGTCGAAGCTGGAGCGGTCGGAGTGGTCGTAAGCAACGAATGCGCATGTGTAATACCCGATCTTGGAGACCGAGCCAGTCATGCGGCGTTCTTAACTCACCGGTTCTCGCCTGTACAAATAGCAGGGAGGGTGTCAGTCTGCCGTTCCTCCGGGCCCTACGCGCCGCTCTGCGCGCCGCTCTACGCACGAGTCACATGCGCGAGCAAGGAAGACGTACAATAGTTAGGGTAAGACATCGGTCCACAGAGCTTCAAGCAGAACTCGCCGCTTCCGACTGCGGAGGGAGCGAGTCAGGACCGTCCTTTCACGACGTTAAACAAGCGCATCTGCAAGTCAGGATTCAGGTGGCTCACCAAAGTTGTTCCAGCTAATGACCTGCTGCAAACCGGTACCGTTAAGGGTCGGCACATCGTTCGAGAATACGAGACCTGCAGATGTAGAAATGGCTCGCATCAGCCGCCGCCGCGCCTCAACCGTGACAGAGGCGCACGTACCTCCAAGCGGGTTGCCCAGCTGGTCGGCGCTGTGGTGCAAAGCGTGAGCCGTGTTGAAAAGGGAGCCGCAATGCAAATCGCCAGCTCACCCGTGCGGGTCGAGCTCGCCGCCGTAATCAGTCGCGGTCAGCCCAAGCTTCGTCTGGTCGATGAATCCGGTCCATTGAGTGTACTGGCTAGTGTGCAGGACCTGCGATTGTATGCGAATCGTCAGCAAATTCAAGATCAGGAAGGTCGCAGCGAAATTGTCCCGTGTCGTCTTCAGGGAGCGGATCCTCGCACAGCTGAAAGCGTAGGGGAGGGGGAGAACTGACCTGGAGACCCGTGATGGCACCCTCCGGAATGACGCGCGCACCCCATTTCGGCGACGTGCAGTACGCAACGACTTCGGCCTCGACATCGCCGATGACCCCGTTCGCGACGGGACTGCCCCAAAGGCAGAAGTCCGTGATGTTGTTCGCGATGAGCGTCTGGCATTGCGAGTCAGGGCCTCCCGTGGTCGAGTTGCACAAATTGTAGCCGGACTGTGGCGAGACAGTGCGAACAAATCAGCGCAGAGAACGCAGCGACTGAGCACGGCGACGCTTACCTGCGGACCGCGACCAACACTGCAGCGTCGTTTGCGAGGTCAGCCAAGGTCGCTAGAGAAACTACGACACTCCAGCGAGGCAATGTGCTATATTTGCTGCGGGGATGCGTCGGCGCGTCCGCGAAAGTCCCAACTTACGGGTACGGGTTGACCTGGTACGGGACGTCGCTGTACGAAAAGTGATAGTCGGTCAAAGGGAGCGGCGATCCAGCCGCCTGTCGCTTCGCCTTGCTGATCTGCGTCGGCGACGGCGCAGTGGTGATAGTGCCCTGAGCGGTGACGAGGGCGGACGACGCGATTGCCAGCGAAACCAGAGCGAGCATCTTGTGCAAACTGCGATGCCGAATTTGTGTAGGAAAGAGGGAAAGGAGTCGGAGACGCGAGACGCCTCCCAAGTTGACTGCGACGAGTTTGTTTGCTCCACAGCAGGCGCGGAGTTGCCGATCCTCTCATCCCCTCTGAATATAGGTCCGTCGGCGACTCCGTCGAGTGGCGGCCTAAATTTGGAAACGTGGAAATACGAGCCATGTTTCCCCCGAATCGCGCTGCAACCTTTCACGCGCGCAGGCTACAACAAGTCGCAAAACGCGTCTACCACGAAGAGCGTCGCACCACGCTGCTTTGACACAACATGCGCACGCAGCGCGGATACTGGCGACTGAGGTCTTCGCTGTGGCCGCCGCTTTCACATGTCATGAAGCGAGGACCTTCTCAAAAGCGCGCTGCGGCTTTGTCAAACGAGGCGAAGCTTGCTCTCTGACCAGACTCCGTCGAACGATGCGTCAAGAACAAGGTGTAAGGCGGTTACCGTCAATACAACAGCGGCGGATCCGGAAAAAAGGAAGAAGGCGACAACAGTGAAATACGAAGGAAGGGCGGGGCAAGGTGGAGATGCGAACTTCGACTATGCCGGGAAAGGTCGACCGCGCACAGCCGGATACGCCTTTTCGCGCAAACGCTTCTTTGGTGCGGCCCGATCTCGCCATTCGGAAGCGAGTCGACCCATTCGACCGACGGCAATGATAGCCAGTGCGGCGCCTCGGAGCGTCCGACGCGGACGCTGAGAGCCGCCACTCGGTTCGATATGCAGATGCGCAAAGACGGTGTCGATACTGAGCTTGAAATCAAAATCAGCTTGTGCCGCGCCGCAGCCGCGCATCGAAGAACGGCCGCAAACTCACGTTTCCTGCTTTTCGCGGAGGACGCCCTCAAGGTAGCGCTTCTGCAAGCCAGCCTGGCTGCGGAACGCCGCCTCACGCTCGACACGTAGCTTGAGCTGCCTCGAGAGGACGAGCAGACCCTTGATCTCCGATTTGTGTTTCGCCTGCAGGTCGGTAGACTGCGCTGAAGCTCTGTGCCGCGGACAAGCAAGCGGTCAGTCAGATGCCAATCATTCGGAGCAATCTCGATGTGGACGAACGGTACAAGGGCGCCATTCTCGAGGTCTGAGAGACGCTGCCGAGCGAGTGACAGGTCGTGCCTGACTCGCACAAGTTCATCGTCTTCACCCCGGTTGCGTCGGCTGAGATCGTCCCGCTCTTTGCGAACGCCTGCGATCTCGAGGCCAAGCGTGATGACCTCCTGTCTCACGCGATTGAGGTCTGCCTGGAGATTCGCGACGCCCCGTAGGATGTCGTTGCGCTCGTCTTGCAGGCGACGTTTCTCGACGTCTCGCGCATGAACATCGTCGCGCAATGAGCGGATCTCGGCAACGTGGCCTTCAATCTGCTTCTTCAGGTTGGCGTCGTCGGCCCGCGAGGCCGAAAGCTCCGAGACCGCGGATGCCGCGTGCTACTCGAGAGCTCTCGTCAGGGTTACTCGTTTCTGCGATCGGCAATCGGGATGCGAACTCACAGCCCGAATCTCGTCGAGCTGTCGAAGAAGGTTGGCCCGCTCGTCCAGCAGCTGCGACCTCTCGGCGTGGAGACGATCCAGCTCGGATGGCGATGCAGCGGACGCAAGCTCACGCTTCACGTCGCGCAATTGCTGTCAAATACAGAAAGAGGCGTATCAGACAGGTTGTCCGTGCAGCGTGCGGACCATCGTCAGCGATGAACTTACCGCCTCAGCCGTGGCGAGACGAGCCTCGAGAGCCGCCCGAGCTTTACCGGCGAGCGTGTGCTCGTTCGTCAAGTTCCGCAAGCGCGATCGCTCCGTACGGAGATCCGTCTCGAGAACGGTCATCTCGTCGCGCAGCAGCTTCTGGTGACGGTCGAGCTCTTCGCGCTCACGCACGAGCTTCGCCTTCTCTTGCGTGAGTTCGCGGTTCCGACCGGCCGCCTCTTGCAATACGGCGTTCTCGGAGCGGAGTTCCTCGAGCCGAGCTGTCGTCTTAGCAAGTTTTGCCTGGAGGGATTCGGTCGGAGGAGAGGTTGAACCGGCGTTACTGCTATCGGTGAGTGTAAGTCAGCGATGTTGAGGTGGTCGCAAGCGCGGGGAACATACTCCTCAGCGAAAGAGATCCCATTGCGCGAAACTTGTAGGCGCACGATCCGCGCTGCATCGATGGGAGCCTTGCAGTCGGGACACGCGATCTTCGAAAGGCGAGCCTGAGCGCGCTCGAGTGATCCACCTCGGCCCACGAGACGATCGAGCTCGTCTTCGAGCGACGCGATGCGCGCGCGTGCCTCTGCTAGCTGTCGTGCCAGACTGACGGTGTTCGTGCCGGCGAGCTCCAGCTTTTCAAGCTTGTTGTCGATGGCGACATTCGCCTCGCCGAGCTGCGCCTGGAGATGTTCGACGACTTGTTCGAGCTCATGGATTTGCGCCAAGAGCGGCGAGATAGTTTCGTTCGCAGCGTCGCCATTACTCCAGGTAGAGAGCTGCGAAAGTGAGTCTGGTTAGAACTTGGGCTCACTGTCCGGGACGAGGTGGTGGCACTGACATTACCGAAAATTTGACCCGGCGTCCGCGGTGTGAAGACGGCAGGTAGCGGTCGCAGACCCCACGACTTGTCGGGAGTCTTGTTGGGCGAGTAAGGGCTCGCGGCCTGCTGTCGCAGGGACTTGACGCGGTCCTCCAAATTCGCCTTGTCCGCTTCGAGCTTTTGGACCTCGAGACTGCGAACGTCGGCCAGTCGTTGTCGCTCTTCAGCTTCGACGAGCTTGCGACGGAGATCGCCTGCCTCTCGGCGTGCAGCTTCGAGTTCATCCTCGAGCGCGGTGATCTGGTCTTCGTCTGCGCCATTGTAGACTTCGTTCGCAAGGGGTGACTTGGCCTTGGGCACGCTGAGCTGAGACATTCGTGACTCGAGCGTAATGCGCTTCTCCTGCTCGGCGGCGAAGTCGGCCTTCGCGCTCGCGAGAGCAGCATCCTTCTCCGCGAGTAGGGTTTCGTTGTCGACAAGCTGCTGGGCCGAGTCGTCAAGGGCATCTTCGAGCTGCTTGATTTCCTCGTCTTTCTGCGCAATCTGGTGGCGAAGCACTTCGCTGCCTGGCGAAGTCGATTCAGCTCCTGCTTGGACTTGCGCTTCGAGCTCGGCAATTCGCTCTTCGGCAGTGTCGAGCTCTTCTTGCATCTTGATGAGCTCGTCTTCCCGCGTCGTGACGTCGTCCCGTAGACTCTCGACCAGGGTTTCGAGCTCGGCAACTTTCGCGCGGACGATTGAGGGGTCCTTGTCGCCGGCGTCTGACATGTCGTCGCCGGCTCGCTGACGCAAGCGCTCGCATTCGGCTTCGAGGCTGAGGATCTTGTCTCGATCAGCTTGCCGGACCTCGTCGTCCTCCCGTCGCTGCTCCTCGGCTTCGCGACGAGCCTGTTCGACCTTCGCCTCTTGCTCCTCCATGACCTTGCAGAGCTCCCGCTCGAGCTCTTCCATCTTGTCGGCGAACTCTGCCTCCTGGTCCTCCATCTGCTTACGGACCCGCTCAATCTCGAGCTCCTTCTCTTCCATCTCGGCGACGAGGTCGGCTTGATTGGGCGCCCCCGCCGCCGCCGGAAACGCGCCGTCGAGCTTGGCGAGTTCTGATCGAAGCGCATCGCGCTCGGTCGCCGTCGCCTCAAGCTCGGCCTTTAGGTCGTCGTAGTCGGCTCGATCGACGCGCGTCTCGCGGCCTGACACGTCCAAGCTGAGACCGCCGGCACCGTGGGTGACGCTCATCTCGCGGATGGTATCCTCGAGTCGGCGCGCTTCGGCTTGTAATAGCTCCTTCTCGCGCGACGTCTTCTGGAGCGTCTGTACGAGAGACTGGTTCTCGTCCGTGAGCTGGGTGTTGAGAGCGTGCAAGTACGAGTTGAGCTTGGCGCCGTCGAAGCGGGATCCTCCGGGCCCAATTTCGGCGGCAGCGGCTCCGCCGGAAGGAAGAGAGGTATTGCCTTTGTGGAAGGTCGTAAGGTCGTTTGACGACGGCTCAGACGCGACGGATGAGACAGACTGCTTGTCGTCGTCGTCGTCTAGGGTCCTTGCGAGACTTGGCTTTTGCGCGGTGCGGACGGGATGGGGCGTGCCGCGAGCGAGCCGAGGCTTGGCGGTGGATCGGAGGGTCGTCAGGACATGCGCAGCGCGACGTTGCGCGGCAGATTGGTCGACTCGCGGTGTCGATAGCGCCGTTTCGTGAGCTATCGAGGCGAGGGGCGAATCGAGCCTCGGCGTCGCGTAATGTGGCGACGGAGACTTCGAGAAGGCGCGGGACGGCGTCGCATCGGCTTCATAACGCGAGAGCGATGCATGTGGCGACGTTTGCGGAGAGGCGTGGCGCCCGAGCTCCACAGAGGGATCACGGTCTCGAAGCGGCGAGAGCGAGTCCGGCAGTAGGCGATTTTCGCCTGAGAGCGCTTCGGCGGCAGAAACCTTCTGCAATCGGCGGTCGTCAGTCTGGGATCTACGGGTCAGCCGAGCGGGTAAGCTGACCTTGATTGTAGGCGGCGCTTCCTCGTCTTCCTGTGCGGACCGGTAATCCTGGGACCGGCTCTCCCTCGTCGTCTCGTCATCACTCGCTGCGGTCGTCTCGTCGACCGGTTGGACCTGAGGCAGCGCCGAGAGCTCGAGGCTCGCGACGGGAGCATGTTTCATCTCGTGCTCGTCGCGGCCCGGCACGTCGTCTTCTTCTTCCCCGCCACTTCCGCTACTGAGGACGACCATCTCGTCCTGGAAGCCCGTACCGTCGCCTTCATCCTCTTCGATCTCGCTCTCGGCGGCGGATCCTGGCTGGTCGTCATAGCTGATTTCAGACGGCGCGGCGGCGGTTTGACGAGCGGTTCCCCTCAGTGTCGCGGTCGTATCGTTCGCGGCTCGGCTCTGCGCCGACAGCGGGACGACAGTCGCATCTGATCGCGTATAGAGCGCCGACGTAGCAGGAGTCGACGTGTATGGAGTTTCGAGTCCTTCAACACTGAGAGGGGCGCGGTTCTCTCGTTCGGCGTCCGACCTCGTTGGCGCGGGCGTGTCGTGTCCCTTGACGGGCGAGTGCGCGACAGTTGAGTCTGCGTCGGTCGTCTCTGAGAAGGACGGCAGCTCGGCGGGCAAGTCTGGCAAATCTGGCAGCGACAACTGGTTCAAGTCGCTGATCCGCCGTAGAACGCGCGAAGGCGTCTCCGGGTGGAACACTGCCCGAGGCGTACATATAGTCAGCCTTGATTCTCATCATCGTCAGTGACTGTCAGCTTACTCGGCCTTGGACACCGTAAACCGGTGGCTGTAAGGTCGCAGAGCGCGTTCACACCGACTCGCCAAACATCGCCCGACTTTGCGGCACGTGACTCAACACGGACATGCTCGCGATTTTACTATACGGTACCGCAGTGCACCGGTATGATCCCAATGAGGCATACGAATCTACACCCAGTCGCGACGACGCAATATCTACAAATCGAAGGAGCAACAAATTTTGGGACGAGAAAGTCAAGATGAACGATGGCCAAGATCGGTGTGTTGCTCGACCGGAAGACGATGCCGTGCATGAAAGCACGCAAGAATCAGGACGAGGCCGATCCCGGTCAGGCAGGTCAGTCCGAGCTCAGGCGACCTCCATGTCGAACTGGATCTCGACGTCGCCCTCATCGTGCCGGTCGTCTTCGTCCTCGGTCTTGCCGTTTGCCGATGCGTCTTCAGACGGACGCCGTATATTTCCCGGATGGCGCATCGAATGCGCTTGACCGATCGCGTCTGCGGCCGCGAGTTTGCCGGAACCTCCTCCGTCGTCAATCCGGTGGTAGTGGTCCTGCAGCTCGGAGCGGAGCGGTGACCCGACGCTCGTTAGTCCAATCCCGCTATCGGGTGGACCGTCGTGCCTGCTCGAAAGGCCGAACGCGGCCGATGGACTCGCCGAGACGCGCGAGGACGACTGCACCCCGTTGCCAAAGTAGCTGCCAGTCTGACTCGGGGGCGTCTCGCCCGTGTGCGCCGGCGGGACCAGATGCAGCCGACTCAAACCAGCGGCGAGACCGGTCGGCAGCGACCCCGGAACGGCGATAGCGGCAAGGTCGGAGGAGTCGGGACCGGCGGACGTGTCGCGGAGCGTGACCGTCGGCGACACGCTTTGTTGGATACCGCTGGTCGGGTAAACGGACGCGTCCGAGAACGATGCCGAGTACGTTGCCAGATTGGCGGTCGAGACCGGGACCGGCGCCGCCAGGTGCGAGTTGGCGGGCTGGAATTGCTGCTGACCCGGCGAAGGGGGCGGGCGCATGCCACTGAGCGCGGACGAGAGCAGCGACGCGGTCGTCGGCGAGATGATGCGACCTCCGCTCCCGATCATCGGTGGCGACGCCGCAACGAGCGTCGACTCGCGCGTTCGACCGGGAATCAGTATCGAGGCCTCGCGCGGACTACTCGAACCCATCGAAGGCCAAGACGGCGGCGAGAATGCCGAGATGGACCGCTCGCCGAGCGTCGGAGCCGGCATCGCCATCGACTGAGCCGGATTTCCCGTCGCGAGCAGAAGGTCGGCGGGGACCGAGTTCGAGATCGGATCGAACGCGGACCGGCTCGACAGGCTCGACGGTCCGAGGTGGCTCGCACCGGGCGCCGCTCGCGCGCGGAGGGTCCGTCGTCGCATCTCCTCCGGCGTCAACAAGTCGTTGAGCGACGAAGGCAAGAAGCCTTCGTCAAAGTCTTCACCGTCGTCGTCTCCCGCCGGCTCGTCCTCGATCGCGATCGCGTTCCTCCAGCTGGCTCCCGATGCCGAGCGCTGGACGTCTCCAGGGACTTGAGCGTGTCGGACAGGAGGCGAACGTGGAAAGCCGTCTTCGTTGCTGTCGTACGAGCTCGGCATGAAGAGGCCGCGCGAGCTCGAAAACGGCGAAGTGCCAAAGATGCCCGCGGTCGAGGGCGCCGTTTGAGCATTGCCGGCGCCACCGATGTGCATACCAGGCACAGCGAGTGGCGGAGACGAGCCGTACTCGATGCCGGTCGATCCGTTCCCATTCCCGGTATTGAAGCCGGCGCGAGCGCGAGACAGCTGTTGCAACCGTGGTGGCGACAGCGATTCGCTCGTGCTCGATAGGCGACGGGCCTGCTCCGAAAGCATAGCTTGTGCAGCGACGGAGGACCGGCCGGTGGTCGGCGGCGATCCAAAGTGATGCGACAGGCCCGACGCGGCGGGGGCAACGAAAGTGGCGGTCGGGCCCCGCGCGATCGTCGCAAAGTGCAGAGGCGGCTGACCGGCAGCCATGTCGTGCGGAAGGCCTCGCGCTTGTAAGTGAGGAGAGGTCGCCGGGGTCCTCCTGCCGACCGAGTCGGGCGAGCCAAACACGCCTTCGAGGTCGCCGAGTTGACCATTGGCGCGCGCGTTCGCCTGCGCAATCAAGTGCTCGCGCTGGGCGAGGTAGTACGCGGTGAGGTCGGCTTGGCTCGCGTGGCCGTCCTGGGCTTGCAGCAGGGTCTGGCTGAGACCGCTGCCTGCGCCCAGCGACTGCGGGCTCGAACCGGGCGGCGGCATCGGATGGCCGTGAACCGACGCCTGCGCGTCGCGCAAGGCCTGCTGAGCGGCGCGCTTGTTCTTGCGGTCGAACGACATGGGTTGTCCGGGCAGGACATGCGCGAGGGCGCACTTGTGGCCGAACTGGACGCCGGAACGCGTCTCACGTGAGCAGGCGTCCCGCACTCCCGAGTCCTTTTGCGAGATCGACTCACTTTACAGGTTCCCTTGGCGAACCATTGGCAGATGGGTTTGGTGGTACCGGGTACGGGCAGGTCGTGCGAAAACGGGCACGCCTTTCCGGCTGTACAAGTGTTGGCTGTACCGAGTCACGATTCACGAATGTCAGCCCGCCAATCGTTGCGAAGCGCGTTGTGCCAGCCTCCTCACCTCTGAAGAACTTGCACGGGACATGTGAAAGATCCTTTGCGGCTGTTGCAAAGGGAGACAGGTCAGTCCTGAACGACGGCGATAGAGAGAGGTTTGGTCGAGAAGGTGGGACCAGCGGCCGTGACGAGATTGCGCCGACTGACACTTTGCTCCCTTTGCGGCCGCGAGGTGTTCCGCCGCTGCGGTACTCTGCGGACTCGAACCGAGTGGCGGGAACGCCGTGTCGTCTGCCGTGTCGAGGGTCGAGTTGCCCCACTGGTGCGGCGGAGCGGGCGGGTGCAGGTGCCGAGTGGCAGACTGAGGCGACTGAGCGGTGGCGTGCCCCTGCATTCCGGGAGTCATGCCTTTGACGCGGTAGTCTTGCGTGCGAGTCTCTTGCGGTGTGGAAGCGGGAGATGACGAGACTTTGGCCACTCCGCCAAGTGGGGGAAATTGCGGACAGACGAGGTTGACTCGAGCAGATCGAGCACTCGAGAGGGTTCACTCGGAGGTGGTAGTAGCGTATCTGAGGCCGAGTGACAGTATCCGAGTGTAGCAAGAGCTCCTAGAGTCAATGGAGAAGGCAGAGGAACGCGTCGAGTTGCCAGACGGACGAACGAAGCGGGTCATCGCACGACGCCCGCCTCGATCACCCTGTACAGCTCACAGCGAACCGTACAGCCGGGCAAATGCCAGGATGCTCAATTGATAGCTCATGGCGCACAGCGCTCATGCTCTGCTCCTGGCTCCTGATCGTCACCTCGCTCCTCTCCAACGTTGCCGCCGCGTCTGCCACCGCCGCTGCCTCGCCGACACCCTCGACTGCATTCACGAACAACTGGGCAGTCTTGGTATGCACGGTGAGTCGGGAGAGCGAGCGAGCGAGCTTCACCCCGAGACGACAGCTGAATCGAAATGCCTTGCAGTCCCGGTACTGGTTCAACTACCGAGTACGTCGTACTCCTGCAAAGCTATGCGTCCCTTTAGAAGGCTGACCCTGCTCAATCGATAGCACATGGCCAACACGCTCGCAATGTGAGCAAGCTGCCCTCGCCGATCCGTAAAACGAGGCTGATTCCGTAGCATGCGGCAGGTACCGCACCGTGAAACGGCTCGGCATCCCCGACTCGCAGATCATCCTCATGCTCGCCGACGACGCCGCGTGCAACCCGAGGAACCTGTTTGCCGGAACCGTCTACTCGAACGCCGACCGCAAAACGGACTTGTACGGCGACCGGATCGAAGTCGACTACAAGGGCGACGAAGTCACGGTCGAAACGTTCCTCCGGTTGCTCTCTGGTGCGTCGCCCCGAATGCACTTCTGAACGCGCACTCTCGAGCTGACTCGTCAAGTCAGGTCGCTTGCCCGACTCGACCCCGGCGTCAAAGCGGTTGATGACGGACGCGCGGTCCAATATCTTTGTCTACATGACGGGACACGGCGGCGACGAGTTCCTCAAGTTCCAGGACAACGAAGAAATCTCGGCGTTTGACATTGCCGACGCGTTCGGCGGAATGTGGACCAAGAAGCGGTGCGTTTGTTCCAGGTCTGCTTCTTCCGAGCGCGTCCAGCAGACTGATCGTTTCTCTTCGGCATTCGTCACAGCTACAACGAGATCCTGTTCATGATCGACACATGTCAAGCAAATACGCTGTACAGCAAATTCTACTCGCCAAACATCCTCGCGACCGGCTCGAGCGAAAAGGACGAAAACTCGTACTCGGTACGTGCGCACGCTCGCGATCCTCCCCCTCTTCCGCAAGCTGACGAGAACGTCTCGACGACAGCACCACGCGGACAACGATGTCGGTGTCTCTGTCACAGACCGCTACACGCACCATCTCCTCACTTTCCTCGAAACGATTAACAAGACATCGACGGTTACGATGCAGAATCTCGTGAGTCTTGCCGACTAGAAACGCAGGAAACGGCCTCGTTGACGCAAGTCTCTGGCAGTTTGACACGTTCTCGTACGAGATCATCCACTCGAACGCCGGCGTCCGGAGCGACCTGTTCCAGCGGCCGCTGAACGAGACCCTCCTGACCGACTTTTTCGGCGGCGTGTCCGAGGTCCACCTCGAGGACGAACACGTTCCTCTCTCAGACCAAGACATCGCTGCAGTCAATCCGTCTGGGGCTAAAGTAGCAGAAGAAGACAGGACGGCGGCGTTGCCGCTGCGCCGGAAGCGAAGGCGGGCACTAGCGGCAGATCGACACTTCGCCGTCGGGGACGCGCAACCTTCTCCGGGGTCCGCAGCCGCTCCAGCTGTCTTCCCGTCGTCGGCTTCGTTTCTGCGCGGAGCCGGCGCCCTCGTTGCAGGCAGCGTCCTCTTTCAGCTCGCCGGACAGCGCCTACAGCGACCAAGGCGAACGACAACGCCCGCTCAGCAATGATTCCGTTCCTTAGCCTGTAATCGTGTACATTTCTGCAATGCCTTACACCTTACAGCCGGCGCTGAGCGGCAGCCAAGCTGCACAACCACGAACATTGCTGCGGATTTTTGCGCGTCTCGACGCGCCACTTCTCATTGATCACTGATCGCGTAGCTTGCGCTGGGTTGCAGGCGGGACAGCGTCCGATCCTAGCTCATGTGACTATACGTATCGCGTTAAGATTTCCAAAAGCTGATCGTATCGCGGATCACCGAAGTGCTGCGGCCGTTCCGGAGCTTGTTCACGGCCTTGGACGGGCCGAAACGGGAAAGGCTCCGGCGCGTGCCCGGAATCGCGGCGCGCCCTCGTGCCGGGTCCTCGTCGAGCAGTAGCGTTCTCGTCCTTTGAGCGTTCTCGACAGGACCAGGTGTACTTGGCGCCGATCGCATTCAATAGGATCCGCAAGACTTGCTCAGCCGACAGTCGACCACCATCTCCCTTGCCAGTCTGCCTCGACAGCCGTACACAGTCTGACTTTCTGTGCACGCGTCGCTCAACTCGAGAACTTTGATACGCCGTTCCGTCGCCTATCGCCCGCCGCTCGCGCTTCTCTTTCGTCCTTCGGCTCCCTCGAACCCACCAACGATAGTCGACTTGCGTTGCAGATGGCGTTGCATGCTGCGAACTCGAGCGAGCCAACCGCGCTGACAAGTTCCGCGTCTTCTCAAGGCGACTCGAGCATTCGATCACTCGAGGGACACGACACCGACGTCGACGCAGGATTACTGTCTGAATCTCCCAAACAGCTCCCGACTGCCTCGTTCGAGCAGCGGAACGAGGCATCGGCAGCGAACCGCGCACCGAGACCACCGAGTCTCTACGTCCCTCTCGACGACTCGAAGGCCGGGTCGTCCACATCCGATTCGACAGGCAGGACGGGCGCGTACGACGACCCGAACCTGGCCCAGAGCGTCTCGACGCCCGGTTCGTTGTCGTCGTGGCCGTTTGATCAGATTCGACCACAAGACAACTCGCTCGGCGTCCACTCGCCGTTTGTCGGCCCGCTCAGTCCGTCCGAGATCCACCCTTCGTACGCCGATTCGCCGACTGCACCCCTCCTACACGCCTCGCCGCCGACCCCGACGGACCCGCCTCATAACCTCTACTCCGCAATTCCGATGTCCGCCGTCTCCGACAGCGATGCCTCATTCTCGACTTCGGCGGCGCGACTGGGCGGCAGGAGCTCGTCGCCGTTATACGACTCGAAAAAGTCGTACCAGATACCCCACCCGGTCGGGATGAACGGAGCCTTGTCCGCGCAAGCCGACGGGTCGTTCCTTTCCCGACTCGCGCAGGACCTCGACAACCCAAAGGCGTGGCTCGTCCTCTACTTCATGTTCAACCTCGGTCTGACGCTCTTCAACAAGCTCGTGCTGCAAGGCTTCCCGTTCGCGTGGACCTTGACGGCGATCCAAATGTTGAGCGGCACGATCGGAACTCAGATCGCTCTCCACCGCGGCGCGTTCACCCAGGCGCACTTGACAACCAGGGAGAATGGCGTCATGCTCCTGTTCTCGGGCCTGTACACGATCAACATTGCCGTCAGCAACCTGAGTCTCGGGCTCGTTTCGGTTCCCGTGAGTCGCCCCCCGTCCCGCGTCTTTTTCCGCGCCCATCTCGGCGGAACTGACCATGTCTGTGCTTCCAGTTTCATCAAGTGGTGCGCGCGATGACGCCCCTCTTCACGATCATCATCTCGATGGTCATGTTTCACAAGCGCCATTCGCGGCAAACGTACTTGTCGCTCGTGCCCGTCATCGCCGGAGTCGCCTTCGCGACCTACGGCGACTACTCCTACACGGCGTGGGGCTTCGTCTTGACTCTGACCGGCGCCATCCTCGCGTCGCTCAAGACGATCATCACAAACCGGGTCCAGGTCGGCCGGCTCAAACTGCACCCGCTCGACCTCCTCGTCCGCATGAGTCCGCTCGCGTTCATGCAGTGCGTCTTCTTCGGGTGGTACTCTGGCGAGCTCGAGCGCGTCCGGATCTACGGCGCGACCGAGATGACGAAGCGCAAGGCGTTTGCGCTCGCGGTCAATGGAGCGATCGCGTTCGGCCTGAACGTCGTCTCGTTCACGGCAAACAAGAAGACGAGTGCGCTCACGATGACGGTAGCGGGTACGTTCTATCTCCTCGAAGCGGATCGTGCCTTCATGATCGCGACCGTCGAAAGAACATCCGCCGAATCATTCCGATTACTGACTTGCGCTCGTCTTAACTCGCAGCCAATGTCAAGCAGGTCTTGACGATCGTGCTCGCCGTCGTCATCTTCAACTTCCAGCTGAACCCGACCAACTTGCTCGGCATCACGCTGACGCTGGCCGGAGGAGCGTGTGCGTCGCGCTTTCTATTGCCTGAGCCTTCGCTATCGACTGCATTGCATCGGCCTTGACTGACTGTGTATCTGCTCTTCGCAGGGTACGCTCGGGTCGAGTTGCAGGAGAAGTCGGCGAGGGCAGCGGCGGCGGCGAAAGTGCCCCTGCAGCCCGCCATGCCTTCGGACATCAAGCTCGGTTGAACGGCAAGCGCCGGTCGCTTGTCTGCTGCATTGCCGACCGTACTATCGATATTGCCTGCCATAATCTCGACGGGGCGCCTTGCAATGCCTGCCTCTTAAAATATGGGAACATTTCGCGCGTACACGCGTTTTCGGCGACTGGATTTGTGAAACGCATCCGGTATGCCGTGTCTGAAGTCAGGTCGAGCAGGAAAATTTGGGCCCGCCAGTCGTATCGGCCGACAGAAAGTACGAAAATGCGAAGAGGACCGCGTGGTTCGTCCAGCTGTGGAGAAGCGTGCGAACCGCACTGCGTCGCCCTCTGCCGCATGCTCCTCCTCCGCCGCTGTACTGCTCTGCCGTACTTGCAACGTAGCGCATTCAGGATGGCTTCTACCTCTGCTCACAAGGACGTGTTCGTCGCCGTCGCCGACTCGCAACTCGCTTCGGCCGCCGCTGCCGACGCAGTCCAGGCCGACATCAGCCAGCTCTGGAAGACTTCGAACGCCAAGGACAAGGACTCGAGGACCTTCTACGGCGTCGACGGCAAGACTATCGTCGCGGTCGGCGTCGGCAAGTCGCAGGGCAAGGACGAGAACGTCCTCAAGGAGCAGACCCGCCGCGCCGTGAGTGTCTCCCCCTCCGCAGCTTCCCGGCTTGTCGACGCATGCTGACAGGCATTTGCTCTGACAGGCTGCCGTCGCAACTCACGCTCTCAAGGCGGCCAACTCCAAGTCGTTCTTGATCGACCCGGTGCACTCGGCGCACGCTGCTGCCGTCGGTGCCACCCTCGCCGACTTCCAGTGGAACTTGAAGACGACTTCGGACGCCAAGGCCAAGCTCGACAAGGTCGAAATCGCCCCGCTCGGCGATGGGAAGCAGACGCAGGTCGAGAGCGACAAGGCGCAGGGCGGCCGCATCGGCCTCGACTGGGAGACGGGCCGCATCTACGGAGAGGCGCAGGTAGGTCGCACTGCTTGCGCGAGAGTACGGAGGAGCAGAGGATGGCTGACGTCGGATCTGCCCGCTTTGACAGAACTTTGCTCGCGTTCTCATGGAGACTCCGGTGCGCTTTTCCCAGGTGACTGCAGTCTCCATGTACGGATCAACGCTAACGCAACAAGCTGGCGGCCACAGGCCAACCGCATGACGCCGACCATCTTCTGCGAGACGGCGCAGAAGCAGTTCGAGGGCGTTGCCAACGTCAAGCTGGAGGCGCACGACCTCAAGTGGGCCGAGGAGCGCAAGATGGGCTCGTTCATCTCGGTCTCGCGCGGATCGGACGAGCCGCTCCGTTTCCTCGAGCTGCACTACAACGGCGCTGCCAACAAGGACGAGGCGCCCCTCGCGTTTGTCGGAAAGGGTATTACCTTCGACTCTGGCGGAATCGTAAGCACAACTCCCCGATTCGCACGCGTCTTACGACAAGTGCCTGACTTTCTTTACTCGTGTAGTCGCTCAAGCCGGGCGCGGGCATGAAGGACATGCGTGCCGACATGGGCGGTGCCGCTACCACTCTCGCCGCGACCTGGGCTATCGCCAAGCTCCAGATCCCCATCAACCTCGTCCTCTGTATTCCGCTGACCGAGAACATGCCGAGCGGCAAGGCGACCAAGCCGGGTGACATCGTCGTCGCCTCGAACGGCGTCACGATCGAGGCGAGTCATTTTGCCTTGCTTCGGCAAGCGGGCGTTCAGAAGCTGACCCCCGTTGTATCTATAGGTCGACAACACCGATGCCGAAGGTCGTCTCGCTCTCGCCGACGCGCTGTACTACGCCTCGTCGCAGTTCAAGCCGCACACCGTTGTTGACGTTGCCACTCTGACCGGTGCGTGGATCTTGTGCATTCCGCTCGTCGGCAAACCGACTGATCGAGCTCCGAGCTGTCAGGCGCCTGCATGATTGCTCTCGGTAACCAGTGTACGTTTCGCGACGTGTGAAGGCGTACCTGTGTACTCCCGCTGACACCCACTTTCTGGACAGTCTCGGGCGTCTTCACCAACTCGGACTCTCTCTGGTCTGAATTGGACACTGCCAGTGCTTCCGAGCGTGACCGCGTCTGGGTAAGGACCTCGCTTCCTGGAGGTGGGCGATGCCATCATTCGACCCGGCTGACAGAACGTTTTCCATCTAGCGCATGCCGCTTGACGAAGGCTACATGTCGCAGATCAACGGCACTGGGTGCGTGTATACGCTTCTTGAAATCTCGGGAAGCATATGAAAGGCTGACTCGGTTGCTGTTCTGATGGAGACAGAATGGACCTTTGCAACACTGGCGGTCGTCTCGGCGGCGCCTGCACCGCTGCCATCTTCCTGAAGCGCTTCGTCGACGGCCTGATCGTTGACGGATCGGACAACGAGAACCAGGATAGTCTCATCCGCTGGGCACACATCGACATCGCCGGCACGATGGACCTTGCCGGCGGAGACGGCGGCTACAACCTCAAGGGCATGACCGGACGGTCAGTCTCTCCACCTCACGCAGGATCGACAATGTCACGGCAGTTTCTGACGCGCTCCCCCTTCTCAGGCCGGTCCGCACGCTGGTCGAATTCGCTCGCCGCTCCGTCAAGGCTTAGAAGATTGCCGAACAAAGCATGAATACGCAATTGCAATACAACAACATCACGCAGTACCGTCGTCTCGCCTCCACTTATCGGGAAAAGCGGTTCAATCGAACCTGTCGCAGCCGGTTGCGCGGAGGAAGTATTCCTCCCATCCGCTGTCCCCTTCCTCTCCAGTCCCTCCTTCCTTCCATGTCTTGGTCCCTGCCTGAGAGTTCAGCGAAGGCATTGTGCCCCGCGTCGATCCGATGCGGACCTCGTTCGCGAGAGTCGCTGACGATGCCGAGTACGCGAGAACGCGTAAGAACTGGGCCTCCGTGAGAGCGGCCATTCGAGGCGGATCAAGTCCGAGGTATTCCGAAGACGTGTGGGCGACGGTCGAAGGAGTAAGGAGCAGTAGGCAGCGCAGGACGTGAACTTGTACTTCCACGGGGAGTCGGAAGAAGGGGAACGTGTCGGGGTGGATCTCGGTTTCGAGTTCCGAAGCATCTCGCGCATCTCCTCCAAAGAGGACGCGAGCCGGGGTGACGATACCGAGGGCAGCCTTGCGCGTTTCGAGCCAGGCTGTCTGGTTCCGTTCCAGCGCCTCCTTTACACGTCCTTCGAATATCTGCGGATCCTCCTCGGCCCTGGTGTTCGTGTTCCCGCTCCGAGTACTCGATGACGATGCCCCCATGTCCGCTTCGTCAGCGGCGACCTCGTTTGCGAGGAGCTCGAGATGGAGGAGATTGCGGACCCGACCCGAGACGACGATTTCTTGGATCTTGCGCACGCCCGCCTTGCCGAGAGCGCACGAGTTCATCGCGAGGATTTGCAGGCGGGCGCCGCCGGAGCGTCGTACAAGCCAATCGATCAGAGGCTCGACACAGGACGGCGATAACCTCGTCACCGAAAGTCGGAGTTCCGCCAAGTGGGACGGTCCCGTCCCGAGGTCGAGATTGTCGAGGAGGGACACGAATGCTCGAGAATCAAGCTCGCCATTACTGGTCAGCGTGAGGGACTGCAAGGAACTGTCGGGTGAAGACAGGGTGGAGCCGAAGAACTCGGGCAACGAGGACAAGGACGAATTGCTGCCGAGGGAAATGCGATTGTTGTTCAGGGACAAGGCCCGAATCGACGGCGGGTGCGGCGAAGGACGCAGAATGCTGCAAGATCGAAAATCGTCAGCTCCTGGATTGCGGAGGCAGTCGAAACCGGCCGGGAGAGAGCAGCGAAGCTTACTGCAGCGCGATGAGATGAAGCGAGACATCGCTCAGTCCGCAGGCTGCCAGGTTGAGCTCCTACGTACCCTTGAAGCAAATCAGCCACAGGACAAAGTGCACTACAGAAACGGCGTGGCAAAGCCGTACCTCGAGGTGACCTCCGATGTCGCGCATCCTCAGCCTCTTCATGCCTACGACAAGCTCTCGCAGGCCGTCGTCTCCGAGCGGATTATGGGACCTGTAGTCAAGAGCAGCACAGAAGGAGTAAGCGGAGTCAGCTTTCCCGTGTGGTCCCGCCCAGTCTCGAGGGTGTAACTCACAGAGTCAGGCTCGTCACTGCCGGAGAACGCTCCATCGCCCGTAGCACCTGCACGGCGCCGTCCGGTCCCCGCAGGCCACGATCATGGAAGTCGAGTCGGCTCGTGCCGCCCTGGCGTGCCCGCAATGCCGCCCATTCGTAGGCTTCGGCGTCGGCGTTCGATGTGGAGCCCGATGACGAGAACAGCCGCGGTACGGCTAGAGTTCGGAGGAAGTCGCCCAGGGTCTGCCCCGGAGCACGGAAGGTGTATGCGACCATACGATGAGAAGCAGCACGCGCGAGATGCTCAGAAATAGCGAGAAGCGCCCCAGAAGAGTGGGAAAGATTGCACTCTCGGCGCGAACGGATGTTGTCGTTGCCCGGTCTGGGAGGCTCGCGCGAGTCTAGTTTTTTTCGCTGCCGTACCGTAAGATCGGAAGAGACGAGACCGGGGAAAAGATATGTACAGCGCACGCAAAAAGAAGATGGAAGAAATTCCCCGACGGGGAATCGAACCCCGCTCGCGGCTGTGAGAGAGCCGAATCATAACCACTAGACCATCGAGGATTGCTTGATGATGTTCTGGTAACAGTCATACAATCATTGCACATAACTTTCCCAGGTCGAGCCGAAGCGAACTCCCGCCGGCTGCTTGTGTAAGCTGCTGCGGTGCCCGTGGTCAGCTTGCCGATCAATCATGCGGCCGGGGAAGAAGGAAAGGATGCCGGCGCGCAGCAGGCTGGCACACAGTGGCACGTGCGTCCGGCGGGCCGAACATTCTCAAGTGATTTAGTTACCTCGTTACGCCCTATACGAAGAGCCGCTCGGCTGCCGTATGATCTAGTTACGAATCTGCCGCACAACGCCATTCATCTGTCAGCGGAGAAATTGGTTGGAATCTCGATGCTGACAAGAATAGGTGCGGAGCTCCGCTTTGGCGCGACGCTTCCATGCGGAATCGCGTTCGGTGCCTGACCGCTTTCATGAAGCGTGAAAGGGTCCAAGGACTGGCGGACTCGACCCAAGGGGCCGCGCACCTTCCCGGCTACGGTCTGTCCTGTTCCGTTGACGCGTTCACCTGAACTGTTGAATCGACACCCGGCGAATAGAATCGCGCGCAGTAGTGTACGAGATTCGCGCCGACTCATGGGCAAACGCGCGCGAGCCAAGCTAGACGAGGCGGATTACTCGCCGGCAGGCGTCGGTTCGCGTGCCAGCGCCAGTACAGAACGAAAGGCGGGGAGGGGCGCAGTCGCTTGCCTGTAAGTCAAGCTCTGGCTCGCTCCGAGCCCGTCAAAGCAGCAGCGGAGACCTCGCTGACTCTGATCCTGTCCCGTTAGTCAATGTCGCTCGAGGAAGAGCGTCTGCAGCTTGTCCGGTCCGGCGTGAGTAATATTCCCTTCCCGAGGATACGCAGAGCTATAAGAATGTCCAAAGCGGGACAGCTCGGGCTGACGCCCAACGGCTCTTTCCGCCTTCCCTGGCTACAGTTGCGAGGGATGTCAACACAGGGTACGTCGGCGAGCGCAGATTGCGCGCCCCCACTAATGTATGCGACTTCAATACACTCAGGGCGAGGGAGATCTTTGCTCGTTCCAGGCCATGATCTGGATGTAAGCTCGCCTCTCTATTCTCCTCGAGAGACTGTTCAGCCCACCTTTCGGCCGAGATCTTCTGACTCTTTCGCCTCGTCTCCCGATTCACAGCGACAATCTCGACGACCTTCCGTCAAGACAGCTGAAACGCAAGGTTGACCGGCTCGAGTCCCTGCTCAACTCGCTCCAGAACCCGGCCGATCCGTCGTCGCCGCCGGATACAACATTGCAGGACGAGGCCGCCCCGCATCGTGCGGCATCCGCACCGCCGGCTACGCCCACGGACGAGGTTGTGCCCTCACTACCAACCTCGTTGCGAGCGCGTACGCAAGACTGCGACGCCCTGGTGCGGCTCCTACTTGCCGACGGCGAAGTCCCGACTTTTAAGACTGTGAACGTCGATGCAGCTGCCTTGACCGCACAGGTTAGTCGCAAAGCTGAGGTCGAGGCTCTCGAGCTATAGCAAGATTACTGACACCAGCCACCGTGCGCAGTTGCGGCGAGACGAGCAGGACCACGCGCCCATGCATCCGATCCTCGACGTCCCTCATCCGGCCGCGCTTCACCTACCTATCTCTGCCGAAGAGCACCGTCACGGTATCGAGGCCGCCCTCCCAACTCTCGAGCAGGCGCAAGTCTGCCTCACCGTCTACTTTGCCCTCGCGAACAATTTCCTGCGACTCGTCCATCCGCCTACCTTCCTGGCACAATTCGATACGTACTGGCGGAAGGGTACGACTCCCGAGCCTAATTGGCTCGCAACATTCGTGACCATATGCGCGTACGGTCTCCTCGCCGCTCCGGACGGCGGAGAAATCGCGCGCAGTCCCTTTTTGCCCAGTGGACCGGCTCGGGAGCTCCTCGCTCGCAGCTGGTTCGACGCTGCAAGGAGAATTCTGGCCGAGAACCGTAAGTGCATACATCGGTAGCGTCTTAATGGCTCTCGGACCTAACGCGAACCCTTCATTGCAACCAGACTTCCTCGACAAACCCACGATCGAAGGCGTGCGGGCGTATATTCTCCTCATCCAGTGGTGGATGTCAGAGGGCGCCCGCTACGCTGAGGCTGCGCTCAGCGTTGGCGTCGCAGTCGTGTCCGGATGTTTCGACCTACAACTCCATCGCGACCCTGATGAAGTCGACCCAGATCTGCCAGCACACGAAGCGGAAGCGCGGCGTCGCATCTTCTGGACGCTCTACGTTTTCGAGGCCATGGTGCGACCTATGCTCGGCAAGACATGGCTACCGTTCGATGAGGACGATATTACGACTCGTATGCCGCGGTCTGAGGAACCGGGGTCGACGGGCGCCCTGTATCGGGCCGCCATATTCAATGCTCGCATCACGCGACTCATCTCGCGCCACAAATCGCTCTCGGGCTCGGCGGTCGCGACCATCCTTGACGACTTAGAGGAGTTCCTCCAAGTCCATCGGGACAACGCTCTTGCCGTCGCAATGGCGCGCTTCTCTTATAATCGCCTGTACCGTTTCGCGTATCGAGCAGGACTCGGTATCTCGGACCGAGAGGAAACTGCCACGCAAATTCTTTGTAGGCTGTTCGGTCTAGTGTTCTGGGCGGCGATAGCAGCGCAGGGCTGACTCTTCGGGCCTCTTCAGCATGCCTCCTCGCCTCGATTGCCCAGTCTTCTGGCGTGCCAAACTGCCCTGCGGTCGTTCTACTTCGGGCGTTCTCCGCAGCAATCGCCGCAGCGGCCGAGCTCAACGGTACGCATTTCCGATGGTCCGCGTCGGCGGCTTGCTAGCTTGCTCACGACTGATCAAGATTTGCTCGTCCGCAGCTACATCATTCGCTCTCGCAAGCGCAGATCCGATCGGACACCAGCTCTATCGCCTGCTCTCCGATTTGCCGCATTTTCGATTCCCGCCTGGCCATGTCCGCCTCGTTCGCCGCGCGTCACTCATATTATCCAGCTTGCTGCCACTACCGGAGCAGCCGCCTCCCATCAGTCTCGAAGTTTATTCCGAGGTGTATCCCGACTTATCACTGGAACCGACCAGCCATACTAGCGATCATCACTGCGTGAGCAAGACCCGAGATCAGATCTTCGAGGAACGTATTCTGACGAGCTCGACCACACACGACAGCATACGTATCCCCTCGCAAACGGCTTCGTGGCGACTGAGCACTATCTGTCCTCCTCGGAGAACGTTCTGCCGTCGCCGGTCAGCTACGATGGTACCGCGGAGCGGTACGCGTCTGCCGGAGTCTTGATGGTCCAACCGGCAGGCCTTGTCTACCAGACGCCGAGATCCGCTCCGCCCGAGCAAACCGGATTTGCTGAGCAAGCCGGTTCTGCCGCTCCGCCATCGGCCGAGGCGGCTCAACGACCGACCCTGTCGCTGCACACAGCAGAGCCCGCCGTCCCGAGCCATCTCAAGCTGCCTTCGCATGTCTCGCCGTGGATCGATGCCGCAATCACTCCATCACGTTACGTCGCAGGTCGACCCTGGGAGCGTACGGGCTGAACGGCCTTTCTACCGGGGCTCGCTTCTCATATTCGTCCCCGGTCCGCCCGCGTGTATATTATGCATCTCGCTAAGGGCAGCGCATTCCTTCCATAGACCCTTTTCCCGGGGAGCGCCAGCTCCTGTGCCTCGAATGGACACTCGACCCCCCGTAGACATTTTCTCTCTCAGACACTTCCTCTGTTGTTGTTCTCTTTTTAGACCGAATGTATTCGTATTCTCCCAAGCAGCGAGTGAGACATGGCGTGCGTGAGCGGAGCTCTGTAGCTTCATACGACAACAAGCTGCGTTTACTGGGGGAGGCGATTCGTCGGGATCAGGTCACTGTGGGCTTGCGCGATTTCGCATAGCGCGGTTGAACTGAGCCAGTTCTTGCATGAGAGCGCCGAATGTCGGTGGTTTGCGAACGTCGCCGCCGAGCCAAGTCGGCAGTTGGGCGAGTTTGGACGGCTGCGCGTAGCGCTCGTCCAATAAAATCACGGAAGCCCAGTCGCGAGCGCTTCGAATGGCTCGTCCTGGTTGCAATGGTCGCTATCAGCAGCGTCTTCTTTGACTCGCCATCTGTCCGGCCCGTACCGATCGACTGGTTAACAGCCCGGAACGCGAGGTTTTGATCTGCCAGTCCATGATCATGAGCGTGTGGAACTTGTTGAAAATTCGTATGACGCGGCGCAGTCTGGGCTTACAAAGTATTTGGCCGGCGTCGTTCTGCGTTTTGAGCGAAGTGCTGCGAAGGTATGCCATGCGCTCTTTGAGCTCGACGGATTGGGAGTTTGGGTAAGGGATCCCTGCGTCCGGCGTCAGCTCGGTGATCTCGCAATCGGAGCGGAACAACATCGAGACCGGACCTACCGCACACGATGACAGCTGCGAGATAATTCGAGGTTGTCAGTCTTCTCGGCAGAAGGAGGCAGGTGGAGCAGAAAAATTCACCTCGAGCCATATCGTCAGCGAAGTTGATTCCTTCCGAGAGCTTTGCGCCGATGACGGCAAAGAGAATGCTGCCCTGTTACTTCTCGGCAATTAGCACGACTCACACATGGTCAAGCGTTGAGATGGCGGCTTCCGGACTGACCTTGCCTGCGCCGACGTTCCCCGCCGCGTATTCTCGCAGGACGGCATCGACGTCCGCGCTCGATTTCGGTTCCCAGAAGACCTGCAAGGGCCTTTCATCAGCCTCTTCATGACTCTGATTCCGAAAACTTCTGCCTCTTCACATACCTCCTTCTTCGAAGCGAGACGACTAAGGAGTCCGTCGTTCTTCCAGCGCGACTGTACCGCGCTGAGAAAGTCGTAAGACGGCACAAATACGACGACACCCTTCGGCGTGATTGCAGCGATGTTGATGATAGACTGTCCGAGCTCGGCGAGCTATGCAATCGTTTCAGCGGTCAGAGCGAGAGAGGCGATTCGCGAGGATAAGTGCTCACGAGCTTATCGTCCTTTCGGGTTTGGAATGTCAAGCTGAATGGCAGTCCAGAGGGCCCTTTGCTGACGACGCATGTCAGGACTTGCTCAGGCGGGACGACATGGCCGCATGAGAAGGTCGAGAAGCGGTCAGGCGGGAGGTAGGGGAAGAGCTGCTCGCGAAAGTCCTCCATCTGTGTCCGTCCGTCAGACTCTGCTCAGCGCGGGGCATCGAAGGCTTCATCACGTACTGGTGCCATCGTTCCGCCGGCAAGGACAACCGCTTTGGCGTCCTCGGCAACCTCCCGAAACGAGTCTGCCGGCGCGAGCAGCAGGTACTTGAGCGTAATGACTGGCGGGCCCGACGTCGAAGACATGTGTTCGGACGCCCGCGAGAGCAGAATCCTTCCCTCGCGGTCTGCATTCGCCAGGCAGAGGATGAGTTGCTGGATCTGATGCAATGCGCGAGTGGCGACGTTGCGGAGCTGCTGCCTTCCTGCGTGGGACCAAGCGCGTCAGCCTGAGTCGCGACACCACGAGATGAATACTCGACTGACCGGCTGCGCTCTTCTGCTCGGCCAGCTGGTCGCTGTATCCGCCGATCTGAGTTCCTGTGTCAGACCGTGCCGCATGAAGGGGACGGCCGGGAGCTCACTCACCTTGCGAGCAATCTTCGACCGCTGCAGATACTCGTCGAGCCTCCGCAAGTCGATCTGGTCGACCGCTCCCGTCCCTGCCCCGCCCGTCAGCACCGAGCTCACGGCGACCATCTCCTCCCGTTGACTTCCTTTCGCCCACGAATCGGCAAAGTCGGACAAAGCCTTGAGGACCACCGCGAGCTGCTTAAGATACGTGGCATTCAAGCCCGTGAATCGAGAGCGGAACTTCTGGATATAGGTGAGGAGCGCTTGTCGGATCGTCAAGAGTTGAGAAGACGTCACGCTGACACTGTGCAGCGCCAACACCGATTCGATCAGATTGTGCGCTTCGTCGATCAGGACTACGTGTCTGTTTGTGTGCGCAGGCTATTAGTGCGACCAGTCGGAAAATCGGGCTGCGAACGCATAGCTGCACGTACCCTTTCAGCGAGATGCCGAGGGCTTCACGCGCCGACTTCTGCATTAGCATGTTGTACGGAAGTGTAACGACTTCGGCGCTTCGGACCGCTTTGCGAGATCCGTAATACGGGCACGTGTGCGTCTTCCGCCCGAGGTCCTCGATGTCTTCGATATCGTGGACGTTGGCCTGCCACGTTCGAGCGCGCAGAGTGATCAGTACAGCGTACGAGCTACCAGGAGATGTGACCTACCAGAGCTTTGTCGCGGAACTCGTTCATCGTGACCGGCTCATCCGCCGGAGGCAAGTACGGGCAGCGGTCCTTGCCAGCCTTTTGAAGTTCGACACAGAGATCGCCAAGCGCATCGTTACTGCCGCCTGCTTTCTTGCGGACCTTGTCGTTGATGCAGAGATTCTGACGGGAGCCGAGCGGTATCAACCGGACTGGACGGCCATGCTCGTTTCGCGGCTCGCCATCTTGCCGCGGGACGCCGGTGTCGATCGATTTAAGCTCATCCTCCACTCCTCGGGCGAAGGTTGTCTTGCGCAGCTCGGCCACAAACTGCGACAGCTGTGAGTGCGTGCGCGACGCAAAGAAGATCTGGCGGCGACAATGGTCAGCGTGTGCTACGCCGGTTCCTCCACGCCTGCAGTGTCGAACCTTGCGGACGTCAGGCTCCTCGTCCTCTTCCTTCGGCTTGCTCTTGCCAGAGAGTCTTCCGGCGCGCAGAGGAAGAGCAGGCAGTCAGAAGACTTGAACGGTCACGCATCAGCCTGAGGGCTGAACTCACGTATTCAGAAGCGCTCGGACTGCTGGGGAGTAGTTGTCTTCGGCCGACGCGGATCTATCGCTTGTCGTCGGCGCGTCTCCTTCCTCGTAGGGCGTCGGTGCGTACTGCTCATCGTCGCCGAAGAGACCTTGCTCGGCGTCGAGTTTCTAAATCGCATGACGAAGGTAATGTGAGAAGAATTAGCTCGCAACGCGCTCAACACTCTGGCGACTTTTGGATCGCAAAGGAACGTACCTGTCGCTTACGAGCCAGAGAGGAACGTCCGTCGCGGACAGAGCGAGCCTTTTCGTCCCGCTCCTTCTGACGGATCTTGGCTAACCGCTCGTCGAGTTCGCGCTCCTGCTTCTCGAGATTCTCAAGCTTCGTCTTGATCTCGTGCTCGATGACCCAGTCAGGTTCGTCCTTGAATGACTCCGAGCCGGCGACCGCGGCGCGGATCGAAGCGACAAGGTCGGTTCGGGCGTGCGCTTTTGCGTCTCGCAAGTAAGACAGCGAGGACGAGATGAGCGACAGCGACTTGCCCTGCAGATTCGTGCATAGTCAGCTAGCCGCAGCAGAATACGACAGCGCGACAATCGGACAGCGTACAGTTCCCGTCGGCGATTCGATGACGGTCACTTGGCCGGCAGCCATGGCTCGATACAGATGGGTCATGAGCTCCTCCTGCTGCTTGTACGGCTTGAAAGGGAAGCCATACGTCGGGTCGGACGGCTCCATAGCAGTCGTACAGCCAGATGGCGGATCCGCTCGGCCTGCTGCTCAGGAAATCAGAGGCGTCGCGACGCGATTAAATCAGGGCTCAAGGCGGCCGCGATCCCTGCTCTTGGCCGACGAGAGGGACGAGCGTACAGTGTACCGCAGTCGATCGCGGTCAGCGAGCCGGTGGCAAGTAGTTCACGCTCGCTTGTCTCGAACACCAAGCAAACGTCTGACGAGAAAAAAAGTGGTTCCCTGGCTATGTGACAGTTGTTTCTTTCTATGCGATGGGGTATGCGCCGGTAGCTTTATATACACGTCTTGCTGGGCGAGAGAGTTGGCGCGTCATGCAGGGGGAGAGAATCGGCAGAGGAGAGTTCGGGAGCACAGAGCGGACCAAACCAGGGTCGCGCTCTGCGAAAATGCAAGCCCCTTTACGGGTACGCGCCGGCGGCGAGCGGCGAGTTGGCGGCGAGCTGCTGGTCGAGCTGCTTGAGGTGGTCGACGCTGAGGCGCGCGTCCGGCTCGTCCGACATCTCGGGGCGGAAGATCTTGTTCAGGAACTTGCCGACTCCGCCGTCGTCGTTCGAGCTGGTCTGGTGGGTCGCCACTCGCTTCGGCTTCTTCATGCCGTTCGCCATCGCGACCGAGTAACCGGCAGCCTCGAACATGCCGACGTCGTTCTCTCCGTCGCCGAACGTGATGACGTTCTCGGCCTTGACGTTGAACTTGGCGCAGAAGTAGGCGAGCGCGGCCGACTTGTCGACACCCTCGGCGACGATCTCGATGATGTACGGGAGCGCGCGAGTCGTCTTGAACGCGACGTCCGGGAACGATTTCTCGATCAGCTCGAGGAACTCGGGGACGACCTCCTCGTCCATGGGAAGGAAGATCTGCCAAGTCGCACGCCCGGGTCAGTGCGGCACAACGGACATCCGTTCAGACGCTACGCGCACCTTGTAGATGCGCTCCTTGCCCTTGAGGACGCGCTGCATGAAGTCGGTCTCGCGCTCGTCGCGGACAGCCGGGTCAAAGCCGCGGGCGACCTGCTCCCAGTCCTTGGTGCCGTTCTCCTCCTTGGTGACCATGGCGTTCCACTCTTCGACGTACAGGAAGGTCGACTTGTTGTGCTTGCGCATCAACCGCGCGACGTCACGGACAAAGTGCGGGTCGAGGTACATCTGCTGCTCGATTTGGCGCTTGTTGTCGTAGATGATGGCGCCGTGCATGCAGCCAGCCGGCATCTCGTCGAGGTCGAGCTCCTTGATGAGGTCGCGGCACGAGCTGAGCTGCTTGCCGGTGACGGGAATGAACGGAATGTCCGGGTGGTTCTTTCGGATGTAACGGATCGCGTCGGTGGTGGCCGGGTGCAGCTCGTGCGCGTCGGTGAACAAAGTACCGTCAACTATAGGTGTGCCTCCCTAGTCAGCTTCACCGCTCTCCCGTTGAGTTCAATGACAGCAGGCGAGGCTCACCGTCCGAGAGGATCATCTTGATGTCCGACATCTTCGGCAGGCGCTTGCCGTCACTGTCGCGGACGATGGGCGAGCCACCCGGAGTCGTCGCGGGCGACTCGTGCGGGGTCGCGAGAGGCGTGTCCCAGGGCGAAGCGGTGCCCGAGCTGCTCGCGAATCCCGACATGGACTGAACGGCGGAGCGGACGAGGTCGTTGGCCATCTTGATGCGGATAGATAAGATAAGTGGTGATCTATGAAGAAAGTGTCGCCTAGTGTGCGTTTGGGTTGGGAAGAGAGAGAGCGAGCAGCGGTTCGACAGGTTCCAAGCACAAAGTGCGAACCGATGACGACGACGACGGCGAAGCGCGGGATCCGCAAATGAGCGAGAAACGCGGAGAGGTGCAGGAAAAAGTTTAAATCAGGGCCGCAGTCAGCTCGTGTAACAGTCGACTCTCTTGACAAGCGACTCACGGAGGACTTGTCGAGAGGAGACAAACAGAGGTGCAGAACGAGCCAAGCCCGAACGAGACCGGCGGGAACCGTCGCCTCGCATGCACGCACGCTTGCACTCGAGCAGACCCGTTCGTTCGAACCCCTGGGTCCCCAGCTTCTTGCCTCTCTTCTTCTGTACCCCAGAATTTCCTTCGCGTGACGACATCCACTTTGGGTCTCCGCCCGTGTGGACGCCAAAAATTGCACATGGATCTTCACTCGTGCTCAAGTTAGGGTACGAGCTCATCCTCGAACTTATTCCTCCGCGACAGGACGAGCAAAGCTCGGACGCTCGGCTGCAGGACGCGCTGCTGCGCTGCAAGCGACACGCCTCCACGGATTGCGTGTCGCTATGACGCCCTTGGCTTACTTTTCTCACAACCGATGGCGGCGGCAGCGCCTTCAAGCAAGCTGAATGCGTGGGAAGCTACAACTCCTCTTCGTGCGGGTGCAAGGTCTCAGGCTTGCTTGCCTGAAGACCTCGAGAGGCGACCGTCGATGTCGTCGCGCTGTGCCTCGAGCTGGGCGGCGACGCTAGACAGCAAACTGGTCAACAACGACGGAGAGCGCTGGGCCGTCGAAGCGGTGTCATGTCGAGGCGATCTTGCGGCTTCATTGCTTGCCGGCCCTGCTGCGCCGTGAATGCTCTCCCTTTGGTTACTGAGCTGCTCTGCTCGCGCCGGTGACTCCGCCAGACTTGTCGAGGTCGCTCCAGCCGGTTCGAAGTCGTTTTCGAGGCGGGCGGCCGAGAGCGGAAAGTCGGGTCGCGCGGCAGGAGTAGGACGGACAGGCGGCCCCGAGCGAGATAGGGGCATCCCGGCACCAAGTGTCAGGGGCGAGTTGCCCGGACGAGAGTACGGGGTCGGCGAGCCGAAACGGGTCGGCGCCTCGACGTCGGAAACGTCCGACGGTCCGCCTGTTCCAGAGTTGCTCGCCGACGTCCGCTCGTAGGGAGAATCGGTGTCATCCACCTCGACTGGTAGCTGCTCCTGCTGGGTGACAGGCTCGATGACGACTTCTTCAAGCTCGTCGATTTCGTCGCCCCAGTCAAGCGGCGCTCCGTACACGGAAGAGACTGCGCCGAGGCTGTCGCTCCCAAGCTCGTCGTCACCGATATCATCATCATCGGCCTGGTCACCAAACGCGATATCGAGCGGCTCGTCACCGAGACCCGAGTCGTGACTGAGGGCTTCGAGGACTCTGCGGCGACGCGCACTCAAACCGACGGCGGCCAAGTGGCGGGCGCCCGGAGACGCAGCTGGCGTCTCTGAAGCTTCGGCGGCGGGCGTGGCCATTTCATCTTGCTGTCGGTGTCGCTTGAGACGCTTTGCCGTACGGACCGATCCCTTCGCCGGGACGCCGTTCTTGCGCTTCTTCCGGAAGCCGGGACCGTCCGCGCTGCGCTTCCTCTTCTGCATGAAGTCGGGAATCGGTACTTCTGGCTCGTCGTTGAGGATATGATTCGACATCGCCAAGAGCCTTCCGTACGTCTCGAGGTTGTGCCGCTGCCGTTTCCTCGGGAGATCCTGAGCTGCAGGAGTGAGCTTCCCCTGTCGGACATGCTTCGGCATGTTAGGCGAGTCCGACTTGCGATAGGCGTCGTCGAGTGCGTGACCCAGTGCACGATCGCACGACTGCTTCAGTAGCGGCGCTCCCGGACGCGATGGGTGCCGTCTGCGGACCGGTCCCGGAGGCGGATGAGAGACCTTGCGGCCGGCCTGCACCCGCTCCAAACCGAGCTTCCTCTGCGGCGACGCTAGCCAACGAAAGTCGCTTAGCGATCGAAGTGCGTGAGAAACAAAGACGCTCACGTCACGTACCGACACTTTCGGCCCTTTCTTCCTCCCAGGTCTTGGTCTCCTCCTTGACGAGCTCGTGCAATGCGACCAGACGTTTCTGCAACTGTTGCCGAGAATATGATGAGTCAGCGATGTGCCGCGTTCCGCCGGCTGGAGATCCGCGAACGTACGCCGGCGACTTCATTCAGAACGGAGTGCAGGAGCTCTCGGTGTTCTTGCAATTCAGCGCCGCCCTTGGTCTTCTTATCGACAAGCTCGAGCGGGAGGCGCCGCGGCAAGAAGCCTTCGCCGAGTGGGTCGTCCGGGTAGAAAAAGTCTCGCGCTAGAAGGGCCGAAGCGACCGCGATGTCCTCGTCGGACAACTCGTCGAGCTCCGACGAGGGCTCCGTCTCAGTGTCAGAGTGCGTCAAGCCGGGAACACTCGGGGACGCGGAGCGGGGCCGAGACATGCCGGGCGGCGGCGAGCTCGACGGAGTCTCAACATTGCGCGAGCGCGACGAGAACATTGACTTGCGACGGACCGCACGGTCGAGGCTCGGCATGTCGGAGTCACTTGATTGAGCTGCGTCGAGACTCGAAACTTCGTAAGGCGGCACAGGCTTGATCCAGTCCGGCGAGCGGATCGCTGTGGTGTCGTCGTTGATAAGGTCGAGCATGCGCGCCCGGTCGCTGATGTCGATGCACCATTTGCGGAGCTCGAAGTCGTCTCGAAGGAGACGGAGGGGGTTTGCTGCGAGTCGTTCCTGACGGCGTTCCTCGGCCTGCCACTCGTCTATGCCGAGCGATTCATCGAGCATCCCTTCGTCCTCGTCCATATCGACGATGATGTCAAAAGGGTGCGACTTGTCGTCCGCATCGATCCGCATCGGGGAGGATTTGTAACTTGAGCTGCATTCCGAACAGTCGAAGTGGTCTCCGTCGTCGTCGAGCAGCTCGACGATGAGGTCCGCAGCGTCGCGAGCCCGCTTGATCGCTTCGCGGCGAACCCACACGATCGCGCTGTCGGCAGCCCAGAGTGTATAGCTCGGTGGGATCCTGTCGCGCAAGATGGGGATGATCGTGGCCGAGAAGAGATCGCACAGGTAGGACCGGATCTGGCCGAGAATGTCGATCACAGAGAGATAAGTGTACGCCCGGATCGGGTGACCGTCGCGGTCTTTGCGACCCGTCGGCCTGCGCTTGGTCCGAAATTCACCGGTGAACTTGGCTGGGTCAAAGTCGTTCGCATCATCGACGTCGAGCCGTCGACCTTGAGAAGGTCGCAGGAGCTCCCTCCGCCACACCGGCAGGCGACTCTCGGCCGCAGTCTCGGCTTGCACCGCTTCCTCCTCATACCCATCGACGCCCATCATGGCGTACTCGTACATCGTCTGAGCGTCACTCCATTCGAAAGGAACTTGACGACTGGGCTCAGCGGCGAGAAGCATGAGCAACCGGTAGTCTGTCTCGGTCGTGATGTCCGGCGCCGCGGGATCGGAGGCCGTCGCGGTACCGAGATCTTCGTACGCGCTCCGAAGCTGCAGCGAGAAACCGCGCAGCCGGGCGGAGACGGTATCCGGGTGCCAGCGCGACGTCACTGGGCGATCCGCGACTGGGTTCGGTTCCTCGAGAGGCAGCGAGGACGACATCATCGTCGGCTCGGACGGGCTGCTTGCATCCTCCATCTCGCTGTCTTCGATGGTGCTGGTCGAGCGGAGGCGGTCCGAGGGTTGCAAGTCCCATCGTTCGCGCGTTCCGTCTGCGAGCGTGACGATCACCTCCTCGAGCTCGAGATTCCATTCCACGGCGCTAACGGCAAAGTGCCACCAAGCTGCGAGATCTCCCGCGAGAGGGTCCGGGACGCGGATCCCGACTTCAGCGAGCTGCTGACGGGTCCG
The DNA here is from genome assembly GCA_037974285.1 of Rhodotorula glutinis. Classification (NCBI taxonomy): domain Eukaryota; kingdom Fungi; phylum Basidiomycota; class Microbotryomycetes; order Sporidiobolales; family Sporidiobolaceae; genus Rhodotorula; species Rhodotorula glutinis. Next base: position 416,230 of record JBBPFV010000009.1, on the reverse strand, counting down.
GGTCCAGAGTTCAGGCGGCTTGACCGACTTGCGTGGCCGGTACGACGGCGGCTTGATTTCGTGCGCGTGGAAGGCGGAGGGAACCGGGTATGCGTCTGGAGGGACCAGAGCGAGCTGCATGGCGTCGTGCGTAGCTTTGTTGAGCGTCGCCAGTCGAGATCAAGGTGGACGCGCCCCGACTTTTGACATTCGGCGACGATCGCCTCTCACGGCTCGACGCAGGCGAGAGGCAGGCGGCGAGACTCTGCTGGCGCGTGTTCGTGAAGGTAACGGAGCGGCCTCAGGTGCGAAACAACGCGAGACTACACGGGGAAAGGAAGAGAGCGTCGAACGTCAAGTCGACGAACCGCAGCGCGGCGCTGCCGAGTTGTCGACCGCTCGCCTTTCACGACCTCAGTCCAAGCGGCGGTTCTCTCGTGTCTATAGGATATCGAACTGACGGGGTCAGCTTCAGATAGCGTCTGGGATGGCTCTGCAAACTCGAGGCATAGAAACAGTAAGTCCGCGGAGTCCGTGAAGCCGACCAAATACTATACGGGCAGATGCCGCATCTGCCCGAGTCGAATCGAGCCATGTCTCGCTCCTCCACTATGCGCTACTATAGAGCGGGCTCGACCTGGAATTTCGGCGCTGTCCGAAGTCCGAAACTCGGCGCCGACGATGACGGAGCGAGCCTGCACTTGCTCTCCTCCTTCCACACTACAGAGCGACTAGAAAGTGTATCAGAATGACTAGCAAGATGCGCGCAGTACTCGTCAAGGGCGGCAAGAGCGACAGCGCCCAGGACCTCTACCTGGGAGAAGCCGACCGCCCGACTCTGAAGGAGGGAGACGGCCGAATCATTGTCAAGGTGCGGCACTCGCACGCTCGACGCTGAGGAGACGGGAAACTGACAGGGCACGATGCGTACAGATCAAGGCTTTCGGCCTGAACCGAATGGACATCATGCAGCGTAAGGCTTACCGGCAATTGCTCTCCGACCGGTGTTTCTCCGCACGACCTAATTTCAGCTGCCTCATGCCAGGTCGCGGCATGTACCCGCTACCTCCCGGCGCGTCCGAAATTCTTGGCGTCGAATTCAGCGGGACAGTGGAAGAAGTCGGATCGAGCGAGTTCAAGAAGGGAGACCCAGTGTTCGTCCTTCCTCGTGCCGCGGGCATTCCGCAGAGATTTGACGTTCGGAATTTCCCGCCATCAGCTTCGGTCTCGCTACGGGTGGTGCCTACGCAGAGTACATCTCGGTGCCCGCCGGCATGTGCACGCGCAAGCCGGACCATGTCTCGTGGGAACAGGCTGCGGCTGTCCCCGAGAACTGGCTCACCGCCTGGCAGGCACTCTTCCTGATTGCCGAAATGAAGGCGGGCAGCAAAGTCCTCGTCCACGCCGGCGCATCCGGCGTCGGTCTCGCTGCAATTCAGCTCGCCAAGGCTTTCGACGCGTCAGTCTCCTTCTTTGGAGAAAACCTGCCGATTCCCGCCCTCTTCTCACTGACCGCGGTCATCCTGCAGCGATCTCGTGGTCGCGACAGCTGGTACCGACGAGAAGATCAAGTTTGTCGAGCAGCACGGAGCCAAGGGGTGAGCAGCCTGCTAGATCCCTCTCCGGGACAAGACCTGATGCGCGCCTCCGCCGCAGAATCAACTACAAGACGCAGAACTTTGCCGAAGAGGTCGCTTATTATCCGCGTACTGTACTGTAGCAAGATGAGCTGCTGACATAGAGGACAATCAGGTCGCCAAGCTGACAGACAAGGCTGGCGTCGACATTGTCATCGACTTCATCGGAGCCGACTATATGGAGAAGAACCTCGCTTCGCTCGGACGTGATGGACGTATGGTCATGCTCGGCTTGATGGGTGGGGCCAAAACGGAAGGACCGTTCGATATCAGTCAGATCCTGTACAAGCGCCTGCGAATCGAGGGTGAGTCACGCGCTCTTGCGCTCCCATCCGTATCACACTAACTCTTGAAAGCGTGCATTCACTTGCAGGTACGACTTTGCGGTCCCGCTCGCTCGACTACCAGAGCAATCTGCTTCAAGACTTCTCGAAGAAGGCGCTCGACAAGGTCTTCGCCCGCTGCAAGGGCGACGAAGGTCTCGACCTCGTCATTCACAAGGTACACCGGGCGGGGCACGAGCGCAGACGTATGGCAACGCGGCCCTGCTGACCGGGCTGCTTTCCTGCAGACTTTCGACTGGACCGAGATTGCCCAAGCCCACGAGGAGATGGAACAGGTGCGCTTTCTCTTCCGCGCGGTGCCGCTCCGGTCCATTCTCACGCTATCCCATGAACTACGCAGGCCAAGAACATCGGCAAGATCATCATCACCATTTCGTAGCGGAACTTGCATGTGCGAATGTAAAAAGCAACAACAGAGGTCGAGATGTCTAGCTAGTCTAGTCGAGCGTCTCCCTCCTGTCAGGAAGGGAGACTCGTGCGATGACGATTCGCTCCGTCCGCTTGCCGGCGTGCTCTATCACGGTCGGGCGGTCGCCGAGCTCGATCGCGCAGCTGGAACCGGTGAATACGACCTCTGCGAGCACGGCACCAACTTCAGCATGTCCACGTCACTCGTGGAATCAATGAGACGGGGCGCGTACCACCTTCACGGCCGACGCGGTTCGCGCAGATGAAGGCGGCGCCCGACCCGATCAAGGGGCTGAGCCGGAGCACCCAGTACGAGAGGACCTGTCGAACTTGTTCCCACTCTGAAAGGCTCCCGGCGCCATCCGTCGATTCGTCTGTCCCGTCGGTAGCTAGAGTCGGAGGTTCCGAATCGAGCCACGACATTGATCCGACAACAAGGTCGGCGTCGTGTTCGCTGGCAAACGTGCCCAGCTCGAATGCGTCGAATGGCGATTCAAAGGTGGGCATGTTGAGATCCATGCAGATAGCCGGTACGAGACGAAACGTCGCTGGCGTCGTTCCGCTGGACGTACTGTTCCGACAAGGGGATGACGGTGGGAAGGGGAGGTCCACCGCCGCAAAGCCCGTCCCGGCCGTCGCCCAGAGGTAATCGGCGCGGTCGTTCGTCAGCTCGCCGTACAAGAAGGTCTTGTGGTAGACGTGGACGAGCAATCCCTCGGGCGAGACGACAATGACCGAATTGCGGTACGTTCGCTCGGTCGGCGGCGTCACTTCTGCCTCGTCGTCGGGATCACGCGTCGGAAGACCGATCACGACATAGCAGCCGAGGCTTTGAGCTGTATCAGGCCCGCAAATTAGCAGCATGCACGCATCCGAGCCGCAGGAGAACTGCGCGAACCTGCGGAAGCGGCCCAATCAAAAGTTCTCCCTCGCCCGACGGGTTCTGCGAACGGATCGACGTCCTCCTTGGACTGAAAGCAATAGCCTGTCGGAACGCTCGGCGGTCAGGACTTGCAGACACGCGGAGGTCTCCGCGTCAGAGGGAAGCAGGCGGGCTCACCGGTGAAGGCCATCTCGGGCAGGACGAGCAAATCAAATGTGCCTGCATCCAAGCTAGACCAGTACCCTGCCGTCAGCCAAGTCGTCTCACGCTTGGAGCAAGCGTGATAGCGGCGCTCACTCGGCGAGGAGAGCATCGGCTCGTCGCCGCGAAGCCTCCCAGTCCTTGAAGCAGGGCGACAGCTGCACGCAGGCTGTCCGCAAGAAGCGTTCCTGCATCCTGCGAGTAGCTGAATGGAGCTCCTTTCCTCCTCAGTGAGCTAGTCGAGCCGAGCGAGTGCAGACAGACTGCGAGCCGAGTGGGGCGCAAGAAGGAAGGGACAAGCACGAAGTTTGCAAAGTCAAGAGCGCCTAGTTGAACAGGCAAGGGTGAAAGTGGAAAAAAGGGTGGGGGAAAAGAAAGGCTATGCGGAGGGAGAGGGAAAGCAGGAACAGACGAGGAAGATATGCGCGGAGGAGGGCGGGAAGGGGTAAAGACGCGGACAAGAACAGGTGTGAGGGGACATGTACGGTACAGACAAGACGGCAGGAGAAAAGGGCGCTTCAGTCCCCGATCCAGGCAGGATATAGCTGGAGGTCGGGCGACTGCTCGAGGCGCCGAGTCGGAGAGTGAGAGGCAGCAAGGGCGTGAAGGTGCGCCTCCTCCACACGGTGACGACGGCGCCCTCGAGGAACCCGAAAAACACAGGTCGACGGTGTCGTGTACAGTAGAACGGCAGAAAGAGGCGGAGCGGAGACAACAGAGACTTGAGGAGGACGGCGACAGACTGGACGGAGTTCCGGAAGACGGCGCGGGTATCGCCCGAATTGGTATGCTGGCTGGACAAGCTCGTCCGATCGAGAGCTAGGCTGATGACGACATGGAGATGGTAAGGACGCCGGGTGTACAGTTGGCGGTGAAGCGTTCGTGAACGGCGGATGACGACAACAGCGAAACGTAGGCGGGGACGATGCGAAACACAAAGTAAACCGATGGGAGCGAAAGATAACGGTCTCCGGAAGCCGGCAGTCGAGTGAAGAGGCGAAAAAAGAGAAAGAGCGCGTGAACCAAGGCTATGAGCATCGAGAGCAAGCGCAGCGGAGGACGTCAGCGTCAAAAAGGGTGGTGCTTCGCATCGCGAACACAACGTACGAGATGCCGGCGGCGTGAAAGAGCCTAGTATGTGGCGACCGTTTCGGCTTGACGCCGGAGCATGAAGGAAGGCATCGGCAGAGCGCTCGGAGCCGGCGAGTTGTGGAAGGTCGGACCGGCGTAACGCGGCTCGACCGACTTGGTCGGCGTCGCGACGAGTTGGTCAACGACGACCTGCGGAGTGTGCGACGAGCCACGCTTCTGCTGACGGCGACTCGCGGGCGCGGCGGGCGAACCCATCGAGTCGTCAAGAGCCGTCTCGGCGAGGTCGAGGTTTGCGAGGCCAAACGTGATGCTGTCCTTAATCTGGTTGCGACGCTGACGAGCTGGAGTCGCGTTCGGGCCGGCCGTGACGGCGACTTGCTGGACGAGCTGGACCTCGTCGGTACGGAGGAGGAGTTCCTGCTGCCAGTTCAAGGTCGACGACGACGACGAGCTGGCGACGAACGACTCGGAGTGCGATGTGGTCAAGGCGGGGCGCTGCTTGCGCTGCTGGTCCTTGCCGACGTGTCCACGCGAACGCGGACGCGAAATCGGCGAACCGTTGTTGCCGTGGCGCGACGGCTGCGACGACGAGTGCGACGCGACCGACGCGTTCCGGAGCAGCTCTTGCTGCCACGACAGCGATTCTTTCGGAGCGTCTCCGTTGCCCCGCGCCGCTCCGCCCGCGGCAAAGGCTGACGCAGGCATGTCCCACTCGTCCTCGATCGGCAAGGAAGTGTACGGGGTGCGGGCGTCGAGGTTCGGGAGGGACCGCGAGTGCGCCGGGAGCGGCGGCGCCATCAGGTTGGCATCGGCGGTCGGAGGCATCGGCGGACTCGGTTGCCTGGCGGCACGACCTCCCCGACGTTTCCGAGCGGGCTTGGACGGCGATTCAGACCCGGCGAGGTCGTGTTGAAGGACGACGTCGGCGACGGGAGGATAGCCGGGGCTAGGCTCGGCCTGATCGGCGACGTGCTTGAGCGGGCTGTCACCTCGCTTCTCGCGGTTCCTGCGCTTCACCTGACTCGTCCTCGAACCCGTGATGGCATCTGCAGGCTTTTCCTGCTGGGTCGGTTCGGGTTGCGGCGGGTGAGACGAGTGGCGTGGCGGAGCGCGAGCGGGCGAGTTAGACCTCGACGACGACTGGTGCAGGTGGAACGCTTTCGGTTGTGGCAAGTTGATGATGCCCGGGACTGAATTGTGAGCAGCACCGCGAGCCCTGGATTGGCGAGACGGTGAAGCTGGCTGTTGGTGGCGAGGCGTGGCGGCGGCGGCGGCGCTAGAAGGGCTCGGCCGTGCGAGTGGTGAAGCGGACGAGCGAGGCATTCGCGGCGGTCTAAAGATGTCGTAGACAGGGTGTCAGTGCAGGGTCGTATAGAGTGTCTGTATGCCTGCTGCATGCACCTCGAGAGCGTGGTGTGGGCGTGTGTGTGTACAAGAGGCGTGGAGAAGAACCTTCGAGGGCGAGCGAGACCCCCGCCGCCCGGGGTTGGGGGCATTACTCCAACCCTATTCCTCGATTAGTATTGCCGAGGTATTGTCTATCGTAATGGGTAATTTCACTCATGGCGGGCCTCGGCCTTGTTCCGCCGGCTCCCTCTTTTCACCCTTGTCCTTGCTCGCCTGGCTGTGGAAATGTCCTTGTTCCGCTCAAGCTTCGCCCGGTGCATTGCGAATGGCAAGCGGCAGCTCTCGACGGTGCGAGTCGTGCCCTCGACGGCCACTCGGCAACTCGCTCTCCCGCTCGCGTTCCTCTCAGTCGGACCTGCTAAGACAGAGTGCGCCGCTGCTTCGATCTGCTCGCATACTCTAGCGACCCACGCTGAGCTTTGCGTTCTGCTCTGCTTTGTCCCGCAGTCCGTGGCAAGACTGGGCGGACCGGTTTGCCGCGCGAGGTTACTCGTCCCTGCTCCTGAATGTCGACGACAAGGCTGCAGTCGAGGCGACTACCTCACAAGCACGACTAGAGCTACTCGAGAAAGGCACGTCGTCGTTGCCGTCGTCGAGGGCCCGTTTCGCACCTCTGAGCTGTGTCCTAACCTGTTCCTCCTCGCCACTCACTCCGCCACCCCCCCCCCTCTGCCCGATCCTTTCCCGTCCTTGCTCACCGCCACGCGTCTATATCAACCACCTTGACCTTGTCCCGATGACGCGACCCTCTCGCCCCGACAGAGCTAGTACAGCTGCTTCGAGATCCGGCAACGTCGTCCCCGTTCCCGCCACTCCTCTTTGCCGCCTCGCACTCGGCGCTCGTCGCCGAAACCTACGTCAGCTCGCACCCACTGTCGGCACTTTGTCTCGTCTGCCCCCTCCCTGCTTCCCTGGCGCACAAACGAGATCCGAGACGGTTCCCGACAGCGCTCGACGAGTTTGACTACGAGCCGGGATTTCCGATCGCGGTCGTGGTCGAGGACAGCGGAAGGACAACAGACGAGCATCGACTGCTCCGCAATTTTGTCGAAGCGGAGGACGATGACGACGGGTTGGTTCGGCGACTGGTCGGTGGCCGGGACGAGGCCGGGTGGCACAAGGTGATGGACTGGATGGACGAGAACGGGCTCTAGAGAATTTCGCCTATCTACTCAGTACATGTCATGCTCTCACAAACGGAGGGAGCCTGGCACGAGCTGTCTCTCATACGGACAGGGTGTCCAGGAAAAGGTTTCTGGCTTGTGGAGCGTGCGAAAGTGCTTCCTTCTCCGTACAGACGCGCTCTGCCTCGACTCGATTCGCTTATATCCGATGCTGAACGACAGGCGGAGCTGCATTCGGCTACGCTGCTCGCGTGTATGGGGAACCTGCACCACGCGGTGTCGCTCGTCCGGGGTCGAGTCCGTCTCTCGTCTTGACTCTGCTGTCGACTTGCCTACGCCTCGCAATTTGACTCTTCACGCGCCTGGCTCGGCGATCCAGCTGGACGACAGTGCTTTGCCTCTCTGCCTGCTTCTGTATACTTGTACCACGGGAACTCCTCTGCCTTTGCCGTCGCGGCCCCACTCGAGAACAATGGCGTCCTCAGACTACCTTCGCCTCGACCTGACACAGGCGCAATGCGACGCCATCAGCGCCCACACTCCGTTCCGATTCCGCACCATTACTGTACCTCGGATCGATGACCCGACTGCGACTGAATCCCTGATCGAACCTTACTTGCCCCTTCCACTTACCTCATCCCCCGCTTTGATCCTCTCCCCTCAACGTCCGACCGATGCGAAGAGGATCACCGACACGCTGAGCCGGCCGGAAGTCGGGATGCAACTGATCGGACCGCCGTGGCCGTTCAAGGAGGAGGACGCCAGCTCTTGGGGCGACTTTATAAACAGTCAGGCGCACGAGATGTTTGATGGCTTCAAGCGCATGGCGGAGGAAGGAGAAGAAGCGGCAACACTGGCGACGGGTCGCCGTTCCGGTGCGGACGATGCTGCCCACGAGGAATCGGCGGCAACCAATGCGAAGTGGCCCGTTCCGAAACCATCTTTGCACTCGCTCCGCCGCCTCGACACCGACGAGTGGGTCGGCGACTTTGGCGTCACGAGGTGGCAGTTCGTCGACGCTGCCGACTCGGACGAACAGGAACGCCTTGCCGACGAGAACAACGCCAAAGATCCGCTCGACCCCACCGTGGTTTGGAGCTTTGGCTGTAAGTGGGCGTCGATTCTACCCGAGGGGCACTGAGATCAAGCTACTGACCCGGACTCGGGGCAGACTACCTTCATCCCGAGTTGCATGGGAACGGTCGGATGGCTCTTGTCCTCCAGTCCATGATCGACAACTATTTCGACGGGTTCCTCGACGCCGACGAGATCCGCGGCGGAGCCTACGCGACCAATCTCCCGAGCATTAGAACGCAGGAAAAATGCGGCCTCGTCCGATGTGGGACGCATATGGTCGAGGTTAGCGAAGGGCGTGGCGGCGGACTCCGCGAAGAGGTGATCCTGCGGAGGAGGCGAGTGCGGTAGACATGGCTAGCGGAAAGAGCCTAATGTTCCTCCTTCTATATGAGGCAATAACAAAGGGAGAGGGAGAGAGAGTATATTTGCTGAACTCGCTACATGTCCTCGACGCTCCAGGCGTGCGCGGCTGCCCCGTGCATCGACCGCGAGTTTTGCCGCTCCATGAGGCGCTTCTCGAACCCGTTGCCGCGATCGACGCCGTCCCATCGATAGCCTGGTCGGATCCCGAACCGGTTTGGTGGCGGCGGCGGACCTTGGTAAGTCGGGTACTTGGGGCCCTTGCTCGACTTCTCCTTCTTTTTCTGCAGGCGCCGAGATCAGCGCTGTTCGTAGTTTCGAACGCGTTGAGCGAGTCCTCACTGTCAGGAAGGCTGCAGCGGGATCGTTCCATCGCTCAATGTCTTTCATCTCGTCGTTCATGTCGGTGTCGTCCGCGTACCTGGAGCCGGAAATATTCTTCAGCTAGGTTCGGGTGTTCGCCAACGAGGAGTAGCAACGCACCTTGCAAAGCTCATGTTTTTGAGGCGCTCGGCCTCGGCCTTTTTCCGCTCCTTCTCGTCTTTCTGGACGAGACCTTTGCCCCACTCCATCTTGGCCATCTCCTTCTCGAGCTGCTGCCGCTTCTCCTTTGCCTGTTCCGCCTTGAGAACCTTCATGTCGATCCGTTTTCCGGTCGCGTCGCGGTATACGGTCGCGTGCGGGTCGGCGTCGTCCTCGTCTTCGCCCCTCGCGCGCGCCTCGGCCTTGCGGCGTTCCTCCTCCTTGGCGGCCTTGCGCCGCTTCTTTTCCTGCTCGACCGCTTTCCGCTCTTGTTCGGCGCGGAGGTCGGCGGCGGATTGGAGTCCGCCTCGCGGCGCCGAGTCGACCGTCATGCCGGCGACGGCGGGCAATTCGTCGTCAGGTTCAGGAGTCGGCGATTTCGGGCGCAAGTCGGGGTCGGCGTCGCGGATCGTAGCCCACGAGTCTGCCTTGGCCTTGGCTTTGAATTGCCCTCTCCGTTCCTCGACGACTGCATGTACCGGGTGTAGGAGAGTCAGCGAGAGTGCTCGAATGATGAGGGAGTACCAGAGCAACGGCAGCCCGACCTGGTTTGTACTCTTCCTCTTCCTGTTCCTGGACTCCGAACGCTCCATCCTCGTCCGCAATGACGAGGCCCGCCGCGCCTGGCGTCGCGTCGGCGTCGTTGGTGACTTTGCGTTTCTTTTTCCGCCGCTTTTGCGACTCGTCGCGGTCGAGGATGGCGTCGGCTTTCGGGCCCGACATGTACTTGGACGCCAGGTAGGCCTGCAAGTCGGACATGCTGTTTGAAGTTGTGTGCGTGCTTGGAGCTGCAGCGAGGCGGGACGGGGCGAGTCGCTCTCTGGACAAAGTCGAGAAGTGAACGAGGTGGGGAGAAGGCACTCGAGCCAAGCGCGACTTCGAGGAGGAGTAACGCGAGTCAGGCAGCTGTGCGAGGCTGGTATAAAGTGCTCTGGCGTCCTTCTGTAGCTGAGCAAGATGGGGATCGGCAAGTCAAACGACAAGTCTCGTCTCTTGTTCTCTCTCTGGCCAACTCTGGTCAGCTTTTCGCAGAAGTCCAATCCGCCTGCTGCGTAAGAACTCGCAGAGAGACAACCTGATGCTTCGCGCCTGGCTTGCTACCGGGCACAGCTGCGTTGTAACTCCTCCTTGCCGATTTCGCTGTCGCGGAATCTGCTGCGGACAACTCGGCATCGCTTCTCGAACCGTTCGGGAGCGCACAAGCTCTCGAAAAGCTCTTAAGCGCACGGCGCGAACCATGAGCGCCCAAGCGAGGTACACGCCGAGGTCGTCAGAGAACACTCTGCCGGCCGAATAAGGCGAGCCGTCCCTCTTTCGACCCGAATCAGACTGGACTTCGGCCTTCCCCTCGCAACCTCTCTACGCTCTCGACAAGAGGTACTCCCTCCTATACCCTAACGGTGACGGCGAATTGGAACGGAACCGGCTGGCGCGCCCTCGCGAGGACTTGGTCGACCGATTTGTACCTACCGAGTCAGGCCGTCCTCGACTCGTGGCCCCATGACGTCGGCTTCAATTCGGTCTCGATGACGGCCGAGCTCGAGATTGACCCGAGCAACGCGACTGCGCGCTCGGCTCTCTTGAGTGACGTCGATGCGCTCGTCCCCCGGGACTGTGACGCGCCGCTCCCGACAGACTCGTCACGCCATTGAATGCTCCGACGACGCTGGGGCAGGCTCTCGGGACGAACGGGACAACGACGAGCTCAAACGGTCAAGGAGAGTCATGCGATAACGAGGGCGGCGACGTCAGCCTCTACTCTCGGCGCGCGCGGCGAGAGATGTTCACCCTGGCTCTCGCACTGTGCGGTGCACGCCTGGCGCTTTGATTCGGGTGAGCGGCGCAATCCGGAACGTAATGGAGGAGGGCAGATACAGTTCGATTACGATCACGGGATCATGCAGGTCCGACTGCATACGGAATGAGGGCAACAGACAATCATAGAAAGAGTACACGGGATGACGTTGTAGGAATCGAGTGTCTGTAGATCGTGTTGGTTCGCTACGACTAGAGCGGTTCGCTCTCACTTGATCCGCCACGAGAGCAGGAAGCCGACAAAGCAGAGCCCCTATGGCGGAACCGGTGATCAGCGCGACGTCCGCGTAGCCAGCAAAGGTAGCTCTTCGAGAACGACTCACGGCAATGAGGCGGAAACCGAACGCCGGATTCGCATTCTGCGGGTCTGCAATCGAAGCCGCGAAAACGGAACCACCGAGGAGGGGACCTGGAAGGCGGAACTCGTCAGCGCGTGGATAGGTTGCGGAATAGCGAGAGCAGCGCCTACCGATGAAGCGAGCGAGGGAGATGCACGACTGGGCGAGTCCGTTTGCAAGCGGTACCAGCTCGGCCGGCGTCATAACGTTGATGAGCACCATCTGCGAACGAGCAGGACGTCAGTCCACGTCAAGCTGCTGGAGCGCGGAGGAAAGCTCACCACGGCGGTGTAGGCGCAAGCATTTGCGAGATAGCGAAGAGCACTGAGGACGACCATGCCGAGCATGACGAGACCGGTCTCGCCTTCGACCTTGATCAAGCCTCGAAGCTCGGGGAAGAGGAGGTAGACCTGCAAGGCGAACGCCCGCGCGTCAGTCTGAGCTCCTGACACCTCGGAGAGAACAGCCGTGCTCACCGGGACGTAAAGGATGAGGCCAATTCGGAACCTGTCGAAGGACGTCGATTAGTTCACGCTCTTCCAGGGAGCGGAACTCCGTCCTGCTGCAAAGACAGATGCGTCGAGACTCACATGGACAGATGGCTCAGCGGACCGTTCGGCGGGCCGACGGTCGGGTAGAACTTGAATTGCCTGCGGATTGCAGCGGGGCGGTGAGCGAACAGTCTAGAGAGCATAACTGGGTGCTCCGGGACTCACCAGACCATCGAGAAGAAGAACATGATGGCGACGAGCATCGCGTAATGATCGGCCGTCAAGCCAAGTCCGCCACTTGCGATCGGTGCAACGAGGAAACTCGTAAATAGCTGGTCGCAAGCTGTACCGTGCAGACCGACGCAGAGGTACTGCAAGATCATCGCAAGGGGAAGCTGCCAGACGAGGGAGCCTGCTGTTGGTCCAGCTGGGCGAAAGTGCAGGTCAGCGGATGCTCAGACGAGGTGCTCGAGACGCATGGACGTACCGACTTCGCTCTGCGGGCTGGAATGCTCGATAATGCTCGGAGCGCGAGTCTCCGGGATCGCTTGCATGGGCGCGAACGCCGACTCGTTCGGCTGCTGAGCGGAAGCCGCCACGAGCTGTGCAGCCGAAGCAGCGAGACTTTCGGGAGCAAGGCCGGTGTTCGAGTAGATCGACATGGGCCGGATGGACGACGCTCCAGAGAATCGTCGCAGGCGAGGTCCGCTTGGCGCGTACGAAGCGATTCGCTCCCGTTGCGGCGAAAGGAGGTCGGGCCGACGGCGCTGCACGGCGAGCAGCGATGGCGATGTCGGTCGAGGGACTGCCGCCGCATCGGCTTGTTCTTGCGCTCGCTGGATGTCCTGCTGCGCAGCTGCGCCGCGGAGGTCCTCCATAGAAGGCGGGGCCGTCCCAAAACCGATGTCTCCGTATTCAGAATTGGCATCCATGTCCGTTCCCTCGATGCGCGATTCTTCGTCCTCGTCTCGCTCAAAGATGGATCCTTCTGCCTCGATTGCTGTGAACTGGTCGTCCGCAGCAGCCTTCGCGAGGAAGACATCGCTCAAACTGAAGACAGCCTGATTGTTCGCCAGGAGTAGGCGCTCGGCGAAAGAGTGGTTGACCTCATTGTCCGGATCGTAGCGGTTCGACGTCGCCATCGAGACTGATCGGTACCCTCGTCGACGCATCGACGGGATCCGCAAACCCGAGTCACGCTCGAAGCCAGACTGACTCGCGTGACGCCCGCTCGTCGAATAGCCGTACGCCGAACCATACTGGCGGACCGACCCCCGACGATCAGAGAGCGGATTGCGCTCCGACATGCCGTCTGCGCCCGGGGAAATCGCCGGAGAGGGTTCCGGCGACACGAGGGGTGGCACTTCGGCATGCGCCGAATGTAGAGACACGTTACCAGTACTCTGGCTGAGCTGGATAGGCGGTCGATGTGGGAGACGTCGCAACAAGGAGCGCACGCGCGAAACGAGCGCGTCCTTGGCGCGACCCAGAAATCCGGTAGCGGTCTCGACGTCCTTCTCTGTCGGAAGATGAATACCACCGGTTCGCTGGCCGCCGTTTCGGTCAAGAAAGAGCGAGAGGACGCCACCGAAAAGAGTGACCGAGCCCGCGACGAGGCAGGGGAGTAAGTAGGGATAGGTGCGGAAGAGGTCGGATTCGCCGAAATACGAGGGGTACTTGTCGGCCTGTTCCGGGATGCGGATCAGCTCATGTTCTGTCTGTCGCAGAGACACCTCAGAAAGCATACCGGATGCTCTAGAACCCCTCCGAGGACCGAGCCGACAATGCCGCCCATTCCCCACAGTAGTCCGAGAATCTGTCGAGAGCCATGTCAGCCCGACAGCCTCCTTCCGCGCATCGCAAAGACTCAACGGTGTACGCAGACGACCTGTTGGTCTCATCTGTAACGTCCTGAACGGCGCTGCGCGCGACTCCGACCGCACCTGTATTCGCAATCGTGATCAGCCTCTCGTTCTTAACGCCTTGCGGACCGTAACGTACCGTTGAAGAGGCCCATGGCGAGACGAGTGCAGATCGCGGTCCCCAGGTTCTTTGACGTGCCGAACGCGACGACCGTCAAGCCGTTGCCGACGAGCGAAGCGCAGAGAACGGCTCGGCGGCCGTGCTTCTCGGCTATTGAGACCCAGAGCATGGCCGTTGCAAATTGCGATAGGAAGCTGCGATGGCACATCAGGTAAGCGAGAGCCATTGGACTTCCGTGGGCGATGGGTAGTACTCACAAGACAGCTGCAACCACACCGGTCCAGGCGCTGACGGCGGATTCGCCACCGCCATCCTTCCCGACTCCGAAACTCTCTACCATGCTGTCAGGATGATAGGATTCAGTGTGATGCTCCTTGCCGACGATGAGGAGGACTCACAAGAAGAGGAATGGCGAGCACACGCTCGCCGACAAGAATTCGCCGAGCATACAGATGCTAAGGACAAAGATTGGCATTTTCGGCAACGGAGTCACCTCGAGTAGCGCGCCGTCGGCCAAGACGGTACCGTCCGATGGTCGGTCGTCGTCTCCGCCGTTGCCGTACGGTTGGTCGCCCCAGAGAGGCGAGACGGGGCCCGGTTCCTTACTTGGCGAACCGAACGCTCCAGTGCCCGTGCTCCTCCTCGATCGACTGCCAAGCCCGATCCCTTTCGAGGCGACCCGTTTGCCTGCCGACATGCGTCTCTGCCGGTCCCGATCCGTAGCGTATCGCTCCCGGAACGCGCTTCCTCGCCTCTGCCTTGGCGATTCTCCCGCGGTTGTCTCGCCTTCGTCCTCTTCGTCCTCTTCGTCGTCGCTAGCGATCGCCTGCGAGAACTCTGAGAACGAAGGCTTGTGTCGCATCGCGTTCTTCGGCAGCGTGAAGTGCGTCGGCGCGTCATTCCGCCGGAAAGCGGGAGAAGTCGAATCGGTTTGGCCGCTACTGCCGGCCCTGAGGATCCCGCCGATCAAGTGGGCGGCCTTGTCGCGGACTGCGGCGCCACTGCTGCTATGCCGCGCGTTCGATTTCCGTTTGAACGAGAGCGGCGTCTGTGGCGCCGATGTGCGAGGAGGCTCTAGTGGGGAAGTCGGCGCGTCGTGACCGCCAGCCGCTCCCGTTCCTGCGACGTCGAGGGCATCGCGCGCTTGACTTGGTGACTTTAAAGGGTCGACGTCGTTCTCCAAATAGCTGCGAGCAACTGGAGTCGACATGATGTTCGTTGTTTGCCAGACGTACACGCCTTGGCGCTCCCGGCTGGGGCCGTCCTTCTCCAGGTACTGTGCGCACTGGAAGGCCTGCAGGCGCTGTCTAGGCTGTCAGATAATGACGGAAAAGCGTGAGGCAGGAGAGAGTCGAGGGAAACGCGTGCAGACGACATGCGAAAGTGCCGAACCCTCGTCCGGCGCGATCGGACGGACGCCAATCACAGACTGTAAAAGCGCGCGTTCTGTTTCCGCTAGCTTAATGGAACGGGATAGGTTTGCAAGGGTCGTACAACAATATGAGATAGAACGAATAAGAAGGAAAGGAAAACACGTCGAGGCGGACTGGCGAGGGTTCACCGCAGTTCCGGCGGCCAGAACCGCCGCTCGCGCCAGTACCCTTCCGGACTGAACCGCGGATTCGGTACATAGTGCAATCCGTCGTCCATCGTCGGACGCGCCGGGATCGGGACTGTCGAATAATCGCGACAACAGGCGAGCAGGTCAGCTAAGAAGCCTGCTGCGGGCGGCCAAGAAGGGCAGCGATGCGGCAGCAGACTCACGGAACCAACCAAGCTTCTCCTTGCCAAACACCATCTCCCAGTTCGCTCGGTTCGACCCGAGCCACCACAAGTTGCCCTCCTTGCTCGGACGTCCCCACTGCTTGTCCCACTCGCGACGCGTGTCCCGTTTCGCCCTGGAAGCGGTTCCGAACCTGATCAGCTCCGCGGTCGCGCGCACTCTCGCACAATGTGCCGACTCACTTGAAACCCCAGAAGCCGTACTCGCTCGTGAGAGCCGCCCGTTCGCGCTGGCGCATCCTCGCGAGCCCGATCTGTTCGATCGTCGTCATGTTGCGAAAGATCAAGCCCGTGTGCTGGCTCAACAGCGAGCTCGTAAAGAAGAGGAAGAAGAACGACAGCGCGATGATGGCGATTTGCTGGCCGTCGACGCCGGGGTACGGGCGCGCGGCGGTAAAGGTCCCGAGCGGCAAGGTTTGCGCGATCACGAGCGTGAGAAAGACGAAGAAGAGATAGGCGGTCGACCACTGAAGGAAGTTGTAGACTATAAGTGGAACGTTAGCTTGCGGTAGGGCCATCTTGCTGAGCCCTGAACTTACAGTACTTGTAGTTGCGCGCTCCGACGCAGGATCCGACCCAAGGACAATGATGGTCCATCTCTGCAAAGCGTGCCGTCCCAATCAGCTCGTGTTCGATGTCATCGCATCACAGGGCGATATCAACGCACTGAGAACAACCTTGGCGCAATGCTTGCACCGGTGGCTTCGGTACGGCCGGACGATCCGTTCTCGCGGGTCGTACCGGTACTGCTCCGTCAGGACCGGCGCACTCCTCGGGATCCGCTCGACCGCAAGTCGGCGCGGAGGCTCGAGCTCAGGCGGCGGGTCGGGGAAGTGCAGGTACGAATGCTGCGAGGTAATTCGAGCGAGTCCGGCCTGGTCGCGGAGGGCGGCCGTTTCCGGCCGGACGGGGGCCTTTATTGGCGAGGGGACGGTCGAGGCGAGCGGCTCGACAGCGGTGGAAGCTGTCGATTGCGAGCGTTTCTCGTGCCCGCCGAGAGGGACCGGCAGAGTAGTCTCTAGGACCGCAGGCTGACCGGGCGAGACGGCCGACGAGAGCGCTGCGCCGATCGCTGGACCGTACGCGCCCGCCGTCGGGACTTTTTCTGCAACCTCGTCTTCTTCCTGCGCCGTCGACGGCCAGACGACCCGTGTGCTCGTCTGCCGCATCTCGTTTGTCACGGCATCGTCTTGGTTGACGCTGTCGTCATCGTCCTCGGCGGCGATGTCAGCTATAGACGCGTCCGAGTCGCTGCTCCGGCGTGAAGTATGTTGGCGTCGGCTTGGATTCGGATACAGGTCGGCCGGGGCGAGTCTCGGCTGGATCGGTTGAAGCTGGTCTTCAAATGCTTGACCTGCGACAGTAACGTATTGCTCCTCCGCCTGCGGCGGTTCTGTCTCTGGTATGTACTGCTCCCTCACGCGAATGTCAGCAAGCGTTGAAACGCCCCGAAACGGCGAGATTGGCTCTCACGTCGCGCGCAAACCCGGGCGGAGTGGCGACGGCGACGAGGTACGTCCAGACGAACATGACGAAGAGGACGTGGTAGATGACGAGGTAGGCGACTGTAAGCGAGCGCGTCAGCCATGCGTGTTCTCTCTCTCTCTGGCAAACAGGACGGTGGGCCAGTTTGAGGGAACGTACGCCCTTGAGCCCTGCCGCCGAGCCGGTTCTCCTGCATCCGAATCATTGGGATGCAGAGCCGGACGACGTAGACGTAATACGAGTAGCCAAACACGCCTGCGACAATTCCGATGATGAACTGGCGGGAGGAAGCAGGGTGAGCATCCTCGTTCAAAGAGGAGAGTAGGTCGTGCAAGACGGACCTTTCTGGTGAACCAGTTGTCGGGGTCCTGCTTCTCTTGCTGCCGGATCCGCTGGACTTCGAGGTGTTGCCTGATCCCCATAATTCTGACTCGCTCTCGCTTCGGCTTGTGCGTAGCGGCGAGCCCATCTCGTCGTTGCGAGTCGGCGGCGGCGGCGGCGTGAGCGGCGTCTGCCTTTTCGAGTTGGCAATCGAGCATTGGCCACCGCGGCGGTTCAGCTTCGGCAGTGGTAGTCTAGCGATCGCTACTCGTCTGTCGTGTCAGCGTTCGGCTGCAGTCCAGAGTCGACGAACCCGAAGTATCGCCGGACGTTGCCGGGGTTCGATCAACCTGCACGCGACGACTTCGTACACTCAGGCGGGCGAAGGCACCTGCGCAGGGGCGAGTAGGTGGAGCAAGAGGATCTGTAATGAGCTCGTGCAATCGCTGCCCAAAGAGAACGGAGGAGGGAGCGGCGTCCGAGTCGACTGTGGACCCGCAATATGACGACGACAACAACCCAAAGGCGACACAGTGGCTCTCCTCTTTCTCTCGCTCTCACTCGACACGCTCTCTTCAACAGCCAGTGTATGACGCAGTGAGTCTACCCTGCTTTGCCCCGCCACCGTAGATGGGGACTGATTCGCGCTGTACGATGCGAGCAGGCTGAGCAACTCTCCGCTGTTGGACCGAACTGTCACTGCAATCAACTCGTTCCTCGCGCAATCGACGACCAAGCTCGACGCGTTCGTACGCGAACACTACATCTTTACCGCGTGCCAACTCGTCGTCCTCTCGACCCTCTTCTTCTGGTACCTCCATATCGCCTTCCCGAGTCCCGACCAACTCAAAACTCCTCGTCGCGATATGGACTCGCTCAAGACGAAAGCAGCAGACCTCGCAGTCAAGGCAGCAGACGCGACCGTCCCGGCCCCGGCCGGTGACAAGAAGGAGCTCGACCCGCCAAAGGACACGCCGTTCACCCGGCAGCAACTCGCCCAGAACAACGGCAAGGACGAATCGACCCCGATCTATGTCGCAATCAAGGGCAAGATCTACGACGGTCAGTCGCGAGCTGATGTCGGTCACGTCGAATCTCCACCCTGACCTAATCCGCGTGCCCGCAGTGTCGGCCAAGCGCGACATGTACGGGCCCGGCTGCGGATACCACGTCTTTGTCGGTAAGGACGCCTCGCGGTATGTTTTTGCGTGGTAGTTTCTGACTTTGACGCACACTGCTGACACTTGCATTTCCGCCCCTGCAGCGGACTCGGCAAGTCGTCGCTCAAGCCCGAAGACGCCGTGTCAGACTACTCGACCCTGAACGAAGAAGAGATGAAGGTCCTCGACGACTGGGTCAGTCTGCACTCCTCTCCCTGCCTTTTCCTAACACTGACACAACTTGCTCGATTGTACAGGAGAAGTACTTCCAGAAGCGGTACAACGTCGTCGGTCGGGTGATCGATTAAGGGTCTGCAAGGCTGCGGCCGATGGAGCCTCATCATCGACCTGCACATTATGAAATAAGCAGTACCTACACATCAACCGCCGCGACCTTGCGTCCATGCTTGTGGCCGCCCTGACAATCTGCTCCGACGGTGTACAGGGAGAGGTTGAACAGCAGGCTCGGATCTGGCTCAGACTGGCCTCGGAGTTTCGCTTTCCCCCGCTCGCTCTGGTCTTGCTTGCTATCGCGTGACCGAAAGAGGACAAGAGTGGCCATACATACAGGTTACGGTCGACAGGAGCGAGGCCGCGAAAGGGTTTTCCTTCCTCTCCCGCACTTTTTTCATCAGTCGCTGGTTCCGCGCGAGTCCGACCCGAAAAAAAGTTGCACACCATTCCTCGCTCGCAGACCTCGAGGGACAGTCGAAAGGCCTCGTACGACATTCTCTGC
This sequence comes from Rhodotorula glutinis, assembly GCA_037974285.1. NCBI lineage: Eukaryota > Fungi > Basidiomycota > Microbotryomycetes > Sporidiobolales > Sporidiobolaceae > Rhodotorula > Rhodotorula glutinis. Next base: position 397,085 of record JBBPFV010000009.1, on the reverse strand, counting down.
TACCCGGTCAGGCCAGTGAGAGCTCCAGGATGGGCAAGACAAAGTCGAAGAAGGGCGCAGGCGACGCCAAAGCAGCCGTGAGTCCAATCCGCATCATCTCACTTTGTACGATCTCACTAACGGCTCCTGTCGTTCCCAGGCAAAAGCAGCCAAGAAGCTGAAGCAGGAGAGTAAACGAGCCAAGACCGACACGAAGCAGATCAAGAAGAAGAAGGGTGCGACGGAGACAATTGCGCCTCTCTCTCTGATGCGCTCATCGGGTTTCGGCTGTGCGGCAAACGTGAAACTGACGCCCCTTTCCTCGCGCATACGATCTGTAACAGGCAAGGAAAAGGAAGAGACATGGGAGGAAGACGACTTCCTCACCTCGCTCGAGCAGTTCAGGCAGAAATGGGCCGAAGACCACAAAGTCACCGGTGAGCCTTTCCCCCCATCTCGTCGTCTTTCCTATGGAGCAATCGCAGCTGAACCTTGTGAGCGCCACGTTCGGCAGAGGATATCGTCGAAGGTCCGCCGTCACGACGCGCGAACGCGACTCTCGTCACTTCGCCCGTTTCGGACCACCTGTTCCTCTTTGGCGGCGAGAACTATGACGGCCAAAAAGTCGAGATGTACGCCGACGTGAGTCCGCACAGCGTCAATTCCTCTTCGCCAGTCACACAGAAGATGCTTCGACGGCTACTGATGCGCCCGTATGCAGATGTACCGATACGACCCGACCAAGAACGAGTGGCGAAAGTTCTCGTCGCCGACTCAGCCGGGACCGAGGGCGGCGCACCAGATGGTCGGGACTGTCGCAGGCGGTGGACGTCTGTGGGTGCATGGCGGAGAGTATTGTGAGCCGGACCGAGGTCTATCTGTGGAAATCCGACAATTGACGAGCCGCTCTCCAAACAGCCGCACCGAATCAGACGTTCGTCCAGCAATCTTCGGAGACTGCGTCCCGCTGCTCAACTGATGGACCATGCATTCGCAGGTCTTTCTACCACTACCACGACCTGTGGAGCTACTCGATCGAGACGTCGAGCTGGGAGCGGTGGGAGACGAAAGTCCGCCCTTCGGCGCGGTCAGGTCACCGGATGGCCGTCTACAAGAACTTTATCTTCTTGTTCGGCGTACGTGTACAAGGTGAAGCTGCTCGAATGGGGCAAGTTTACTCATCTAGCGGTGATGTGCAGGGCTTCCAAGACACCGGCATCCGGACAACGTACTTGAACGACTTGTGGGCGTGGTCCCTCACCGAGTGAGCCTTGCCTACGCATGCATTCCCTTTCGCAATTCCTCGCTCACTTTGAGCGTGATCACAGTTTCCGGTGGCACAAGGTCGAGTTCAGCGATCTGGACCGGAAACCGCAGTAAGTCCCGCTACTCTTCCCGGCTTGCCAAAACTTCGCACGCTCATCAACCCGGCCTGCACAGATCTCGAAGTGGTTTCTCATTCTTGCCCAGTGCCGACGGGCTCGTGTTGCACGGTGAGCTCACTCCTCCAATCTACGACCAGTCGTACGCTGACGCTAGGGCTTCCGGCAGGTGGCTACACCAAGAACTACGAAGGCAAGCGCGTGACGGGTGTCGCGCTGAACGACACGTGGCTGCTCAAGGTTCCACCAATAGCTGAAGACGGGACGTGCGATTTCAAAAAGTTCAAGTGGGAAAAGCGGAAGAACCCTGGGAACCCGCCAAACCCGACTCGGTCCGGTATGCTTGCGCTTCAGTTTGCTAGACTCAAGCGAGCGATCCAGAACTGATCTCGCAAATTTGCGGCAGGCTGCACTATGACTTACTGGGCGAATAAGGGGTGCGTGTTCGTGTCAGGTCGGAACAGAGTCTCTGCCAGCTAACAGTTGCGATCCTGCTGCAGTATGGGCATCCTCTTTGGCGGCGTCAGCGACGACGACAAGGACGAAGAGACCCTCGATTCGACGTTCTACAATGAACTGTAAGCTCGAATGATTATGCGAGGAAGTCCGCTAGCGCGTTGGGCTGATCTGCTGTCCCCTAGGTTCGGCTACAACACCGCCGGTAACGGACGCTGGATCCAGCTGCTTCTGCGACGGAAGAAGAAGGCTGGAGGTGCATCTGGAGCTGCGAAGAAGAAGAAGAAGGCCGCTGCTGCAGCGGCCGCCGCCATGGCGATTGAGGCGAACGGGAGCGGGGAGGCCGGAGAGGCGAACGAGAAGGCGGCGAAGGATGGCGACGCGGAACATGAGAAGAAGATGCGGGAGGAGTATGGCAGCGACGAGGAGTATGAGAGCGACGACGAGCCGAAACCGTGGGAGATCGCGCGCGCGCGGCGCGAGATCGAACTCGAGATGGAACGTGCGGCGAAGCAGGCTGCGCTGCAGAGCGAGAACAAGGACTCGTCGCAGACCGACGCTGCCGACGCGCAAGACTCGGCAGAGTTCGCCGTGAATCGGCCAGAGGACGACGACGATGACCCCGAAAAGTCGATCCCTGGTCCGCGCTACAACGTCATGGCCTGCGTCCAGCGGAACACGCTCTATCTGTGAGTCCACACGAGCGATACGTTGCTCACTCGGCCGTGCGACTGACTAATCCTCGCAGGTACGGCGGCATCCTCGAAGCCGGTAATCGCGAGTACACTTTGGCCGATTTCCACTCAATCAATCTCGACAAGCTCGACCGCTTCAGCTGCCTCCGGGAAGACAAGATGTACGGTCTGTGCTTCAGCTTACATGTCTACAGCCGCTTATCGACTCGGTTTGCCTTTACAGTGACGCTGCCGATTGGCATGGCAGTGATTCCGAGAACGACGACGACTCGGATTCCGACGAGGATGAAGGCGGTTCTGAGTCTGGTCAGAGCGACCAAGATATGGTCGACGAAGACGATGGTCAAGCTCCGGTTGAAGTTGAGCCGATGCAGATCGAGATCGACGAGCTGGCGCTCACGGAGGCCGAGGTCGCCGCCAAGAAGGCGGAAAAGGCCCGCCTCGAGGTACGCGCAGGGGATCCCTCTTCGGCGGTGGTTGCGGGTGGCTGATACCCGGTCTGGTGAATTTGCAGCAAGAGGAGCTCCGGAAGAAGGCGACCGCTTTCATGGGTGTCAGCGCAGACACTGCTCGTACGGCCGAGGAGATCTTGTCCACACCGCAGGCCGGCGAATCGCTCGCTCAGTTCTTTGCGCGATCCCGCGAGTACTGGACCGGCAAGGCGCACGAGCAGAACGGTAGCGGGAACCGAGGCAAGGAGCTCCGCCGCGATGGCTTCGCGCTAGCAGAACAGCGATACGGTCCGTTCCCTCTCTCTTTCGATGAGCCTCGGACTTCGACTAGGAAGCTGACAATTTGTGATGCTTCTAGACGAGTACAAACCGATCCTGGAGGAGATTGTGCGGATGCAGGAGCAGGCGGGTATCGATGCGGCTTCGGCGCGGGCAGGAGCGCGAGCAGGCCTTGGTACCGAGTCGCGCAATCGGCGCTAGCTTTCCGTAGCGACGCCGCCCATCAATGCTGGCAATGAACGCCTGCCCCGATAATCAGACTCGGTCAATGCGAATGCTTGTACACTCGCAAAACCGCCAGGTGTGTTCTACACAACGTGCGCTGCGGGTTCATCGCTTGCTCTTGCTCTTGGCTTTGCGGGTCCGTCCGATGGACGAAGACGACAGGGATGACGACGACGATGTCGGGGCGCTGTCTGTCATGTTCGTTGGCAACACAGAAAGGGTCGGCGGTGGGACGCCGAGAAAGGCGGCTGAGACGGCGGCAACCTTTGCATCGTCGACAGGCTCGAGCGTAAGAGGCGACGGCTGAGCCAAGTCGACCGCGCTGGGAGTTGTTTGGGAAGGAGAGACCGAGGGCAACTCGAGGTCGAAATGGTCGAAGTCGTCTTGGAACGGCTCGACCTCGGCCAGGTTTGGCTGAATCACCTCGGCTTCACTTCTGCCTCGCACAGAGGTCGTCAAGTCTGCCTCCCAGTCTTCCTGAAGTCCGCCGCCAACCTTGATGACGCCGCCTGACCTTGCCGGTGAGCGATCCCCATCGCTCGTGCATGCGGTGCTCAAACTGAAAGACGGGTCGTCCGCGCGCTCGGCGAAGACGGCATCGTCGTCTTCGAAAGAGACGGATGTGCTGTACGCGGACGGGTGGCTGCCGGACAAGGGTCCGTCCGAGCCGTTTCGACGGAAGCTCTTCGGAAGAGACCGGGGCATCCGCAGATGGCCGAGTCCGTGTCGGACGCGATCGATGCCGTCGAGCGCGGCCGGAGCGACTCCTCGAGGGAGCTGTATAGCGTCGCGCCAGGATCCTTGCTTGCCGGGAGTACCGTTCGGAAAGGTAGGCGGTCGAAGCTGCGGCGAGCCGGGAGCGAGAACTGTCTGCGGGTCGAGGAAAGTGTGCATCGCAGACCGGATGGGGTGGTCGTACGGATCCGTATCGGGACCGGACATCTCGGGGCGCGAGATGGACGTTCCAGCGGAGGACGTGCCCCGCCTTGCAGCGCTTGCCGGCCCGCCTTGGCGAACTCGCACCTCGGCGCGCACTTCGATCTTCCGGCCAGGAGCTGCGATCGACCCCGAGTCTTCGAGTCGTCGGTAATCGCTCGGTAGGCTGTAGAAGTCAAACTGCTTGGTCGAATAGATCGACCGCGGGAGGACCTTCGGCGCACGGCTGTACGTCTCGATCTCGACCTTCGATGAGAACCTGGGGGCTAGAAGCGTCAGCATTCTGATCCGGTGATCAACACTAGCAGTCTCGCGTAACGAACCGAGACGGCGTCGGAAGAGGATGCAACGGTGCGGTGTTGGCCGGCTCGAGCATCTTCCGGACTTCCGGCCAATCCGGTCGCCTTCGAAGGTCCCACTCGGCTACAGTCTTACTCCTGATCGTCCACTTCGTCGTGTCCGGATCGTTGACCGTTGGTCCGGAGTTTTGAACTCCGCCAGGCGGGATCAGCGATGCATCCGGCCCACGCGATCGCAACAATTGCGTTAGGCCACTCACGGCTGTCGACGCGAGTTTGCCGACCTCGCCGCGAGTTACCGCTGTTACCGCATCTGAAGTCGCGCTGGCGATCGTAGAGGCCGCTGCCGTCTTGAAAGGCTCGAGGCGATACAGGCTCGCCACGCCCGACGACGCGCGAAAAGCGAGGATGTCCTGAGCCACGGAACCATATTGGCCGCTGCTGGAAAAGCCGTGACCGATCGAAGAACGCGCACTCTCGCTCGACGGGACGAAAGCGACTAGAGGCGCGAAAGCCTTGCCCGAGATCGGCGGTACCTCGGCGGCCGCCGCACTGTCGCCACTCGTAGCGGCTGAGAAACCGCGCAGGCGGGCGATGGACTTCAGCGGAAGGCTCAAAGGCGGTAGCTCGACTGCGTTACTCGCTCGCGGCCCGAAGTGCGATCCGATATCGGGGGGTCCGAACGCGGGCCGCCGCGCGTAAACGTGAGCGGTTCCTTTCGTGGTCGACACGCTAACGAACCGACCATCGGGGGCCCAAGAAGAGCCTGCAATATGCGCCGTGGTCACGCCTCGCTCGAGTCGGTAGCGGTGCCAGACTTTGCCGTCGTTTGACGCGGCAGGACCGGCCGAGACGGCGCTCTGACCAATGCGGACTCGAGGTTTCAGCTCGAAGATATCAAAGTTGTGCGCGCCGTCTGTACCGACGAGAAGCGCCGTCGACGAGGGAGAGAATGAGAGATGAGAGATTGGTACGGCGGAAGGGCTGAAGTGTGCGACGAGCTGGCTCTTCGAAGCTGTACCAGTTTTCGGAGCTGCGCTGCTTAGCGCGTCCGGTTCCGTGCGAATCCTCGCCGTGTCCAAAACGACGACAGCGCTTGCGGCTGGTCGCGAGCCCGTCGCCAGCTCGCTGGCGCGAGACATAGTATGCCCCGAGATCGTTCTCGCGCCCGAGGAGCCACCGATCGGGCGAGCCTGGACGCTCTGGGTCTGCTGCCAGTAGCCCAGGCCGGCCTCCTTGACGGCAGACATCGAGCCGATGATGCCGTCGCTGACTCGTCGGGCAACGTCCGGGGCATCTCTGAGGCTGAAGCTGTTCAGACTTGCCCGGTTCAGCGCGTTCAAGGGAGGACTAGTCGAGTCGAAGGAGCCGTTGACTGCGAGTATGCCCGTACCCGGCGCACCGGTGCGGCTGTCGAATGGTGACGAGCTCGGGAGATTTGAAGTGGCGTAGGCGAGTAAGCGCCCACCCGCGCCTAGGGCGAAGACAGGCGCACCGTCGAACGACGAAGGCGCGAGATCGAGAATTGGCGCGAGAGGTGCGAGAGCGACGAGCGCGCCTGCTAGTGCGGGTTGGTACAGATGCAGGGCGAGCGGCGCACTGGTCGATACCACCACTAGTCGGCTATTCGCGCAGATGCGATGGGCTGTGCCGGCGACGGATAGCGTCTGAACGACCTCGTGCGAGAGAAGCGAGTAGATGGAGAGTTGAGATCGCGCCGAGCCGTACGTCGAGGCTGGACGCCGCGTCAAGAGAGCGAGAACGGATTCGGTACCGCTCGCGGAACTCTTCGAGAGCAGCGCGGCATCCACGAGAGTCCCGCAGGCCCGCCGACTCTGCTGAGTGCGCACATCGGTAGCTTCGTTCGCAATGACGGACGGCACCTTGTCGAGGCTGAGCAATTCGACGAAATTGTCGAGGTTTGCGCAGTTCCACGTTGCGATGCTTCCGTCGCGGTATGCGACAATCAAGACGCGTCTGCGCGCGAAGTGTGTCAGTAAGGTTATCTCGTCCAGGCACGAAAGCACAAGAGAGCCTACACATCGCCATCTGAACACGTCAGGGTGTCCCATTTGGCCCAGTCGATTGTTCGGCGAGGGATCCTGCCCGCCCGCTGAGCCGCGATGGCCTCTCCGGCGGCATCTCGCATACTGCCCCCTTCGTCATCCACCGCGTACGCATCAGCAGGCGTAAAGAACCTTGCCTCCTGGTCGTGCTGCGCGTCTGTCGATGCTTGTTCCGTCGGGGCGTACAGGGAGAGTGTTTCGCGGCGGGTGCGAGGCGACCATGCTTGTACAGTCGTAGCAAGACTCTCAAGCGCAGTCGGATCCCTGCTCGATTCGTCGCGAGATGTCAGGACACGCCGAGTCCCCCCCGGCGACCGAGAGCCGCGATGGCGCAGCTTCGCGCAACAACGCTTCCGAGACTGACCTGGCTACCGTAGGGGATACACTGTGTCCCAGTGATCCATTTGACGCGTCTCGGATGCTTGCCCGCGGTGTCGGTGGCATATGCCGTCGACGTGACTCGTGCAGATCGTTGACCGATGCGGCGCCTCGAGGCGCTGAGACTTCTTTGGGCCGCAGTGGGCACTATTCGATAGCGAAGGAGACTCTTCTGCCGTAAAGACGGATATGTGAGCAGGCTTGTACGGCTGTAGAGATAGCGGCAGACCGGAACAGGCAAGGCGATCTCGAAAGTGGGGCCGCACCCGCCGGCGAACCGCGGCCGCGCGACGCACCAAACGACGATGACGAGTACGCGACAGCCTTTCCTCTCGACCGACTGTAATGCAGTCGGAGAAAATGTCTTTAGGGGAAGGACTACATGACAAGTACGACCAGCGCACCAAAAAAAGGACCGGCAATTCTCTAGTGCTTATTCGGTCGAAGGCTCAGCTGGATCCGAAGCAGCGGCCGCAGTGGTGTCCTCCTCCGCAACGACAATGTCCGGCACGAGCCCGTATTCGCGGCGCCGCTTACTCTCGAGGTGATCGAGGAAGCGACGACGGAGGACCACCATGCGGAGAAACGAGCTGACTCGGTCATTGTCGACGCGGCGCTGGATCAGTTGGCGCTTCCGGCGACGGCGCGCGAGCTCGTCCATCTGCAGCGCACTGTCGTCGTTGATGAGGCGGTAGTGGGCGATCAGAAGTAGCATCTTGCTGAACGAGATGCCCTTGAGCGACTCCTCGGCGTCGTGCATCGCCTCATGGTACGCGAGAACAAAGTTTCGGCGTCGGACCGCCACCTCACGTGGATCGATCGCGTCGACGAGGCGTCGCAAAGTTGGCAAGTCGACTCGACGCAGCGACAAGGCGTCGCGGTCATCAAGGTAGTGGACAAAGGCGGGCGAGTTGTGTTGATCCCCCGGACTTCGGTACGAGCTCGCCTGCAGATTGTGGAGCGACCACTCGTCGCGGTAGATCTTGACTTCGAAGACGCCATGAAGGCGCTGCGTCACGGACCGTGTCAGCGGTGCAAGATCGATCGACGCGATGGTCGAGCTAGACTTACGCCGAGGAACCTGCCGATGTCGCGCGGCTGAAGATATCCAGTACGCTCAGCATCGAACGCCGCCCAGACGCGCTTGAACTCGCGCATGTCGCCACGAGTGATCCGCGTCACCTTGCCGTAGTCCTGGAATGCGAAGGAGAAGGACTCGACGACGGCACCGAGCACGAGGTTGACGAAAAGGTCTGCGGTATATGCAGATCAGTCTTGTGCGTCCAGCTTGCTTGCACGCCGATGACTCACACATCGAGAGGATATTCCACACAATGAAGAGTGTGTATGCCCACGGGCTCGAGCCGCAGTCCGAAAGCAAGTAGAACGGCGAGTACGTGCACGCTGGCCATTGAATCGTGTAGTCGTGCATGAATTGGTTCCACCCCTCACTGCATAAACAGCATCAGCTCATCCGAAGTTGTGTCAAAGAGCACGCGGTGCCGGACTTACCCTGTAGACTGCAAAGCAAGCATGACCATCGTCGAAGCGAATGAATAATAATTCGATACGGAGGTGCCTTGGGAGACCCAGCGAGTGAGGCCGAAAATCTCGGTGTAGAACAGGGCGAAGGTCAGAAAGAGGATGACCCAGAGCGCGAAGATGTTGAGGATCGTCGGCAAGGCGGCCCTGCGAGCACCCTCTCGGGTCAGAGAGCGTTTCGGCAGTACCCCAAGGAGATCGTGCTTACGCTGCCGTCTTGAAAAGCTGGTTCAGTGAGTCGCTTCGCTGCACGAGCTTGAAGACAACAGCGACGAGGAAGACCTTCTGTAGCTGGAAGAAGGCGTTGCTGCCCAAGCCGGCGAGAATCGGGAACGTCGTGACATTAACGCCGATAATAACGACGAGATCGTAGGCGTTCCACAGGTCGGTGAAGAAGTATTTGAAGCCGAGGCCGATCAGGCGGACCGCCACGTCGATTGTGTATGCCGCAACAAATCCGAGGAAGAGCCAGTCTGCTCGACAGCACAGGAAGTCAGGCTCTCGGCTCGTATGTGAGTATGGTCTTGCAACTCACTGTAGGTGTCGTATTGCGAGGGGGATGTCGTGGTCGCCTGGGTCAATAGCGCAGCGACGTTCAGGATGTACAGCGAAGTCACGCCTCGGGCCCACCAGCCCCGTTTGTAGATCGCACGCTCGTAACACCATGCTCGCATGGCTGTATGAGATAACCTGAGGTCAGCATGTACGCTTCGACGGGTGATAACGGCTGCAGGAGCGCGACTAGCTCACCGTTACTGGGCGCTCGCGCGGGCCGCTTCGCAGGCGTCTGACGTGCGATCAATCTCCGCATATCCTGCCACTGCCGCTGCTCCGTCGTCAATAGAGAGTTGCCGGACCGCCGGACGAAGCTCTCAATGATGACGGAGACGAAAATCGTTAGGCTGCGAGATCACATAGCATCAGTCTATACCGTTGGAGGAACTCCACGTCTGGTGGACCAACATGAAGAGAGCGCCAATCAAGTTGTAAACAACCAGCAGCAGGGCGTTGAACTGCGCGGCCTTGGTCTGCGGTTGCTGATCACGACCCGTTATGTTCATGACGGATTTCATGACGTCGATCCATCCTGAGCAGGACAAGCTGACGTTAGCAACACCAGTGCGGAGACAAGGTAAGGGGTTCTGAGGCCGCACCTTCGAGGGAGACAATTTCGAAGAGGATGAGCAAGCTCGAGCGGAACGTGTCGAAGGACCAGACCGTCGGGTTTGACCAAACCCTCGGTGCCAGGAACGTCCAGTCCGACGTCGGACTCGCCAAATATTCGCCGACGCACTGGCTTTTCGTCGAGACCGAGGTGTCGTTGCAGCCGTACAGCAGCCCGCGGAAAACGTTGCCGGCCCAGATCGCGTATGGAATGATGTAGAGAACTGCCAAAATCGAAGCCTGTACGCATCTGAATCAGGCTTGGTCTGCGTGTGTTGCTCACCCTGTACATAGACGTACATCCATGATCCGACTCGCGCCCAGAATGAGCACCTGCAAGCGCCCTCCGTCAGAAATGCGCCGATTCCAAGAAAAGCTCGAGAGCAACTTACACTATAGAAGGTCTCGCGGATACTCGGCCAGATGTTGATGAGACGAAGAGCTCGAAACGCCTTGAGACTGCGCGTGAAGTGGTCGTCTCCGGTCTTGGCGAGGAGCAGCGTGCTGATGTTGATGATGACGGTGAGGAGGACCTGCAAGCGCCTCGTTCAGCTTCCGCTGCACGCCTTCCCTGACAGGAGATACCGGTAGACTCACGAAGAAGTCGATGTCATTCGCGAGGGAGAGGAGGTACGCGTTGGGCGTGAAGACAAAGCCGTCGGCGATGATTTTGACGACGAATTCGAGAACGAAGACCGAGCCGAGCGCAACCTCAGCCAGGCTGTACCAGGCGATGAGAACATGTCCGTTTTTGAGGAACGACTGTCGCCGGTAGTAAGGAGTGGCGATCGCGGCGACCGCAATCGACGCGATGATGCACGAGAGAATCACGCCCTGGAACATCCAGCTCGCGACCTTGTTCGCCCTCTTCCCGTGCAGTCGTTCACCGCCGCTACACGGTTCGACGAGCTTCTGACAGAGCTGCCGAATCCGTGAGGACTGCTTGAACACATACAGCGATTTGTCGTAGGACGGATGATTTGCGATAAAGTCGGCGATCGTTTGCTGTCGTTGCTGTTGCGTGGCGAGCACTAGCGCTTCCGCTTCTGCGTCGTACGTTACGTCGCGTTGATGCATCTGCACTCCCGTCGGCCGGTCGGTGTCGACAGGCGCTGCGAAGTAATTGAGAACGTGGTGGATGCCGGTGGGACGGACGAGGCCACCGAGTCTGTCCATAGCGACCTTGTGCAACGGTTTCGACGGGTTCGATCGGGTGAGAGATGTAGGCGAGCCGTCTAGAGCGTCCGGCGAAGACGTGAGCCTGCGGTCCACCAGCTCTGCAGCCGGCTCTGCTGAACCGGTACCACTTCGTGATCGAGTCGTCGCGTAAGTATACGGATCGAATCGTCGAAACCATGTCGCCGTGGTCGTAGATGTGGTGCCGTGACTGCGGCCGATGAACGCTGCGACTTGACGAGCGCGCTTCTCCTCGTCGGCGATCGCAAAGTTCTGCGCGAGGGGTCGATCAGCTGATCGCGTTGAGGCGATGGCGAGCCAAGGCATACTTCATTGATGACGGCGATGAACATGTTGCAGAGGATGCTATGGAGCGCATAGACTGATCAGCAATGGTGGACACGGCGCTGATCAGCTGCCATTTTCTGCTCACAAGTAGGAGAACAGCATCCAGATGCACAGGAAAGCGATCGCTAACACGATCTGGAAGACGCCTGACTCGTTCGCCATGATGGTCGTGGAAACGTCGGTCCAATTCTCGCTTGAGAGGATCTGGCGCACGCCGAAATGCACGTGTCAGAGTCGCCCTCACTGGACGACGGAGAACCGAACTCTTGAGGGACCCTACCTGATACATGGCGAGGAAGGAATCGTAGACTTGATAGAACGTGAGGTAGCCGGTGTCGCTGTTGTCCGGATTCGCAATGCCTCTGAAAAATTCGACGGCCAACAAGGCCGCGATGAAGGTCATGAGGAGCAAGAACAAGCCCATGTTGGCCAATCCCGTAATTGTTCCCAGCACGCGGATGAGGAGCCGTCGGATTCGGGGAATGACCATGATGACGCGGTAAAAGCGCGCGATTTGCAAGAGCGTGAGCCACCGATACGCGGCAGTCTCGAAGATGCCCGGCAGTAGCAGGATGGAAGTGCTGATGGCGAGCGCAAGGTCGACTCGGTTTGCGACAGACGCGAAGAAGAGGCGCCAATCGGGCAAGTAGGTGAAGATCCGGATCATGATCTCCGCGTCGAGAGCAAGCGTGATGGAGAACTCCATCCAGTCGGCGAGCCGATCCGCACGGGAGCTTATGTCGTATGATCTATTGGCCTGGAAGCAGATCGACACGAGGATCAGGGCGACCCAGACCAGGCGTGTCTTTTCGTAGCCGAGCCTGACGACCCCCGAAGTCCGACTGAGCCCCTTTCGCGGTTTCTTGTCGTCGTCGAAATGGTCGTGCGGGTTCTTTTCGCTGCTAAGGAGTCTCGGAGTAAGTGATCGGCGGACCACGTCGCCGGTACGTGAGACTCACGAGCGTGCGGCAAACGCCGAATGCTTCGTTTCTTCTCGAATGTCGGCAAATGTGCTACGCAACTTGTGTCAGAGCAGCCTGCGGGTTTGAGAGGACTCTCGGGGGGGCACTCACTTTGTTATGACCGCCACGAGCAGATTGAGCATCCTGTAGATACGCAATTCTGTCAGCAGCCATCCTTGGAACTGATAGTCCGCGCATTCCCGACGCCGTACCAGTAATTGATGATGACGAGCCCGGCGATGAAGTATAGGCAGGAGACGAAGTAATCCGCGTTCATCATCTGGTGCATAGCTGCAAGGGAGTTGGAGGGGTCGGTTGGCCTAACACGCTCCGAAACAGTGCTGAGAAGAACGCACGCGTGGTCCACGTATTCGCTGAACGCCGATCGAGTCAGCTCCGATGTCCACCAAAGGCGTCACACAATAAAGTCTAGACGTACCAGATGCGATAATGACGACCTGATAGAGCGCTGCGAGGACATTGTCGAACGAAACCCCACCGCCAGCCGGGTTCTCCGTTTCCTGGTACGTTTCGGACGCGTCAGCGAGCGCAAGCGCGCTTCGGAAACCCGCGTCACTACTCACGATGCAGATGCTTGGCGCGCCGCAAAGGTAGCCCTTCGGCGCTTCCGGATTGGGACGCCCCGAGGCTTGAAGCCAAGGCTGAGGGTCATCCGTGCCCGGCAGGTAGTAGCCCCCGCAACTTTGACTCGACGTGATGTTTGGTAACCGACCTTGCGGATCTGCGGGAGGTGGGCTCAGTTTCCGCTTGCTGGGCGTCCAGCCCTGCTACTTGAGCCTCACCGATCCAGACGCAGTGCCGCTTGAAGGAGTTACTGAACGCCTGGACGCCAATAATGCTGCCGGGTATTGATCAGCACTCTGCCGTCACTACGTACGGTCACACAAACTCACGAGAAGAGGAGCATCGCGAAAGCTGTGAAGAAGCCGACGTTGACCAGCAGCGGGCTCGCCTTTTTGAGGGAGTGCAGGATCGTCTGGGTGCCGCTCGTAATCGCAAGGAGCCGCGTCGCACGCAGCACGCTCAGGGCGCGAAAGAACCAAAGGTTGTGCCCAGCTTCCGCGCCTGTCATTGCCAGGATGAACGAGATCCAGAAGGCGACCACTGCGACGAGATCGATCCGGTTAAACGAATGTCGCAAAAACGCGTGCTGGTACGTCTGCCGTTGCCGCTTGATCGAAAGCGCATACGGGGCGAAGCGATACGCGAACGGTCCCGGACCGGTGGCTGTCGAGCCTTGAGTCGTCGAGGCGGCGTAGTTCCCCTCGACATGACCAGTTGCGACGGGGACGGTGGGCGCAAGGCCGGCCTTGAGTGAAAAGTCGTGGACGTTGCCGCCTCCCGTCTCGGTCCCATAGTCGTGCTCAACGATGTTGTCGGCTCCGACCGTCTCTGCTCGCGGCGGGTACGTCGCCGGAAGCTGGTCTTTAGACCGCAAGGCCGACGTCGGATCGAGACGGTCCGAGGCGTCGGACGGGTACAAGCTGTCGGCAGAACGACGAGGCCGGCTCGGAGAAGTCGTCACTCGAGCCGAGAAGGGCGATCGGCGCGAGGACGCGGGCGAGCGCATCGGCGAAAGGTGCGACTGGATCCGCGTAACGATCGACGGAGTCCGGCTAGGGGTACTGTAGGCGTCTATTTTGACGTCGGGAGGAAGCTCTGGTCGCGGAGGGTTGATGACGAGACCGGTCACGACGATGCGAGCCAGGATCTCAACGGTGAAGGCGCAAAAGATGACGAACAGGACAATGTCCTCCCACGAATGGAAATAGCCGCGCGTCGGTCGAGGGTGTGTGTAGACGTCGTACGAAGAACGGATCGCTTGTACAACGACTTGCAGGACAATGAGGAGGAGAATGGCGGGTTCAGTCCAGCTGAGAAGGTCAACAGGTCAGCACCGCGCGGGACAAGGTCAAAGCATGTCTGTAACTCACGGAGCCGTGAGCACAGCCGCACATGCCCGACGAAATCTGTTCGCAGGATCAAAGATGCCGAGCGTCTTGCCGCGAAGCTGGCGATGCTTACGATGTTCGTCTGATCGGTCCTCGGGCTCGTCTTCGAGACGGAGAGTTTCGTCGTCATCTCGATCCTTGCTCGTAGCTGTCTCGAAGCTGTGCGCGCTCCTCGATTGTCGTAAGGACGAAGGCGAAGCGCTGTATGCGCGGTCAACCGGGGTCGCCAAACGGTCGTTGGCTCGATCGTCCGAATGAGGCCGGCTGGCTCCCGTACTCCGGACATCGTCGTCATCGTCATCTTCTTCCTGCAGGTTGACGACACGTTCCGAGACACGACGGAGGCGGTCCATCGCGGCGGCGGCGAGAGTATTGCTCCTGTTGAGTCCGCCAGCGGAGCGTGGCCCATCTGACCGGTGCTGAGCAAGCCCTTGCTCCGCCGACCTCGTCGGAGTCAGCGGCAGCCATCCGTGATCGTCGCGGTCTGCGAGCGTGATATCTGCGCTCGCTTGTCGTGGGCGAGACAGCCGCGTTGGCGAAGTCGAGATGGGCGCGAGGTACGGCCTCGGACCGCCTCGGGAAGCGGGGGCTTTGCCTCGACCTCGGTCCGATGTCGCTCCCGGCTGTAACGGCGAGCGAGCTTCCCAATCTTCGTCGAGGTCGAGGTCTCCGTAACCTGCGTGGGTTGCCGCATGCGAAGACAGGTCGAAGGAGTTGCGCCGTGCCGACGGTAAAGTCGAGGCGAGCGACTGCACGTCCGCATCCGAGCGGTCGCGACTCGCGCCGACGGCATCCGTCTGGAAGAGCGTTCCCGTCGAAGACAGATCGCTCGAGGCGCGGAACGGGTCACGGCTGTTCGACGCATTGTCCAAGGAGGGGTCTCCCCAGCGGCGCAGCGGGTCGGTCGGCGGGGACGGGAGGCGTCGAACGATGGATCCGTCGCGGAGCTCGACAGTATCCGAGCGAGCAGAGCGAAGGCTTGGCGTCGTATCGGATCGGAATTGCCGCCAGCCGCGCGTGGCAGCGGTTTCGTCGGTTGGCACAACCCCCTCGGCGATGCGTTGTCGGTTCTCTTCGCCGGGAAAGGCCGATTCAGTCGAGATGTCCCACGTCGCAGGCTCGACGGTGCCTCCCCGAGTCCCGCTGGGTCCAGCTACAGGATGTTCGCTCATCTCGCAGCGTTCGTTCGCAGTTCTGCGACAAAGAGTAGCGACGAAGGTTCCCGGTTCCTGCGAACTTGGAGGCGGCCTGCGATGACCTCGCCCAGGCTCTCTCGAGATGGCACGTCGCCTCCTGTGTCGTGTACGGAGTGTCGAAGCTGACCGCAGACTGTGAGATGATGCGGTGCAAGGATGCGGTGTCGGCTCCCCTTGGCGGCGCGCAAGATTGTCCGCGGTCCTTCGTGGGGGTCTCGAGCTCTCCGAGAGACGATACAGGCACTCTGACGATTTACAGAGCTCTAAAAGGAAGTCCAAGGTGGAGCGCGAGCGACTCGAGGTCGGAAACACGCGCATCTGGCCACGAAAATGACCGGGAAATTCCACACTGCCAGGACTCCTTGATAAGGTACGGAAGCGAGCATACTATATCAGATCAATGGGAGCTATAGCCCACGTTAAGCGCCCCTGAGGGAGGGGTGACGCGTCTGTCCGATTTCGGCACGGCGAGTCGAAAGAACCGCGCCGACTTTCTCGAACAAGTTTGTCACTCTCCCGCCACTACCTAGACGCTCTACAGACTACCGTGAGGAGTCAGGAGACCATGATTCAATCAACTAGCTCACCTTGCTGACTCGCTGTGGCCCCGCCTGCGTATTGGAAACAGATGCCTCGCCAGACCCGATCCAGCCGTCCCGCCGCTCGCCCGGCTGCTCCCGCGCCCGCTGCGCACCAGCAGCAGCGTGGAGCTCACACCATGTCAGTCTAATTACTCTCTGCTCACTCGTACGCGACCATCGCTGACGAGACAGGACGCACATGTTTGTCAATCTTCGAAACAGGGCCGCACCGCCTCCCGCACATGCGCCGCATCACCCGGCACCCGTCCCCGCTGCTGCCGCCGCTCCGTCGCAGGGTCCCGGTCTGTTTGGCCAGGTACGTCATCCAAGAGCGGCTTGACGGCGCAGAATGAGTTAGAGTCGAGAGCAACTCGCGGCTGACTCGGCTCGCTCTCTTCCTTTGCTGATCCACGGCAACAGATGGCCTCGACCGCGGCCGGTGTCGCTGTCGGTTCCACCGTTGGTCACGGACTCAGCAGCATGTTGTTCGGCGGCGGCGGATCGAGCCACCCCGTCGAGGCAGCGCCCGCGGCCCCCGTCGAGCAGCAGTCGTTCCAGCAGGCACGGATGGGCGGCGCATGCGACCTCCAGGCCAAGGGTGAGCCTTAGCTCGCGCTCGATATTGTCCAGTACAGATAGGCGGAGCTGACGAGCCATGCAACCTGGTCCTCCGCCACAGACTTTGTCCAGTGCCTGAACGCCACCAACAACGACTCCGAGTCGTGCCGGTACTACGTGAGCCCTCTCAATTCGCTGTTCTTCCAGATGTGCCGTCTACTGATTTCGCGTCTGCAACAGCTCGACATGCTCAAGCAGTGCCAGGCTGCCGCCGCCCCGTACTAGACGGGCAGCCCCGCCCGCCCCTCTTTCTGCATCATTAGGGCCTCAGTGCGGGAGTCGCGTCGACACGAGCGACTCTTGTCGGAGGAATCAGAGACAAGTTGCCTCTCCATGGCGACCCCGTTTCTCTCGAGCATTGCCGTAGTCTCCTGTTCCCTCGCATCTAGTCTGAAAAAGTAATCCTGTCACCGCTCTGCTCCTTTTCAGCTTCTTCTCACTCTCTCTTCTTCTCGTCAACATGCCCATCTCGATCGATCCTGCGACTGCGCCGGCTCCTGCGCCGAATGCTTCGCTCCTCGCGTCGCTGAAAGCGTATGTGCAACTCGTCGAGACGCGGAGATCGCTCCAGGCCGAGATGGACCAAGCCTTGTCGTCGTTCCTGACGGGCGAGTCTGCGCCACTCGCCAACGGTCAAGACGTCCTTTCTGCTCCCGCTGCTGCTGCGACTCGGGGAGCAGCGTCGGACGCAGCGCCGTCGTCATCGTCCTTGTCAGCGTGCGCCGCCGAAGCGATCCGCCCTCCGACCGAACAAGAACTTCAGCAAGTGCTTCAGATCGCGTTCGGCGGACTCGTCGAAGCCAAAGAGCAGGCGAGATTGCTCGTCGTCGAATTGGACGAGCGGTGGGATCGTAGCGACTTGGCGAGGATGGTCAAAGGGATCGAAGAGGACGAGAGCGCGCGCATCAAAACCGTGAGTCACAGAGGCTCTTCTTCCTTCTCTTTCATGGATGCAGGAGTCTAGGAACGTCGTGGATCGTTGTTACAGCCGCTCGCCGCGATGCAATGACCCGGGAAATCGGCTGGCTCGCGAGCAGAACTGACATCTCTTCGGAACGCAGACCCTTGAGCGTGATCAGCTGCGGCGGCTACAGACGCTTCAGCCGGAGCTCGAGTTTAGCTCGACTATCCAGGAGAAGGAAGCGGCGTACGTGTGAATAACCGTCTTTCGTTCTCTGCCGTTCCTTGCTGACCTTTCGTCACTGGTGGTCGCGCAGGCGCGACGAGCTCGCGAGACAGATCCAGGAGCAAATGCAAGACGTGCACGCCGAGATCGCCGACCTTGCGGCTGCGGAAGCCGAGCAGGAAACGGAAGGCGGCGGTCGTTGAAGGCTTGAGAGCAACGCCACGGACGACTCTCGCTCTCTTATGCCACAACGAGATCAAGCGCAGGTGGGAACCAAATGCGGTTGCATGTACATGGCACGACTCATCGATTCCGATTCAGGCCCTCCGCTTGCTCGCCGGGCTGTCCTCCCCTTCTCCGAGCGCCTTCCTCTTGACCGCAATCGACAACTTCGGGCCCGATTCGCCGCCGTTCCTCCTCTCCTCCTCGGCCGCCGCCGTCGTCGGCGAGAAGCTCCTGACGGGCGCAAAGCCGGCCTTGCGAGACGGTTCCGGCGTACCGCTCGCCTCGCGCGGTGAGCCGGATGGGAGCGGAAGCGGCCGCATGGGGATGTCGGCAAAGACGGGCTGGGCGCCGTTCGAGCCCGAGGGAGTAGCTGAGCGACCAGACCGTCCGTGCGGTGCAACGACTGCCTTGCCCTTGCCCTTGATGTTCTTTTCGATCCGAGGGACCCCGCCGAGCGTATTGTCATCCACGGGTGCCGAGCTGTCAAGGTACCGCGGGTCAGTCAATCCAGGCCGAAGACAATACGTGCGAGTAAGACCCACTTGTTGTTGCCGACGCCGAGAATCATCGTAGCCGACCCCGTCTTTTCGGCGCGTGCGGCGAAAGCAGCGGCAGTCGATCGCGGCGTATCGCCGGCGGCCATCGCCATCTGTTTCCGCTCGTTCTCGATCTTCTGCAGCCGCTTGTCGGTCTTCTTGGCTCCCGAACCGTACCCGTGGAAGTCGTAGTTGAGCTGCTTCCAGGCCTGCGCGCGAAAGCCACGGAGAGTCAGCCAGCTTGTCAAGCGTTCGGAAAGCGTGAAGATTAAGCGAGCCGTACCTCCTTCGGGGTCAAGTCGCGTCCAAACTTGTCGTGGTAGGTCAAGTTGACAGCCGGCTTGTAGTTGGCGAAAGCCTCGAGCGTCGCTTGCGCTTCGCGCTGCTCGCGCATCCGGTTCTCGTACTCGCGCTGCTGCTGGTCCTTCTTGTCGCCCATCTTGCGACTTTCGATCTTTTCGCGTTCGCGTTCCTCCTGTCGGCGCCGCTGTTGGGCGAGCCAAGCTTCGCGCTGCTTGAGCTCCTTCTCCCGGGCGAGCTCCTCTGGAGTCCGGGTCTTCATGAGGCCCTGGTGCCGCAAAAGGGAGAGGGTCGAAGCAAGACCGCGCGACACAAGCTGCTCTTGTCCGGTCGTTGCCAGCTCGTCGTCCTCGATCTTGACGGGCGGTTTCGGCGGCTCCTGCGAGATCTGGCGTTCTTGCCTCGACTCCTCTGCACCGTAAGCGGGCGCATCGAAATCGTACATCTGGTCGTCCTCCTCGCCGTCTTCGCGAGCCGGGCCCCATCCGCCGTTGACTGGAGCGGCGTCGGCATCCATTTCCGATAGCGGAACGTCCTCCTCCTCTGCCTTGACCCGCGGCAAGACCGATTGCGACCCACCCCTTTCGCGCTTAATCGCCGCCTCCTCCTCCCTACGCCGTTCCTTCTCCGCTTCCTTCTGCGCCCGTTCGGCTGCCGCAGTCGCCGCAAGCGAGATGTTGCGCACGAACTCCGAGGTATCATCCAGCACGAGCACGTCGCCGTCTTCGGCATCGTCCTCGTCCGCGTTCGCGCGTCGCGACAGGGTCGTCTCTGCGTTCTCGTCGTCGTCCTCCTTTTTCACCGTGGCATCCGCATTATTCGCAGGTGGCGGCGGCGCAGCTGTCCTCGACTTGAGCTCCTTGATCTTCTGCTTCGCGGCTTCCCGTCGTTGCCGCGCGAGCGAGAGCTGCAAGTCGTCATCGTCGATGAGATTCGTCTCATCGAGAGAGACGCGCTCAATCTTGCGGGGCGCAGCGGGCTCGCCATCGACGTCCATGCCGTCGCCAGCCGCAGCGTCGTCGGCGTCGTCGCTCAAAGTAGTCGTTCGCATCGCTCGTCGCTTCTTCTTCTGCGGGCAGGGGCCACAGTACATCAGTACGTAGCGAGAGCATCTGCTTAGAGCGGGGAAGGTACCTTTGGCTTCTTGAACCCTGCCTCGCCTTCTTGCAGGTAGTCTGTGTTGAATGTTTCTACTCCGCAGTATCGTCAGTGAGGGCAACATCATAGGGGAGCTGATAAAAGCCTTACTTGTGTAATCCATCGACAACTTGACCTTCTCGCGCTCCGAGCTGCCGTTCATCCCGTCGTCGCCATCTGCCGCGCGGCCTTTGCCCTTGGCGGATGCCGCCGTTGATGCCGAGCCGAGGCGGAATCCGTCGACCTTGATGCTGTCAAAGTCTTCGTCGTACTTGCTCAAGATGCCGCGCGAAGAACCAGGACCGCCTTCGAACTCGTCGTCGTCGAGACCGGTGTACTGCCCCGCGTTCTTCCCCTTCTTCTTCAGATCGAGGGCGTGCTTGGTCTTTGCGTGCTCGCTCAAATTGACGTTGTGGAGCTCATCGTCTGCAGAGGAGAAAGAGAGCTCGTCAGTGGCGGAGTTAGGATAGGGCACGCGAGGTCTGGTCCGAGCAGCTCTTTGAGGCCGCCACAGCAGTACGAGCGCTGACTCACCCTCGTCATCGAGAATGCGCGAGTCTTTGAGGGTCAACACGGTGTCCTCGCCCTCTTCGAACGCCTCGGCGCCGTGGGCGACCTTGAGTCCCGCGAGATCCTTCTCGCCGTACTTGTTTGCGCGGTCGCGCTCTTCCTCCTCGGCGCGGCGGTCCTCCTCCTCCTGCTCCTTGGCCCGTTTCGCCGCGAGTTCCTTTGCGCGCTTCTTCTGCCGCCTGACCCAGGCTTTCGCGTCATCGCCGGCCGCGCCTTCCTCCTGCTTGACTTTGGCCTCGTCTTCGTCGACGTCACCAAGTCCGCGGCCGCCGAGCTTCCGGACGCGCTCCTTTTGATTCCGAGCCTTGTCGATCCGCTCCTTGAGCTCTTTGGCCTCTTTGGCTTTTTGTTCCTCGGCGCGCCGTTTCGCATAGTTGTCCTCGGCGAGCGCTTCGCCTTCGAGCGCGGCGGGAGGACCGGACGAGGCCGCTGCCGGGTCTGCGATCGGTTTCAATCCGAGCGAGACACGGATCTTGTTGGTCTCTTCGAGCGAGAGCGACTCTTTCCATTGCGACGAGTCGGCCATCGTGACTGAGACCAAAGTCGGGTCGCCTCCAGGATCCGCGTTGCGCTGCTGACTGTCGGCTCGAGGTACGAAGTTGTGCTTGTCTCCTCGGTGTGCAAACGCAGGTGGCGCAGCTGTCGTCGGTAGCGACCTTGGCGCGACGAGTTTGTCGAGGTTCGGGGGAAGGAGAAGCGGTGCGGCAGTCTGCGACAGCTCGTCCCTCGAGTTCACGGTCCCCAGCAGAATCGAGTGGCTGGCGTATGGGTCGGGAGGCAAATTATGCAAATCGTCCGTAAGGCGAACGTACAGCGGTCGAAGCCTCCACTCGGTGATCGGAAGTAATCGCTTCAATACGGGCACATTTGTATTTGCTGATTAGTAAATGCCACCCAATTCTCCCGCTCGCTTTGCGGTCTCTCTGTTGACACCTAGCCGGATGCGCTTACTTTCTTCTATGCGGCGATGGCGATGGCTTCGCAAACGGGCTAGAATGGACAAGAACCTGCCCGAGAACCGGTCGTCCCTCCTCCGGGTACCGATGCGATGGGCTTCTTCCGCAGTCGCGCGTTGACCCGCTGTCCGCTTGGTAGCGGGAAGCGGGAAGCACACGCGCACTGCCAGTCGCAGCTGCTACCTGCGTTTCTCTCCTCGCTTGATGCGCCGCGCCGCTCAGTTCTTCACGAACCTCCGGTACCGGCATCGCCTTTCGCTTTTGCAACTGGCGTCGGCGTCGGCGATGTGAGCCTTGAGCTCTGGCAGGTGCTGCCGAGCATAAATGTCGCAGCCGTGTGACCCGGCTGATCTAGGCTCAAGATCGGTGCCTCCCCCGTAAAGGAGTCGGACACACCTCGGATGATCAAACGTCCAGTTCTCAGGGTAACATGGTCGAGCGGGCCTTTCCACGCCGCCTCGTTCGGCCGGGGCAAACGCACTCAGAGCTTCTCATTCAGCCAGACTTGCCTCCTGTCCGGCAGGGAAAGCAGCGCAGGGAAGCCGAGACTGAAGACCTTCGCAGGCTCCTTCCTCGACCGTCTCGCCGGGACGATCGGAGCCTTCGTCCTCAAGATACCGCAAACATCTAGATTGTAGCTCGAGCGTGATAGCTAGAGCAGCGCGTTCGTTTCGTCGCGCCCGGTCCCGCCGGACAGCATCTCACGGGAGATTTAGCGCAGCAAGACCGTCTCGATGCGATCGACTATCGCAGACAGCGAGCGCGTCGGCGAGCACTACATACGATAGCACGCGAGTAGCGCCATGAGAAAGCGAACGAGCAGACCATGCAAGAGCGAGAGAGCCTGTAGACGAAGCGGCAGCTTTCTGCAGCAGGATGGACCTCAGACTCTTTAGGCTTGGGACGCGCGCTGTAGCTGCTATGCCATTGCCGCGTAGTGGAGAGACTTTGTGAGACGTAGGGAGCCATTGGTAGGCAAGGGATACGAGGCGAACCAGATGGAAAATTAAGGTGGCGAGCGGGAGAGGTGTTCCATGGCCTTCCTGGCCTGCCACAGCAGGCGGCGAGACTTTTTCCTCTTCGAGTCGCGACTTTTGTTCTCGCCCCGTCTCTTGTCTTACCGTCGCCAGATCCTCTTCCACCCCAAGAGATCTATCCACACAAAGCACTTGGATACCCAACGCACGACCAGGTGAGCTCGCCAACTCCTTGACACTCTCGACGACCGAGCAGGCGCGGGGTGCCAGCGGGTGCGACGACCTTGAACGGTTGGCACACTCGGTGCGATCGCGAACTCGGTCGCTCCTAGTGGCGTGTACTGGGTATTCGCTACAGAGCGGCACCGTGCTCGTACTCCTGCGACTGCTCCGGAGCCCGAACCCTCGTCTCCCAGGTTGGCTGACTTTTCGAACTTGTTCCACCTTTCTCGGTTTCCCTTCCGACCTTTTTACACAGTTCTCTCTCTCTCTCTACCACTAGTCGAGCAACGATGGCGTCTACCTCTGCTGCGTCCGGTTCGGGCGAGACCTTCTCGTTCCAGGCCGAGATCACTCAGCTCCTCGACCTGATCATCAACACGTTCTACTCGAACAAGGAGATCTTCCTCCGCGAGTTGATCTCGAACTCGTCCGATGCGCTCGACAAGATCCGCTACGCCGCCCTGACCGACCCGACCCAGCTCGACTCGGAGAAGGAGCTGTTCATCCGGATCACGCCCGACAAGGAGAACAAGACCCTGACCCTCCGCGACTCGGGTATCGGTATGACCAAGGCCGACCTCGTCAACAACCTCGGAACGATCGCCAAGTCGGGCACCAAGGCGTTCATGGAGGCGCTCTCGTCCGGCGCCGACATCTCGATGATCGGACAGTTTGGTGTCGGTTTCTACTCGGCGTACCTCGTCGCCGACAAGGTGACCGTCATCACCAAGCACAACGACGACGAGCAGTACATCTGGGAGTCGTCCGCCGGTGGCACCTTCACCATCACCCAGGACACGGTCAACCCGTCGCTCGGCCGCGGTACCGTCATGATCCTCCACATGAAGGAGGACCAGCTCGACTACCTCGAGGAGAAGCGCATCAAGGACATTGTCAAGAAGCACTCCGAATTCATCTCGTACCCGATCCAGCTCGTCACCACCAAGGAGGTCGAGAAGGAGGTCGAGGAGGAGGAGGAGGAGTCGACCGAGGACGCCGACAAGCCCAAGATTGAGGAGGTCGAGGACGAGGACGCCAAGAAGGACAAGAAGAAGAAGGTGGGCTCCCGATGCGTTTGCCCTGAGTTCGCTCATCAGGTCCTGACTCGTCTTCACGTCTAGACCGTCAAGGAGAACGTTACCGAGCAGGTCGAGCTCAACAAGACCAAGCCCCTGTGGACCCGCAACCCGCAGGACATCACTGCCGAGGAGTACGGCGCGTTCTACAAGTCGCTCACCAACGACTGGGAGGACCACCTTGCTGTCAAGCACTTCTCGGTCGAGGGTCAGCTCGAGTTCAAGGCGATCCTCTTCATCCCGAAGCGGTGAGTTAGCTCACCGGCTGCGCGATCTCGGGAGCTACTTTTCGAGTGAGACTGACTCCTGCTTCTACAGTGCTCCGTTCGACCTCTTCGAGTCGAAGAAGAAGCGCAACAACATCAAGCTCTACGTCCGCCGCGTCTTCATCATGGACGACTGCGAGGACCTCATCCCCGAGTACCTCAACTTCATCAAGGGTATCGTCGACTCGGAGGACCTCCCCCTCAACATCTCGCGTGAGACCCTTCAGCAGAACAAGATCCTGAAGGTCATCCGCAAGAACCTCGTCAAGAAGGCGATGGAGATGATCCAGGATATCGCCGAGGACAAGGACAACTTTGCCAAGGTAAGTTTTGCGCTCTTTGGCCGGCGAGACAGCTCCAACTGACTCGTCTCTCTCTAGTTCTACGAGGCCTTTGGCAAGAACATCAAGCTCGGTATCCACGAGGACTCGCAGAACCGCTCGAAGCTCGCCGACTTCCTCCGCTTCCACTCGACCAAGTCGGGCGACGAGATGACCTCGCTCAAGGACTACATCACGCGCATGCCGGAGCACCAGAAGAACGTCTACTACCTCACCGGCGAGTCGCTCTCGCAGGTCCGTGACTCGCCGTTCCTCGAGATCTTCAAGAAGAAGGGCTTCGAGGTCCTCCTCATGGTCGACCCGATCGATGAGTACGCGACGACCCAGCTCAAGGAGTACGAGGACAAGAAGCTTGTCTGCGTCTCGAAGGAGGGTCTCGAGCTCGAGGAGACCGATGAGGAGAAGGCCGCCCGCGAGGAGGAGTCGAAGCAGTTCGAGGACCTCACTCGCACGATGAAGGAGGTTCTCGGCGACCGCGTCGAGAAGGTTGCGATCTCGAACCGTATCGCCGACTCGCCGTGTGTCCTCGTTACCGGCCAGTTCGGTTGGTCCGCCAACATGGAGCGCATCATGAAGGCGCAGGCGCTCCGCGACTCGTCCATGTCGTCCTGTAAGTTACGCTCGTCGCGCCAGCGCCCTCTGGACCGAAGCTGACACTCATCCCGCTCACAGACATGCAGTCGAAGAAGACGCTCGAGATCAACCCGAGCAACCCGATCATCCGCGAGCTCAAGAACAAGGTCCAGGCCGACGCCGCCGACAAGGCCGTCCGCGACCTCGTCGTCCTCCTCTTCGAGACCGCCCTCCTGACTTCGGGCTTCACGCTCGAGTCGCCGCAGACCTACTGCCAGCGCATCTACTCGATGATCGCGCTCGGTCTCTCGATCGACGCGGACGAGCTCCCGTCGACGACCGAGTCGGCCGCTGCCGCTTCGTCCGAGGACGCCGGCGATGCCCCTCCCCCTCTCGAGTCGGCTGGTGCTTCTGCCATGGAAGAGCTTGATTAGAGGGTGTTCTCGACTCGTCGAACCTCTGATGAAGCTTTCTCAACTCTGTCCGCTTCGCTTCTCTCGCCCTTCGCATCGTCGCATTTCTCTTTAATCACGCCGCTTTGGGCTGTTAACTCTTTCTTCCCCTGTTCATGTTGTAGCTACCGGGCAGCTCGACCATGGCTGCCCGTTCCCTCTCCTCCCTCCAAAAGCGGTTGCTTCCTCCCCCTCCTTCACTCGTACATCCGCACACGTACACCAATGCAAAAGCAGTTTTCTTCCGTCCTCTGAGGCTCCAGACGAAGAAAGAGAAGAGAAACATTTGCCAAAGGATGTCCAGCGCTGAACGCAGCCGCCACTAGCGCATTACTCCCGAAGAGGTGAGGCGAGAGACGAGAGACACAAAACCGAGAGGGCTGAAAGGATGCGCGAGTCGTGTCGGGCCCGCTGAAGGGTGCGAACGAGAGCGAGAAACGAGCAGAGGCTAGTCGAGGACAAGAAGTGATGGTACGCTCGAGAAAAGGGAGGGAAAAGGGAGGCTGGTCAAGCCAGTACAGCTGCAGGACTGACCGAGAGCTTTCACCGCTCATCCGGACCAGCTTTGGTGAGGAAGCGGCCAACCGCGGAGTTCGTGAGGTGGATTAAGTGAGTCGAGTGAGTGCCGCCGTGGCACGTCGTGCGCCAGTTGATCTCCCAACCCCGAAGATGGAGGTCGAGCTGTACAATAGCGCCGGCGTCAGTGACAGCAGGAGCGTCGCTGTCAGGCAGCGGCGAGCAGCAAAGGGACTCGACCAAGTTTGACCGCGGCTGCGCTCTCTCCTCCCCTGTCGTCGTCGTCGTCGTACGTCGTCTTCATCTTTGTCGAAGGCAGGTCCCACAATCTTGCAGCAGGTGTCCCAACGTTGCAATTGAGCTGGCCCCGCGGAATTGAGAGCGAGGTACGCGGGGTCGCTGCGCCAATGATGCGATTGCGACACGGTTCCGGTTTGTCTTTAACCGCACGCGTCGTCACATACGTGATGCTTGACGGGCAGCAGCTGAGTGCTTTGAACGTCCTGTAACCGTCATGCTCAGCCTCCCGTAGTAAAGGGGCGGGGTGTACTGCCTTGACCTGAGCGCAAGGGCTGGAGCAAGAATCCATAGCTCAGCATGACAGCTCTGACCTCCAAGAGAGCATGACAGCTCTGACCTCCAAGAGAGCAAGCAGGCGCGGGGACAGCACGAGTCCTCTCCCTACTCGTGGTTCAGGTCTGGACCACCTCTCATATTGACGATGCATCAGCTGATGAAGTTAGATGGGATCGGCCGGGCCGTACGACGGGAGAGGCTGGCGATGGGAGCGGAGTGAGCGAGTTGGAGAGTAGCTGAGTGCAGACTCGAGCAACTCGTTGGCGCTCGCTGGTGCAAGCTGGACGCATGAAGCTCGCGCTCGTACAACGATCGATAGCGTTGATCCGTCCCGCAGAGTAGGCGGAAGGGAGCAAGGTTCGAACCGGCCAGAGCTGCGAAGGCAAGCCAATGCGCACCGTCTAGAGCAGTGACGAGCGCCGTCACGATACCTCGGTCAGCAGGCGATGGAGAGCAGACGCAGTCGGCGCTCTCGAGTCGCGCTTACAGTCACGTGATGCGCTGTAATTGTGACCGAGAGCCGGCGCGAGTGTTCCGCGGCATCGATCTCTCCTCTCTCCTCATTCACTCGCACTCCCGCTCGCATGACTGACTGCACCAGCATGACGGATCGAGAGCCTGTCAGGCTCCGCGTTGCGAATGAGAAGGAGTCCCCTTCTGCGACTTGGACGGTTCGTCCCCTCGACCTGCTGATGAGACGCTCTACTGGACAAGCGGCACTGACGAGCTTCCACACCTGCAGACCTCCACTCCTTGAAAGTGCAACCTTATGGATGCTGCGTCATGTCCGGAACTCTGCCGGAGGTCGCGCATGTCGTTACCGCTCTTCTTGCCCGATGGAGTCGTCCTCCTCCTCGTCGGGAACAGTTGATTACAACAGTTCCTCCTTGTAGTAACTCTGACTGACAAGGCCGCGCACAGGGATCACTGTCATCAGCGAGCTGTTCTTCTCGACCCGATCGCCAAACCAGCCGAATCTTATCACGCCTCACAGCTGCGGCCGCTGACGCTCAGCAAGTTGTGCACTATACAACTAAGGAGACTAGGAAGCGCAGGGATGGAAGGGCAGCCGTGGGCCCAGATTGAGGAGCGGAGGGAGGGAGAGCGAAGCGGTGAGGCGGAAGAGGGCCGAGAAGGATCGAGAACGAGGAAGAGCGGCCAGAGAGAGCGGTCCGGCAAGGTTGACGAAGGCGTGGTGGTACCAGTACGGTGAATGAGCCCGCGCTCCCGCTTTGCACGCTCAATACCGGTCAGCCGTACGGCGCCTTTTCGTCCTCCTCGCTTCTTCATCCGATTCAGCACACCCGCCGACGCCGTCAGACAACATCAGCAAAGCCGACTTCTCCAACACCGGCCACACCATCATCAGCATCAATCTGCGCTTGCATCTGTCTGTCTGGTCCGGGTCGGACCAGCTCGGCGCGACGTTCTCGTTGATCGATGCGGCCGCGTCCACCAGCTTATCGAAAGTCCTTCTCTTCGAGACCGCCCTCCTGACTTCGGGCTTCACGCTCGAGTCGCCGCAGACCTACTGCCAGCGCATCTACTCGATGATCGCGCTCGGTCTCTCGATCGACGCGGACGAGCTCCCGTCGACAACCGAGTCGGCCGCTGCCGCTTCGTCCGAGGACGCCGGCGATGCCCCTCCCCCTCTCGAGTCGGCTGGTGCTTCCGCTATGGAAGAGCTCGATTAGAGGGTGTTCTCGACTCGTCGAACCTCTGATGGAGCTTTCTCAACTTTGTCCGCTTTGCTTCTCTCG
The DNA here is from genome assembly GCA_037974285.1 of Rhodotorula glutinis. Lineage (NCBI taxonomy): Eukaryota > Fungi > Basidiomycota > Microbotryomycetes > Sporidiobolales > Sporidiobolaceae > Rhodotorula > Rhodotorula glutinis. The sequence goes on along the minus strand of JBBPFV010000009.1, from coordinate 368,769 downwards.
CCCTTCGCATCGTCGCATTTCTCTTTGATCACGCCGCTTTGGGCTGTTAACTCTTTCTTCCCTTGTTCATGTTGTAGCTACCGGGCAGCTCGACCATGGCTGCCCGTTCCTTCTCCTCGCCAAAAGCGGTTGCTTCCTCTCCCTCTTTCACTCGTACGTCCGCACACATACACCAATGCAAAAGCAGTTTCCTTCCATCGTATCCACGGGTTCGTGCCCTGATTCAAACGGAACAGTACATTGATTCAGACGGAACAGTACATGCACGCTAAGCCCGAGAGCCAACTACTTTTGCTGCGGGTCGTCGCGTCTCACCGCCGTGCCGACTTGGTCGCAACATTGTCTTGCCACGCTGCACGGCGCGACTTGCAGACTTCTGCGGACCCCTGCCAGCTGACTCAGACGTAAACACTCTCCGCCAAGCATGCCCCCTGCATCTGCCTCGATGTCGTCAAAGTCGTCCGCTTCGAGCCCCACACGCACCTCGCTAGCGTCGTCCGCCTCGAAACGGGCTCCAGCTCGCTCAAAGTCGTCGCCAGCACGCTCTTCAGCAGTCGGAGCCCTGCTGAAATGGCTCGCGATCGCACTCGTCACCAACCTCGCGCTCAGTCGCGCATTCACGCAGAGTTGGACGTGGGGCTACGAAGGGAAATGGATCAAATCGAGAACAGTGAGCATTGCGACGCGGCCATCACAAGCCGAGAAACTCGTACAGCCGCGCTGACACGCCCCGATGCCCTGCCAGTACCGCGAGCTGGTCCGCCCGACCGGTCCTGTCACTTTGTCAGAAGCACAACTCGCTCGGCATGACGGTACCCAGCCGAAGCGGTATCCGCTCTACCTCGCCTTTGACGGCGACGTGTTCGACATTTCGGACGGAGGCATGCGGAACTATGGACCGGGCGGGGCGTACCACCAGTTTGCAGGCAAGGACGCGGCGCGAGGTCTGTCTTGGCGCCATCCGCAGCGGGTCAAGCTGCGCCGCTTCCAAGCTCCCAATGCGACACTAACACTCCCTTTTGTGGGCAGCCTTCGTAACGGGCTGCTTCAAGACACATCTGACGCACGACTTGCGCGGTTTGACGAGGGATCAGCTGGCGGTACGTTTCCTTTACAAGCCGCTGCGAGGAGGCTCGCACGCAAGCTGATATCGCACAGCTTGGCTGACATGCCCCTTCCCGCCAGATCGTTGAGAACTGGAAGAACTTTTACAGAAATCACGGTACGTCGGTGTGCGGGCGAGTTTGGTTGGCACTACGCGAAAGTGGTCTGCCTGGTGTCTTTGAGGGCTTACGCGGTCAGAATACAAAGCTGACTATCTCCTCCTGTCTCGACTGCTGCCCCTTCGCCCGCAACGTGCGATATATCGGCGCACGCTGCACCGCTCTCGCCTCTCTCGCTTTTCTCCCCCGTGCACATCACGGATCTCTCCTTCCGCAGCCACATATCGCTACATCGGCAAGGTTGTACACCCTCCAATCGATCCGGCGAGTCCGATTCCGGAACCTTGCAGGGACGCGATGGCGCAACCGGGGAGTGGCGGAAAGTAGTCGCCGGGTGCTCGATGCTCGATAGAGATCTTTTGGACATTCTCTCGCAAATCCCATGCGAAGCAACATGCTACTCTGGTCGAAGGAGAGCTGACCTGTATTTGTAGCGTTCGTAACGCTTCAGCGGGCTTGCCACGTCGAGGGTTTAGCGTGACACGTGAAAGCGCCGGAGGGCGAGGCCATTCTGCCTAAGTCTGACTGCTTCTCACTGTGTCCTCGCTCCGCTTACCAAGCCCATCGAGCGACTTCGATCACACGCAAACCATTTGCAGTCGTCGAATACCGTACTTCCAGATCCCCATCAACTTTGCCAGCGTCACACGAGTCGCCAAACTGCCCAAGCTGGCTTCGTTCGCACAAGAGGTCCTCGTGGCCATAGTGCTCGTCGTACTGTTCATCCTCCCCGCTTACTTCCTCCTACCGTCCTATGTCCGCCCTCTCGTCGGGAGCGTAAAGACGTTACTCGTCTCGACGATCTACGTCATTCTGTTCGCCGCCGCCCTCACCGTCGTCCTCGTCGTCGCGCTCGTCGGCGAAAAGGCGTACAGGAGATGGTGGCTAGGACAATCGCCGGCCCAGGGCGAGAGGCGCACGAGTCGACTCGGAGAGGCGGACCACGACGAAGGCCCTGAGGCACTCAAACGCGCGCGACGTTTCACGCGCGAAGCGAGAATGGACGCCGTCGCCGAACGCGTCATCGAGAGCTTCGAGCAGACGAGCATCGGTCGCGAGTTGGTCCGGCGTCGAAACAGGCGCAGCGCGGCAAAGGCCACTCCGACGACGGCGTCGGCGGCGTCTGCCGGGGCAGCAGGCTCAAACCGGCGAGTTGGAGTAACGAATGAGGAGGCATTCGAGCTAAAGGAGCTGTCGTCGAGCCAAGCAACGGGAATATCGACCGCTCGGAGGAGGACCCCTCCCCCTTTGCCCTCCCGTTAGACTCGGACTCGCAAAGTCAGGCTTTAGGGCGACTTTCCATCCCTTCTCAGTTCAAATTGCTCTAGCAGTACGTATTCGATTACATTGTGAGAGGAGCAAGTACACAACATGGGAAAGGAGATACTGCTAAGCGCCCAAGAGGCTCGAACACGGTTGAGAGAATACCAACCGGTTCACCAGCCGCTCGCGAGCTGACTGAGGAGGGCTTGTGTCGCCTGGTCAACTTGTTCCGCCGTTGAGCCGACGCCGAACCAGCTCGAGAAGTCGCTGTCGTTTGCCGGAGCGGAGAGAGTATCGGCGGGATTGGCGAACGGCAGCTCGCTCAACGCCGTCGTGGTCGGCGCCTCGTTGAACGCATCACCGGCGCCAACGCCTGTTGGCTGGGTCCAGAAGTCCCAGTTCTGACCATTGAAGTTGATCAAGCCGATATCTTGCATCAGGTTCGACGATATCGGTTTCGCTGCTGATGCTGCACTGGATGTCGCAGGCGCGGAGCTGCCAGCAAGCATCGCTGCTCCCGGAGCCGACATCATCCCAGAGCCGTAGGCAGGTTGCGGCGTATCAACCAGGGTAGTTGCTGTGCTCGAGGTCGCGATTGAGGGCGAGGCCTCGCTTCCGAACGACGATCGGAAGTCGTTGTTCGCTGAAGGCGCCGTATTATTATCGATCTCGGAAGACAGAACGTGTAAGAGCTGGTCACGCAAGCAAGGTGAGCATTCATACGGCAGTTTTCTCTCTGTCCGACTAGAGTCACGCACATCTGCGAAAGTCGGTTCGGGATGGCTCGTTTGGCCAGCAGCGATGCGTGCTTTCCGGCGTATTCGACGTTGCTGCTGCTCATTATACAGTCCGCTGCGAGAGACCTGTGCGTCAGTCGCGAGATTCATCAGGCGAGACTTGACGGGCGTTCCGCAAGAACGTATGAGAGGACGGACGTGAGAACGTGACGAGCGCCAGCAATGATCTGGCGCAGCATGCGGGAGCCGACGGAGCGCTGGACTGCCTCGGGGAAGACGTCCAGTGCCAGCCGGAAATTGTCTCTGCAGGGGACGGGGTCATCCAGGTCGTTCATTTCCTTCCCGAATGGTCTCGACTAACCGCTTAAGTTGCAGCTCAACGTCGGGAGCGTCCGTATCGATTGCGCTGCTCGGTCGGAAGACTCAGCTTCTGTAAGCTACGCGAAACCGAGAAGAGAACGCACTGGAAGAGGTCGGCAGCTAGGACAGTCGCGGCCGTCAGGGAGTGCTGCAAGGTTTACGTCGGATCAGTCGAGCTCGACCCGGGATACTCGAGCATCGCACTCGTGACTGACGGAATAGAGCATGCGCAAGTTTCTGCTGAGACCGAGCTCGAGATTCAGACTGTTGTGGTGGCTGATGAGGACGATCTTGGCGGATCGTACGCAGGCTTCCGAGCTGCAGGAGTAACGACGGACCGACTCAGCAACAGCAAGCACGGATGCAATCGAAGCGAGTCGGGATCACCTGTAAGCGAAGCGCGAGTTTGGCTCCCAGCCCTTGACCAGGAAGGGCCGATGCAGCCTCACGATGCGGTTCTGAAGCAGAGACGGTGAGCTCGGTGAGTCTGACACGCACGCGATGCAGTGGCAACGCACATGAACGCCTTGTATCGCGATGTACCGCTTCGCCCGGATGTACGGATCCTGCGCTTCCAGAGATGCGTACTCGTGCTGGAAAGCGTCGGGCATCTTGTCGAGCAACTCGTGGTATTCGCGGTCGAGTTCGTGAATCATTCCGTAGTTGAAGGGCTGCTTGCTGGCGACGAGGAGGTCGAAGCTTTTTCGGGCGAGGCCGGCCATGGCGTGCTTGTGTCGCTCAAGCGTAGCGTCCTGCGCGGTCAAAGTCTCGCCATCAGTTCGGCTCGAAGTACGAGGGTGCCATTTGACCGACCGTCACAACCGACGGCGGGGCCGGTGTCAGTTGCCAAGTATCGACGGACAGGTCCGACCAGTTCACGTTGGAAAGCGGAGGAGTCGAATTTTGCGAAGGATGAATGAGCTGCAAAAGGAACAGATGAGCATCCGCACTTTCCGAAGCCGATCAGACGAGCGCTGGAGGAGCGGCGGAGAGGACCACGCGAACGGACATAGGATCGGTAACGGCCACTTCCGCCGAGATGGTCAAAGAACGTCATGAAGCCCCACAGCTTGAGTACCGTCTCGCGCTTCATCGAGTTCTTGCCCGGAGGTAGCGCGACGTCGTCCGGCGGCATGTGTTCCGGATCTGTCGAAAGGAGATGCAAGCCCAGCTTGTGTCCGGTTCGGATGCCTTGGGCGAGCCACGAGGCGAAGCGACCGAAGTCAAGGCCGCCGGCAGCCGACATGATGGTCCACTGTTGTAGCGACGTGTGGAGGTCAGCTGCATGTGGACTTCGAACCCACTCCCCATCGGCCCCGCGGCAAAGGGTTGAGCGGCTCACGCAAGCAAACAAGGTCACAGCTCTGCGAGCCAGGGCGACACGATCAGCACAAGCCTCCGACGCGGGACGCGGTAGAAATACACGGCCTTGACCCTGTTCCGCTCGGGAGAAAACCGGTTGACTCACTGAAGAGTCCGGATTTGTGCCTTTCCGCCTGGATCCGAAAGAACGTGGAAGCGGATCGCTGCTGCATGGAGCGGCAGACCGTACTCGGCAAGCTCTTGATCAGCGTCGGGGCTGCCCGGGTCGAGTCCACCAGCCGACTCCTCTCCGCCGAGGGCGATGACCTGCTCGGCTCGTCATCAGTAAAGAGTAGCTGCAAGACCGCAGGCTCTAAGTCGGGACTCACACTGAAGAGAATCGACAGCCATGCCGGATCTAAGTCGTAGCGCCGACCGGTCTCGTACATCTGAAGGAAGCGGTCGACTTCGCATAAGAAGGTCTGCTTGTGAAGCACCGCAAAGAACCATTCGTAGCGATGGAAGAACTGCGTACGGACGACGAGCGTCAGTCAATGGATACCAGACTTGAGCACTCTTTGCGAGGGTGCGCACCGTGGTCGCCGCCTTGACGATCGCTGCTTTGTCGGGGAGGAGTGAATACGCGCGATCGTAGACCTGCCGATACTGCCGGTCGAAGTCGTCCTGGTTGAAACACAACTCGAGCCCGTGATTCGCTGCCGTAGCCGGGCTTGCAAAAGTGATCGGCTGGGCGACAATCGAAGTCCGCCAGGCGGTGTAATCGGGGTCGAACTTTTTCGACCCGTCGAGCGCTCGAGACGAGGTGACGTATTTGGCGTGATGGTCAAACATCATGTTATCGAACACGCTCAGCGAGTCGGTCGGCTTTTCGTCCTTGACGCAGCCCGGCTTTGGCCAGCCCTCGTTGACGTTTTCGAGGACGATGGGTTCGAAATCGTGGTCTGCCTGTTTCAGGTCGCCCTTTGGCCGTTCGCCCATCGACGTGATACCGAGTTCGGCGAAGCAACCTTTGAGACCTGGCGGTAGGGCATTGATGAAGCGTTCGACGAGTTTGAGGCGTTCTCGAATCTCGTCGACGTCTTGCGAAAGCGCGAACGGTTGCTTTTCCGGCTCGATCTTGGCATCCTCCCACGAGCAACCTTCGGGTTGTCCACGCTGCGGGTACGTCAAGAACATGAGAAGGGAAGTTCGCAGGATGTTGTACTGACATGACTCACCTTGATGCAGCTCGAGCACGGCACCTTGCGGTCGCACTATCATCGAGAGGATCAGCTGGCGTTCACAAGGGGACAGTGAACGGTAAAAGTACCTTGATCTTGCGACGCTGTAGATGGAGAGGCCGCGTCAGTACTCTGCCGAATCCCAGTCAATCTCATGCAGCCGACAACGCTCACCTTGCATTCTCCGCACGACAGCGATTGCTTTGATCGCTTCCGCGGCTGGCCGTCCTCGTCCAGGTAGCTGTCGTCGTCTCCTCCGTCGGCGAGTTGACTCGACCTGCGAGCTTTCTTTGCCGTAGTCGCTGCGGCGTTGATCGAGGAAGGTCCGGCAGCTGGCAAATGTCGAAAGGCGCCGTTCTGATCACCGGCGTCCGACGAACCGGGCGACTGACTCATGGACAAGCCATGCATACGAGCAGATGGCGGAGCTGCGAACCGGTACGCACCGCCGTCTCCCGAGAGCGCGGCACCACCATTCGGAGCAGCCGGCGGAGGTGCCGAGTGACCGACCCCAACGAGCGGATGCATCCGGTCTGATGACTGCGTCACGGACGCGAGGAGGGAGAGGTTGTCCAGCTTGGGCAGAATGAACGTGCGCAGGTCCTCCCTGTCGCGAGCGCTCGTAGGGAAACTTTCCCGCGTGCTCGATCATTGTGACTGTGCCGGCGAGCGTACGCGGACCGGCCATCGGGTCCCGGCACGCCTTATCTAATCTGAAACCACCTCGCTCTCTTTCCTCTCCCGACACGCATAATTGACTCAGACTACAGTAGAACCGTTGCGTAATGTAAGGACCGGAGAAGCGACGGCGAAAGAGCGAAAGAGCGAAAAAAAGGGGGGCGCGAGAGCCGGAGATTCCGGGACGGGGGTAATATGCTGCGCTAGATTTATGAAGACCATGCTTCGCCGTGAAGCTCTACTGCTGATTGCCGGAGGAGCCTGCGCCCTGGCCCGTCGAGCGGAAGCCCATCGCGCGATGGTAACGAGCCATGTCGGCCTGCGTGAGGTCGTCCGTACCCTCCCATCGCGCTGACGACGTACGCAGGCGCAGTCGGGCCGTGCTGTTGGCGTTGCGGAACATTTCTACACATCCGGGAGGTGACTGTCAGTGCGGAAAGCGTGGACGAGAATACGCGCGCCGACATACCGCCGATCGAGAGCTTCGGAATGGGTCCAAAGATGTCATCCGGGTTGATCTCCTGCTGCCTCTGCAGGGCGCGAACGAGATTCGGCGACTTGGCCCACCCGGGAAGAGCGGCTTGCTTCTGCTCTTGAGCAGCCTCATCGTCCGAGTCCGAGTACTCCGAGTCGATGTCGGGGAGCTCCTGGTACACCTCCGGCTCCGGCGTCGGCGCCCGTGCGCGTTGTTGCTGCTCCAGCGCTGCCCTCGGCAAGTTCCCGGAGGTAGGGCCGAATGGCTTGGGTCCCTGTTGCAGGGGGCGAGGTCCCGTACTTCCGGCGAGGTTGATCTTGCTCGACATGAAGCTCTGGCCTATCATGGCGCTGGCGCCCGCTGACTTGTTGAGGACGCCTGAAGCGCCAGTCGACTTATTCAAAGCGGACGGCGGGCCCATCGCGGGTGGTCGACCTTGCGAAGCGGCGAGAGTAGGTTGAGCCGGTCGCGGAGCATCGCCATCAATCTTGCGCTTCTTCGCCGGTTCCTCGTCCGTCTACAAGCGTGACGCGACGATGATGAGTAAAGGGCGGACCCAGAGGACGCCTAGACAGACGGCCACGCTCACCTTAGACTTGACACCTCGAAGTGCTGCGCTCTTGGCAGCCTTGGTCGCCGCCTCCTCGCGCTCTTTGCGCTTCTTCTCCAGACCTTCGGCCTTGATACGCCGCTCTTCGTCCTGCTTCTTCTTGAGCAGAGCCGCGCGCTTCTCCTCCCGAAGGGCAGCCTGTCGCTCCCGCTCTTCCTTCTCCTGCACGACGACCAGAGGACCGTCAGCATCGGATGTCAAAGGGTAGCAATCACATGCTGCTTACCTTCTTTGCGGCAGCAGCTGCTCGCTTGACGGCGTTCACCTCAATCTTCGGTTTCTTCGAGAGCGAAGATCCCAGAGCGTTGTTGCTCACAGACCGACTCAGCGTCGAGGTCGAAGCTGTCGAGATAGTCGAAGCAATACTGCTCTTGCCGTGCGCTTTCTGCGGCGCCGGCGCTTTGTGCGCCATGACCGGCTTGAACGGTTGATGCTGACTTAAGTTGAGGGTAGCCGTCGCCGTTGCTGTCGAAAGCACCGACATGGAAGTGAGATCCTCGTCGGCGAGCTGTTCATCCTCGTCCTCGCCCTGCTCTCCAGCAGCGTCGCTCTGTGGCGCACTGGTCGAGGCGGTTTTCGCGTTCTCGCCGGACCGAGTAAGCGGAGAGCCAGTCTTCTGAGCGGGCCGATTCTGAGCCTCCTCTTCGCTACTGTACGTCTCGTCATCTGATGCCGGTCGAGGCTCAGGCAGGGATGGCAGCCGTTTGCGAAGGAGCTCTTCGCGCTCGCGCTGCGCTTCCTGCTCTTCCAGGAGCCGGGCGGTGGCCTCGGCCTCACGACGGGACGCCGCGTCCCGCTCGAGGCGCGCCTTTGCCTCCTCGGCTTCCTGGCGGGTCTTCTCGGCTGCGGCAGCTTTAGCGACGACCTCGGGCGGCACCGAGGCGTTGATAGCCCGGATGGACTGGATCGGCTCCTCGTCTTCCTCTTCGTCGGCTTCCTCAACGACGGCCGAAATGCGATGGGCGGACGAGTCTTGCTGTTGCGTGTTCGCCTGTCGCAGCATATCGTGGAGTCCAAGTAAAGGAGGAGATCCGACGGGAGAGGTCGAGCGGTAGACCGCCTTCGGAGCGGTCTCTACCGTCCGGACTGGCGAACGTGCCGGGCTCTTCGGTTGCACCAGCGCAGCCTCCTGCTGCGGGCGGACTGCGTCTCCATTCGTGTCCGCACCCGACAGCATCGAGGAGATCGAGGCCGAGATGGGTTGAATAGTCGGCGAGCGAGAGATGGTCGCCGGACGAGGCGAGGCTGCAGCTGCCTGCGGACGCGGACTCGCCGGTGCCGCGAGAGGAAGGTTGGATGAAGCTGTTCGAGAGAGCAGGCGGGGTGACGCAGGTCCCGGAGAGACGAGGCGACGCGGAGACAGTGGAGGCGAGGTTGGCCGGGTGGAGTGCTGAGCACCACCGGCAAGGGCCGCCGGGATCTTCGAGGGCGACGGCGGGTGCATCGCCTCGTTCCCAGTCGTGTTGGACTCGAATGAGCGTACCCGCTCCATGACCGAAGGGCGTCGAGAGGTCGCACCGCTACCTTCCGTCGCCTGGGCCGAGTTGGCGGGTGCGTTCGCAAAGGCAGGCTTCGCAGTCGGTGGAACGGAAGGCTGCTGGAAGAGGTGGGTGTTCGAGGCACCAAACGGCTTCGGGCCGCCGCCAAAGATGCTGTTGGCACCGAATGGACCGGCGACGTTGCTCGCGCGACCGCCGAGGACGCTCTGCCTCGCCTGCAAGCTCTGCATGCGGTTGTTGAGCTCCTCGTAGCGCTTCCGTTTGAGCTCCTGCTCAGTCAACGCGGGTTCTGCGAGCTTGAGAGCCTTGTTCGCCGAATCGGGCCCACTGATCGACTTGCGCTTAGTCGAGCCCGAGGCTGTGACGGCTGCAACTTGCACGGTGTCCTGCTCGATGACCTGTGCTGACGCCGACGACTGCGAAGCGGTTCCCTGAGACGTGCCGACGGCCGCAGCAGTGCTACCTTGACTATCGGTCGTTGTCGATGCGCCCTGATTGGTCCAACCGCGACCGAGTCCGAGGCCGTGGCCGAGACTTTTCTTCGGCAGGCCGACAAAGTTGAGCTGACGCGGTGCCGGTCCTCCCGAGCTGATACGCGGGTTCGCGAGACGTCCAGACGCTGTCGAGGGCGCCGTCCCCGCCGGGGGCGGGCTCGATCCGAGGCCGAGGTTGCCCAGTTTCCCGGCGGAATAGGTGCCGAGCGTGAAGCGGGAGGTCGAAGAACCAGGAGTGCGGGTCGTTGACGCAGAGAGCGAAGACGACAAGTCGACAGATCGCAGCGTAGAGGGAGCATCGTTGAGCGGGACCGTGTGATCGTCTTCGGCATCGGCGTCTGCTTCGGGAGCCACAGAGGACGCGTTCGAGACGTTTCGCGGCGGTGACAGCACCTGTGCGGGATTGCCGGCTGCTGTCGCGGCGACTTGACTTGTTTGCGTCTCTTCGACGACCATGCTCGAAGCCGCCTGACTTGGCTCGGGTGACAGCGCTGATGCCGGCTTCGGGCTCGTAGCAGCGTCCTCCTCTTCCTCTTCTTCGCCGATGATCGATAGGTCGGCCTTGATCTCCTCGACGACGAAGTCCTCCTCATTGTGCGAGACGGGATGCTCTGCGACCGGTGACTGTTTGGCGTCCGCGGCTTGGATCGCCTCGGTAACGGGAGCAGTCGCTGCTTCGGTAGAGATAGGTGGCTCCGCTACAGGCGAGCGCTTCTTCGGCTTTGGGGAGGACTTTGCGGTCATCGGCGCAGGACGCGGTGAAAGACGAAGCGGCGAGGGAGCAGCAGGACCCGCATTCGAGGCCGAGTTGGTGAGCGGAGACAAGAACTTGCGCGGCGAAGTCCTCGCCGACGCAGGCGTCGCGGGTCCGCTGTTCTCCTTGTCGGTGAGAGCGCCCCCTCGCGGCGAAGCGGCGGGGAAGAGGAGCGTTGCCAAGGGGTCCTTCCTGGCTGAAGGGATGGAGTGCTGGTTCGTGCCGGCCGACTGATTCGTCGTATTTCCGCCGATGGTGCGCTTCCGACCTGGCGTCTTCATGAGTTCCGAGAGTGCAGGCCTGTCATGTACTCGCTTCAGCGTTCGGCTCGGTAGAGAGCGTCCTCGACGATTTGTCGCCGTAGGTCCTTGACTGAACGTACCTTGGTGCACCATTCGTTGGAGCCGTGCGGGATTCGAGCTTATCGAAGAAGCTGTCGATCCACCTGTGTGCGTCGGCATAGTCGTTGATTTGGTCCCTGAACGAGTCGTGGGCGAGGTGAACGAGCGACGAGACGGCGGTCGAAGTTGAGTGAAGCCGGATCGACGGCACAGCGGGGTTGGACGAGCTCATGGCCGTCTAGCGGTGAGGTCAAGCTGACGATGCAGCTCTATGGTAATACTGCCAGCACAGAGAAAGCGATAGCACGGGGGTGTAGTGTGGCAGGGAATGCAGCAAACACTGACAGACTGGACCAGCTGGGCGAGCGACTCCGTGGTTTCCCCCCTGTCGCGCAGCAGGACTCTCCTCTCTCTCTGCACTGTGCGAGGACTTAGCTCGAGGGGTTTGAACGCACGCAGCTATGAGTGAGACGAATCGGCTACCAAGCGCGACACTTCCCGGCCCCTTCGCTCGCACAGGCAGCGCTTGCTCCGCTTCGCCTCGCCGCGGTCGCCACTGTGCCTTCCTCCTCCTCCTCCTCCTCCTCCTCCTCTCCCTTCTGATTCGGCACTTTCCTCGGATAGCACTTCCCGCATCCGCTTCCGCTTCGCACATTCATCCTGCCGCTCGCGTGCCCAGGCGGCCGTGCGATCCGACACCGGTCGGGGAGGTTCCTCCTCTTGAGCAGCGGCTGAGCCATCGACTGGTCCGAGCGTTGTCCCGTCACGAAGCAGTCGTATAGCCGGGCGAACATCTGAAGCTGCAATCGAGCGGAAGGACGGGACTCGCCTCGGCGGCGGAAGAAGCGAGAGATTGCGGACAAGGGGAAATCGATGAGCGGACGATGAGGCGCGCGCGGACAAGACGCTTCCGTCCGATCCCGAGCCGGTCTGGAGCACAGCGTACGTCAGTAAAAATGGTTGAGATGCAGCAGCGGATCACTTACAGCTTGAGAAACATTTTCTGACGCGCATCGCCGCGGGAACAAGACGGAGACGCGCTTCTTGACTCTTTCGCCGCGCTCGATCGCCTCGACCTCCAGCGTGTATCGCAAGAGATGGTTTCCCCTCGTATCAGGGCCATGGACTGGACCGGCAACACCGCCGGTCTGGCGGTTCCGGGCGTGCGAGAGGAGGTCAAGCTGGACTCGCCTCGCTGCTTCGTGCGCGCGAGCGAGATGCCGCGTCTTGCTGTCGTCGATCTCGGATTGACATTGGGCATTTGGCGGACTTTCGTGTAGTCTCGCGCGATGGCGAGTCGGAGGGGAGGGCGACGGAGTAGGCGGCAGGTAGGGCGAACGGGGCTCTTCTGCGTTCGAGGTTCGCCCTCGCATCAGTTGAAGTTCCGGTAGACATGGTGGCGTCAGCGCACCCTTTTTCATCGTCGATGCCAACATGAATCGGAACAGTAGTGACGATCGCGCGAGCGGAAGGACCAGAAAGCGCTCTTAGACGTAACGGTCAGGCAGGGAGTTATCGCCAGCCAAGCGGGCGAGTACGGTTGACGAAAGTCGGAGGCGATCAGGGAGGGCGATGTAAGAAGGCAGATAGGCGTGTCTAGAGTACAAGCAATTAAGAGAAAGTCTCAAGAGCAAGTCGGGTTCAGAGCGTCGGGTGCTCTTTCTTCGAGGAGAGGTGCCGCCGGCTTTGTTCATGACAGCATTGTCGTAACGATGTTTCCTGTCTCGTCGAGAATTGCTTCTCGTTGTCCCGATCACGAGAACAAGGTCTCTCGGGACAAGGAGCGACAATAAGCGGCGGCACGAACAAAGGCCAGCGACAAGTCGACGCCTCGGACGCAACCGTGCGATGACAAGGCCTCGGAGCGGTCTGTGCGGGCTATAGATCTCCTCCAGCATTTGTATACAGTCTCGTAGGATATGCAGCTGCTCGTCAGCTGCGACTGAGTGTGGTGGCACGATGTCAACTCTTGCGAGCACTGGAAGCACGGCGGCGAGCAACTCTCTGCAGCTGGCAACCATGGCGACGCTTCCGAACCGGCACGAGATTGCGCCCGTCAGCGGTGACAAAGTCAGCATTGTACGTCTGGCTCAACATTGTCCCTCGGCGAGGCTGTATGAACGAGCTGACGTCCATCGTTCCGACTTCTTCATCAAAATTGCCGCAACTCGACGACGGTTACTGCGCCCTACGACAGCTCCCTGGTGCGACCGAGGGGTATACACAGGCGACTTTCTGCATCTTGGAGGAGGACCACACGCTCGGGAACTTGCTGCGATGGATGCTCATGAAAAAGTGCGTTCGCCGGCAACACTCTTGCCTTGCTTCAGCTGACTGATCTGGATTCCTTGCGCTTTCTGCAGCCCGTCTGTCGAGTTCTGCGGCTACAGGTCCGCTTCAAGACGGCCGAGGCGAGAGCCCACGAAGAAATGCTGACCCTTGAAGCTCTCGCTGGCAGTGCGCCCCATCCTTCAGAAGCCAAGATCCACATCCGCGTGCAGATGTATGGTGAGTATAGCTGCTGTGGAACTCAATGCCGTGACGGGACGAGCTGACTCGGCGTGATCCCCTGGTCGCAGATGGCAAGTCGGCTCTCGACGCGATGAACGAAGCGCTCGACAACCTCGAGTCGATGGCCGGCGTCATCCTCGAAAAGTACAACGAGTCGCTCGAGCGGGGCGACTTTGATCGGATCGCCGAGGACGAAAAGTACGACTTTGAGTCGGTGAACCAGCGGTTGTGGGCGCAAAAGGAGGCAGAGGGACGTGGTACCGAAGCAGACTTTCTCGAGGAGAAGCGGAAACAGGCCGAGGCGGCATCGGCAGCCAAGGACGCGCAGGGCAAGAAGGGCAAAGCGGTCAAGGCCGAGCGATAGGACGCCTTGCGCCGTCGTGGGTCGTGTACCAACAGCTGTATCCCTACGCATCCACCTTTCTCTGTCAAGCATTCATACCTTTGCTTCTCTTTATCCTGTGCCGAGAGAGCATAAAACACTCTTGCAGAGGTGCGTATGGGATAGATCCGTGGAGTCACGGGCAGAGCAGAAAAGAGCGACGTGAAGGAGGAATTGGAAGCCTTTCTCTACTCTCTACCCCACCATGCCGCGCAAAGTCCGATCGGCTGTATACAAGCCCGAGCTCGTACACGAAGACGATGGCGGCCTCGAAGCGTTCGAGCTGCCAAAGAGCGTCGGTGAGTTGCGCAGACGCGACTCTCTTTACCCGGCTCGAGGTGGGGAGGCAGTCCTCGGTCCTCAGACGGCCGCTGCCAGGCCCAGCTGAGTCTGCGTCGGACGATACTGACAAACGACACGCTCTCCAGTCGCGCGGATAGCTCGAGAAGCTGTGGGTCGTTCGCTTGATGCGCTGCGCCGTCATGTCGCTGCCGCGTACTCTCGTACGGTCTCTCAGGCTCGACTGACGCGTTATTGCAACAGCTCCCGTCGGATATCAAGCTGCAGAAAGAGGTCCCGCTCGCTCTCGTCAAAGGTTCGACCGTCTTCATCAACTACCTCGCCGCCTTGTGAGTCTCCCTCTGACAGCCTGAGCTCCTCTTGCTGACAGCCTTCACATCCTGCAGGAGCCACGATGTCGCTACGGAGAAGAACAACAAGACGATTGCGGCCGCGCACGTGCTCGACGCGGTCAAGCAGCTCGGCTGGGACGACGGCGGCGACCTGCACCGTCAACTGAAGAAGGACCTCGCGGGTCAGAGCGGCTTTCTCTGCACCTGATTCCTTGGATATGTTGCTGACCTGGACGCCACCCCGTGGTCCTCGTCACCAGCATTCCGTCGCGCAAACGAAGCAAAGAAGAAAGGCGTCCCTGCTCCGGCAGCCGAGCAGAAGGCATCGAAACCTGCCGCAAAAGCCGTACCCGATGCTTCGACCTCCGCAAAGAACATCGATGCTGTTGCGGCTGCAGCTCTCAATTCGGCCGGAGGTGAAGTGTCGACGGCAGGGGCGGAACCGGCAGCGCAGGACGAGCCACCAATCGCGGTCGAAGAGAACCCCTACATGGGCGCGCCTGACGAAGAGGACGACATCGAGGGCGTCGAGGAGTACGTGGACGACGAGGAAGATGAGGAGATGATCGAGGCTGGAAGCGAAGGTCTCGAGAACGTGGACGAGGTGGCGGACATCGGGTTGGAAGACGACGAGGACGATGCGTACCGAGAAGGACAGGACTGAGTGGGACAGGCCCGATATCCGGTCTCCTCGTAGTCTTCTGAGCACGCTTGGGCTCGCACATGTTGTTTTTCAATGCCCTCATCGTGCCCCCGATGGCAGACAGTGCTGCGCCCTCTTTGTCAAGCACTGGGAGTACCTCCGCGAGACGTTCCCTCGCTACCACCCGCTCAAATTGTTCTGACTCGGGGTAGTACTTTCTTTGTTGTTGTAATGTTTCGCTCCTCGTACTTTGCTGCAGCCATCGCCATCTCACAGAAGGTGGCCTACCTCTCTCCCAAGTGTTCTGTAAAGCTAGGGAGAGACGGTCCTTCGGAAGCCGTGTACTTTTTCAGCTGTCAAGTGCTGGTTCCTTAGCCGCTTGTACTGGGACCAACAAAGCGGGGACCGCTAGACACGGATCATTCAATAGGCTCCGCAGTCATCCTGAGAGGCGCAGCGCTCCGGCAAATTGTGGCTTGCGCTGTTGCGCCTCTTTGAGGGCTTGCCAGAGGATACCCTGCTCCCCATAAGGGCTCTATACTCCTGCTTTGAACAGCGCATCATGCAATCCAAGCCTTGAAGTGGCGCAGGCGTCTCGGACTCGTCGGAGAAGCACCTTGTAATCGGAGCGCCAGAGGCGGGGTTGCGGCTCTGCTGTGGGGTCCAAGTGCACACTGAAGGCGAGAATATGAGGAGACAGAAAGCATGGCTCGCAAGGAGATGGGAACATCAGCATTTCCCGCACGCAGTTTGGGCAGCGTGCCTCAGAGTAGTCAGCTTGACTGCACGCGACAAGGGTGGTGCGCAAGAGACCGGGTTTCCAGCATGGCGCTTTATTGAAGCCACTCTTTAGTGGCACCGTGTATCTCTCCGGGGCAAGGTCTGAGCATGGTGAAAGACCGCCACTCGGGCTTGGAAGGCGTTGCAGCGGAGGAGATTGTAGCCTCAGAGTTGAGGGTAGTGGAGAGCCACAGTAACGGGGATGTCTGGCAGTAAGTGAATACAATGCACTGCTTCTTGGACTTCACCCAACGGAGGAAGAAAGCCAAAGGAGGAGCGTCAAGAAGAAGAGAGATCAGATGATAACTTGCCCGAGACCTTCAGACTTGCGTTGCGGCTTTGGAGAAGCTCGGATAACTTCGGACTTGATTTGAGCAGGTACTTTGAAGGTCGGCGCGTCCCCTAGAAGTAGACAGACTCGAGTCCGAGGCATCTTTTTGGAGCATATAGGCGTTCTGTTTGTGTACGTTTAACTTTTGCCCTCTTGCCATGGAAGACGTTCCCTTAGCTCAGTGGTAGAGCGGGCGACTCGACCGGCTCAAGCTTGCTTTGCACTGACACTGTGCGTACAGCTGTCCCAGAACATAGAACGATCGAGCGTGTGTGAGCGTGTCCTCCAAGTGTGTGCTCGACCTTCTCCGGACAGCCTCTCACGACCGCTTGTGATTGGCTGATGACCCGAGACCGCTGACCTGCCGTTCTCCGACAGAAATGACAAAAGTTCGGCAAGACAGGGGCACCGACTGAAAATTTGAATATCTCGCCGAGCAGCGCATGGACCGTTATTGCAAAGCAGAGCTGACCGCAGAAGGAGCAGAGCAAGTAAACACATTCAACGAGTTACAAGTTGCGAGTTGCGACTTGCGAGAGCCACTTCCTTCTTGGCCAAGTTGCCGTGGTTCCTGCCTGCCTCCCTCGTCCGCTGCTTCACAGCTTGCACGCTCGCGGCCAGCAAAGTCATCTGAGCAACATGGGAGAACGAGCCTCACCATCGCAACAAGCGCGCTTCCAGCTTCCGACTGCATTCATCCTCCGCTTGCCCGACGAGTTGCTCATCAGCATCCACCAAGTCCTCCTGACCGACACGAACTGGTCGAGCTATCGCTACAAGTCCGCTGTTGATGCGCCAGCATATGCCGATGTACCCTTGAGCGCGGATGCACTCCGCTCGACCTGCCGCCGACTCGCCCGCCTCCTCAGACCGGCTACTCAAGCGCTGAGCCCCACGATCTCGGACACGGTTGGGGGACAATGTCGCTGACTCGGAATCACATCGGGTACAGGTCTTGACCATCACAAACTCTGTCCCGAGCGAGTTCAGCCACGACCCCGTCTGGTTGGGCGAGTACGCCCGAGAATCGGCCGCGTACCGCTCCCTCGGGCGCCCGCTCCCCGTTGCCCAGATCGAACGCCTCATTGTCGACACCGACATCTACTGCGACTTCCAGACGACTATGGCTCTGATCGGTCCACCTGCCGAAGCAAAGGTCGTCGTGTTCCCCGTCGGAGACATCGAGGAGCACGGGTGGCCCGACTGGATCCACCTAATGCCCGGCCTCACCTCGATGCAGATCAACATCGAGAGCCTCGACTCAGACCCGGTCTCAAGCTCGCACACAAATCCACCGGGCCGTGCGTTCGTTCTGGAAGGTCTCGCCGCCATCAGCAAGAATTGCACTTGCCTAGTCGAGTTCGAACTACACTATGACAACATGAACACTTCGATCGCCCGCGCAACCTCCGCCGGGCTCTCCCTGTCTGACTCGGTCACCGTCGACCTCTTCACTGCCACCGAGCAGATTACTTCAGCCAACCCGTCGATCGCAACTGCCGTCGTCCGCTTCAACGACGACGTCGGCAACCAGCCGTGACCGGATCTCGCGCAGACGCACAGCCTGCTCTCGACCTTCGGCGCTCTCCGGTTCCTCACCTCCCTTGTCATCTCTGTCCAGTACAGCCTCAAACCATTCTTGTCGAGCCTGCGCCCTACCGACTTTTTGGCTCTCCGTACGCTCAGCCTCAAGGCGTACCTGATTACTGGCGCCAATCTCGCGGACCTCCTCTGCCACGTCAGCAGTAAGCTCACTGAGCTCCGTATCAAGGCCCAGCTTCAGCTCGACAACTCCTCGACCTTGCGCATCTCCCTCCCCGTGCTCGAGTGTGTCTTCATCGGCAACGCACAAGGCCGTGGTACCAGCCTTTGCTCCGTCCTCAAGCTGCTGATTTCTCGCTCGACAAGCCTTGCTTGTATTCAGCTCGGGACGATCGGTACAAACGAAGAGCTTGCGCCCGTCCTCGCCTTCCTCAACCGCAAGTTGTCGAACGGAGCCTTGCCAAACCTGAAGGAGATCCTCCTCGACGACGCGTCGGCGCACAGTGTCATCTACAACCTTGGGAGATGGGCGTCGCCTCGTCGGATCCACCTCCGACAGCACACCATCTTCCGGATGCCGCTCGAACAGGATGCGATTACTCTCGGCCAGATCGATGACTGAGGGTCGCCTTGGTGCAGACCGAGCGATACAAAAGAGGTCAAGGGAGGTCAGAACGGAGCTTGCAGCTCTTGTAGCTCTTCTACGCTTGGAAACGCTTCTTTTGCTTGCAATCCGAGCGTGTCGAAAGCAGTTCCACCTTGCTTGTACTCTGTCTGCGTCCGCGATTGGTATGCTAAGGACCTCAGCCTCATGTCTGAGCATGATGACGCCATGATTTGCAGAAAGCAAGACCATCCAGAGCCTATAGCTCGAGCTGCGGCACGTCAAAGTTTACCTTCACGGCCGTGAAGGTAAAAAATTTCAACTCTGACTTTTTCTGCGCTGCAGACTCTGCTGCAGCTCTGTACGGCTGCTTTGGATGCTGCAGCTCTGCAAAAGATCCGTAGGGGAGTCATTGTGGAGATCTGTTGGAGGCTGATGCAAGTTCACCCCGTCCCACTTTGCGAAAAGCTACCGCCACTCGCAGCCTGCGGATTTGATCCGAGAGGGGTCATCTTTGCACGGTCACTCTGCTCGCCATAGGCACTTGCTTGCCCAGCTGCGTGCGCGGTCATGATGCTGTCTGTGCAGTGTTTGCGGGAATCATGCTCCTGACGGTCCCGAGCTCGGTACTCGTCGCGAATCTGTGCCAGTCCGCCTTTGTCCTCTCTTCGCAAGTGCAGCTTCAGACTCCGCTACCCAAAACAAGCTTGACAGTACATTGCGGCTACGGAGCAAGCTTTGATGCAGTCTCCGCCGAAAAAGAAACCCTCTGGCTCAAGCTGCCTTACGGCTCAACGGCGAGGACCGGGGTTGCGGCGCCACGAGGGTTCGCGGGCTGGTTGGTCCAGACCGTACGGCGCGTAGCGTCCTCCTTTGCGATACTGCTCGGGTTGATGATTGCGAGGCGGAGGCTGCAGCGGCGGAGGCGGAGGCGGAAGCGGAGGCGGAGGGTAGTAAGGGGACTGGTGCAGAACTGGCGGCATGTGCGGCGCGAAGAAAGGTGGTGCCTGCGGATAGTACGAGTACAAGGATGCGGGAGGAGGAGGGTAATGAATGGGCCTGCGTAATTGTGGCTGTACGTGGCAGAGTGCGGCGGAGGCGGAGGCGGAGGCGGAGGAAGCGGATTGCCGATTGGAGCTGACAGTCGCCATACGTCCGGGTCCTGACTCTTGTTGCTGTCGAGCCATTCCGATGGTACAGCGCTCTTGTCGAAGTACTCGCCCATTACCTCATTATCATACAACCTGGTTTGCAGGACGGACCGAGCTTTCTCGACTGCGTCCGGGTGACCTTGAATCTTCAGGCCTCGGTGAACAGCCCCGCGAGGGCCGGCGAGATCAATACCGACTGGCCTGCCAATCTGTTGCTGAACCTGGAGGCGAGTGTTCTTCAGGACGCTGCATCCTTCCGCGGTGAGGGCGGGAATGAGAGCAAGCGGGAGCGGGAAGACCACCTCCAAGCGAGGTTCAGCGCGCCGCCTTGGCTGCTGCTGAGGAGGCGAAGCGGAGCTGGACGCGGCCGGCGGGGAAGATGAAGCAGCTGCATTCGCAGAGACTGTCGCAGGACCAACTCCGCCACCTTGACGAGCACCTTGACGGCCGCCTTGATGAGCGCCTTGACGAGGGGCGTGACGAGGCTGCTGAACACCGCTGCGCCACTGACGATTCGGACCACAGCCAGGCATACTGCAGACAAAGCTATGAACGTCTCAGCGTCACTGTAAGGGCAGTCCGAGCTTTACCGGCCGCTTACATGGTGATGCGAGCCGAAGACAGTGCGAAGGCGTCCTCTCGGAGCGTTCGGAGCGTTGAGAAGCAGCTTGGTCGAGTCGGTCTTGACGCAAGGTAGACACAAATTGGTGTATTGACCTAGTCCGCAGGCGGCCGAGCACGTGGTAGAGCTTTTTTGCGGTGCAGTGAGGAGAACGATGCAAGGGGGAGCTTCGCGCGGGGCGTCTGACAAAGTGCGGCCTCACGTCTCTCCCGCTCTGCCTCACTTGCTCGCGCAAGAGCGGCATCGCTTTCAGTTCAAACTCTCGCGCGCTGATGCTTCCTGGACAGGTGAGGCCGTGTGGTTTGGCAAAAAGCTTGAACCAATCCCGCTCGATCGACAAGGTGTATACAAGCGAGGATCAGGTAGCGACCATCATGAAACTGGGAAGGTCATGTGTGCCTGTGCGCAAGAAACAGGCGCGCAGCTGTATGAAAGATCTCGGCTAAGGGCGTCTTTTTTAGAGGATCTGTGAAAAACGACGCCCTTGTTTGGCTCAGAGCCTCAGATAGCCCCCTGTCCCAGATCGCGATCGAGCCGGGCGATGTTGATTTGAACCCAAGTCGCCGTCCGGCAACCGGAGGTTAAAAAGCGACACCCGGCAATTCGAGAGAAATTCGACGTCGCCGCGCGCGTTCAACCGTCACTCGTCACGCCGCTTCTCCCGAGCTTGCCTCTGCTGCACAGCTCAGCAGCAATGGCCAGCTCGAGTGGCAAGAACTGGCTGCAGGATGCCTTGTCCGCAGACGCTGTCGCTTCAGAGGCTTTCTCGCCGAACGTGTTTGGAACGATTCGGCTCCTTCACGACGAGGCCAACACGGAATCCGACTCCTGGCCAGCCTCTATTCGGCAGGACATGGACTCACTCGCAGAAGATGTAATCGAGACAGACGGCTCAGGCTCGCTCTCGTCGGTTCTCAGGTGCGGCGTCTATTGCGTTCTTCCCCCTCCACTCGTTGACTCGGTCCCGGATCTGATCGAACATCTTTCGTAACTTGCGTTGTACAGCCGCTTTGAACAGGGCTTCAACCGCACTGTTCCGAGCAAACGAGTCTTCACAGTGCTCAAAGAATGGGAGGGAGGCGAACGTCGATTCACCTATTACACCCACGTCAAGCTGCCGTCTATCCAGTTCGACACGCTCGGCGTCGTGATCGACCTGATCGCAAGACACTTTGGCAGTCGCGTTCTGTCGTACCAGTGCGTGCTCTTTCTACTCATAGAGAAGGACGAGGGCTACATGCTTACATACGAGCCCTCCCACAGCTTGCCAGAGGACCAGCAACAACGGTGAGCCAGACTCTCAGACGCGTCTTTCGGATCTCATGTGCAGGAAACTGACTAGCTTGGTGCCGTAGGTTGCTCCTTGTTGGGCCAAAAGTCGGTCTGGTCGGTGCCATGCGCGCATATGAGCTGGTGCGTGATGCAGTCCTTGCGCCGGTGGGGATACCTATGCTGACCCACGCCAGTCTCTCAGGCGGTCACACTCATCCTCGAGCGTGTCCATCTTCCTGGGGAATGCTATCCGTTCCCGGATCCGCACGCCCTTGCATCGCTTGTTGGGCAGCTTCTCCTCGAGAACCTCAAGAAGCAGTTTGGCCAGAACAACGTCAGAGACGGGACCGGTGCACACTACTTTGCCTTTGCCCGCCATGTACTCTTGTCCATCCCAAGAGAGTATGGAGGAGCAATGCTCAAAAACCTTGCTTGCGCGGCTGCATACGCCAAGACAATGAAGGCGATATGCGGCTTCTCTGCGGGCTTGCCTGACATTGCTAAATGGCTCCGCGCCTCGTCCGCCGCTGTCAACACTGGCAAGTGGGTCCTCTCAAAAGTTGACGCGCTCATGCTGCCGCAAGATCTTGGCATGCTCGCCAGTACCAGCTATCAGTGCGACCAAGCGGCGTACCTGACTGCCTGCCATAAGTGGCTCCTGCCCTTGCCGGCGGGGAGTTTGATCAAAAAGGCGACAGCTGGGCCCGTGCAAGAATCTCGTATGGATGTAGGCGAATCAGCAGCTTCTGCTGCCGAGGCCCGCGCTGCTCTCAAAGCCTCCGTTGCCTCCAAAGCCTCTGTTGCCCCTGGTGCCTGTGCTGCTCCCAATCATGCCACTGCTCCTACCGTCCGTCCAACTCTTGTTGTATCTTCTCGTCCGACCCCCGTTGTGGACCCTCTCGCACCTCTGAATTTGAGCGTCTCGCGCTCATTCTTTTGAAGGTCACAACAGAACGAGGCGCACAGGTATCTTAGCAAAATCAAGCCGGTAATGGCACCTTTGGTGCCGGCCACAGTCCGTCGCCTGAATTGCGCCACAGGATATCCGCTGACCCGGACATTCTCATTTGATCAGCGTATGTACAACGGCATCAAGTCCTGACTTCTTGCCGTCGCTGCTGTTTGTTGACGACCAAAAGTTCCAGCAAGACGGCTTGGCAAAGACCACCTTGTTGAGCTTGCTGTAAGGAATCAGCGGCGGCAATGTTCTCCTTACAATGGAGCAGCTCAGCGAATTCAACACAGCTCAGGACCGGTGGGCACAGAAAGCTCTTGCTGATTGGGTGGTGCTCAAAGGAACGCGAGTTGCGCCGGAGCGAACTGACTACGTCCATGGAAGGATCGGCCGAACGAGCCGGCGCACCCTGTAAGGCCCGAGGCCTCACGACGAGACTCGGTGCCGAGGGGAGGTGCCCTACCCGGCGGCACCTTGCTGGCGACTTCGAAGTTGCCAGCCGAACCTGGTTCTGCTCCTCACGCTTTCGCTGACGGACAGAACCAGTTGCAATACTCTGTGCCTTCGTCTACAGTTGAGAGCGGTTGTGTTGGTCGACTAGATCAACCTTCCACACCCGCTGCAGCCCAGCAATTACGTACTTGCACTGCACCTTGCAACCTATGGAATAAACACTTCCTACTTCCATATTGCAGGTTGAGGCAAGTAAGGGACAAACTTTGCAGGCGGGAAGGCCGCGTGGCAGCCAGAGTCCCAGAGCAGTCAGCTTGACTGCACGCGACAAGGGTGGTGCGCAAGAGACCGGGTTTCCAGCATGGCGCTTTATTGAAGCCACTCTTCAGTGGCACCGTGTATCTCTCCGGGGCCAGGGCCAAGCACGGTGAAAGACCGCCACTTGGGGCTCAGGAGGCGTGACGGCAGAGGAGGAGATGGTAGCCTCAGAGTTGAGGGTAGTGGAGAGCCACAGTAACGGGGATGTCTGGCAGTAAGTGAATACAATGCACTGCTTCTTGGTCGTCACCCAACAGGAGGAAGAAAGCTCAAAGGAGGAGCGTCAAGAAGAAGAGAGATCAGATGATAACTTGCCCGAGACCTTCAGACTTGCGTTGCGGCTTTGGACAAGCTTGGACAACTTCGGACTTGATTTGAGCAGGTACTTTGAAGGTCGGCGCGTCCCCTAGAAGTAGACAGACTCGAGTCCGAGGCATCGTTTTGGAGCATATAGGCGTTCTGTTTGTGTACGTTTAACTTTTGCCCTCTTGCCATGGAAGACGTTCCCTTAGCTCAGTGGTAGAGCGGGCGACTCGACCGGCTCAAGCTTGCTTTGCACTGACACTGTGCGTACAGCTGTCCCAGAACATAGAGCGATCGAGCGTGTGTGAGCGTGTCCTCCAAGTGTGTGCTCGACCTTCTCCGGACAGCCTCTCACGACCGCTTGTGATTGGCTGATGACCCGAGACCGCTGACCTGCCGTTCTCCGACAGAAATGACAAAAGTTCGGCAAGACAGGGGCACCGACTGAAAATTTGAATATCTCGCCGAGCAGCGCATGGACCGTTATTGCAAAGCAGAGCTGACCGCAGAAGGAGCAGAGCAAGTAAACACATTCAACGAGTTACAAGTTGCGAGTTGCGACTTGCGAGAGCCACTTCCTTCTTGGCCAAGTTGCCGTGGTTCCTGCCTGCCTCCCTCGTCCGCTGCTTCACAGCTTGCACGCTCGCGGCCAGCAAAGTCATCTGAGCAACATGGGAGAACGAGCCTCACCATCGCAACAAGCGCGCTTCCAGCTTCCGACTGCATTCATCCTCCGCTTGCCCGACGAGTTGCTCATCAGCATCCACCAAGTCCTCCTGACCGACACGAACTGGTCGAGCTATCGCTACAAGTCCGCTGTTGATGCGCCAGCATATGCCGATGTACCCTTGAGCGCGGATGCACTCCGCTCGACCTGCCGCCGACTCGCCCGCCTCCTCAGACCGGCTACTCAAGCGCTGAGCCCCACGATCTCGGACACGGTTGGGGGACAATGTCGCTGACTCGGAATCACATCGGGTACAGGTCTTGACCATCACAAACTCTGTCCCGAGCGAGTTCAGCCACGACCCCGTCTGGTTGGGCGAGTACGCCCGAGAATCGGCCGCGTACCGCTCCCTCGGGCGCCCGCTCCCCGTTGCCCAGATCGAACGCCTCATTGTCGACACCGACATCTACTGCGACTTCCAGACGACTATGGCTCTGATCGGTCCACCTGCCGAAGCAAAGGTCGTCGTGTTCCCCGTC
Source organism: Rhodotorula glutinis (assembly GCA_037974285.1). Taxonomy (NCBI): domain Eukaryota; kingdom Fungi; phylum Basidiomycota; class Microbotryomycetes; order Sporidiobolales; family Sporidiobolaceae; genus Rhodotorula; species Rhodotorula glutinis. Next base: position 344,087 of record JBBPFV010000009.1, on the reverse strand, counting down.
GGAGACATCGAGGAGCACGGGTGGCCCGACTGGATCCACCTAATGCCCGGCCTCACCTCGATGCAGATCAACATCGAGAGCCTCGACTCAGACCCGGTCTCAAGCTCGCACACAAATCCACCGGGCCGTGCGTTCGTTCTGGAAGGTCTCGCCGCCATCAGCAAGAATTGCACTTGCCTAGTCGAGTTCGAACTACACTATGACAACATGAACACTTCGATCGCCCGCGCAACCTCCGCCGGGCTCTCCCTGTCTGACTCGGTCACCGTCGACCTCTTCACTGCCACCGAGCAGATTACTTCAGCCAACCCGTCGATCGCAACTGCCGTCGTCCGCTTCAACGACGACGTCGGCAACCAGCCGTGACCGGATCTCGCGCAGACGCACAGCCTGCTCTCGACCTTCGGCGCTCTCCGGTTCCTCACCTCCCTTGTCATCTCTGTCCAGTACAGCCTCAAACCATTCTTGTCGAGCCTGCGCCCTACCGACTTTTTGGCTCTCCGTACGCTCAGCCTCAAGGCGTACCTGATTACTGGCGCCAATCTCGCGGACCTCCTCTGCCACGTCAGCAGTAAGCTCACTGAGCTCCGTATCAAGGCCCAGCTTCAGCTCGACAACTCCTCGACCTTGCGCATCTCCCTCCCCGTGCTCGAGTGTGTCTTCATCGGCAACGCACAAGGCCGTGGTACCAGCCTTTGCTCCGTCCTCAAGCTGCTGATTTCTCGCTCGACAAGCCTTGCTTGTATTCAGCTCGGGACGATCGGTACAAACGAAGAGCTTGCGCCCGTCCTCGCCTTCCTCAACCGCAAGTTGTCGAACGGAGCCTTGCCAAACCTGAAGGAGATCCTCCTCGACGACGCGTCGGCGCACAGTGTCATCTACAACCTTGGGAGATGGGCGTCGCCTCGTCGGATCCACCTCCGACAGCACACCATCTTCCGGATGCCGCTCGAACAGGATGCGATTACTCTCGGCCAGATCGATGACTGAGGGTCGCCTTGGTGCAGACCGAGCGATACAAAAGAGGTCAAGGGAGGTCAGAACGGAGCTTGCAGCTCTTGTAGCTCTTCTACGCTTGGAAACGCTTCTTTTGCTTGCAATCCGAGCGTGTCGAAAGCAGTTCCACCTTGCTTGTACTCTGTCTGCGTCCGCGATTGGTATGCTAAGGACCTCAGCCTCATGTCTGAGCATGATGACGCCATGATTTGCAGAAAGCAAGACCATCCAGAGCCTATAGCTCGAGCTGCGGCACGTCAAAGTTTACCTTCACGGCCGTGAAGGTAAAAAATTTCAACTCTGACTTTTTCTGCGCTGCAGACTCTGCTGCAGCTCTGTACGGCTGCTTTGGATGCTGCAGCTCTGCAAAAGATCCGTAGGGGAGTCATTGTGGAGATCTGTTGGAGGCTGATGCAAGTTCACCCCGTCCCACTTTGCGAAAAGCTACCGCCACTCGCAGCCTGCGGATTTGATCCGAGAGGGGTCATCTTTGCACGGTCACTCTGCTCGCCATAGGCACTTGCTTGCCCAGCTGCGTGCGCGGTCATGATGCTGTCTGTGCAGTGTTTGCGGGAATCATGCTCCTGACGGTCCCGAGCTCGGTACTCGTCGCGAATCTGTGCCAGTCCGCCTTTGTCCTCTCTTCGCAAGTGCAGCTTCAGACTCCGCTACCCAAAACAAGCTTGACAGTACATTGCGGCTACGGAGCAAGCTTTGATGCAGTCTCCGCCGAAAAAGAAACCCTCTGGCTCAAGCTGCCTTACGGCTCAACGGCGAGGACCGGGGTTGCGGCGCCACGAGGGTTCGCGGGCTGGTTGGTCCAGACCGTACGGCGCGTAGCGTCCTCCTTTGCGATACTGCTCGGGTTGATGATTGCGAGGCGGAGGCTGCAGCGGCGGAGGCGGAGGCGGAAGCGGAGGCGGAGGGTAGTAAGGGGACTGGTGCAGAACTGGCGGCATGTGCGGCGCGAAGAAAGGTGGTGCCTGCGGATAGTACGAGTACAAGGATGCGGGAGGAGGAGGGTAATGAATGGGCCTGCGTAATTGTGGCTGTACGTGGCAGAGTGCGGCGGAGGCGGAGGCGGAGGCGGAGGAAGCGGATTGCCGATTGGAGCTGACAGTCGCCATACGTCCGGGTCCTGACTCTTGTTGCTGTCGAGCCATTCCGATGGTACAGCGCTCTTGTCGAAGTACTCGCCCATTACCTCATTATCATACAACCTGGTTTGCAGGACGGACCGAGCTTTCTCGACTGCGTCCGGGTGACCTTGAATCTTCAGGCCTCGGTGAACAGCCCCGCGAGGGCCGGCGAGATCAATACCGACTGGCCTGCCAATCTGTTGCTGAACCTGGAGGCGAGTGTTCTTCAGGACGCTGCATCCTTCCGCGGTGAGGGCGGGAATGAGAGCAAGCGGGAGCGGGAAGACCACCTCCAAGCGAGGTTCAGCGCGCCGCCTTGGCTGCTGCTGAGGAGGCGAAGCGGAGCTGGACGCGGCCGGCGGGGAAGATGAAGCAGCTGCATTCGCAGAGACTGTCGCAGGACCAACTCCGCCACCTTGACGAGCACCTTGACGGCCGCCTTGATGAGCGCCTTGACGAGGGGCGTGACGAGGCTGCTGAACACCGCTGCGCCACTGACGATTCGGACCACAGCCAGGCATACTGCAGACAAAGCTATGAACGTCTCAGCGTCACTGTAAGGGCAGTCCGAGCTTTACCGGCCGCTTACATGGTGATGCGAGCCGAAGACAGTGCGAAGGCGTCCTCTCGGAGCGTTCGGAGCGTTGAGAAGCAGCTTGGTCGAGTCGGTCTTGACGCAAGGTAGACACAAATTGGTGTATTGACCTAGTCCGCAGGCGGCCGAGCACGTGGTAGAGCTTTTTTGCGGTGCAGTGAGGAGAACGATGCAAGGGGGAGCTTCGCGCGGGGCGTCTGACAAAGTGCGGCCTCACGTCTCTCCCGCTCTGCCTCACTTGCTCGCGCAAGAGCGGCATCGCTTTCAGTTCAAACTCTCGCGCGCTGATGCTTCCTGGACAGGTGAGGCCGTGTGGTTTGGCAAAAAGCTTGAACCAATCCCGCTCGATCGACAAGGTGTATACAAGCGAGGATCAGGTAGCGACCATCATGAAACTGGGAAGGTCATGTGTGCCTGTGCGCAAGAAACAGGCGCGCAGCTGTATGAAAGATCTCGGCTAAGGGCGTCTTTTTTAGAGGATCTGTGAAAAACGACGCCCTTGTTTGGCTCAGAGCCTCAGATAGCCCCCTGTCCCAGATCGCGATCGAGCCGGGCGATGTTGATTTGAACCCAAGTCGCCGTCCGGCAACCGGAGGTTAAAAAGCGACACCCGGCAATTCGAGAGAAATTCGACGTCGCCGCGCGCGTTCAACCGTCACTCGTCACGCCGCTTCTCCCGAGCTTGCCTCTGCTGCACAGCTCAGCAGCAATGGCCAGCTCGAGTGGCAAGAACTGGCTGCAGGATGCCTTGTCCGCAGACGCTGTCGCTTCAGAGGCTTTCTCGCCGAACGTGTTTGGAACGATTCGGCTCCTTCACGACGAGGCCAACACGGAATCCGACTCCTGGCCAGCCTCTATTCGGCAGGACATGGACTCACTCGCAGAAGATGTAATCGAGACAGACGGCTCAGGCTCGCTCTCGTCGGTTCTCAGGTGCGGCGTCTATTGCGTTCTTCCCCCTCCACTCGTTGACTCGGTCCCGGATCTGATCGAACATCTTTCGTAACTTGCGTTGTACAGCCGCTTTGAACAGGGCTTCAACCGCACTGTTCCGAGCAAACGAGTCTTCACAGTGCTCAAAGAATGGGAGGGAGGCGAACGTCGATTCACCTATTACACCCACGTCAAGCTGCCGTCTATCCAGTTCGACACGCTCGGCGTCGTGATCGACCTGATCGCAAGACACTTTGGCAGTCGCGTTCTGTCGTACCAGTGCGTGCTCTTTCTACTCATAGAGAAGGACGAGGGCTACATGCTTACATACGAGCCCTCCCACAGCTTGCCAGAGGACCAGCAACAACGGTGAGCCAGACTCTCAGACGCGTCTTTCGGATCTCATGTGCAGGAAACTGACTAGCTTGGTGCCGTAGGCTGCTCCTTGTTGGGCCAAAAGTCGGTCTGGTTGGTGCCATGCGCGCATACAAGCTGGTGCGTGATGCAGTCCTTGCGCCGGTGGAGATACCTACGCTGACCCATGCCAGTCTCTCAGGCGGTCAAACTCGTCCTCGAGCGCGTCCATCTTCCCGCGGAATGCTATCCGTTCCCGGATCCGCACGCCCTCGCATCGCTTGTCGGGCAGCTTCTCCTCGAGAACCTCAAGAAGCAGTTCGGCCAGAACAATATCGGAGACGGGACCGGTGCACACTACTTCGCCTTCGCCCGCCACGCACTCTTGTCCATCCCAAGAGAGCATGGAGGAGCAATGCTCGAGAACCTCGCGTGTGCGGCAGCGTACGCCGAGACGTTGAAGGCGATGTGCGGCTTCTCCGCGGGCTTGCCCGAAGTCGCGAAATGGCTCCGTGCCGCGTCCGCCGCTGTCGACACTGGCAAGTGTGTGCTCTCCAAGGTTGACGCGCGTATGCTGCCGCCAGACCTTGGCATGCTCGCCAATGCCCGCCACCGGCGCGACCGAGCGGCGTACCTGACCGCCTGCCACGATCGGACGATCAAGTGGCTCCCGCCATTGCCGGCCGGGAGTTCGTTCGAAAAGGCGACAGCTGTGCCTGTACAAGAATCTCGTATGGACGTAGACGAATCAGCAGCTTCTGATGCCCCCGAAGCCCGCGCCGCTCCCGAAGCCTCTGCTGCCTCCGAAGCCTTTGCTGCTCCCGATCCTGCTGCTGATCCTGCTGCTGCTGTTGCCTTTGCTGCTCCCGAAGCCCCTGCTGCCTCCGAAGCCCATGCTGCTCCCGAAGCCCGTGCTGCTCCCAATCATGCCGCTGCTCCTACCGTCCGTCCGACTCTCGTCGCGTCTTCTCGTCCGACCCCCGTCGCGGACCCTCTCGCACCTCTAAAGCTGAGCGTCTCGCGCTCATTCTTTCGGAGGTCGCGACAGAACGAGGCGCACAGGTATCTGAGCGAAATGAAGCAGGCGATGGCGCCTTTGATGCCGGCCACAGTCCGTCGCCTGAACCGCGCGACAGGATATCCGCTGAGCCGGACATTCTCATTTGATCAGCGCCTAATAGCGTCAACTCCTGACTTCTCGCCGTCGCTGCTGTTTGTCGATGACCAAAAGTTCCAGCAAGACGGCGCGGCAAAGACCGCCTTGTCGAGCGTGCTGCAAGAAATCAGCGGCGGCGGTGTTACCCTTACAATGGAGCAGATCAACAAGTTCAACGCAGCTCGGGACCGGCGGGCACAGAAAGCTCTCGGCGACGCGGTGGCGCTCGAAGGAACGCGAGTTGGGCCGGAGCGGACTGACTACGTCCATGGTCGGATCAGGCCGAACGAGCCGGCGCACCCGCTGCAGCCCGGCGATCACGTACTTGCACTGCACCTCACAACCTATGGAATTGACACTTGCTACTTCCATATTGCAGGTCGAGGCAAGCAAGGGACGAACTTCGCAGGCGGGAAGGCCGCATGGCGGCCAGACCAGCTCGCAGCTTGTCCCCCTCGTCTTGTGCATACCTACGAGGTCCTCGAATCTGCGTCAAAGCTCTGGCCAAACGCAACTCAAGGGAGGATGGTCTACATGGACTCTGACATCATGACCCGAGCGGTTGAGGAAGCGACGATGACCTCCAACGACGCTCAGGCGGATGCGTTCCAGTCGACACTGCCTTGCCTCGAAGCTCTGCCGAGCCCGCTCTCTGTGCTTTATCAGAGCTCGAACCGGATCTGGTTCATCCAATCGATCACGCCAACGTGGATCTCGGGCGCGGGTGACTGGAGCTGGGACAACAAGAAACCGGACGATGAGGCTGCACGGCAGCTTACGAAAGAGGAGAAGAACGCGTACTGGGACGCTCACGTTTTTGACGTGTCCCAGCTGTGCGTATTTGGAGTACCCGCCCTCTTTGTCCGCGGTTGGCGCGGAGGCAGGGACAGGCTTGTGCTGTTTGCCCCGCATCCTTGCTCGATCTCGCGATTTGTTGCGCAGACTGCGCTTCGGCTTGTCGAGTCTACAGCTGCTCTTGAGCGAGTCTACCTGACTGTGTTGACCCTGACGACGCAGACGCCGCAAAGCCAGCAGACCTTGATCAACTGGCTGGACATGCGTCGTCGTGGCGACTTTTCGACTGAGCTGCTTGACCGCTTTGGAGATGGACTGGTTGACTCAGCGCATGAAGACGCTGTCGACCTGAACTTCGGCTCGACGGACAACCCGATCGATCGGCACGCCGCGTTGCGCAACCTGCGCCGCCAAGAAATTCAGCTGAAAAGGGCTTTCCCGCGCGAGCGGTACTCTCAGCGCCTGCTCGATCTCTTGCGCGACTGGCTGCCGCAGGATTGGCTCGACACGCCTCCTTCGAGTCTGCCAGCAGGTGGCCAAGGTCCCCGCTCGCACCTGCGCGACGCGCTGTCGCTCTTTGCGCGACTTGGCCACACCGCTTTGGCAAAAAGTGAGGAGCGGCTAGCGGCAGACGCTCGGCAGAAAGGCTACGGTGACCGTTTCAACGTCGGGTTTCCGAACCCGCACGTAACGGCGTCCTCTCCTCCACTTGAAGTCGACCGCTGGCTTCTTGCAAAGGCTTACGCTTCCGCCGAGCGCAACGAGGCACTCCTTGCTCTCGGTCTTGACCCGGTAACGGCACAGACAAACTGGCGCTACCGGGCTTCTCTTGATCTTTACCGCGCCGCGCACAAGCAGGAGTTCAGTGGCCACCACCACTCGGCCAAAGCGGGCGTCAAGATGACCAAGGCGGGTGCAGAGCACGTATGGTCGGCCCATATCCCAGCCGACGATTGGCTCCGTCTGTTCGGCATGTGGAGGACTCCGCGGCCCAAAGAGGATCAGAGCCTAAAGCCGTACCGGCTCAAGTGGACGAGCGGTGCTGAGAAGGGCGGTATCGACCTCGGATGGAACTCATACTGCGACGACTGCGAAGAGTACGGTGGCTGCTTGCAGCAATGGACCAATGAGGACGTCTTCCTGCGTCTGCTCGATGAGTACGGGCCGGAGAAGATGGAATGGGTCCTCAAGGATACCATTGCTGCGCTTACAGAGCGTGAGTGGTGGGACTTGATCCCGGTCTACCGAAGCTTGCAAGCTCTCCTCGGCCGCCAGGAGAACTTCTAGGATTGTGTGTAGCGTACCTTGTTCTGAAGTAACCCAGAAGTGTGCTTGTCATCTAGCTTGGCTTGCGTCTGCGTTGGCTTTGCTGGCGTCTAAGTCTTATCTTGCGCCTTCCCTTGCGCTGACATCTTCTCTTGCTATATGTCAACGCTTTCTCTTCGAGGTCAGCGCGGCGTGACGAACCAGTACTCTGTCACTCCGACGCGAGGAACCAGAAACCCCGTGTAGCTGGCGTACGTCTACCCGTGTTTGCACCAACATGCATCAAGTAGTTCCCTTAGCTCAGAGGCAGTAGCGGGCGACTCCAGAAATGGAATTCATCGTCAGGTCGGGCGTTCAATCCGCTCAGGGGACTCATCTTTTTTGCAGACAATCTGTCTGCTCTCACACCTTTTGCAGGCCACTCCTGGATCCTATCGTCAGGCCGGGCGTTCAATCCGCTCAGGGGACTTTGGTACAGCAACTTCGCAAGAAGTGGCTTCTCTTTTTGCGTCGACGAGATGTGAAAAGGGGACCTCTTTTTTGCGCGCTCCCTACGCCTCGGACCTGCTTCGCTCGGGTCTAATCGGATGCGCAAGGCCTTTTTGAGTAGACTGAACTCAAGTCCGAGGTGCTAGCTGTGTCGTGAACAAGGCGCCTGCTCATCACAAGGGATCCGAGCGACTCCTGTTGGCCTTCTCACCCTGCGCAGCTCCTCGTCTGAGCCGCAAACTCTCCTGCGTGACTCGCCATGCAGAGGTTCTCAATCATGAACATTGTACAGAGCACTTGCGCTAGTCGCCAAAACCGGCTCCTTTTCAAGAAGCGACTGTCAAGCAGTCCTGACCGAGGTGCAGAGTGGCGCGCGCAACTTGCTGCTACCGCCGAGACGAGCATCACCGGCGCACTGTGTGCAGTGTTACTTTTTAACGCCAGTATCTGGGCGCCCGACCTTGCCAACCTTGCTAAAGACTTGTAAGAAGCTTGGCGGGGTCACCGCCCATGGCAATCACCCGCCCGCGGGCCAGATGTGGCGCAGACTTCTCTCCCAGAGTCTTCTGCAAGGCTAAGCAGCCTGGCATGCTCTTTACAGGTGCTTCCCTGTCTCAGAATGAAGACAGGTTGGTCAAGCCTGGCAGTTCAGAGCAGACAACCTAACTCACGCGGGAGGTTTCGGAGAGCGCCGCCAGGCAGCAGTCGACTCGCAGACCCAGTCGAACTGAAGCGAGCGACACAAACAACTGAATGTGACAAAGAAGGCGCGGGCAATGCGGCAGATGCAAATGCGGCAATTCTATACAGTGCAAAAGGGTGCGTCGTATACGCGCGGGAAGCAAAGGCTGTCTAGGACTCTTCCTCGGCGTCCGCCGTAGCCTCTGGATGGCCTTGTAAGATACGCTTCACAGCGGCGTCACGCTGTGAAGAATCGGCGAAGAGGGCCCGCAGGAGCCGGACGAGTTCCTGCGGTGTAAAGTCAAGGAGGAAACGGTTGTCGAACAGGAACATAAAGTCGGCCTGCAAGCGCTTGATAAAGTTAGCGGAGTGATCCAGTCTATTTGTACTTGAGGAGAGAGCTTGCCATGGAAGCCTCGAGGAGTTCGCTCAAGAAGGAGAACTTGTACCAGATCGGGACTTCGCGACCGACATTCGTCTGAAGGAGATGTATGATCAGTCAGCCCACATCATCCTGCTGGCCCAGCTCGTGTGCACGTACCTCGCTGCCGTCAAATAGACTTTCAAGCTCATGGAGCATCTTGGAGAGCCGATTGAGACGGATCGACTCCTCCTCTGAGATGTCGGTCTGCTCTTCGATCTCGTCCAAGACGCGGAGGAGGACCTCGTTCACGAGACCGCCGAGAGCGGTGTATAGTGCCGTCGGAGTCATGATTGGCTGCTCGGAGTGACCGGTCAGGGGCTGCCCTCGGTGATTCGCGGTGGGATACCTCCGACCTACCTTCCAAACAAGGGCAAGACGCTGCAGGATGTGCGTAACTTGCTGCAAAGCCCTTTCGCAAGCCGAGAATCGGTTCTCGTCCGAAGTCCGCAGGAAGCCGCCGGCCTCGTCTAGACTCTCCATGAGTGCCGCTTGTTGTATCGACTGTGTAGAGACGATAACGGCGATCAGCATGTCTCAGCCGTATAGAGTCGAGTAGACTTGGAGAGCGTACAATCTGCCTCTGTCGTGTGTCTCGGCCGAGCTGCCGCATGGATTGGATGGCGAGTTCCACGTCTCGCTTCTGGTCTTGAGAGACCTGGTCGGCATGCTTCGCGAGGGCTGCATCCCACAGTCGGTTGGCCTCCCGTCCGATCCATTCTGCATCGTTCGCAAATTGCATGGCGATGGCGGGCACGCTCGCGAGGAGATTCGAGTTATGCACCGATGCAGTCGCTCGATAAAGCGAAAGGATCGAGACGAAATGGCGCAGAAGCGGTTCAGAAGCCGGACCGAATTGCGGCAGGACGAAGCTGGGACAAAGACGGCATGGGTCAAAGGACGTTCAACGAGAAGGAGGCGGGGACACATACCTCGGAGAAGCGATTTCGAAAGCGGTGCTCAGAATTTCCTCCGCCATGGCGACAATCTCGCGCGATTGCCGGGAGACCATCATCTTCTCATGGCGGGCCATGTGTGCTTGTCTCTCTGCCGGTATCGACGGTGCATTCGGTGCGGGAGCCTCAGATTTGGTGCCAGGCGATCCTCGTAACTCGAGCGGTTCTGGCTTCGGTACCGCTTCTTCATCGTCCCATCGCCAGCTGTCAAGCGTCGCTTCTGGTGTACTCGCGGTCTGTCTCGGCGAGAGAGACCCGCGTGCAGAAGAGGGCGGCGAGCTCGCCTGCGCAAGAGCTCGTGGGATGGCGTCTGCAGGCGGTCTTGCGGGGTCGGGGTCCGTGACGAGCTGGTCGGCCTTCCGAGCCGAGGGATCGGGTGACGTCTCGGATCCTGGCGATAGATCGCGTACCTCGGGACTATCCGACTCCGTAGGCGTCGAATCCAAAGCTGCCCGAGAATCGTCATCGGCAACAGCTAGTTTCCTCGCGACCTCGTTCGGCTGCGAAGCCGTCAAGGCCTCCTCTGTAGTGAAATGTGGATCAACATCTGCTCAGCAAGGCATCGGTAAAGAGGGGAAGGCCCACCTGCGAAATCAGCGACCGCGTCGTCCGGCTCCAGTGGGTCCAAATCCCAAGGGTCTTCGGCCACGCTCTCGGCGAGAGGAGACGGATGCATCCCTTCCCCGATCTCGGATGGTCCTCGCGAGTTACTGTCGTTCGGATGTTCTTCGTTGACCAGGATCTGCGAAGAGTCGGCGACGATGTCGTGCTGGTGCTCGTCCTGGACAAGCTCCGCCACTGGGCACACGGACTCCTCCGTCCTTGTTGCGGTGGAGGAGTCCGTTAAGTGCAGCCGTTGCTCTGCCCCTGCGAAAGACGGTTCCGCGTTGTTGACCTCGTTGTTGCCTTCGACACGGGCGGCATCGATGGCAGCGGCGTCGCCTGCAGGCTTCGAGGATGTTGGCGCTGAAAGCTCCTCTTTCACAGCATGTTGCAGATCGGGGGCGCTGTAATCATCGTCCGACTGATCTGCGAGAGGCAAATTCGAAGCCGATGGCGAAAAGGTGTGCTGCTGCGGCTGAGCCACCGTTGCGGCGACCTCGATTCCGTCTCCAGCATGCGCATTATCGCCCGCGAGAAGTGGGCGATCGGCAACGTGCTGCACAGCCGATTCCTCGGGGATCGGGGGCCCGGCGGCCTCGTGAACGAAATCGGCGTCGGCGAGCGCCTCTGCTCCCGCTGTGTCGTCGTCGAAGTCCCAGTCCGCGACCTCGTCCTCCTGCATCGGAAGAGCTGTGGGCGGGGGAGAGAACGTGCGTTGCTGCGGGTGAGCTTCCTGTGACGGTAACAGGATCCCCGGAGCGACAGCCTCGGTAACGATAGGTCGCAGCGATTCATGCTGGACAGAGGAATCGTCCCGCGGCCACGGTCGAAGGTCTTCGTGCTGAACGACGGACTCCTCGCCGTATGGCGACTCTGGTACGGCAACCGGATCGTCGGCCTCCAAGATCTCAGCTCCAGCTGCCGTAGCCTCGGCGGCTTCAGAAAGGGCGTCGTCGGGCACTTCCGTTTCCTGGCCATCGCCGACAGAGTGGCCAGCGAAGCGATGAGCATCTCCGAAGACTGCCGGCGCGAGCTGGCCTTCGTGATCTTGCAGTCCGGAGATGCCCGAGTTTACGGTCGGAACCGCCGACACAGCTGATCCTCGACGGATAGGGGAGTCTCCGAAATGTTCGGCCGGAGTTTCGATGCCAGTCGAGTTTTTCGGCAGTTCGGACGGCTCCGCCGAGAACCCGTCTCGCTCGTATGCGTCACGACGGTCGTAGCCCTCAGCGGACGCTGGAGTGCTTTCCGGCTCTCCCGTCGGCTCCTCGAATGGCTCCCAAGCCATCGTCCTTGGCTGCTGCTCGGCTTGATGCTCGGTAAAGTCGGCAAAGTCGTCGAAGTCGGCTGGGGATGACTCGACGGGGTCGTGTTCTGTCGTACCGGGCGGGGTGATAGCGCCTTCCTCCTCGGCTCCCTCGACCAGCGTGTCGGCAACCGCCATATCCTGCTCCCACTCCTGCGCGGCTCGTCGGTCGCCGGCGAATTCTTCGACGTCCGTGAGCTCGTCGTGTCCATCTGTCCCCTCGGCGTCGAGAGCAGACGACTGCGCGGCTTGCGGCTCGTCTTCGATCAACTGCGCGTCCTCGAGCTTGGCTGCTGCGTAGTCGAGGAGGGGCACAACGTCAGGCGACTCGACCGCGCCCGGCACGAAGTCATCGCTGTGCGGTAGGGGCCGCGGTAAGGAGGGTGTCGACGAGGACGACAGCAGCGCTGCTTCTTCGCCGGGAAGGTCCTGATGTAGATGATCAGGAAACGCGCCGTGCAGATCCTGCGAGTATGCTGGTCAGCGCTCAAGGAAACGGCAATGTTTCCGAGCAAATTGCAGGCTCACGGTCGCAGGCGCCGTGAGTGCCGTCGCTGGTTCCGGCGGTGGCGGCGCACTCTTGTCCGCGGCGTCCAAGAGGCCCGCGTGGTGTTCCGCATGACCATCTTCCTGAGCTGTCGACGGTGCATGGTGATCGGCTGGGGTGAAAGCAGTGTGATCCGCCTGAGTAAGGCGCATCCGTCAGTCTCGTTTGCCACCGCGTGCGCCGCACTTTCTAAGGACTTGCCTCGGTATCTTCGACGAGGCTTTCGCTGTGAGCTAGCGGGTAGTCTGGCGATCCCGCTTTGCGCGGTTGAAGCCCAGTACCCTCGTCAGCCTGAGTCCGATCCAGCTCATTTTCGGCGGCGGAAGGAGAGGCGTCCGCCGGATCGACAGGTGGAGGTTCGAGATCCCAGGCATCATCGTCGCCTTCTTCATCGTCGAGACTTTCGCCCGTCGGTTCCGACGCGCCGAGAGGTTGTGACGCCGCATCCACCTCGAATGCCTCGAAGCTCTCAGAGGCCTCGGTCGCAGGCGTTTTTGCAGCCTCAGACACCGACGTAGACGGCAGCACTGTTGAGGGCGCTGACGGATTTGGCGCATCGGGGGTCTCCAAGCTGGAAGGCTCCAGATCGCCTCGATCGTCTCCAAAGCCCCATTCGTCTTCGCCGTCGGCGTCGTGATTCGCAAAGGCGTCTTCGTCATGCCGCTGCGAGTGATCCGGATTGTCGGAGATTGTCGATGCGGCGATTTCGTGTACAGCAGCGTCGCCAGCGAGGGCATCAAGGCTGAGTGTACGGGTCTTCGGAACGACTTTTTCCGCATCCGCCATTTCAGGAAATGCGGTCGGGTCGACGACAGCTGCAGCAACTCCGTCAGGTAAAGTCACCGAGGCTTGGTCGTTCTGAACGTTCGCGTCCTCCTCGTCGAAACCCCAAGCGTCGTCGCCTCCTTCCAGACTACCGTCGTCCAAGTCGACAGTCTCCAGCGAGGAGCGCGCAGGTTGGACAAGGCTCGGTGCAAATGTCAGCGAAGAAGGACGAGAACTTGACGTCGAGGGCTGCTGCGAGATCGTCGAAGAGATCGACGTATTGGCGGTATGGGCGAGAGGCTTTCGCATGTCGTCGGGCCGACTGGCACCCGCAGCTCCTTGATCCGGGGCAGAAGTAACGGTCGGAACAGGTGACGCAGGCGTCTCGGTCTCTTCCGATTCGGCTTCGAAGCCCCATGCGTCTTCCGTGTCGTCGGCGGCGAGAGCGATCTCGTCGTCACCAAAACCCCAGTCGTCAGCGCTGTGGCTACCGTCGTCGTCCATATCACCGAGGTCAGCTCCGCCTCGCAAGCGAAGTGCAGGCGCCATTATCAACTGCTCCAAGCTGCAACCGCCCCGCATGCGCATCGCCGGCTGGCTGTGAGGCTGGGCACCGTATTGGGCGTGGTGACCGTAGGGGGGCGCGTAACGCTGTGCCTCTGGTCCGAAGGCCGGAACGAAAGACTGCGCATTCTGCGCACCATGCGCGCGGACCTGTTCGACAGGCGGATTCGCCGTGTAGCTCGACGTGCTGGCCCCCGTGCTTTTCCCCGCGGACGAGAAGACACTCGCCGACCGACTGGAACCGCCGCTCAGAAGGCCTGCCAGGAGAGGGTCGTTCGCCGGGAGATAAGATGAATTGGATGGCGCGATCGAGGGAGGAAGGGCCATCGAAACGTAAGGGTTCATCACCGTTGGCGGCGGGGAAACGAAGCGTTGCTGGATGTGATTGGTAATTGGACCGCTTGAACGGTCCGAGGTTCCGCTGCGATTCGACCGACTTGAAGTCGTAAAGCCCGACCGAAGAGGAGCGAGAGTCGGCTTCGGCGACTCGGTCGAGGAACGCTGCGGAAGCGAGCGGGCGGGTAGGCTCGCTGACGGAGGCGTCTCGACCCGATGAGCGGAGGCATAGGCGTCCGGGACCGCATGACCGGCGGTCGCGGCGTTCGCTGATTGTGGCAGGCAACCCGGCCGATCCGGCGCGAACGCGCTGTACCCCACAAGGGAGCGTTTCGGCGGCTTGGTTCGAGGGGCGACGACGCTATGAGCACTTGTGCTCGCGCTTGCGCGCGGCGGAGGCGGTGGAGGCGGAGGCGCAGCAGCCGTGCCAGATCCAAGCGGAGGATGCGACGGTAACGCGCTTCCGGCAGGGGCGGCGGGCCCCTGAGTCGGAGGTGCGTAGGCGTACTGCTGGTTCTGCCCGCTGTGCGCGGTCTCTTCGGTCGAATGCGGCACGGCAGATGGGGCGTACGGATCAGAAAAGGTAGACGACGCTTGCGCAGACGGCGCGAATGCCTCGACGGGCGGAGGAGGTCCCGCAGGCGGTGAGAAAAAGTCGTCGTGCGTCGGAGTCGGGTAGGACTCGTAGGCGTACGGATCCTCAGCGAACGAGTCGTCGGCGTAAGGATCGTCGTCGATCGGCTGTTTGCCCAGAGGGTCAGTACCTGCCACCGTGTGCACGCCTTGAAAGTTGCCAAAGGGACTCACGAAGTACGCCGCATCGACTCCGTAGGCATCCGCCGGGCTCGCACCGTACGTATTCGCCACCTCTTGCTGCTGGGTCGAAGGAGGCGCCGTATGCGTCAAGGGCTCGGCATGTGACCGATCTCTTTCGGCGACACTCGGGTCTTCCGATGCGTAGGGTGTGAAAGGGGTCGGTACCTCCTCCGCCGGGAAAAGAGCCTCAAGTCGCGATGGAGCGTCGTCTTCGGGTAGAAGAGCATGCAAGGCTTCTCCCTCAGCTTCAGCTTCGAGAAGCCTCGCCTCGTCGGCAGGTATCGGCACGGTCTGCTCAGCGAAGTCCGCACGAGTGGCAGCCAATAAAGGACCCTGCTCGTCGTTGAAGCCGACTAAGCTGTCGTCGACAGTGGTCAATTCCGGCTCGACGCTTTCCTCCTTGATGTGATCGGGTGACGACGGACTGGCCACCTCGTGCGAGCCCGTCTCAAGCGCTCCTTCTGCCGGAATCCCGCCTGTGCGAGCTTCGGTCTGCGTCGACTCGGACGTCACAGCGTCGAAGGTTGCTTCGTGATCGGTGCTGCGCTGCGGCTGAGCCATATTTGCCTCGGTGAGCGGCGTGTTCCGACGGCTCGTCTCCTCCTCCGCGCCCACCTCGTCGTCGACCGTCGCACGATACTCGTGTGCTTGGACAACGTCTTGCGCCAGCGCGGCGTCGGCGGTCGTTTCGATCCCGGCGGCTGTCAGAGCTGGCGTCTCGAACGGCGCATACGAGTCCCCAGGGGAAGGCGCAGGAACGACGACAGCTTCCTCGTCGATCTTATGGGGAACGATCGTCGGAGCAGCGGATTCCACCTCGGCCAAAGGCGTGGCTGATTGAGGCGGCGCGGCCTCAGCGGCAGGCGGAAGTGCGGGATCGGACTGCGCGAGCGCAGACACATCACGATCGGTGGTGTCGGCAGGAAGCGAGTCCGTTACCGTTCCGAAGAGGTCGGAATCCGTCGAGCCGGAGATCTTGGTCGCGCCGAGCTTACTACGCTTAGCTGGAACGTCAGGCACGGCTCCCGGTGATGCAGGCACCGCGAGCTCGGCCGTTTTGAGCTGAGCTGGTGGCGGCACCGACTCTGGCGGGGGCGGCGGCGGGGGGCGAGGCCGGCAGATCCGGGGTCGGAGAGCCTCCTCCATCGTCATCTCGCGTTTTGCGCTCTTGGGTACGGTCTGCAGCGCCAGCTCGCGCGGGAGGCGCCTCTTTCCATCAAAACTTGGCTCCGTGCTGCGCTCGAGAGCGTCGAGTTGCGACCGATCGCCAGCAGCGGCAGCCGCGACAGCGGCTTCGTCTTCGGGATCAACGAGGCCCAGTCCGAGCAAGAGACCGAGCATCTCCTCCTCCTCTCGCACCTCAACGTCGACGACCTCGCCGGCGCCCCAGTCCCACGATTTGACCGAGTTGCGGACGCGCGCGAGAGCCGAATCGCCAACGTGCCTCGCCCAGTGATGCGGCACACGCGATGCCCACGACCTGATGACGCGCTGCTCTTCGACTTCGTGACCGTCTCGACGCAGTGACGCGGGCAGGAAGGCGAAGAGGCCGTGGGTCGGTAGGAAATCCGCTTCGAACGCCGTCGCTTTCGCCAGCACGGACGTATACGCATCGAGCGCAGACACCGAGGTGGGCAAGCTCGGCATTAAGTGCGCAGAAATGACGTGCGACTGAAGAGAAGGCGTGAGATGTGCGGTCAAGATGGCGGCTTGTTTCGAAGGGACCTCGTCCTTCGAATGCGAGAAGAGTGATGACTTGTCGGTCAGGAACGCGAGGAAAGTGGATAGGCCCTCGATCGCGTCGTCGCCTGATAAGGTACTCGTGCGTAAGAGGACTCGGTGCACGCCCGTGTCGGACGCCGCTGTGTCGAGGGTGAACTCGCATCTCGTTTTGGCGAAGGCTTTGTCCCCAGCGCGGGGTCCGTTGGCCTCGAGGAAAGGCGCGATGAAATGGCGCAAAATCTGCTTGGCGAGGCGAACGAGGATGGTTTCGCTTTGATCCTTGCGACCGGTAATGGCGGCGAGATCTTCGAGACCTCGAAGAAGCGTGCGCACTCCGAGCTCTGGACCGTTCGGAGCTGCCGAGACGCGCTCGCGAAAGACGAGCTGCGCCGTCTGGTTGTTGTCCTTGCTCGGCACCTCGATCTCGAAGCATGCTTCGACGGCGCTCTGGAGTGCGATTTCGAGCCGAGTCTCTTCGTCGGCCGCCCAGCGGATGAGCGTTTTCCACAACTCGGTCTGCTCGACCCACTCTTCTGCGCCGACCTCGACAGCGCGAGAGACGGACCGCAATTCTTGAACTGCCTTTGGCAGGTCGCCGGCCGTCGTTGCTTCGCTCAAATCTGCCACGGTCGAGTGGAAGGCCAGCAGGGCGGAGACGAGGACGACGGACGTTGTCGCCAAGAGGTGAGCGGCCGCGAGGGACTGCTGTGTCTCGAGATGGGACAGGAGCGGAGGCAAGAAGGCGTCCTAAAGAAGCCTTTATGTCAGCTTGAGAGCCTTTCGAGCCAGACGCGCGAAGCCGGAGCGGGACAACGTACCGGACCATCCATTTCCTCCTCGAGCGCTTTGAGCTCTTCCTCTTCATTTTTGAGCTGTTTCACGAGGGTGTCGCCCGTCCGGAGCTGCTCGGCAAAGTTGGACCATTGATCTTTGAGGAGAGCGAGCGTCCGGTCCTGTTGCGTTTCGAAGGATGTCAGCGGAGAGCAAGTCAACGACTCGCGACCGGAGCTCGTACGTACATCTGTCTTGGTGACCTCTGCCTTGATGCGCTCGTGCAAGCTGGCTGCGGGTCCCTTGGTGGTCGCATCGGACTCTGGCGTCGGCAATTCGATGACGGTGGACAGCGAACCGACGCCAATCTCGCTCAAGAACTCGTCGAGCGACGCCATATTGCTGTACGATCCACCGAGAGCTATGGCGGCGAGGCTTTGCGTCTCCCCACGTGTGTTCCTGCTCGCTGACGGAGGTTGTACGAGGCCGATGAGGTGGAAGCGCCGAGAACCGCGAGCCCTCGTCGACAGTACGAGCTGGGCCGGACGACGCAGAGACGGTCGCGTTCAGTTAAGAGACGCGAGCTATCGGCAAGCAGCCTAGGGATGAATCTAGGTGGCTGTCCGAGGCTAGCTAGCTTGGGCGAACTCGACGCCGCTCTCGGCGCGCCCCACCACCAGAGTCTTTGCGACAGCTTTCTTCTCCCTGCCCACCATCGACAAGCACGTATATGAGTGCGCTTACGCGATCCAACGCATTAGAAATACGACCGGGCATTACGACTTGAGGCCGGCGGCTGTATAATTACAAGGGACTGCGCACCCGCTCGATCGTCTTCACTACGGCGAGTCGTCAGCGACGCTATCGAGAAGCTTTTGTACGCTCAGCATGGCGTCCTGAGCGAAGTCGGCCAAGTTGACCGCCTTGCCCTTCCCGTCTTTGCCTGAGTCAAATACCTCTAGACTGAAGATTCCGCGGAAGCCCGTCTGGAGGACAGCCCGCGTAACCTTTTCCACCGGCAGATAGCCTTCGCCATACGGGATCGGGCGGTACGCGCCACTCCAGCGGCCGCGCGGGCGAAGCTCGTCGATGGTCTTGTCTTCCAGCGGCGGGTCGACCCGGTACGCGTCCGAGATCTGATAAAAGTAGATCTTGTCGCCCGGAATTGTCGCTGCCATCTCGTCCAGAGATTTCTGGAAGCGGCTGTCGCGCTCTTTGTCCGATCCTGCCGGGACCAGTCCGTCTTTCTTGGTCGGGTCGGCCCATTCCGCACCGGCGATTTGGAACGAGTCGGGGTTGTAACCAATGTTGTCGCGGTCTACCGCTTCGATGAGCTTCCACGCTTGCTTCCAAGTCGGCGCGTGCGTAGACCCTGCGGCGCCGATTGGAAAGGTTAGTTCCGAGGGGATCCGCCGCGAACGACTCGACTCACAACACCAGTTCTCGTAAGCGAGCTTGAAGCCCTCCCTCTTCAGGCGGTCGCAAAGCTTCTGCAAGTCGCTCACGAGCTTGTCCGCCGACGTGTCGATGTTCTCGGCGTCCGACGAGCCGACCTTGACGGGAGCCAAACCGTCAGTTCCGGTGGTCCGCTGCGAGGTAGCCTTTGACGCGTTCGAGAACCGACACACCTGCAAGGTATCGGTTCCGACAGCCTTCATGATACGGATCCATCCTTCGACTTGGTTCCACACGCCGTCCCATTCCTGACTTCCCTCCTTCCACCCTTCAAACTTGCCGAACGGCTGGAGGATGAACACTTTGAGGTTTTCCTGCTCAATCATCGGTCGAATCTCTTCCTCCGTGATCCGGCACAGTGTATCATAGTCGTCGTCTGCGACGTCTCTCCCCATCGAAGCCGACGCATGGGCGAGGAGGTCCGGGAACGAGAACTCGATGTGCGAGAATCCGGCGCGCGAAATGGCGCGGAGCCTGGTCGCCAGCGGGTCGGACGATTTGCCGAGGGAGCACGTTGCGTAACAGAGCGGGATGGTCGCGAGAGACTCGCGAGTCAACTCTGCTGGCATGTTCCGCGCGTTGCAACAGTTGCTGTAGTGGGGCCGCACGCGCGAGAGAAGGTCCATTCTCCGTCAGCATTCGTAGACCTGGTTCGGCACTCTCGCAGCACATCCTGACGTACATTATCCTTCTAGTGAAGCGACGAGGAGCAAGCCTGAAGCGGCCAGCATGCTGAGCGAGCAGCAGCGAAGTCCGAACCGAGGTGCGTCATCGCTCCATTTCGGATTCCGACACAATACGAGAGCTCGAAAGCGAAAGATGAGTTCACAAGCGCGCGACTCGAGCACATCGGTCAGTTGTGCATGTTTGACCGGCGACAATTCGGCGAACCGATATAAAGCGCGAAGTTCTCCTCCCCGGATCGATGAAAGAGCCCCGGGGTCTTTCGCTGCGGTCGACCTGATCGACTTACAAGTGCTGAAGCCAGTAGATCTGTATGTACTACGACAAGAAGCGAGATGATGCGCAGGAGAAGCAAGCGAGGGGCCGGATGCGAAACAGAGAAGCAAGGGGAGAGGAGGTAGAGGCTCTCTCAGGCGTCTAAGACTGGACGAGTGACGGCGAGGTATCGGCAATCCCCGCAGCCGAGGGAGGGAGCTTCTCTCCAGTAAGATGGGGTAGAGCTTCCAACTGCGCATAGTATCGAGTGCGGCGGCGGCGTTCGAGTCAGCAAGGTCTTCGTGGGCATCAAGAGCAGGCTCTCCGGCTCCTTACCTCGGCATTTTCGGTGGCAAAGATGACCGCGTTGTGTCGGTCGCCGGAGTAGTAGCCGCCCTGCGAAACAGACAAGTCAGCCTTGCGGCACTGTGTGCGCAGAGCCGATCACACGATGCTCACCTTATTGAAGAGCCGAATCGCGGGTGCGAGGCCAGCCAGAACGAGGGCGCGCACGTCCGAGTCGGAGATCTCGCCGTCCTTGTCGTTGCCAAGCTTTGGTAGCAAGGCTTTGATAGTGGCTGGCGAGTTGAGCGACTTTGGCAAAGGGTGGTAACGACCGGCGAGGAAGTCGATCGTGAGATGGACCTGCTGCGCGGACGACGTGAGACGGTACCAGTAGTGGCCCGCAGGCAGAGGTGGCAGCGACGTGTCCTCTTCGGAAGCGACGAGTTGCAACGCGCGCCTGGCGGCGAAGCCGGCAGAGGTGGAAGCAGTCGGACCCGGAGGATTCTCGTTACTTGTCCCTGCGGGAGGCGGCGTGTCTGGCGGAGTCGAAGGTGCCGTGAGAGCGCTCGCTGTCGGGAGGCTGCTAGCTTGGATTGCGGCAGTGCGGGCTGTTGGTGGAGGCGATCGCTTCTCGAAAATGCTCATCGCGCTCTGGCCTTCGAGAGCGCCGATCCAAGTGGTTGCCGAGCCAGGAGCGACGTCGTTCGTATCCGCCACGGTGTCGACCTGACCGCTTGCTGCGTCGAATTCGCGGAGCTCCCACAGCTCGCCGCCCAACTTGACGAGCCCAACCTGCTCGGACGGGCCATCGTTCTCCTTGTAGATTGCGAAAACCTTCATGAACAGCGCACGCTTGCCTAGCGATATTGGCGCAGACTCGTAATTGAGGGTACTGAAGGGGTTGCCGTTGCCGTCAAAGATGCGAACGAAATCTCCGGTCCAGATGAGCTCTGCACCGTAGTGAGCCGACTGGAACGCCCATGCCTTGAGCTGCTTCTCGCGCTCTTGTCGGTGGACAGGATCGCTCGGATCGACGGGCGTGAGGAAGCGTGAAGTCACCGAATAACGGTCGCTGCAGTCCCGGCGTCAGCGATACTCTTTGGCTAGTAATTCTCTACGACACTACTCACTTGAGGGCGAAGGTAGTAATGACATGAGCGGCGATCTGCATGGCCAAGCCGAGAGGTACGAGCGCATCATCGAGCGTGATCGGTTCGCCGCCATTGAGGACGTCGAAGAGCCTAGCATCTCGCTTGATCCGCTCGCCGTCCCAGATATGCTTGACTGCTTCGGCGTCTTGAAGCAGCTTCGGAAGCTCGGCGAACAAGGGCTGCAGAGGCTCATGCTGGAGCCACGGCAGGACTTGTTCCTCGCGAAGGAGGCGAAGGTCATCGCTGATCGCGAGCAGGCGTACGTTGAACCGAGTAGAAGCGGTCGTCGATAGGCGAGGTGGAGATCCAGCCTGCAAGGTTGTGCCGGCCGTTCCGATCGTATACGAAGCAGGGGCCCTGTCCTGCTCGCCTTCCGGGTAAGACCCGGGGGCCGTGCCGACGTCGCTCTCGTGGGCAGAGTTGTCGAGTACGGAAGCAGCCACCCGCGGCAGGACGTGCCCCTCGTTTCGGACTTCTCGACTCATGACGAGACCGGGCCAATGCCGGACGACCTTGCCCTTCAGAGCGCCCTTCGTGCCGATGAGGGGCCGGGGCAGCTCGGCCCAAACGAGCTCGGCGCGCCGCGGTGCAGAACAATGTTCGAGATCTTCGTCGCGCATGCGGTTCGTGAAGGATCCGCGGTAAGCTGGCCCGCTCTCGACCATGTCGATCTCGTCCTCGCTATCCGCCTGCGCATCGACGCCGTCCACACCGATCATCTCGGTATCGTCTGCGTCGCCGCGGGTCGCTTCCGAGCTCGACGCCGATTCCGACGAGATGCGTCTCTTCTTCTTCTTTTGGAGCCCATCGACGTTGTCGATTTCGCGCGCATTTCCTTTACCCTTGCGATTCGGATTGTCCTTGGCGTCTGCTCGCGAGTCGTCCTCCATCTGCCGCATGTGGCGACGCTTCGCCTTGTCGATCGCCATGGCGCTCGCGTTCGGGCCGAGCAGCCGCTCGCCGCCCGGGTCATTAAAGCTCGCGACGCGGGCGACATTGGCGTTCGGATTCGAATGCGACGAAGACGTGGAAGAAGGGCCGGACCCGCCACCGTTCCCAGCCGCGAGCGGTGACGGCTTGTAGGCATAGTTCGGCGGATTCTTCACGCGAGGGCCGGTCGTCGTCGACCACGCGTTCGGTGCCACGGGGCTGCTTGAGCGTGCAGGTGAAGCGGTCTGCTTGGTGGGCAGGTTGAGGATGCGATTGACGTCGCCTTGTTTCTGCTTTGAGCAGTACTTGCAGGCGCATTTCAGGTCGTCATTCGGCCCATGCTCGAGGAGCCAGTAGACGTGCGGCGTGAACTCGTTTGCCGTGCGAAACTTGGGCGTGGTCGGAGTACCTGAGTAAGTACGCAGGGTGTGCGAGAATACCAGTAGTGAGCAAGACGTCGCTGCGGGTTCAGAACGGCCATGCCCGACTCACCGAAGACATAGACGTCCGTGCGAGGCTTGCCGCTCGTGAACGTGTGATGAACGGTGAACAAATTGTGCTCAGGCAGATCTTCGACAATCCAGCTTTCTGTCGCACCTGCGATGGATTCGGGAGGACAGAAGTCAGGACAGGCGAGCTGCGACGCGCCACTTTCGAGGCCCGATGCCTCCCCCTGGCGGACAAGGCGACGTACTCTTGCGAAGTTTGAGCAGCTTGGATAGCTCGTCGCCGAGTTTCTCCCGGAACGACTTGTGGCGGCCGACATCCTTGGGTTGGCACTCGTACCAGTTTTCCCTCCCGTCGACCTTGTGGTTCGGTCTCCGCTCCTCGGCCGACGGCCACCTCGACTCGTCTGCGTCTGTTACGCCCGGGTGAATCCGAATGACGTGCGGATTCGAGCGCGAGTTGTTGGCGGAGCGGATCACGGTGTAATGCGGTTTCGGCGGGGGAACGTAGGCTCCCGCGCCTCCTCCTGCGCTCGCGCGAGGGAACCCGTGGGCTTTACGCTTCTTGGCGGGAGTGCCTGCGTAGGTTCCGAAGCTCGCGTTCGACGCTGCCGGCGAAGCGGACCTCTTCTTTTCTCCACGATACGCGAGCGTCGAAGGACCCGGTCCGGCTTGAGCGCCTCTTCCTGCTGTACCGTGACTGCCGCCATTGTCGAGAGCGTCGTCTTCTTCCAACTGGCCAAGCTCGTCGTCGTCGTCGTCGTCGTCGTCGTCTTGCATACGGTCGCCGTACAGTGAGCGGGACGAACTGGCGTCGACGCGAATATCGCCCGGCTGAGCGCCGTACAGGTTGCCGGCTGCGCTCATAGCGACATCTGTGCGAGTCTGACTCGAAGTAAAGCTGCGCTCTAGTCGTCTGTCTGTCTGTAGTCGGCGGTTCAAGTTCGAAGGCCGAATAAGACACAGCGAGGCGGGGCCGCTCGGCCTTTCCACTCCCTCTACAGCACTTCTTACGCCTCTGGAGGACTCGGACACCGATGCAAGCTACTCAAGATGAACAGCAAGTCCTGGCAGAGATCGCCAGGCTCGAACGTGAGCCAATCCTACAGATTCGCCCACTTTCGTCTCGTTTCCGCTGACCAAACTCGTACTTGCCGGCGCCTCGCCGCGTACAGGAGCAATCAACAGCCATAAAACAGGTGCAGAAGTGGCGTCGTATCCTGGTTATCGCGGCGGAAGGGGCCGCGGCGGTGGCTATCGAGGACGAGGCGGCGGTCGAGGTCGAGGTCGAGGAGGGGCTCCCGCCGCCAACTACCGCAATGCGACTTGGGTCGCGCCGGGTCTCGCAGCAGCAGCAGAATCTCCGTCCGCACCGAGCGGCGAAACGTCTGCGAACGCAGGCTCCACGAGCTCCAGTCGCGCTGCGTCCAAGTCACCGGAACCTTCGTCTCTTGCCGCCACTCTCGCTCAACCAGGACCCCCTCCGCCCGCGGCGAGAACACCGGCACCTGCTCCGTCATCGACGCGTGAAGTGACCATCGATGGCGTCGTCTTTGTGGCTGACCCGAGAGGCAACAAGCTCGTACGGAAACCGCAGCGTGAGTTTCGTTGATCGGTAGCCGTGACTAGGGCGCTGACATTCCGCTGTCGGCTTGCAGAAGACGAGAAAGCTGTCGAAATCTCAGTACCGACGGCGTCAAGTTCGACGCCGACAGACTCGCAAGTCGCATCGGGACCGTTGACGCCCCGCCGCCTCTCGCATCTCGGCACGACCTACATTCGCACCAAGACCGGCAATCTCGTCAGCCTCGCCTTTGCGAGAAAGCGCAAAGAACTCGCAGACGCGCGCAAGGCACACGAGGACCAGATGGACGCCAAACGAGACAGACTCGACAAGCTCGTCGGCGTCGTCAAAAACGTTCAAGGCGCGAGAAACGCCACGTCGGCCAGACGGGGAAGGGGACGAGGGTACGTGCTCCTGGTATTACTCGTCGTATGGCATGTTCGCTGACCTGACGCACGCACTTCCTGCAGCGGATACGGCCAGAGCGGAACCGCTCGGCGTGCACCGAGACCGAAATCGGACAAACTGTGCCGCTTCTTCCAGCGGACAGGTAAGTCTGCTAATCCTCTGACAAACTCGCACATGCCTGCTCACACCGCGAGCGCTCGCAGGTCAATGCTCGCGCGCCCACACCTGCCCTTACGTGCACGACTCGACCAAGATTGCCATTTGCCCCCTCTTCCTCCGCTCATCATGTCCTCGCACCGCCGCCCTTTGCCCTCTCTCGCATTCGCCGAATGCGCACCGCTCTCCGCACTGCGTGCACTTCCCCTCTTGCTCGCGCGGTACGGCGTGCCCGTATGCGCACGTGAAGGTCTCGGCCGACGCGGTTCCTTGTCGCGACTTCGTCGAGCTCGGATGGTGCGAGCGCGGTGAAGAGTGTGACAAGCGGCACGTCCGCGAGTGCTGGAGGTTCGCCGAGACGGGCAAATGCGAACAGGTGGGCTGCCGGGAGCCCCACGTCCTCCGGCGGACGCACACCGCGAGCGAGGAGGAGGATGCTGGTGAAGAGGACGATGCTTCGGCAGGAGATCAGGACACCGCCCGGCACAGCCTCGACGAAGATACCGACGAGGTGCTGGAAGACGTGATGGAGCGGACTGAAGCCGACCATGTGTTCGGACCTGGCGCGGGCTCGGAGGCGAGGAAGCGTTCGCGTCGAGATTCGACATCCGACGGCCCTATGGGTATTTCGGGAGCGGCTGGCCGGCGCCTTAAACGGGTCAAGGACGAGAACGAGGCGGCTGCCAAGGCTCCACGACGGGTATTTGCGGGACAGGATGACTTTGTCACGCTTGCGGTACCGCTGTCGGACGAAGAAGGCGACACGGGAGATACGGGAGATGCTGAAGGTGACGAAGTCAGCGATGACGACGGTTCAAGCGTCGATTCGGACGACCTAGAGGACAGCGAGTCTGAAGACGAGGTGCTCCATGCGTTGCTCCCGTCACAGCCCGATGCCGCTTTAGACGCGCATACCTCTGCGACTCTTGCGAAGCAGCAGAGTGGAGCAGACGGCGTCCTTGACGATGATGCACTGGACTATGGAGATGATTAGCCCGCGCGCTTGCTGATTTTCGCCTTTTCACCATCAAGTAAGGCTGCCTCCCCCGGTCCTCGCTGCTCATGCGAGACATACATTGTCCTCTTGCCGTGACTCATCAGAGCCTCGGCTTTGGACCGAATATGAGCTGAACGTTCCACTGCAATGTCAACAGTCGCACGATCCTCTTGGCTCTCATCGCAGTTCTCTCTGCTTTCTTGATTGCTTGCGAGTCCTCTACTCCGTAGTCTTGAAAGCGTTCCCGGCCGTAAACTGTGTACAGGATCGGTGCGCGACGGCTCACGCGAGGATTCTATCTACTCGTCCCGCCAATGGAGCAGAATCTTTTTCCCGCGTCCTTCCTCGATGCGCTTCATGACACCGCTCATCTTCTCCGCGACTTCGGCGTCCGATCCTCCCAATTCGACGACTTCGGTCTCGGGCTCCTTCAGCTTGCCCTGCGCGACGAGCTCGGCGAGAGATCTCATCATTGTCTGCCGCTCCTGCGGGTGGGTTTGCGTCCAATTCGACAGCCAGAAGCCAGTCCTGTGGGGCCCGCCATCGACTTTCACCGATCAGCACTCTAGGGCTGCAGAGTTGACGTGAACATCAGGCAGGACTGACGAGGTAAGCTTGCGGAAGATGAAGAGCGAAGGCGGCAAAGCGAGGGCCGTCTTGGCCATGCCGCCGTAAGTCACTGAAGCAACAGAGGAAGCAAGGTCAAAAGTGGCCAAACGCGCGGACTCAGTCAAGCTGCTTACCCAGTTTACCCTCCATCGACATCAGCTTGGCCATTTCAGCTGTCTCTTTTCCCCCGACGCAGTTGAGCGCGAGGCGCATCTCGCCGTCGCGTCCGATCCATTCTTTTACTTTTGCGCGCGTGTTGTTTTCCCGCGAGAGAAATTCGTCGTAGGTCAGGACATGATCGGCCCCGAGCGAATGCAAGTACGACTTGAGCTCAACGACGGATGGTCTGCACGAAGTCGAGACGACTGCAGTCAGAGCAACCACATCACCAGATTACAATGGTGGAGGAAGGAGCAATTCTCACCGGTCCCTGACGAGATTGATGGTTCCGACGCCCCATTCCCGCGCGAGCTGAATGACTGCCTGTCCGACCGCGCTATTGGCGCCGTTCTGGATCACCCATTGCTTCTTCTTGCCCTTTGTCGCCGCATCAGGACGCTCCGGATTCAGCGGTATGTAATCGGACAGCATGCGCCAAGCAGTCGGAGGGTTGATCGCGAGGGTGGCGGCCTGGCGGAAGCTGAGCTCGGCATCGCTAGGCAAGGGGATCAGCGCGGTATGCGGGAAATTGGCGTGAGATTGCCAAGTGCCTGCAACCGGAGCAGCGTCAGGTCCCAGATGCGCTCCTGCGCGAGGACAGATGGTTTTCGTACCGAGTTGAGGTGCGCCCATGACGACTGCGGGTTCCCGGCGACGACTTCGGTCAGCCTGGTCTGCCGTGCATCGGTAAGAATGATCGTAGACGCACCTCTGTCTCCGATCTTGAGCCTTTCTTCTACTGTACCGTCCTCCTCGAAGCCTTCGACAGTTGCAACTCCCTCGTTACCCATGATGCTGAGCGGTTCGGGTCCGATGTCCTCTCGCACTTGCGGCTTCGATGGGTAGACGCCCTGGATCACATTCTGCAGTAACAGATGCCGATGTCAGTCCCGCAGTCGAGACGAGGTCGACATGGCAAGTGGGGCAGGCCCCAGGCGTACGATATCGGCCGGGTCTGCGCGTGTAGCTGCCGGTCAGCGGGGGTCTTCCGTTCACCTCCTCGATTCCATGGACTGACTGATTGCTCCGAGCTCGAAGCGGAGGCGGACCTGTCCCTTTTCGAGTTTGGCGAGGCGATACCGGTGCGACTTGAGGACTTGGGTCGGATCGCCATGTTCAGCAAAGACGACAGCACGCGAGTCGACCGGTCCTGTCGAGCCGGCACCGAGCCTGCAAGACGTAGCGAAGCCGCGAATGCTATTCCGAGTCGATGAGAGCATTTCGGGGGCGGAAGGGAGAGGAGCGGGGTTCGGCTGCAGTGCGCGCAGCGGGGTTGCGAGCCTGCAGTACGTTCGGCCGCGAAACTCGCGCGTGAATACAGCGCTCGGGGAAGTGTCTATGTAAGTGACCGGAAAAAGGATGAGGTGTGGCCGGACGAAGAGCTCCTCCAGGCAAGCTGGCACACTGTTGAGGAGTCGGGCAAAAAAGAAGCAGGTCACGACGAGATTCGAACTCGTGAGGGCAGAGCCCAGGAGCATGCAACTGGTAGTAGTAAACTCCCCCGATAAACCACTACGGGACATGACCTTTTCGTTGGTGCGGCGATTTTACACGTGGTACATAAACGTATCAGGAAAGACAAGCAATGCCCACCGCCTTTGCCGGTGTGCGTGAATAGCATGAATAGGTCTCGCCAGTTCAGTACCCTTGATCAGAGCTGTGAGGACACTGTGCCGCCGCAGCAACGCGCCATAGAGCCGCTGCCCCCCAAGCGAGGTTGTCTGCTCCGAGTGGCCAGGCTTGACCAACCTGTCTTAACCGTGAGACAGGGAAACACCCGTAAAGAGCATGCCAGGCTGCTCAGGCTTGCAGGAGACTCCGGGAGAGAAGTCTGCGCCACATCTAGCGCACGGGCGGGTGATTGCCGTGGGCGGTGACCCCGCCAAGCTTCTTACAAGTCTTTAGCAAGGTTGGCAAGGTCGGGCGCCCAGATACTGGCGGCCAGAAGCAACACTGCACACAGCGCGCCAGTGATGCTCGTCTCAGCGATAGCAGCAAGTTGCGTGCGACTCTGCACCTCGATCAGGACTGCGTGACAGTTGCTTCTTGAAAAGTAGCCGGTTTCAGAGACCGGCGCAAGCTCTCCAAGCAATGTGCACAATTGAGAGCGTGGCGAGTCACCCGGGAGAGTTTGCGGCTCAGACAAGGAGTTGGCAGGGTGAGAAGGCCAACATGAGTCGCTCGGATCCCTTGATGATTGAGCTGACACCTTGTCCAAGACAGCGAGCACCTCGGACTTGACTCTACTCTGCTTAAAAAGGCCTTGCGCATCGTTCTAGACCCGAGCGAAGCAGGTCCGAGGCGTAGGGAGCGCGCAAAAAAGAGGTCCCCTTTTCACACCTCGTCGACGCAAAAAGAGAAGCCACTTCTTGCGAAGTTGCTGTACCAAAGTCCCCTGAGCGGATTGAACGCCCGTCCTGACGATAGGATCCAGGAGTGGCCTGCAAAAGGTGTGAGAGCAGACAGATTGTCTGCAAAAAAGATAAGTCCCCTGAGCGGATTGAACGCCCGACCTGA
This sequence comes from Rhodotorula glutinis, assembly GCA_037974285.1. Classification (NCBI taxonomy): domain Eukaryota; kingdom Fungi; phylum Basidiomycota; class Microbotryomycetes; order Sporidiobolales; family Sporidiobolaceae; genus Rhodotorula; species Rhodotorula glutinis. Next base: position 315,260 of record JBBPFV010000009.1, on the reverse strand, counting down.
CGATGAATTCCATTTCTGGAGTCGCCCGCTACTGCCTCTGAGCTAAGGGAACTACTTGATGCATGTTGGTGCAAACACGGGTAGACGTACGCCAGCTACACGGGGTTTCTGGTTCCTCGCGTCGGAGTGACAGAGTACTGGTTCGTCACGCCGCGCTGACCTCGAAGAGAAAGCGTTGACATATAGCAAGAGAAGATGTCAGCGCAAGGGAAGGCGCAAGATAAGACTTAGACGCCAGCAAAGCCAACGCAGACGCAAGCCAAGCTAGATGACAAGCACACTTCTGGGTTACTTCAGAACAAGGTACGCTACACACAATCCTAGAAGTTCTCCTGGCGGCCGAGGAGAGCTTGCAAGCTTCGGTAGACCGGGATCAAGTCCCACCACTCACGCTCTGTAAGCGCAGCAATGGTATCCTTGAGGACCCATTCCATCTTCTCCGGCCCGTACTCATCGAGCAGACGCAGGAAGACGTCCTCATTGGTCCATTGCTGCAAGCAGCCACCGTACTCTTCGCAGTCGTCGCAGTATGAGTTCCATCCGAGGTCGATACCGCCCTTCTCAGCACCGCTCGTCCACTTGAGCCGGTACGGCTTTAGGCTCTGATCCTCTTTGGGCCGCGGAGTCCTCCACATGCCGAACAGACGGAGCCAATCGTCGGCTGGGATATGGGCCGACCATACGTGCTCTGCACCCGCCTTGGTCATCTTGACGCCCGCTTTGGCCGAGTGGTGGTGGCCACTGAACTCCTGCTTGTGCGCGGCGCGGTAAAGATCAAGAGAAGCCCGGTAGCGCCAGTTTGTCTGTGCCGTTACCGGGTCAAGACCGAGAGCAAGGAGTGCCTCGTTGCGCTCGGCGGAAGCGTAAGCCTTTGCAAGAAGCCAGCGGTCGACTTCAAGTGGAGGAGAGGACGCCGTTACGTGCGGGTTCGGAAATCCGACGTTGAAACGGTCACCGTAGCCTTTCTGCCGAGCGTCTGCCGCTAGCCGCTCCTCACTTTTTGCCAAAGCGGTGTGGCCAAGTCGCGCAAAGAGCGACAGCGCGTCGCGCAGGTGCGAGCGGGGACCTTGGCCACCTGCTGGCAGACTCGAAGGAGGCGTGTCGAGCCAATCCTGCGGCAGCCAGTCGCGCAAGAGATCGAGCAGGCGCTGAGAGTACCGCTCGCGCGGGAAAGCCCTTTTCAGCTGAATTTCTTGGCGGCGCAGGTTGCGCAACGCGGCGTGCCGATCGATCGGGTTGTCCGTCGAGCCGAAGTTCAGGTCGACAGCGTCTTCATGCGCTGAGTCAACCAGTCCATCTCCAAAGCGGTCAAGCAGCTCAGTCGAAAAGTCGCCACGACGACGCATGTCCAGCCAGTTGATCAAGGTCTGCTGGCTTTGCGGCGTCTGCGTCGTCAGGGTCAACACAGTCAGGTAGACTCGCTCAAGAGCAGCTGTAGACTCGACAAGCCGAAGCGCAGTCTGCGCAACAAATCGCGAGATCGAGCAAGGATGCGGGGCAAACAGCACAAGCCTGTCCCTGCCTCCGCGCCAACCGCGGACAAAGAGGGCGGGTACTCCAAATACGCACAGCTGGGACACGTCAAAAACGTGAGCGTCCCAGTACGCGTTCTTCTCCTCTTTCGTAAGCTGCCGTGCAGCCTCATCGTCCGGTTTCTTGTTGTCCCAGCTCCAGTCACCCGCGCCCGAGATCCACGTTGGCGTGATCGATTGGATGAACCAGATCCGGTTCGAGCTCTGATAAAGCACAGAGAGCGGGCTCGGCAGAGCTTCGAGGCAAGGCAGTGTCGACTGGAACGCATCCGCCTGAGCGTCGTTGGAGGTCATCGTCGCTTCCTCAACCGCTCGGGTCATGATGTCAGAGTCCATGTAGACCATCCTCCCTTGAGTTGCGTTTGGCCAGAGCTTTGACGCAGATTCGAGGACCTCGTAGGTATGCACAAGACGAGGGGGACAAGCTGCGAGCTGGTCTGGCCGCCATGCGGCCTTCCCGCCTGCGAAGTTCGTCCCTTGCTTGCCTCGACCTGCAATATGGAAGTAGCAAGTGTCAATTCCATAGGTTGTGAGGTGCAGTGCAAGTACGTGATCGCCGGGCTGCAGCGGGTGCGCCGGCTCGTTCGGCCTGATCCGACCATGGACGTAGTCAGTCCGCTCCGGCCCAACTCGCGTTCCTTCGAGCGCCACCGCGTCGCCGAGAGCTTTCTGTGCCCGCCGGTCCCGAGCTGCGTTGAACTTGTTGATCTGCTCCATTGTAAGGGTAACACCGCCGCCGCTGATTTCTTGCAGCACGCTCGACAAGGCGGTCTTTGCCGCGCCGTCTTGCTGGAACTTTTGGTCATCGACAAACAGCAGCGACGGCGAGAAGTCAGGAGTTGACGCTATTAGGCGCTGATCAAATGAGAATGTCCGGCTCAGCGGATATCCTGTCGCGCGGTTCAGGCGACGGACTGTGGCCGGCATCAAAGGCGCCATCGCCTGCTTCATTTCGCTCAGATACCTGTGCGCCTCGTTCTGTCGCGACCTCCGAAAGAATGAGCGCGAGACGCTCAGCTTTAGAGGTGCGAGAGGGTCCGCGACGGGGGTCGGACGAGAAGACGCGACGAGAGTCGGACGGACGGTAGGAGCAGCGGCATGATTGGGAGCAGCACGGGCTTCGGGAGCAGCATGGGCTTCGGAGGCAGCAGGGGCTTCGGGAGCAGCAAAGGCAACAGCAGCAGCAGGATCAGCAGCAGGATCGGGAGCAGCAAAGGCTTCGGAGGCAGCAGAGGCTTCGGGAGCGGCGCGGGCTTCGGGGGCATCAGAAGCTGCTGATTCGTCTACGTCCATACGAGATTCTTGTACAGGCACAGCTGTCGCCTTTTCGAACGAACTCCCGGCCGGCAATGGCGGGAGCCACTTGATCGTCCGATCGTGGCAGGCGGTCAGGTACGCCGCTCGGTCGCGCCGGTGGCGGGCATTGGCGAGCATGCCAAGGTCTGGCGGCAGCATACGCGCGTCAACCTTGGAGAGCACACACTTGCCAGTGTCGACAGCGGCGGACGCGGCACGGAGCCATTTCGCGACTTCGGGCAAGCCCGCGGAGAAGCCGCACATCGCCTTCAACGTCTCGGCGTACGCTGCCGCACACGCGAGGTTCTCGAGCATTGCTCCTCCATGCTCTCTTGGGATGGACAAGAGTGCGTGGCGGGCGAAGGCGAAGTAGTGTGCACCGGTCCCGTCTCCGATATTGTTCTGGCCGAACTGCTTCTTGAGGTTCTCGAGGAGAAGCTGCCCGACAAGCGATGCGAGGGCGTGCGGATCCGGGAACGGATAGCATTCCGCGGGAAGATGGACGCGCTCGAGGACGAGTTTGACCGCCTGAGAGACTGGCATGGGTCAGCGTAGGTATCTCCACCGGCGCAAGGACTGCATCACGCACCAGCTTGTATGCGCGCATGGCACCAACCAGACCGACTTTTGGCCCAACAAGGAGCAGCCTACGGCACCAAGCTAGTCAGTTTCCTGCACATGAGATCCGAAAGACGCGTCTGAGAGTCTGGCTCACCGTTGTTGCTGGTCCTCTGGCAAGCTGTGGGAGGGCTCGTATGTAAGCATGTAGCCCTCGTCCTTCTCTATGAGTAGAAAGAGCACGCACTGGTACGACAGAACGCGACTGCCAAAGTGTCTTGCGATCAGGTCGATCACGACGCCGAGCGTGTCGAACTGGATAGACGGCAGCTTGACGTGGGTGTAATAGGTGAATCGACGTTCGCCTCCCTCCCATTCTTTGAGCACTGTGAAGACTCGTTTGCTCGGAACAGTGCGGTTGAAGCCCTGTTCAAAGCGGCTGTACAACGCAAGTTACGAAAGATGTTCGATCAGATCCGGGACCGAGTCAACGAGTGGAGGGGGAAGAACGCAATAGACGCCGCACCTGAGAACCGACGAGAGCGAGCCTGAGCCGTCTGTCTCGATTACATCTTCTGCGAGTGAGTCCATGTCCCTGCCGAATAGAGGCTGGCCAGGAGTCGGATTCCGTGTTGGCCTCGTCGTGAAGGAGCCGAATCGTTCCAAACACGTTCGGCGAGAAAGCCTCTGAAGCGACAGCGTCTGCGGACAAGGCATCCTGCAGCCAGTTCTTGCCACTCGAGCTGGCCATTGCTGCTGAGCTGTGCAGCAGAGGCAAGCTCGGGAGAAGCGGCGTGACGAGTGACGGTTGAACGCGCGCGGCGACGTCGAATTTCTCTCGAATTGCCGGGTGTCGCTTTTTAACCTCCGGTTGCCGGACGGCGACTTGGGTTCAAATCAACATCGCCCGGCTCGATCGCGATCTGGGACAGGGGGCTATCTGAGGCTCTGAGCCAAACAAGGGCGTCGTTTTTCACAGATCCTCTAAAAAAGACGCCCTTAGCCGAGATCTTTCATACAGCTGCGCGCCTGTTTCTTGCGCACAGGCACACATGACCTTCCCAGTTTCATGATGGTCGCTACCTGATCCTCGCTTGTATACACCTTGTCGATCGAGCGGGATTGGTTCAAGCTTTTTGCCAAACCACACGGCCTCACCTGTCCAGGAAGCATCAGCGCGCGAGAGTTTGAACTGAAAGCGATGCCGCTCTTGCGCGAGCAAGTGAGGCAGAGCGGGAGAGACGTGAGGCCGCACTTTGTCAGACGCCCCGCGCGAAGCTCCCCCTTGCATCGTTCTCCTCACTGCACCGCAAAAAAGCTCTACCACGTGCTCGGCCGCCTGCGGACTAGGTCAATACACCAATTTGTGTCTACCTTGCGTCAAGACCGACTCGACCAAGCTGCTTCTCAACGCTCCGAACGCTCCGAGAGGACGCCTTCGCACTGTCTTCGGCTCGCATCACCATGTAAGCGGCCGGTAAAGCTCGGACTGCCCTTACAGTGACGCTGAGACGTTCATAGCTTTGTCTGCAGTATGCCTGGCTGTGGTCCGAATCGTCAGTGGCGCAGCGGTGTTCAGCAGCCTCGTCACGCCCCTCGTCAAGGCGCTCATCAAGGCGGCCGTCAAGGTGCTCGTCAAGGTGGCGGAGTTGGTCCTGCGACAGTCTCTGCGAATGCAGCTGCTTCATCTTCCCCGCCGGCCGCGTCCAGCTCCGCTTCGCCTCCTCAGCAGCAGCCAAGGCGGCGCGCTGAACCTCGCTTGGAGGTGGTCTTCCCGCTCCCGCTTGCTCTCATTCCCGCCCTCACCGCGGAAGGATGCAGCGTCCTGAAGAACACTCGCCTCCAGGTTCAGCAACAGATTGGCAGGCCAGTCGGTATTGATCTCGCCGGCCCTCGCGGGGCTGTTCACCGAGGCCTGAAGATTCAAGGTCACCCGGACGCAGTCGAGAAAGCTCGGTCCGTCCTGCAAACCAGGTTGTATGATAATGAGGTAATGGGCGAGTACTTCGACAAGAGCGCTGTACCATCGGAATGGCTCGACAGCAACAAGAGTCAGGACCCGGACGTATGGCGACTGTCAGCTCCAATCGGCAATCCGCTTCCTCCGCCTCCGCCTCCGCCTCCGCCGCACTCTGCCACGTACAGCCACAATTACGCAGGCCCATTCATTACCCTCCTCCTCCCGCATCCTTGTACTCGTACTATCCGCAGGCACCACCTTTCTTCGCGCCGCACATGCCGCCAGTTCTGCACCAGTCCCCTTACTACCCTCCGCCTCCGCTTCCGCCTCCGCCTCCGCCGCTGCAGCCTCCGCCTCGCAATCATCAACCCGAGCAGTATCGCAAAGGAGGACGCTACGCGCCGTACGGTCTGGACCAACCAGCCCGCGAACCCTCGTGGCGCCGCAACCCCGGTCCTCGCCGTTGAGCCGTAAGGCAGCTTGAGCCAGAGGGTTTCTTTTTCGGCGGAGACTGCATCAAAGCTTGCTCCGTAGCCGCAATGTACTGTCAAGCTTGTTTTGGGTAGCGGAGTCTGAAGCTGCACTTGCGAAGAGAGGACAAAGGCGGACTGGCACAGATTCGCGACGAGTACCGAGCTCGGGACCGTCAGGAGCATGATTCCCGCAAACACTGCACAGACAGCATCATGACCGCGCACGCAGCTGGGCAAGCAAGTGCCTATGGCGAGCAGAGTGACCGTGCAAAGATGACCCCTCTCGGATCAAATCCGCAGGCTGCGAGTGGCGGTAGCTTTTCGCAAAGTGGGACGGGGTGAACTTGCATCAGCCTCCAACAGATCTCCACAATGACTCCCCTACGGATCTTTTGCAGAGCTGCAGCATCCAAAGCAGCCGTACAGAGCTGCAGCAGAGTCTGCAGCGCAGAAAAAGTCAGAGTTGAAATTTTTTACCTTCACGGCCGTGAAGGTAAACTTTGACGTGCCGCAGCTCGAGCTATAGGCTCTGGATGGTCTTGCTTTCTGCAAATCATGGCGTCATCATGCTCAGACATGAGGCTGAGGACCTTAGCATACCAATCGCGGACGCAGACAGAGTACAAGCAAGGTGGAACTGCTTTCGACACGCTCGGATTGCAAGCAAAAGAAGCGTTTCCAAGCGTAGAAGAGCTACAAGAGCTGCAAGCTCCGTTCTGACCTCCCTTGACCTCTTTTGTATCGCTCGGTCTGCACCAAGGCGACCCTCAGTCATCGATCTGGCCGAGAGTAATCGCATCCTGTTCGAGCGGCATCCGGAAGATGGTGTGCTGTCGGAGGTGGATCCGACGAGGCGACGCCCATCTCCCAAGGTTGTAGATGACACTGTGCGCCGACGCGTCGTCGAGGAGGATCTCCTTCAGGTTTGGCAAGGCTCCGTTCGACAACTTGCGGTTGAGGAAGGCGAGGACGGGCGCAAGCTCTTCGTTTGTACCGATCGTCCCGAGCTGAATACAAGCAAGGCTTGTCGAGCGAGAAATCAGCAGCTTGAGGACGGAGCAAAGGCTGGTACCACGGCCTTGTGCGTTGCCGATGAAGACACACTCGAGCACGGGGAGGGAGATGCGCAAGGTCGAGGAGTTGTCGAGCTGAAGCTGGGCCTTGATACGGAGCTCAGTGAGCTTACTGCTGACGTGGCAGAGGAGGTCCGCGAGATCGGCGCCAGTAATCGGGTACGCCTCGAGGCTGAGCGTACGGAGAGCCGAAAAGTCGGTAGGGCGCAGGCTCGACAAGAATGGTTTGAGGCTGTACTGGACAGAGATGACAAGGGAGGTGAGGGACCGGAGAGCGCCGAAGGTCGAGAGCAGGCTGTGCGTCTGCGCGAGATCCGGTCGCGGCTGGTTGCCGGCGTCGTCGTTGATGCGAATGACGGCAGTTGCGATCGACGGGTTGGCTGAGATAATCTGCTCGGTGGCAGTGAAGAGGTCGACGGTGACCGAGTCAGACAGGGAGAGCCCTGCGGAGGTTGCGCGGGCGATCGAAGTGTTCATGTCGTCATAGTGTAGTTCGAACTCGACTAGGCGAGTGCAATTCTTGCTGATGGCGGCGAGACCTTCCAGAACGAACGCACGGCCCGGTGGATTTGTGTGCGAGCTTGAGACCGGGTCTGAGTCGAGGCTCTCGATGTTGATCTGCATCGAGGTGAGGCCGGGCATTAGGTGGATCCAGTCGGGCCACCCGTGCTCCTCGATGTCTCCGACGGGGAACACGACGACCTTTGCTTCGGCAGGTGGACCGATCAGAGCCATAGTCGTCTGGAAGTCGCAGTAGATGTCGGTGTCGACAATGAGGCGTTCGATCTGGGCAACGGGGAGCGGGCGCCCGAGGGAGCGGTACGCGGCCGATTCTCGGGCGTACTCGCCCAACCAGACGGGGTCGTGGCTGAACTCGCTCGGGACAGAGTTTGTGATGGTCAAGACCTGTACCCGATGTGATTCCGAGTCAGCGACATTGTCCCCCAACCGTGTCCGAGATCGTGGGGCTCAGCGCTTGAGTAGCCGGTCTGAGGAGGCGGGCGAGTCGGCGGCAGGTCGAGCGGAGTGCATCCGCGCTCAAGGGTACATCGGCATATGCTGGCGCATCAACAGCGGACTTGTAGCGATAGCTCGACCAGTTCGTGTCGGTCAGGAGGACTTGGTGGATGCTGATGAGCAACTCGTCGGGCAAGCGGAGGATGAATGCAGTCGGAAGCTGGAAGCGCGCTTGTTGCGATGGTGAGGCTCGTTCTCCCATGTTGCTCAGATGACTTTGCTGGCCGCGAGCGTGCAAGCTGTGAAGCAGCGGACGAGGGAGGCAGGCAGGAACCACGGCAACTTGGCCAAGAAGGAAGTGGCTCTCGCAAGTCGCAACTCGCAACTTGTAACTCGTTGAATGTGTTTACTTGCTCTGCTCCTTCTGCGGTCAGCTCTGCTTTGCAATAACGGTCCATGCGCTGCTCGGCGAGATATTCAAATTTTCAGTCGGTGCCCCTGTCTTGCCGAACTTTTGTCATTTCTGTCGGAGAACGGCAGGTCAGCGGTCTCGGGTCATCAGCCAATCACAAGCGGTCGTGAGAGGCTGTCCGGAGAAGGTCGAGCACACACTTGGAGGACACGCTCACACACGCTCGATCGTTCTATGTTCTGGGACAGCTGTACGCACAGTGTCAGTGCAAAGCAAGCTTGAGCCGGTCGAGTCGCCCGCTCTACCACTGAGCTAAGGGAACATCTTCCACGGAAAAAGAGCAAAGTTTAAGCGTACACAAATAGCCCGCCTATATGCTCCTTAACGATGCCTCGGACTCGAGTCTGTCTGCTTCTAGGGGACGCGCCGACCTTCAAAGTACCTGCTCAAATCAAGTCCGAGGTTGTCCCAGGTTGTCCAAAGCCGTGACGCCAGTCTGAAGGGGTCGAGGTGTCCGCCGTACTCTTTTCAAGAATCCGGCTTTGCCGTTGTCGCTCTTCTCCTGTTCCCTGTCCGACTCGTATCTCGCCTCCATTGTCTTGATGTAACCTGACTCTCTGAGCGGGACGACACTCTTACCGAGCCCTACCCGCTCGAGCCCCTTTGTTCAACATTCCGAGCCGGTCCTTGTTTGCCTGGTAGAACTTGGAAGGTCGCCTCCCTTCTCTTCAGGTCATCAGTGCCGCCTTCTGGAACCCCATTGTCAAATAACTCGCTCTCATGACCCGAGAGAAGAGTCACCACGTTCTACGCTGCGCTAGTTTGCCCGTGCGCAAGACTTGACCTTCTCGCGAGCAGTACGCCTTGCACACGCCTTCCGCCGAGTTCGCAACTTTCCCGGCTCGTCTTGCAGACTAGGCTTCCGCACGTGTGTAGCTGAAGCCTCGGGAGATAACCCAGCGGTATACCGCAGCCTAAGATGGTGCTGCCGCCGCCTTCCTATTGCGACGCCACGCCCGATGACGCCGACTTTTCACGTGCTCGCAAAGGACGCTACGGGCCTACGGTGAAGCACTGCAGGGGCTGCTCAATTGGCTCGTGTGTTGCGCGTGCTTGCTCTCCGAACGGACGTGCCGCGCGTAATTTGTGTAACTTCCCCGAGGCAACTGATATCCTCCCGGACTGCGTGCGTGCCTGCCGTTCCGCACGAAGTCGAGTTGCCCCCAGGGTGCACAGCGGCAATCCGCCCTCCAAAGCTCCTCGTTGGAGGTATCCCACGCGCCGAGTCGGACGACGAGACAGCCAACGCCACTTCAGTCTTGCTGCGTGTGATCCGACAGCGCGGCTTTCAGAAGCCCGGCCCTTAAGTTTGCGCCTCTCGCTAAGCGCAACCCGCCGGATACCTCGGACGAGCTCGAGAAGGCGCCGTGTCTTATCCAGAAGCGCGAGCTGCTCAGGCTTTCCGTCTCTTCGGACTGCGAGCGAAGCATGCCAGGTAACCTTTGCCCAGGGACCTCGCTCCGTCAGGCGCGCACGAGTGAGAGCAGAGCTTGAACTCGACAGCCTGGAGACCTTGCAGCTTCACCTCGAGCACCGTCTCTTGCCAGCCTCGCGCACACTCGGTAGCCGCAACACCGGTCCTCCTGGATGCGCGAGATCGAGTTGCAACACAGTGCGGAGAGCGACACAGTACAACAACAGACAAAGGCAGGACATGATTCAGAACATCTTGAGCGGGTGGTAGCGGGGCAGCGTCTCGCGGAGGTACTCCCAGTGCTTGATAAAGAGGGCGCGGCTTTGCCCGCTGCCCTCCTCGCCGGCCTTGCGACGTCGGTTCTCGCCGCCAAAGACATGCGTATAATCCGGCAGGCGATCGACAGCTGTTGACCGCATGCTTGAAGCTGCAGATGCCGGGCCGCTCGCCTCCTGCGCGCTTCGCTGGTCCGAAGCTGCCTCCTCTTGGGATCGCGCCGACTGAGAAGGTTTTGCTCCTCCAAGCGGTTCTAGCTCTGACGAGTCGCGTGCATCACTCGAGGGTTCGGCATGAGCGAAAGGCGAGGAGAATGGGTCGGCTTGGACGAGGCAACCGGCTCCGACGACGCAGTGATTACCGATCTGGACGGACGAGATGATGCGCGACCGGATGCCGAATGTGTTCCAAGACCCGATAGACTGCGCTTCAATGCCTGTCGACGAGGTCGAGAGAGAGAGAGATCAGCACGCAGAACGGCTGAGCGTGAACGAGCGAGAGCCGACGTACGGCACCCGACCTCGAACAGGTTGTTGTCGCCGATGACCATCGGTTCCTTGTTCCGGTTGACGATCACGGCGTTCTCCTCGACAATGTTGTTCTCGCCAAAGATGATGGGGCCGGAGACTGCGAGGATCGTACACCTCGGTTGCAGGATCGTGCCTGCGCAGAAACAGGTATGGATGAGCTCCTCCTGCGTGCCGACTCGTACAGCACAACCAAAGTGTCGCACCTGCTCCGAGCATTATTTCGCCGCGCAAGTCGCAATCTGCAACGACGACTGACTTTGCGCCGACCTTGAAGGCGTCGACTCTGCAAGGGAGGGGAAAGGGTCAACCAACTCTACAGACGGACTCGGCGAGACTGTCGACACGCACATGTCTGACGGCATTTCCGCGCAGTCAATCTCGACATGAACGCTGCGCGACGGGGCAGCTGTCGGCGAGTGGTGACACTGTAAAGGTCTCGTCGTCCGTTGGCCTTGGGCGGTTCGCAGCAGTCGCCGTCCTTTCCACTCTCCCTGCACAGCTTCTTAGACTAGGCGATAGACAGCTCTGCCGACAGTTAACTGCTCCCGACTGCGCGTTACCAAGCCTGTGTGCGACCCCTTCAACACCCGGACACGCTCGGCATTCTCTTTGACATCTGAAACCCTTTGCGCGATCAAACTTTCTCCCGTCGACTCTCTTCGCACCGGCAAAAGGGCAGCGATGGCAACTCCAGACCGCAAATTCGAAGTCGGCAACGACTACAAGATGTACGCCCGCCCTGCTCGAGGTCTCGCTGCAGCTGCCAGCCAGACGCGTCGCTCGAGGCGGTGCAGGAAGGGAACGCCGCGACACGACCTCTACAGGCGCTGACACCGGATCGTGTTCCATTCTGACAGCGTCGACGTGATCGGAGAAGGCGCATACGGCGTCGTCTGGTGCGTCCGAGCGAATTCAAACCGACGCTGCCGCTTCCATGGCTAATCCGGTGATTCCCTTCCTTGCGGAAAACCAGCTCGGCGATCCACGCGCCAACGCAAAGCAAAGTCGCGATCAAAGTGAGCTCACCGTATAGTGTCAGAGGACGAAGCGTCACTCACCTACTCCCGGACTCGCAGCGCATCACGCCGTTCGATCACTCGAGTGCGTCGGCTGCCGAACCGCGGCTTCCGCTTCGGCCACGACGTAGCTGACTCAGGGGTTCTCTCCCGCGCCCGACCACAGTGTTCTGCTTGCGGACACTACGCGAGATCAAGCTGCTCAGGTGGTTCAACCACGAAAACATCATCTCGATCCTCGACATTATCAAGCCGACTTCGCTCGAGTCGTTCTCCGAAGTCTACCTCATCCAGGCAAGTCGACCCGCGCTTCCGCATGAGAACAGTCTTGCCGCGGGAGCTGACCTCGTAACGGCGCTCTTGATTGAGCAGGAACTCATGGAGACCGACCTGCACCGTGTCATCCGCAGCCAGGAGCTTTCCGATGACCAGTCAGTCCCAACTCCTTCCCCTCGCCCTGAGCGCGTGTCCGATGACTAACGCATCTCCTCGTCCCACAGCTGCCAATACTTTCTCTAGTGCGCTCGATCGCGGAGTTAAAGCGGCGTTGTCAGATACTGATCGAGACCGTCTCCCGTGCAGCCAAACCCTGCGTGGTCTGAAGGCGCTCCACTCGGCTGCGTACGTCGTCGTTGCTGCGCAGTCATTTCTCGATGCTCCTGGCTGACATATCAGTGTCTCGCTCGAACAGCGTCCTCCACCGCGACCTCAAGCCGTCGAATCTGCTCCTGAACGCCAACTGCGACCTCAAGATCTGCGACTTTGGGTGCGGAACCGTGCCATATCAGGAGGTTCCCGGTTGAGTATCACTGACACCTTGAGCGACGAATAGACTCGCAAGGTCGGCCATGTCGAGCGAGACCGAGGCAGTCGGTTTCATGACCGAGTGCGTCGGTTGCCTGCGGAATTGCCCGAGACGCGATCGACACTGACGCGCTCGCATGCTTCCCAGATATGTCGCAACGCGATGGTACCGTGCGCCGGAGATTATGCTCACGTGAGTGCGCAGTTTACCTTTGTATCCTACGACGGGCTCGGGAGGCTGACGGGAGGAAATCGCTGACGTTCCGCCTTCGCATCGCAGCTTCAAAGAGTATACCTTCGCGATTGATGTCTGTGAGCATGTATTCTCGCTCGAGACTTCGGCTGAATTGCAAAACTGACTCTCGAGTCCCCCAGGGTCGGTCGGCTGCATTCTCGCCGAAATGCTCAACGGGAAGCCGCTGTTCCCCGGGAGGGATTGTGAGCTCACAGCGGCTACCTCCATCCGTGCTTGTCAGGTGCTGACACATCTCACTATGTCGCAGACCATCACCAGCTCACGCTCATCCTCGGGATTCTCGGCACCCCGTCCCTGCAAGACTTTTACGCGATCGGGTCACAACGCAGCCGCGACTACCTCCGCGCGCTGCCGTATCAAGAGAAGAAGCCGTTCCAGACGCTGTACCCGAATGCGAACCCGCTCGCGATCGACTTGCTCGAGCGGTGCTTGACGTTCAACCCGGCGAAACGCATCAGCGTTGTCGACGCTCTCAGTCATCGTGCGTCCTCCTTTTCCGCCGCTCCATGCAAGCGAGTGCATGCTTATACTGCCTGGTGTTTACAGCGTACCTTGAGCCGTATCACGACCCGACCGACGAGCCCACGGCGCCCGTCCTGCGTGAGTTCGGCTTAGTACGGATCATACGCGGGCGCAATTGACCGAAGTCCCTGTGCAGCTCCATCTTTCTTTGCCTTCGATCAGCAACAGCTCTCTCGCGAGCAACTCAAGGGTGAGCTGCGGGAAACTGCGACCTCGTTTCCCACCGGAGCATGCTAATCGCCTCCCCTTCCAACAGTGCTGATCCATGACGAGATCACCGCACCGCCACCTCAACACTAGACACTCGCTTCGCCTGCCTCGACTCCTGCCCTGCAGTCCGTCCGGCCTGCTCCAAGTGCATTCCTGTATCTTTGCTTCCCCTCGCATGTCATCAACTCGCACTTCCCGTCCTCTCTCGCATCATGCTCGGTAGTTCAGCTGGCTGCAATCACCTTGCGCATCATTGACACGCAAAGCCTGACCGTAATCAAGCCTGTTCCCATAAAGCCTCGCTACGCCAAAGTCGTAACCGAACGCGGTCCAGCACGATCTCGAACCCATCGCCTTCACTCCCGCCGACGTTGCCTCGGCCCTCTGCCGGTTTCCAGCTTGCAGACGGATCCCACCTTCGCCAACCCCATGAGTCTTTGACCTGTTTCGTGCGCACGCCCCGTCAGCAAATCAATAGCTCGAGACCGAGAGCATCGCCTCGGAAGACGCACGTCTGGCTTTTTGTGAGGTGCAGTAACGCACAGCCACTTTGCGCGTTTACTGAGCTCGGTCAAGAGTGCCCAGAGCTCTGATGATGATTCGACGAGGTGCAGCGCAAACGAGATGATGACAAGGTCGTACGGCTCGACTTGGTCGTCCGAGTCGGACGGTGGCGCATCGGACGAGCCTGGAGGAGGAAGGCGACCCGCTGCAACGTCGGCAAAGGAGGTTTCGAGGCAAGGGAGGCCGGTTCGGGCTCGATAGGCGGGGGAGGTGAAGGGGTCGGTGGCGGTGATTGACAGCTTTGGGGCCGGTATCTCGCTCGATGCTGCGCCACCTCGAGGTGGTGGTCTGACCACAGCGCGTGCGGGGAACGACCGGCCGGGCGGAATGAAAGGCGGCCGGGATGTTGTCGGCGGTATTGGCGGGGCAGGCGCGGCGGCATCCGAGGCTGCGGCCACAGTCGATTGCGCCTCGGACGCAGTTTGAGGTCCATCGCTCGTATACGCGGAACCGGGCGTAGATTGCGGCCATCTAGACTGTCTCCACGTCAGGAGCGCCTGGTCATGGTGCGTCAGCCCGGCTGCTCTGAGTTGCGCGTCTCGCCGTGCGAAAGCGAGCACGCACCTCGGTCGCTTCTCCTGACCCGGCGGCGAGGTCAAGGATCTTGATCTCTGTCGGTTTCTCCGCTGCGACGTAGCGGTCCATCAAAGTTGCGAGGACGCGCTTGAGACCCGGGTAATGCGGATTTCGGTCTGTCCGGGTGAGCAGTAGTCAGTTACTTGAGTTCGGTTCAACATGGCGTACCAGCCCGACATGGGCTCACATGATTCCTGTACGATCTTGTAGTACTCCTCGACGCCGTGCGAGTTATAGTTGTTCCTCATCGAATTCGAGAGGTTCCCCGTCACCGTGCCTGCTTGTGCGGGCTTCATGGTTGCCTGCGCGTTCCCGCCTCCGGCGCAGCGCTCTACGAGGTCGTTTCGAGTGTATCCCTCTGCACCAGCAGCCGCTTCAGACCGTGCAGTCGCGAGTCTATGACCAGTTGAGCGAGCGGAGATGATGAGAATTTGCGCGCTACGACCAGAGCTCCGTTCGGGCGTAGCTGAGATGCCAATCGAAGGCTGAAACTGTCGTGCTTGTACTGCGCTCGTTACGAGCGAGATCGCAGCTCTATAGCGGGTACAGCAAGAGGTGAAAAGTCCGCGAGAGGGAGCACCGCCTTGATTCGATCACTCTCGACGTCTGCTCTCGCTCTAACAGCTCATCGGCAGCTCCATTCCACTTTGATCGAGCTCATCACGATATTGAAACAATGGCGCCGACTCATCCGCCCGGCTGCCAGTGCGGGGACGTGGATGCGCACGTCCTCTTGGAAGGCGAACTCGCGCACTTGTACCAGCACATTGACCGCGACAACGTGATCGCGCTCAATGCCGAAGATGGCAAGGAAGGGAAAATCGTCATCCGGCCGTGGGACGAGCGGAATCAGGACGACGAGTGGCTCGAATCGGATGCCGACGAGCAGCTGATCCTGCACATCCCCTTCACGGGAAACATCAAACGTTAGCAGACTCGTTTGGAGCAGTACAACGTGAACTGGATGTACTGAAGTAGCCCCTTCCACCAGTGCGATCCATACTGATCAAGTCCGGACCGGCCGGCTTCACGCCAGATACAATGAGGGTGGCAAGTCCGGCTCCGTCCACCCGCGGTCAGCCTTTTGTAGCTGCGGTTTGCTAACCTGACGGCGAAACTTGTAGTATGCGAATCAGCTGCTCGACTTTGACGAAGCGACGTCGCTCGACGCTACGCAGACTTTCGAGGTGCCCGTCACCAAGGACGTTGTCGAGTTTGCCGTCAGGTGCGTCGTCGCCGCCCCCATCGTGGCAAGCTCACGCTCGCAGGATTTCCAACGACTGAATGTTCCGAATTGTAGGCCCGCCAAGTTCCCCTCCGTCCGGTCGCTCACGCTTTTCTTCCCTACCAATCACGGTGAGGAGACAACCCGCATCTCCTATATCGGCTTTAAAGGGGAATTCTCCGAGTTCACTGTATGCATTTCTCGATTTGTATTCGTAGCAGACACGAGATGAAGCCGAACTGACGCTAGTCTGGCCTGTAGCGCGACCCCATCATCACTGTCTACGAAGCACAAGCGAACCCGGCCGACCACGCCAAGATTCCCGGACTCGGCTTCCAGCAAGGGTCTGACATCGGCGCCAGCGGATACGGCCACAAGTAGCGGATGACCGCGTCCCCTCGAGCCTTTCTTCGCTTGATCTCGCAAGGTGGTGCATGAGCCTCCGCAACCGTTCCGGCTCGCCTGTGAACGCATCTTCGTAACATTGTAGCACATGTGTACATGGTCATCCCGCAAGAGAAAACAAAAACTGGCCTCAGACAGCGTAGATGCCTGCCTTGATTGCCGCCGCCCGTTCTCGCGGGTAGTCGTTGACCCAGTACGAACCATGCGGGAAGACGTACGCCGCCTTTGATTCCTCAAACATGCCGATCGAGTAACCCTCAGTCGGGTCCGATGGAATCTGTAAACGTTTGCATGGAGTCAGCACGGGGGAAGGGAGAATAATGGAATCTAGCGTAGCGAAACGCACGTTGTAGTATCCTCGCGAGTTGATTGTCGGCGGGTTCGTGAAGTGCTCGTGCAGGTGGTCAACATACCTACACGGCGCGGATGTGATCAGTCTACGGTGAGCTGGTTTGAGACCTGAGTGGGCGGGGGCTCACTCGAGGACGTTGCGCTCCTTCGTCCCGGACACGCAAAGGTAGTCGATGATCGACACTGCAGCAGGTCCGCGTCAGCCAAGGGGTCTGAAAGCTAGAGTCGAGAACCGAACTGACAATGCACGACGTAGTTGGTCAAGCCGACGCCGCCAGCGTGCGGGCAAACCGGAACACCCATCTTGGCCGACATGAGCAAGACCGCGAGGATCTCGTTGATTCCCGCAAGGCGGCACGAGTCGATCTGGCAGACGTCAATGGCTTCAGCGGCGAGGAGCTGCTTAAAGCACATCCGGTTGTGCGCGTGCTCGCCCGTAGCTGTGACAATCTGTCGTTAATCAAGGGACTCGACCGGCGGCAGACCGGACACGACGTACCGACACCGATGCCGTGCGGCTTGAGCTGCTTGCGAATGGACGCGTGACCAAGGATGTCATCCTTCCGAGAAAAGCGGGTTAGCACTGCGAGCGTCGATGCGAACTATGAGACTACACTCACGGGAGCTGTTGGCTCTTCGATGAACCAGGGCTTGGCGTCTTCGAGCTGACTGACGTACTCGACGGCCTCCTGGACGCTGTCGACGCGAGAGCCTCGTCAGCGTGCCGTACTGTTGAGAGCAGACGGCCCACTCAGCTTCAAGAACTCACTCCCAGACCTGGTTCGAGTCGATCATGAGCACCGAGCCTGTCGGACCGGCGTTTTTGCCGACCAAACTCTCCGGAGACGGCGTCGGGCGACCAGCGCATTCCTTCGGGTCGTCGATGATCGACCGGATCAGGGCGAGTCGTCGCTGATCCATCTTGACGTCCGCGCCGACCTTCATCTGATGAGGAGCGATTCTGATGAGCTCCAGTACAGTCAGGACCGATCGCGGATGATCCGGCGCACCTTAAAGTGGTTGAACCCCTGCGCAATAGCCTCGCGAGTGAGGCGAGCGACCTTCTCATCCGGGTATCCGAACCTGTGAGCGTCACCTATCAGTGCGCAACTCGCCACCATGAAAACGGTTCTCGCTGCTTCGATACGCACCAGCCGACCGAAGTCGTGTACGCAGGGTAGCCCTCTGACTTGAGCTTGGCTAGCCGTTCCGCCTTGCCTGCCTCCTTCTCCTTGAGCAATTCAAGCGCCTCCGCTGGCGTGATCATGTCGGTGATGTCTGAAGGGTAGGAACAGCGTCAGCGCAAAGTGTACACCTTCGCGAAAGCGAGCGAGCAGAAATCCCTCACATCGGAAAGTCGTCGCCGCGACGAATTCTTCCGGCGTAAACTCGGAAACCAGCTGCCAAAGCGGCTTTTGCTCGTGACGTGCCCACCTGTTGGAAAGGTCTGAGTCAGTGACAGAGGCCCCACTGAAGAGAGGGTGCCGAGGTGAGAGCTCACATGTCCCAAGCGGCGTTGACGACAGCAGCGGTGGCAATGTCTGCATCTCTGGAAGTCAGCCTGCTGCTCTCTGGGCATGGGGACTGTTCGACATCGCCTCGACGCACGGATGACTCCCTTTTCCGGTCCCTGCAGATATCGAAAGACAGTCAGTCTCCGTACGGTAGTCTGGCAAGGTGTGCCCACGGCGAAACTGGGGGACTCACGATCCAGCGCAGTTGAGGATCGCCGAGCAGGAAATTCCACATCTTGCCCATTCCCGCCGCCGAGAACAGGTCGGCGGTCTTCCAGCCGACGAGACGGGACGCAACTTCCGAAACGGCAGCGCAAACGACTGTGAGAGAGTGCCTCTGTCAGCGCGGTCTTCAAGTGCGCCTGAGAGAGTGCGTCAATGCTCACTGTCGTTGCCGCGACCGATCGTGAAGGTCAGACCGTAGCTGAGGCGCGAACGAGTGGGAAGTCAGCGACTGAACTCCGACGCGACGGGCATCGAAATCAAGCCCTTCGAACATGCAGCGCCGCAGAATACGTAGCAGGATACTCACCCGACCTGGCCGTCGTTCGTCTTGAGGGTAACGTAAGCAGCCGAGTCTGTTGATTCGCGAGATGGACCGTCAGCTCGATCTGCGGTTGACGCGACGTAGACGACCAGCCGGCAGCTTGCCAAAAAACTCACAATCGCACGACTTTTGCATAGCATCCGTTCCATCTCCCGTTAAAGATGTCGGGAACCGGAGATCCTCGACGAGGTAGCTTTCGATCTGCAGGGAGGCCGAAGCGGCGGTGGACGAGTTTGGGTCAGCATATCGCTCCGAAGGCATGCCGGTTCCTGTGCGCTACCAAGGGGGAACCTTGCGGCTGTTTGTCGTACGCGAGCGCAACGAGATTCTCCTTCGATAGACAGGTCTCCCCCACGAGAAGGAGCAACCGAGGATTTGCGAGGCAGTTCAAGCCGATCCTGCCGCGGTCGCCGCAATCGCTGTTTGAGGAAGCGGAGAATCGCCGAAAGATGTGTCGAACAGCCCCGTCAAGTCGCAAAAGGGAGGAGAAGCACCGGTGGGATCGGTGTACGAGCAGCGGAGGGAGGGGGCTCCAGACGGGACGGTAGTCGGTCCGAAGGGATCAGCGCAGCTTACGGTTGATTCTGCAGTCATGGCGTGGGGCATCGAGGGAATTCTTGTGCTAGACAGGAAGATGGAAAGGAAGGAACGGAAGCAGTGAGACGAAGCGAGTTTCCAGGTGAGAAGGGCGACGGGCGGCGGCAACGGCGGTCCGCTCGCCCGCTCCCGCGACAACGCCGGAGCCGCTCTTGCCGAAACCTACTGTCACGTGTCGACACATCCGGATTCCTTGGACCGCAGTATAGAAGTGCAAGTCTCTATGATTGCGCATCGCAATTGATTCTGTTGCCGAGATATTCAGCGCCCACGAATACCCGCTGGCTCACATGTTTCGCGGCCGCTTATCCGCCAACGTCGATCCCTCATCCGCAGCCCCGGCGCGCTTCCCCCAACCGCTGTCCTGCTGACGCTGGCTCGCATCGTAGGGCTGCGCACTCTCGCCATCGTCGCCGGCCCGGCCTCCTCTGCTGGACCCCGAGAAATCCGACCTCCCTCCTCGTCCCCTAGTACCGCCTCTGGCCGTTCCGCCCATCGAGTAGCCTCCTCCTCCTCTGCCCGAATCTCCACCAAACCCACCACGTCCTCTCATTCCACCACGCCCGCGCCCCCGTCCTCGACTCGCAGCGAACCGCGCCTCTTCTGCCGCGCGCCTCGACGCTTCGGCTTGTTCCGCCGTCGGCTTGTCGAGGACCTCGACTTTGCCGAGCGCGACTTGTTGGTCAAGTGTCGCGCGAGGCCAGACTTCGAAGAGTGGCGTCTCGAGGATGGACGACCCCGAGAGGGCGTCTTGGAGGGTGTAGGCGGCCGACACGGGGATTCGATACAATCGGCGCGCAGTCGGAAGGATCACGACTGGCGCAATAGGCTTAGGGAGACTGGCAGGTTCCGTCGGAGTTACGTCGTCGGCAGAAAGCGGTGCGTCGTCGAGGTCGTCATCCTCATCGTCGCCGTCATCGACTTCAGAAGCCGATCCAGACTCGTCACTATCGGACGAATCGTCTTCGTCTGATGAGGAGGACGAAGGCGGCGGAGGCGGTGCATGCTGAGAGCGAGAAAAGAAGGCGAGCAAGAGTTCGAATGGCGCGGGTTCGGGAGGCGCAGTCGGTTCGGCGTTGGGGGCGTCTGCTGATGGCGTAGTCTCCGTTTCTGCTGGCACGTCATCGCCTCTGTCGGGTACCCCGGCATCCTTGTCCTTCTTTCCGGTACGAGCTGGCCGGAACGACTCGATCCAAGCCCGTTCCATCTTGGCCCATTCTTCCTGCTCCGACTCGACCGCCTTGCCTTTCCCCTTCTTGTCCCGCGAACCAAGCGCAGCGTTAAGAACCGCGTAGATGCTGTTCGTAGCGGGTTGCGGTACTGTCGTGACCTTGGTCGCGGCTGGAAGTTGGGCCGTAGAGCTGTCCGCAGCGAGTCGAGGTTGGAAGGCGATTTCGACGGTCCATTCGAGGCGATTGTGTCTATCCTCGAGAGCGAGTCAGTACCGCTAACGCATCAGGCTGCGTGTAGAATCGCGCACTTTGGGTCCCACCGCGAGCCGTTCTTGAGCCGTTTCGTCATGCCCTTGGGCAGCAAGACGAGTTCGACGCCGGCGTTTCTCGCCTCTCGGACGAGTCGTTCCTCCTTGTCACTCCGCTCGTCGAGTCGGACTCCTTGCGCATCTCCGGGTCTCGCCGTCATCCTGCCCTGCGGCAACACCTTGTCGCTGACGAGTTGTTTCCCGACGCCTTCGACGGCTCGACCGACTCCGGCAATGTACGATTGGTCGCGCATCAGGCTACCCCACGAGAGCTCGTTCGCCCGCATCGGTCGAGACCAGATTGGCGGTGCAACTCCAGTGCAGGCGGTCGCGGCTTTGTGGGCCGTTGAGCAAGGGAGCGAGCAAGTGGTCAAGTCGCAGCCGGGGCAGCGGTACCTTGCCGGAGCTAATTGACATTGCTGGCACGTCCCCAAGCGAGAGCTGCTCGTACTCGCTACCGCGTTGCCGTCCATCTGAGGCGCGTAGAGTCGATCGGGGTTCGTTACCGGTTTCAGATGAGCTCCGCCGACTTTTTTCCCAAGACGCGGCAATCGACGTTGAAGCTAAATCTCGCGGTCTTGCTTGATGTGACGTGGCAGCGGTAAAGACTGTCGGCATCGCTGGCGGCGTCGGACCGCCCTCTGCCGCTTCCAGCAGCTGCCTCTTTCTCCACGCGATCGAAAGAGTCGCTCGGCTCTGTTACGCCTTTCTCCGCTCTCACACTACGCCATCATACAGAAACAATGCCTAACGCAGCTGCTACCTGTCAGTGTGTATCCATCAAGTCTCACACGGCTGCTCACGCTGACTCCCACTTGCCCTGCAGCTACCAAGTTCGGTCGCATGGTCCCCAAGGGAGTCTACGCTCCCTTGATCACGCCCTTCAACGCCGACCAGTCGATCGACTTTGAGACGTTCAAGCGCCACGTACAATATGTCGCCGGAGGAGGAGGTGAGCATGCCGCGGCTTTCAGACTCTCTGGGCCGAGTTGTCCGGAGGCTAACGCGTGCCTCTCGCAGTCGGCATTGTCGCTTTGGGCTCGATGGGAGAGTGTGAGTTTATGATGTACTTGATATGCTAGCTCTGGCGCAGCAAGGCTGATAGAACACCCTCGGAAACAGCCGTTCACTTGACCCACTCGGAGCGGAACGACGTCGTCGCCGCAGCGCGCGAAGCTCTCGACGCCGACACTTCCCTCAAGGACATCCCGCTTGTCGTCGGAACGGGAGCGACGTCGACTTTCGAGACGATTCAGTTGACCAAGGCGGCGGCGGAGCGTGGCGCCGACTTTGCCATGGTCATCGCGCCGGGTGCGTTTCCTCTTTTGCGAGATCCCGTGGGTATAAGAGCATCCTACTCATGCTCTCAGGAACAGGTTACTTCGCGGGCGCCATGAGCAAGAAGGCCCTCAAGCAGTACTTTGTCGACGTCGCCGAAGCTAGTCCGATTCCGGTAGGTTGACTTCCTGTCAAGCCCTTCAGCCGACGCGCGTGGCTGACGTCTCCAAACGCTCGCAGATCATCGTCTACAACTGTAAGACGAATTAAGAAAGGCGCCGCAGACTAGTGCTCACATCGCCCAATCCGCAGACCCGGGCGCTTCAGCCGGAATCGACATTGACAGCGACCTCATGACCGAGAGTGAGTCCGCAGCCGACGTCGTCCACGATGATTCAGGGTCCTGATCAAGCCTCCCGCGCGCAGTCGCTGCTGGGTCCTCCAACATCGCTGGCTGCAAGTTGACTTGCGGCAGTGTCGGAAAGTGAGTGCTGGCGCGAGAGGCCTCAACCCGGCTCTCACAGCTCGCTGATCTTTGTTTACGCACAGGCTGACCCGCCTTACATACCTGCGGGATGACTTTGCCGTCCTCGGCGGCTTCGTCGACTTCCTCGGACCGTCTTTGCTCGCGGGCGCGGCAGGCGGCATCACTGGTACAGCCAACATCGCACCCGTACGTTCGAATTCGCTCCCTGATGAGCAGTATGTGACAGCTGTGATGACGCCTTCCGGTCTCGCAGAGAACCTGCCTCAAGCTGTACAAGGATACGATGGCGGCTCTTTCGGGCGAAGGGAACGTCTCGCTTCAATCCGCGCAGCAGTTGCAAGGTGTCGTCTCGCGCGCCGATTGGACTTTGCAAAAGGTCGGAATCAGCGGGACCAAGTATGCGCTCGAGCAGCTGCGAGGGTACGGCGGTGTGCCGAGGACGCCGTTGCTCCCGCTCGACGAGGCGGACGGCAAGGGCAAGAAGCTCCTCGAAGACCTGCAGGAGATCCTCGCGATCGAGAAGACACTCTGAGCAGTCAATCGATACCTTAGCTCTGCCGTGTAATGATCTTAAAGCAGTGAGGAGTGATTGTATGCGGAGGGTGTGCGAGCCTGAGAAGGTCGACTCGTCTGTTTTCGACAGGTTCACCTTACACAGCTCGGACTCTCAATCTCGCGAAGCCGGAATGTAGCCAGCATTTCTGCGACTCTATATGAGCAGTCCGAGGCAGTTGCGGTGCACGGACCGCGAGGCTGGCCGGGTCCGTTGCCGGGCGACAACGAACGCTCACGCGGCGAGCGAGCGCGTGGACAAAGGGGAGCGTGCTGAATGTTGATTGAACGGGAGCGAGCAGCTACAGAGGGTGAGACGGTTCCTTGTTCGTGTGTCCTCCTGCACCATCTGTGCACGCGCGAGAGCCGAGAGTCGCTCCCCTCCTGCTCCTCCTCCGCCACTCGAGCAAGTTCTCCTCTCGCCTGCTTTCCTCCCCTTCGGACCTTCCGCCGCTCTCTCGTCTTCCCTTGTTCTCCTCTCGCTTCTGACAGTCTCGCCCCCGACTACGATGGCGACCGTCGGGACCCAACCCGCGCCTCGGCACCCTTACGCCCTCTCTTCATCCGAGCGATTCGCCGCCAAGCCTGCGCAAGCATCCTCGAGCAATCCGCCAATGGGCACCTCGGCGGCAACGCAGTCGCTGTCGGACCACCGTACACAGGCTCAAGTCGGCGATGCAGGGCAGCGGCAGCAGTACACGCAGCCTGAAAGAGAGCGTGGACCCGAAAACGCCGCTGTCCGACCGCAGCGGGACAACCCCGCCGGACCCCCGCTTGCGCCTGCCGAGAAACAGAAAGAACCTCGGAGGATCCGCTTCAGCGTCGGCAACAAGTACACCGTCCAGGAAGTCATCGGCGAGGGCGCGTACGGCGTCGTTTGCTCGGCGATTCACAAGCCGTCCGGACACCGCGTCGCAATCAAGAAGATCGCGCCATTTGACCACTCCAGTATGTCTCAAAATCTTTCGTGACAGTACTAGTGCGCGACTGACTCGTATCCGAGCCTAGTGTTCGCCCTCCGAACCCTCCGCGAGCTGAAATTGCTGCGCTTCTTCGCCGAGAACCAGGTGTCGGAGAACCTCATCACAGTCGTCGACCTGATCAAACCGCCTTCATATGACGCCTTTCAAGAGGTGCGACGCATTGCGAGCGGATCCGAGGATCGATCAAGAGGCTAACGATACCTCCGCAGGTTTACCTGATCCAGGAACTGATGGAGACCGACTTGCACCGCGTCATTCGCACGCAGACTCTGTCCGACGATCAGTGGGTTCTCACTCTGCATGTACGCGGGGAGAGAAGGAGGGACTGACAAGGAGACGGTGCAGCGTTCAATACTTCGTCTATCAGTCAGTTCAGCTCGCGCTGTTCGGGTGCGATGCGGGGGCGTAACCTGACTCCTCGGTCTACACGGCAGGACCTTGCGGGCGCTGAAAGCTCTTCACTCGGTCAACATCATACATCGCGACCTTAAGCCGTCGAACCTCCTCTTGAACGCCAACTGCGACCTGAAAGTCTGCGACTTCGGTCTCGCTCGGAGCGTCGCGACAGCAGAACCCGCCGCCGGTTCCGAAACGGGCTTCATGACTGAATACGTCGCCACGCGATGGTACCGCGCGCCCGAGATTATGTTGACGTAAGCGCGTCCCGACCATGTCGATTACATCCGCAGCTGGAGTTGACGTATTGCAACCGACATGCGCAGGTTCCGGCAATACACGAAGGCGGTCGATGTCTGTACGTCTCGCTTTCCCGCCTCTGGTCTTTCGAGCTTTCGCGGCTAACGAATTACCGTCGAGCAGGGTCGGTCGGCTGCATCTGCGCGGAAATGCTCAGTGGTCGGCCAATCTTCCCAGGTCGAGACTGTAAGTCATAGGAGGGCTTCCATTGCGCGTAAGCGCTGAGAGTTATCCGTCTAACAGATCACCACCAATTGACGCTCATCCTGAGCGTGACTGGAACTCCGACTGCGGATGAGTGAGTGGACCTCGCCCGCGGACCCATCGGCTTCATACTGAATCAGCGCTCCAGATTTTACCGCATCACATCCCGTCGCTCGCGAGACTACCTTCGCGCCCTTCCGGTCCAGCAGCCTCGCGACTTTGCCATGCTCTATCCGGACGCCTCGCCCGAAGCGGTCGATTTCCTCCAGCGCACCTTGGCGTTCGACCCGCTCAAGCGAATCACAGTGGAGGAGGCGCTTGAACATCCATATATGGCAAACTACCGTAAGTAGTGCGGGAGACCTCGGTCGGATGAACGAAGCTGACGATCAAATGCGCAGACGACCCGACGGACGAGCCGGTTGCTCCTCCGCTTGAACCGGGCTTCTTCGACTTTGACCTCGAGAAGCCCGACCGCGAAGGTCTGCGCAAGCTTCTCTTCGAGGAGGTGATGGCTTTTCGTCCTCTTGTGTGATCAGCTCTCACAAGCGCCGCGCCCCCATATACTCATATCGCTTTAATCTGCTACGACGAGCCAGCGTCATGTAACGCTCACATACGCATACGATCGAGACGGCAGAGAGCGTCCGACGTGTATTGCGGAAATGGGACGCCGTCAAGTCCCGGAAGAGGGACCGTCTCGCCGAGCTAGCCTACAGTGTCGCCTCAGGTCGCTCGCAGCGTGTAGTACAGAATATATGCAGATTTTGCCTGAAGGAAGCAGGACCATCAGTCGAGCAACCAGGCTTCACAAAGGCGTGCGAGCATGCAACTTACTGATTCGACGACCTTCGGATTGCATGGCGTCACCTTGGAATCGCCAATGTTGAACCAATCGCGGCCGCTTCGGACAAACGCGGTACTGGTATCGCAGTTCGTCAGAAACGAGGGCCTTCAGAGGTCGGATGCTCGGTGCGACTTACTAGTGACCGCTGCTAAGGTTGCCGTAGTGGTTCGTTACGCCGAAGAGGTCGTACACGTAGCCATTCGGCGGCCCGCCTCCGATGGGCTGACCGCGCTTATCGTATAAGGGTGGTGGTACGAAAGCGGTTAAGTCGAGGCCGGTCAGAGGGTACTGAACTTGGGTTTCGAGCTGCGCGAGGAGCGGGTGTTAGCCAATTTCCCGCAGGTACTCGTCCTTCGAGCACGCACCTTGTCGCTGAACGGCCCGTGGAACGAGAAGCGCTTGAGGTGAATGACAAGGATCGGTGGCAGCTTGGACAGCGAGAGCTTCTTCACCGACTTGCGGTCCTTTTTACATTGCGGGCAGTGCCTGTATGGAGTCTGGTCAGCTGACAGCTCAAGCAGTGATGCAGGCTCGACTCACCAAGCGTCATCTCGGTCCAGGATCTCGTCGCGAACGAACGTCTCCAAGCAAGCCATGAGGCTGACTTTGCCAACGCCGCGCCCTCCTGGGATCGGTACCGACAGAGGCATGAAGGTATTGTACGTCGTCGAGGTCTGCAGATGCGAGTGACCGCTCAATAATACATTCATACAGGGTTGCATGAAGGACATCTCACCTTATGGCACGTCAAGCAGCGCATCTGATTCCGGAATTGACCTTGGAAGCACTGGACGATAAAGCTGTCGTTCCGCATCTTGTAGATCTGCCACTCGCGCTCGCTCATGAGCTGAGGTGGTAGAGTCTCGAGGTCGTGTTCCCGTTCGGGCGTCATCTCGATCGGCGGCGGCTTATGGACGACGTAGTTGCAGTCCTCGTGGAGACCGTCGAGCAGGAACCCGAGGAACTCTTGAGCGTCGTGCTGTTCCGACCCGCGGAACTGCGGCGCGACCCGACAGATCGCTTCTCGGAAGGTGACGGGAGAGAGGAAATGGTACTGCTGCGCCCACAGCATCCGGATGAGCTCGGCGACCGCGTTGGCCAAGGCTCCCTTTGTTCCGAGCGGGTTGACGACATTGATGTCTTTGCGGTAGACACCACCTGCAGAGAAATGGGACGTCAGACTGAAGATGATCGGATCCTCGCAGCGAGATTGTGGCGTACCGGTAAAGTAGCGCGCGAAAGGGACCGCTGCGCTTAGGCACTGGATCGTCGAGTTCATGTAGCAAGTATTGCCGAGGTTCTTGAGGCCACTGATACCGATAACGCCTTCGTCGAAGCTGAGCAAGCTTGTCGGGAAATTCGAATGGGCTGCCGAGTACTGCGCCGGTTGCATGCTGGAGAATGACGAGCCGAGGCGGGGCGGGGCAGGTCGTGCCGGAGGCGGCCTCGTTAACGCTGTCGCGTTCGGCATCGCGTCGTAGGAGGAGGTCCGGGGCGGCGGCGGTCGCGTCACGTCCGAGATAGGAGGTGGCGGTGGCGGCCGCGAGTGTAACTGCGGGTAGTCGATAGCAGGACGTGCGTATTCCGCTGACGATGCTCTTGCACTGTCGCCGTTAACATAAGCCGCCATGTTGGAGGAGCCGGCGTTGTACAAATCCGAGTTGTACGCGCTCGCCCTGCTCGTCGAGGCCGAAGGTCCAGCTTGACCGTATCCGTAGCCGTTTAGCTGGGGCTGCGGATAGGATGGTCGCCGCAATGAAGCAGGCGATGTCGCATTGGCAGAGAACGGGTCGTAGTCTGGTGCCGGACCATCCCGCTGGGCGGCGACGGGCGGCATGGCGAGACGAGGCGACATGATCGAAGCGGTGACGGGAGAAGGTTGGTATGGTGAGGTCGGGCGGGGCGTCGCCTGGAGAGACAGATCGTCAGATAATGAAATCACGAAGAGCCTCGAGCTGCACGAGGAACTCACCACGCTTTGTCCGTTGAGCATGCGAGCGGACTCGCCAGGCTGCGAGACGACAGTCGCTCGCCGGTTGGCCTTCTTTGCCTCCGTTCGATCTGCTTCCTCTTGCGCGCTCCGTTCGTGCCCCGCCAAGGCTGCGACGCCACTTCCGACGCAGCCTCTCGCGCCGACTTGCTTCTCCCAAGCCTCCCATCCCCCTCGGAGCAGAATCGGCTGCCGCGCAAGGTGCTTCGAGAATTCGCGTTCGTAGATTGCGTTGAGGAGGTTCCACAGCACTCGCTGGGCATCAGAAGACGTTGACGTTGGCGCCGTGGTTGGTAAGGAGGCGGATGCGCGATCGTAGATCACGACAATGTCGAACCGATTCCTCGCGGCGAACAGTTCAGCCTCTTTCGGAGGTGACAAGCTCAACGCGTCCTCGATCTCGGCACTCCGTATACTATGATAGCAGAGCGCGTGAGTACTCGACTTGCTGCAAGGGAGGGCGCATCAGGACTCACCCGTTCCGCAGAATGATCGGCTCGATGCAAACGCTCTCGCCTCGGACTCGACCGCGCTCGTACTCTTCTCGACTTCGCACATCAAGCAAAAGCACCCTTGGACCCTGTCCCGTCTCGGCTTTCGACGTCTGGATGTACTGCCAGAGCTCGAGCGGGCGGACTTCGGCCGCGAACGGGATCTTGAGACCCTTTTGCGGCGCAGACGGTAGCGGCAAGGGGGCTGACGTGTGAGTCGGCGAGCTCGACTGTGTCGAAGCGGAAGGTCTTCGACCGGGGACGAGCGCAGACGGCAAGTCGTTGCGCCCGGTCGAGGATGCTGAAGACAGGTCGACGTTGCCGAGTCCTGCGGCCAACTTGGCCATCTTTTCCGCTCGCTCCTGCTGCTCTCGTCGGAAAGTCTGCTCGTCGAGATGCTGAGGCTTCGGTGGGTACGGCGGCGGTTTCCGTGCTGTCTTGGGGGGAAGAGCGCTGCCGCCGTTGCTGCTGCTAGACGAAGGATCCGAGGTTGGAACGGACGGGAGCTGGAACAGGCTGGAGGACGTAGTCGATGAGCGAGATCGAGCAGAAGGAAGATTGCCGAGATCAGAAGGGTCGATCCTTTTCTCAAAGTCATCGAGACTCGGGAAGGCGTCGGCGAAGCGACTCCCTCCGTTAGAATCTTCGCTCGTTCGAGATCGCACCGGCCCGACATCGACTCCGCCCGCAGGACCGCGATCGCTGACGCCCGGTTCTCGCTGCTCGATCGGCGCGCCGCCTTCCGGTCGAAATTGGAGCGCCGATTCCTCCCAGACTTTGGCCGGCTCCTGCACCTGCGAGTACGGCAAGATCGGCGGGGCACTGCCTGACCTCTCGACAGCATCGTCTGCGACAAGGTCGCCCACTTGTGCTCGCGGGCTCGAAGAGGGCGAGACGGGAGTGGCGGACTGCCGCAGATTGCGAGAGGAGGTCGCGAGCGGCGGGCTCGGCGGCCGTTTTGGGGAGGACGGTGGCGAGACGACTCCTCGCGAAGCACTCGCTGAAGAAGAAGCGGAAGTGGCGCCAGACAGTCCGGACGCGCGGAGGGCAGCCATCCGTTCTGCGAGCGAGGTTGTCGGGAACGACGGCGTCTTTGTCGGGCCTGGCCGGGAGGGTTGCGAATCCAATCGCGAGCTGCGCACGTTCACCAATCAGCAGAGGATAGACCAAATGCACGAAAATCCGCGAACGTACACAGCGGTAGAAGGGCCTGCCGCGCCGTTTTGCGATGGCAGACCTCGTGAGGTCGACGGCGGTGACGCAGCAGTCGTTCCGTTCGCCCGGGGCGGTCTCGCGGGTTCTTGCTGTTCGAGCCACCGGACGACGGCATCGTTCGGTTCGCGGGCTTCCGTCGCAGCCTGCGAGAAGGTCCAGTCAGCACGGCTCGAACGGGAACGCGCAGGGAAGGGAGGATCTCGGTCACCCTGCGGAGGTCGACAAAGCTGTGGTACTCGGGCGTCTTGGTCGTCACCATTTGTTGATAGCCCGGGTGGTTCATGATGATGTGGAGGATACTGCAGGACAGTCTCGGTCAGCTCTATTGCTTCTGTTTGGTGATGCTCTCCACGTTGATTCCCAGTCAAGTGGGGGTGGGTATCCAGGCGAGCCCTGGGCGCCCGCTGCAGGCACGCGGATGGCTTCTTGGGCATCTATAGCCTCGTGCAACCGCTTTCCGTCGCCTGATCAGTGGATGGAAGCCCCTGCTCCCTCCTACGGCGGGCTATGACGAAATGGCGACGTCGGGGAGGTGTGAGAGCGGATTTCGTGCCAGGACTCACCCTGCAGCCCGTTTGTACTCGAGGAAGGCTTCTTCGACTTTGCGCACGTCGTTGTCTGTCCTGCCCTGCTTCCAGTGCCGGTCTGCCGTTTCGAAAGCGACGCGGGCCGTCGTGATCCAACTCCGGAGTGAGTACTCGCTCGGGCGGAAGTTGGCCAGTTTCGCTTGGCTCTGCCGCCGCAGCTCGTCCAGTCGGGTCGTACCAGACATGGCTGGATTGCTAGAGTCGGGCGGATGAAGTTCTGTAGCGTCGGGAGGTGATGACAGACGAGTTCGGTCGGTCGATTGCCCTCGCCAAGTCTCCTCGACTCGGCTCGCTCGGCTTCACTCTCTGGCTTACTTCCACTCATAGTCTACAGTTTTTGAGCTAAGCTAGCGACTCGCTCGACAGGGAAGCTGACATACGCCCGCACTAGCTAGCTGCGCCGTGTCTCGGTTCCGCCTTCATCGTCATCGTCATCGGAGCTTCTTCACGGCCGCGGCCGCCGGGCCCTGCTCTAGAAGCTATCAGACGGATTCAGCACCAACTGGCAAGCTCTCCTAGTCGGCCTCCCTGATGCACGAATCACGCTCAGCCCGTTGTCTTACCGACGGTTTTAGCGAGGCCCTTGACCTCTCGTGCTGCGCAAGCCTTCCTCACAAGGCGAATGCGCCTACAGTCATCGCTCGCCGGTGGTGCTCCTTCCGACTCTGCACCTTCGAATACTCTCTTCGTACCTTTCTGCTACTGAACGCGACACGAGAGCAGAAGCTGCACGATCCCCGTCGCCGCGGACTCTCCGAATTCCCCGGGCCAGCAGCGCCCCCTCCTAAAGGTTTCAAGAGACGCCTCGAGGTTGTCCTTCTTCCTTGGCTTTCGCTCTTCTTTTCGCGAGATCACTCTGACCAGGCAGGCTCCGTCAAGCACGCATGGCTCCGCATCCCCCGTGGGGCCACGGCAACCAGCCGGCGTCCAGGGCACAGCAGCTCGAAAACCCCCGACAGTATGGGCGAGACGAGGACGCAGACGGCGAGTCGGACCCCGACGTACCTCAGCACCCGAGCGGAAACCTCAGTGACTTCGAAGGGAACGACGAGGACGGCGAATTCGAGTCAGACCCGGAGTTCTCCAACCCTCTGCCTGGGCACCGTGGCGAATCTCCCGCTCATGCTTCCGCCTCTGCCGGTTCCGCCGACCCCTACACTCCTCGCTCTCGTAAGGCGCACATGTCGCCGGAGGAGTATAAAGCCAAGGTCGAGGCAGTCGTCAAGGAGGCGAAGAACAAGACACAGCTCTTACGTGAGGACGCCTATTCCGATCCCGATGTCCTGAACCCATCTTCGGTAGGGAGGAATCTCGAGAATCGGATGCAACGCATCGACGAATGGGAGCAGAGCATGCTTGCTCCAGCCGCTTACCACTACCTGCCCACCACCAATGCGCTGCTCCTGGAGGCCAACTTTCAATATCTTTCCGGCGAAATTCGGAAGATGACCACGGCCGCCTTCCGCATGGTAAGAATTACAGCGGGGAAATCTCCTTCCTTCCATCCGATTAACGCTTCGTCCTGCGGCAGCCTAGCGTCGGGAGATTCTTTACCCTGAACGTCCAGAAGCGCCGCCAGAACGAGAGCGTAAGACGTCGCTCTCGACTCAGTTCCCGGCGGTCACTGACCTGGCCGTCCCTCAGCGGAACCTCAGCACGAGCCATCGAGCGCGCCGCCGTAAAGATTGATCTGTGATTGGCCGTTCTCCTCCACCAGATCCTCGGCGCCGTTGTCTCGGTTTCAAGCGAGATGGCACAAGCGGACGTATGTAGGGAGTCTGAGGAGTTTTCGATCACGTAGTCCAGGCTGCAAAGTGGTTGAAAGGTTCGAGTTCCGCGAAATGGCGCTACAGACAAGCGAAGAAAGGGAAGCTACGTGGTCGGCTCAGGCAGGACTTTTCCGCGACGTATATACAGTAGAGAAGGCAGCTTGAGCTAGCTTCAAACGGCGAGCTTGCGCAGGGCACGGCGGATGTGCTCCGCTTCGCGCTGCGACATTGCCGAGGCGTGATCGCCACCATCATGGTGGTGAGGAGGCGGCGGCGGCAACAAGATATCGCGGCCGAGGACCTAAAAGAGGGTGTCAGCCTTCTGCAGCAGATTTCGCTAGTGGAGGCGGGACAACGCACCTGGATGGCGCCCTTGCGAGCCGGAACATCGGTGAAGGCGACCTTGACCGGGTGCGGGTGCAGCGGGCCGTCGCCGCCGGGGCCTTCATGCATGCGCTCGGGCTTGTGCTCGTGGTCGCCGTCGTGGTGGTGCTCGTGGTGTGCCGGGAGGACGACGATCGAGCGACGAACCGGACCCTTGCCAGCGAAGCGGTACGAGATCACGTCGACGCGGAGAGTCGCATTCTCGTTCTTCTCGGTCAGAAGCGTTGGCAGCTTGTAGTGCGTGATGTTGCCGCGTTGCGACGGAGTGTGGCCCGGGAAGTGAGGGGGCGGGTGCGGGCCGTCGTAGAGCAAGTCGACGGGGACCTGAACGTCAATTTCCTCCGAAACCTCGAGTGCGGCGTCCGTGAGCGACTTGTCGGTCTTGTAAAAGTCCGAGTAGAAGGTAACGCCCGGGACAACGTGGTAGGACAGGAGGTAGCCGAGGACCTTCTTCGAGATCGGGAACGGCGAGTGGAGGAACGCGAGGATCTTGTAGCCGAGGCGGCCGAAAGCATAGTTCGACGGCGCAAAGATGGTGTACTCGTTCAAGCCCTTCTCGGCCGCGAGCTCCTCGATCATCTCGGCAAAGAGAGACGGGACGTGCTCATCCTCGGAGAGGTCGGCGTCACCGAAGGACGGGTGCTGCGGGACGAGCGCGTCGGCGAGGTCGGCCTTCTGGATCGCGTTGGTCAACGCGCCAAAGTACTGCGGCGTCAAGAACGCCTGGTTCAGCGGCGTGAACGGCGGCAAGAGCGGCGCCGAGATCAGGTGAATGACGCCGTTCTTGGCGAGGATGGTCGGACCACGCTTCTCGGCATAGACGTTGAAGGTCAAGCTCGGGTGCGGGATCGGGAAACCGCGGAGAGCCGGGGACACGCGGACGCGCTCGTCGGTGAGCAGGGTCGGCAACGTCGAGCGGTCGGCGAGTTCGTGCGGGTCGGCGGCATCCTCCGGAATGATATGGTACCGCGCGACGATGGCGATGAGCTTCTTGAACATCTCCTTCTTGCGCTCGTGGTCGTCGTCATCGCTCGAGGCGAGTTCGGCGAGGTGCTCGGGGCTGAAAGCGTGCGAGTGGAAAGGGTGCGGCGCCGCCTCGGCGAAGGCGTTGTCGAGGCTCATCATGTCCTCGTGGTGGTGCGGCGGCGGACCATGCTCGCCACGACGGCCACGAGGGGGACCTCCCCTCGGACCGCGCGGAGGTCCATCCCTCCTCGGGCCGCCGTGCGGACCTCCGTGCGGGCCGCGGTGGTCGCGGTGCGGCGGCGTCAGAGCGGCATCGTCGGGAGCGAGGAGGGTAATCGGTCCCTTTTGCTTTAAGAGGTCGCCGGCTTCCGAGCTGAAGTTGGCGAGCCACGCGAGCCTGTGCAACGGCAACGTGTGCGGGTTGGGCTTGCCGTGCTCGCTCGACGCATCCTCGTCAATCGACTTGGTGAACCAGGCTGCGAGTCCGCTGCGGATCTTGCGGTCGCGGGCCGAGAGGTGGCGCACCTCATCGGCGTCACGGCGCGAGTGGCCACAGTGCGGGTGGTGATGCTCGAGCGAGGCATTGACGATCTCAAAGATCGTGTACTCCTTGAGATCGATCACCGCAGGCGGCAAAGGGTGCGACGGCGGGTGCGGGAACGAGAAACCTTCGGGAGACATTTGCTCTTCCTCCTCATCAGCGTCGACTTCGATATGAAACGTATCCTCGACGAGGTGCTTGGCGCCTTCCAAGGCATGCTCGAAAGTGTCCTTGATAGCATGCTGCACGGCCTGGAACTCGTCCACGGTCAGATCGGCGAGGCGATGGCCAGCGGCGACGCCGTCATCGCGAGTCGGAGCTGCAAAGCGCGACTGCGTCCGGTCGCCGTTCTGTACGATGAACGGAGGAGCAGCAGACGCTAGAAGCGGTGCGCAGGCGGCCGCTGAGAGCGACAACAACGCAAACTTCATCTTGCGCGCAGTAAGGTTGCGAGACGAAGAGAAGGCGAGCGCAGAGCCGCGGCACCTCGATTTGGCTCGCCGAGGCGGTGCTGCAACGGTCCCCCGCCCTCCGGACCTGACCGGATCAGCAGTACCGGCTCTGCTGTTCACGGGTACGATCACATCATGGCATGACCGGGCGGAGGCGCCAGCTCCGAAGGTCTTTTGGGCAGCGAGCACAAACAGCGAGAGCGTCTCAAGCACCGATGATTGCGGTACTCACCCGACTCTCGACATCATCGCGGCTATAGCTACAAGTTGCAGATCGGACACTCAGCGCGATCAGCTAAGCGCGAACAGCCAAGGTAGGCATTGCGAACCGGCTTTACAATCTGCGAGAGAGAAGGACGAGCATGAGGATCTCCTCCCCGAGGTGCTCCTCGGCAGCTTCCAGCTGCTCAAGCTGGACGGCTTCGCGCGCTGTCGCCCGGACCCACAAATTGTGCGTCTGCCCGAACGTCGCGATCGCCACGTTCTGCTCTTGCCCGTGGTGAGTTTGCTCCGCTTGAAGGTGGTCCAACTGCTGCACGGCGTCGTCGATGAGGCGCAAGGTTGCAGCCGCGATGACAGCGGTGCAGTCGGCGACAGCACGACAGGTCATTTGATGCATCTCGGTTACGTCCAGCATCCGGTCGGGATCGCATTCGAAGTCGGTCGCGCGCGCGTCGCAGGACGAGGTCGTGTCGGGTCGATCACACGCTTCGTCGGCTGGCGCTGACTCAATCGGATCGAGCAAGGTCAGAGAGTCGATAAAGCTGCGGCACTACTGACAATCAGTCTCAAAGTCTGTGTTACACATGAACAGGTTCCAGCCAAACTCACCCATGGCTTGGCGCGTCGTCTCTCGGCGTCAAGTGGTACCCTTCTTTCAGCCCATCGCGGCGCCTCCTCCCCGAATGGAAAACTGCGATCCGGTCGCCGGGCTGCCAAGGCAGAGCAAGGACTTAGCCTGCGAGCGACAAGGGAGACTCCGAGTCGAGAATGATCTACCTCCACTTGGAGGCAGTACTTGTTTGAACAGCTGTGCGCGCTGGTGGCTGTGTAGATACAGCCTTCAGAAATTGCGGAGCCGCTGGTGTAGCTGTTGAAGTATCAGGCGTGGTCAGCTGGAGGTGCCAAGTGAAGCGAACTGCGTTCCGGTGGCCAACGTACGCATCGGGCCCACCGTCTTGCCCAAAAGTCAACGGCTGCGACCAGCTGGGAGATATTCGTGCGACGCGCCGTCGAACAGCGTCATCTTCGAGAAACCCTTTCGCGGCGGTGACGGCCCCGTCGGAAAAGTCCCATTCGCGGAATATCTCGTCGATGAAGCCGCTCTCTTGGGCGATTGCGACGGCCGAACGACCCAGTCTGCCAACCTTTCGTGCGTCGACGAGGCGAAATTTCCGCTGAGGCGAATGCGCGGCTCTGAAGCACGGGACGTCGCGCCGGAAAAAGTCCGCGAGCTTCTCCTGTCCGCTGACATGTCGCTCGCTGTAGAGCGCTATCTTTGGGAGTACTTCAGTTCTACAAGTAAGGCAAGGAGATTAGCTATGACTCTGTAACGGTCTTTCGGCTACCCTTGCGCGGGAGAGTAAATCTGCTCACCGGATCCGGGCGGCCTGCTCCTGGATCTTCTCGGCGATCTGTCCGGTACGACCGACCGATCGGCGGAGGTTCGTCAAGTGCGTCTCTTTGAGGCGGGCGAGGCGTTCGGTCTCGAGTCTCGCGAGCTCATAGTCGTTCCGCCGAAAGTCCCACTTTTGCAGGCTCCGGAGCAAGTCGTCGAAGTGCGCGGCTTGCAAGTTACGATGGAACGAGCGAGCCCTGTTTGTACTGTCGGTTCCATGACCCGTCGTCGACTCGACGGAGGCGGCGTAGAGTTTGGCGCGAGAAGCCATCGTGCTGCGGCAGGCTGGATCGCCACTACGGAGGCGGCGCCGGTCGGAAGTTGCGGATCCTGTCAAGCCATCTGACTCCACGAAGTGAGTGTCTGTAGCGAGTAGGAGCGCTTGGCCAGTGCGCAAGTCGAGCTGCAGCTCCACTTTTCGGGTGGTCAGGCGATCGATCGGAACTCTCTTCTTGCGCACCGACCACACACTGTCGGTCGCTCGGATTGACTACACAAAACTCGACACTGGGCTCCGGCAGGACGTACATGGCTCGAAGCGACTGATGGACTCGGGCTGCCGCGACGATGACCTTCGCTCGCTCAACATTGCTCTCGCGAGCGATTACTTCTTCCCCAAGTTTGGAGGTGTAGAGTCGCACATTTACAGCTTGGCACAGGCACTCGCAAAGCGCGGTCACCGCGTGAGTTCATCGTTCACCGCTTGCGCACGGTTCCCGAGCTCACTCTTTTGGCGATTGCTGCGAACGACGGAGGGGAACAGATCATCGTCATTACCCATGCCTATCCACCGCGGAACGGCGTGCGATGGCTCCCGAACGGAGTCAAAGTCTACTACGTCCCCGTCCGGCCGCTCCCGCCGACTCACGTCCACGCGACGTTGCCCAACTTTTTCACCTCGTTCCCGTGGATCAGGTCCATCCTCGTCCGCGAATCGATCGATATCGTCCACGCCCACGCCGCACTCAGCGCGCTCGGAATGGAAACGATCATGCACGCCCGGACGCTCGGGATCAAGGCCGTCTTCACCGACCACTCCCTGTTCGGACTGGGCAACATGGCCGAGATTTGGGGCAACAAGATGCTCAAGGGGTGCCTCAGCGACGTCGAGGCAGTCATCTGCGTATCACATACCGGGTGAGTGACGATCGCGGGCTGGCCGAGATAGTCATGAGCGCTGACGCCGCCGCGCCTCTCTCTCAATCAGAAAAGAGAACACGGTTTTGCGCGGCGCCCTGAACCCTTCGATCGTTCACGTGATACCGAACGCAGTAGTTGCGAGCCAGTTCCGACCATCAGAGCCGGTCCCACCGGTCCCCGAAATCCGTAAGTCGTCGTGGCGGCACTTGAGTTACTCTGTCCAGCGCCCTCAATCGCGGGAGACAAGACAACTAAGTCAGGGCTCTTCTTTGCGCAGTCACCATCGTTTGCATCCAGCGACTCGTCTATAGAAAAGGCATCGACTTGTTGATCGCGGCTTTGCCAAAAGTCTGCGCGCTCCACCCGGACGTCCGCTTCCTGATCGGTAAGCCTGCTGTCACTCTCTGGCTCGGCGCACGCATACTGACGCGAGACGAACAGGCGGAGATGGTCCAAAAATTGTCGAGCTCGACCAGATGCGCGACAAATACCAGACACTGCTCCGGGACCGAGTGGAACTCCTCGGTGGAGTCAAGCACGAGGACGTGCGAGGCGTACGTTCAAAAAGTTGCTTGCCTCTCTGAATCCCCAGGACCCCGACTAAACTCTTTACTATATTGCAGGTGCTATCGCGCGCGCAGATCTTCCTGAACCCGTCGCTGACCGAAGCGTTCGGGATCGGGATCCTCGAAGCGGCCTGCGCGGGCCTCTTTGTCGTCTCGACCCGTGTCGGGGGCGTGCCTGAAGTCTTGCCTCCTGCGCTCGTCGAGTTTGCCGAGCCCGAAGCCGAAGGTGAACTCCACGGGCCACGATGTGTACAAGCTCCCGACTGACTTCCGAGACGCGGCGCGCAGACCTCGTGCGAGCCATCTCGAAGGCGATCGCGCACGTCCGCTCGGGCGCACACGACCCTCTGATCGCCTGTCAGCAACTCCATCAAGTCTACTCGTGGACGGACGTGGCTGAACGTACGGAGCGGGTCTATCGCGGAGCGATGAAGGTGCCGAGAGTCCCGGTGGCCGAGAGATTGCGAAGGTGCGAATTCGCCCTTGTCACACGACGTAGCTCTCGCAGGCGTCTGAAGATGTCTCACATCCCCTCGCAGGTACTATGGAACTGGCGCCGTGTTTGGCAAGATCATGTGCATCATCATCATGGTCGACTACATCCTCCTCGCCCTCCTCGACTATTTCCAACCTCGCGAAACGCTCGGACGCGCGCGCAAATTCAATCTTGCCCGGTGGAAGAAGGTACGGCTCCATTCCATTCGAGCTTTGTACGTGCGCTCATTGTCTCGATTCTGCAGATCTGTTGGGAGGAGATCGAGGCCGAGCAGGAAGCGGATGCGCAGACAGCTTTGAAGGGTGCAGCTGGCGTTTGAAAAGAATGCGAAAAGCGGTATGAATGGCAACAATGAGCGCAGGACTGGTACGGCAAAATCTATGTGCTGATGATGGGAGGTGGGGGAGAGGGGGGAGCATGTGGTGCCTCAACGCAGGAAGCGCTTCGAGTCTCGCTCCTCCTTGAGACGCTTCCACTCTTCTTCCTCTTCTTCACGCGAGAGTTGATCCGGCGTCGGCGGCAATCTGAGCGTCTCGCCCTCGTTCAAATCGATGATGGACCCATCCTCCCAAGGCATGAGCTCCTCGAACTCGTTCTCGGCTCCGTGCGCCTTTTGCGCCTCTCCTATCGAGTGTGTAGTTTCAGTCAGTCCGGGTCGCAAGAATCCAAGCAATGCGGTACTAGCTCACCGGACTCGGCTGCCTCGATCGCTTCGAGGAGGACTTCGGCTTCCCGAGGTGTCCGCGTCCGACCACTGAGCTGCAGCGGTCAACATCGCGTTCAGCAAAACTGGGGCAGGGGCGTGAAGGCAGGCTGGAACGCACAATGTCCTTCTGGGTGACGCCCGGCCAGAAATACAATCGCTCGTTCTCGTCCCAGCGGCACAAGAATGCCTGTCCGACGAGCTCGACGCCGGCGTAGAAGCCCTTCGAGCGAGTATAAGAGTAGACGGGCTGGCGGTCCTTGCCCATCTCGGCGCTGGCACCCTGGCCGTACGGACCGGCGACGACGGCAATCTCGGTCCCGATCGTGATCTTGTGCGACGCAAACGAGTCGACGGCTTCTTGCGTATTGAGGATGAGGACACATTGGAAGAAGTCGACGCCGCCGAGCAGGCCGACTGCAGAGAAACAAGTCAGCGTGACGCGCGTTCCGAACGGAAATGATCGCTCTTACCGGTCAGGTTGTTGGGCGAGATCATGGAAGGCGCAGACCAGCTGCCG
Source organism: Rhodotorula glutinis (assembly GCA_037974285.1). NCBI lineage: Eukaryota > Fungi > Basidiomycota > Microbotryomycetes > Sporidiobolales > Sporidiobolaceae > Rhodotorula > Rhodotorula glutinis. The sequence continues at coordinate 276,167 of JBBPFV010000009.1, read as the reverse complement.
TCCTCCAGCCTCGCGACGATGACGCCACTACCTCCAGCTCCGCCGAAGGGCATGATGCCGTTCCTCATCGACGAAAAGATGATCAGGCCTTTCGCCTGCCGGATCACGCTCTTCGGGATCTTCCGCATGATTTTGCGGTGGATCTTGGCGCCCGTCTTCTCGTCTTTCTTCTCGATAGTCGCGCCGACGCCCTCTTCCGTGAACGCTGTCTCGCAAAGCAGGTTAGCACGCCCATTCCGGCGATTGAACGCGACCGGTCGTACCCCTCAATATCCTCGCGGCCTTTGCCATTTCTTCCGGTCCATCGTTACTCGTCGGCCAGAAGCGTTCGACGCCGAGCTACGGGGAGTGACGAGATCAGACAGAGTCGCGAGGTTTCCGTCGGTCGAGGTAGCTCACGTAACCGGTGGCAATCCCGTTGACGCGACCGCCGACCGTATCGGAGATGGCGAGACCCTGCAGAGGACCATACGTCGAGGTCAGCTTTCGTTGAGCGCGTGCACAGGACTCCCAACTACGAGGGGAGAGCAGAGACGAACCTTGACTGCCGCAGTCGTCCCCCAGGAGTTGCCCTTCCGCTTCCACCATTGTCCCCACGACTCCTTTTCTGGCGGGAGAGTGTGGTCGACCGGCTTGCGCGCGGGCACGAGTCGTTTCGGCGGTGGCGGGTGTGTCGACCGTACAGACGACGGTCGGGATGAAGACGCCGATAAGCTCGGCGACGGCGGAGTGTCCATAGCTCCTGCGCAGCTTGACTCGTGGTGAGCACCTTAGCGCTTGTAGCAAGCGAGGATTCTCGTATTCGAGAGTTGGCTCAGTCGACAGATTGACTACGGCAGCTTTGAAGTCGAAGTCGGCGAAGTCGGCGCGGCGTGCGGAGTTCCGCGGTGTGGCTGTTCTGCCCCGGACCGGCGGAACGGACGGACGGGCCGAAACTCGTCACCTCGAGTGGAGGCTCAACTCGATGGAGGCTCAACTCGAGCAAAGCGCAATAGCACGTCGTCGAGCTGATCTGGCTTCCTCTCAGCAAGCAGAGAACCAAAATCTATGAGCGGAGTAAAGATAGAAAATCTACTTCAGGTCTTCCGGCGGTACTGCCGGCCTTGTGTCGGCAGCGATAACAGGTTCAGGTTCGACGGCATGTGTGGTCGTCGGAACGGGATCCAGAGTGTTAGGAGCGGGCGCAGCAGTTTGAACCGCAGCGCCATACGATGGAGGAGGCGGAGGAGCGACATTGCGACGAGGCGGAGGCGGTAGAGGGGCTGCGCTGGATGTCGCGACACTGGCAGGCACAGCGGCGTTCGTCCGTTTCTCGTCCGGGTCGACCCGCTTCTCGCCCGCATCAGTTAATTGCGCAACGAGCGCCGCATGCTCCTCGGCCTCACGCGTGAGCGGATCCGCACCCTCCTCGACGGTGTTGCTTTCGAAAGCTTGCTCGTACTGGTTTTCCGCTCCGAGAGCGCGCTGAGCAGAACCCGTTTCCGCTTCTCGGAGTGCAGCGAGGAAAGGGTATGCGTCGCTTGTCGGCTTGACGTGACCAGTGAGCTGCGAGAAAGGCTTGATGTGAGCAGGAACGTCCGTAGCGAAAATAGAGACGACCTCACGATGTCTCTCTGCGTCACACTCATCAACGAGTAGACGCGCTCGTTCTCGTCGAATCGAGTCAAGTAGGCCTGCGCGACTGCCTCGACGCCAGCGTAGAAACCTCGACTCCGCTGATACGAGATGATTGGCGTCTTTTCCAGGCCGATTTCGCCGAGAGCCCCCGCGCCGTATGTCCCTGCAGCAACCGCCAACTCGCCGCCAAGCGAGACCTTGGGGGTCATGAAAGCTTGCAACGACTCGTCGGTCATGATGAGGAGGATAGCGTCAAAGATGTCGAGGCCGAGCAGAAGGCCGCCAGCGAAATTGCCTGCCAACCGGTTTCATCGTAAGCTTTCGTTCCTGCCAGCCGGACAAGTCTGAGGACTCACCTGGAGCGACGGAAGAAGGTGCAGACCAGCTGCCGTCCGGAAGCCTCGCGCAAATCAAGCCGGTCCCGCCGGACCCGCCGAGCGGGGCAATTCCAGATCGCATCGAGGTATAGACAACGATGCCCTTGGCCGCGCGCAGGACTTCGGCGGGGATCTTGCGGAAGGCTTTTCGTTTGCGCTTGATACCGGTCTCGTCCTTTTCCTCGACAGTCTGTGCAACGCCGTCGACCGTGAAAGCGCGGAGGATCCGGGTGCACTGCACGAGGGCGCTCGTGTCTTCAGCGGGGACATCGTCTTTGTAGTGCCGCCAGAGCTCCGCAGACTCACCTTGGCTACCTCGAGCGGGAAGTCATCGCTGCTCGGCCACCACCGTTCGCCGCCGACCTTCTCGGTCAGGTTGTTGGCATAAGGCGCAACCTTGTCGGAGAGCTTGATCGCTTTGTCGAAAGCCTTGCTACTCCACGCGCTGGCCTTGCCCTTCCAGCCTCCGCTCGAAGCTCCGCTTTGAGGTGTGCAAGTGCCGCTTGACGATGCGTTAGCTGCAGCGGTTCTTCGAGGCGGTGGAGGAGGGGCGCCGGACATTGATAGCGATGGCGTGCGCTGTTCGTGTCTAGTTGACAGTCTAGTCGAGACAGTCTGCAAAGCTTTCTGGGCTCGATTGCGGGAGAGGCGCCGTGGTCAAGGCACCGAGGTGTTTTCGGGGAGTGCTGAGTACGGCGGACGTCCTTCCGAAGTGGCGCGCTCATCTCGGCAGATTCGGTCCGGTGGCGGTGCAAGTGCGCTGCAGCATTCAGCTCTGATCTGCTTACTCTTAACTTCCTCAGGGCGGCATACTCACGGCGCAGAGAAGACTTGCCCGCGAGAGCATAGCGAGTCGCGGGAGAAAGTCCCGCATCGTGTATCGGCTATTCCGGAGGCGTCTACTCCTCGTCCTTCATCCCCGCCGGCCCAAACAACGCCAGCGTGTTCTGCCTCGTCTGCGCGGCGACCTCGTCCAGCGAGACTTCGTGCAGAGCAGCCAAGACGCACGCGACTTGACTCGTCGCGCACGGCTCGTTTCGTCCTTTGACCGCCTTGCCACGAACCCACTTCTCCTTCTTGACCTCTGCCGGCATGAAATGTTGCTGCGAGGCAGCCTGATCAGCGCTCAGCTTATTCGTCCATCGAGAAGAGGAGAGCCTACCCGAAGATGAGAATACTCGGGGCGTTTCAGAAACTCATCGAGGATCGGATAAGACGCGTGCGATGGCCGGATCTGACACCACGGCGCATCGCTTTCGACCATCACGCGGTCGAGTGGTAAACGCTTGACGCCGTCGACATTCTCCTGCGTCTTCAGGCTGCATCCGTTGATGCCGATGTAAAAGCCGAGCGAGATGAGCTCGAGAGCCTCTTCGGCTGTGCCGGAATGCGAGTGCACGACGCCGCGGAGAGGCTTGCCGTGCGCTTTAAGTAGCGAGACAAAGTCCGAGTGACAGTTGCGCGAGTGAAGGAAGAGCGGAAGGTCGTGCTTCGAAGCGAGTTCGAGTTGCGGCGGGAAGTTTCTGCGCGAAAACAGGTTGTTCAGGCGACAGCTCAGGGTGATCTCAGAGCTGGCGGCACGCACCTGAGCTGCGCTTCTTTCGGCGCAAGGAACAGCCGGTCGTAATCGAGGCCGCATTCTCCGATCGCTACGGCTTTCTTGCCCTTATTGTCGACGATAAGCTGGTCGAGGGCAGCGATGTACGCCTCGGGCCCGCCGGGATACGCATCCATTTCGGAAGCGCGACAAGGATGACAACCAATCGTGGTGTAAAGTCCGTCTGTACGTCCGGAAGCGGTCAGCCGGAGGAACAGCGCACGAGCAGAATGGGCACTGACCATGCTGCTCCGCCAAAGCCAGGACTTCCTTGCTCCCCTCGAGACAGTCGCCCGTCAATAGCTGCGTCTTCACGCCTGCCTTCCGTGCCCGTTCCAGGATCTCGTCGAGGTCATCTGCGCGGAGTTGGACAGGGTGAGAACTGAACATTCTCTGCAGTGTCGTGGAGTTATGCATACCTTCGTGGGCCTGCTTGCCATGGTACAAACCTCTGAACACCGGATCAGACAAGTTGCAGCCGATGTCTATGGTCGTAAAGTCAGCTAGTGTTGTTTGAACAGAAACTAGGAATGACGTACCGATCAGTCTCGGCGGTATGCTGGCAGCCATGGTAGCAAGTGAACGGACCACTGAGCCTCTCAAGCTAAATCTAGCGAGTTGAATAGCAGCCAGCACGGCGAATCGGTCCAAAGCGCTAAAACGGAAGCGACAGAGAGCCAGAACGGTTCAGCGAGGCCAGGGTCACGCTGCGCCCATGATCCCATCCCGACCGATCCAGGCGATTGAACAGCGTACGCCATCCGTCTCTGAACGACTCGCCAGGCTACGAGCGGAGCAAACTGCTCGTGAGCGACCGCGATTCTCGGCGTCGACGCACGCGAGTCTCCCGAAATCTGCGAACGCCAGGTGGCTTGAGGCAGCGACGAATGCAGCTCGACATGCCGAGACTCGAACAATGAGCCGGCCCGTCAATCGAAGAAGGGGAACAGCCGGTCCTCCGCCGCCAAAGAGTTGGGCGACCCAGTCGAGTAAAGCGAGTGGACCTCAGTCTCGCCACCGCTGTGCCAAATCACGCGAGGACCAGCTAGACTTTCGCGAAAAGGTCGCGCGTTCCCTGCAAGGACGCGATGGCGATACTTCGAGGCCAAAGGGGCTATATACTGCGGCGTCCAAGGTGGTGGCGGAAGATCTCTCGCTCGGAGCGGACAGTCTCCTCGCCGACTACATCGACTACCTGCCGCTGCACCTCCGACTTCGAGTTCTTGACGTATACGCCGACTGGCAGAACGACCTCGTCCTAGATGACAACGCGCTCCGGATCATCTTGCCCACCGAAGCTGCGGATCAACACCGCGGCAACGTCGCCGCCGAGGTCACCATCAACCAGCTCTCGGAGGGTGTCGCAAGCACTTCTATTATTGGCTCGAGGCAGGCGTTGGATGACGCGGAAGACGATTGGGAGTCGTCTCCGTGGCATGACTCTGCCGGACAGGAGGGGACAGTCGAGTCTCTGAACCTCTCGTTCTCCGCCATCTCGCTCAAGATGCTTCGATCGGTCCTCCTTCGAGAATACGACGACACGACGTCGGCATTGTCGCCTACTGTGGAAGCAAGGCTGAGACCTTCCGTTGCTCCACAAACATCGTCGTTGCCCCCGAAACTGGTCGCCATCTACCCCGGTCTTCATACCCTGAACCTCACGTCGACATCTCGCATCCCTCTCTCGGACGCGTTATTCGATACGTTGTCGCACTTGATCTCGCTCCGGCATCTCTCGCTCAGCGCCAAGTCCCTCCCGGCCTCGTCCGGTTCGACGTCCACTTCCGTCGCATTCATCGCCCGCTTAGCCGCGGCGACGCCGAATCTCCAGACGCTCGACCTGAGCTATGTGGACTTTGATCACACTGCGATCGCCAGAAGCCTCGACTGGAACGAGCGATGGCTCGACTTGCGCGTTCTCGGCGTACGCTCGGATTCGGACGACATGTCGACGAGGTGGAGGGACCGTCTCAAGCGCGACATACAAGAAGCGGTTGCCTCGAGCAAACGAAGGAAGCGGAGATGGGTCGAGGTCGTGACGTGAAGCCAGTACCGCTTGCGAAACCGGCGAGAAACCTCCGAGCCTCGAGGTCAAGCACAGGTTTTCATTTCGCCGCCGGTCATCTCCGCCTCGGGCTTCTACTCCGGTCTCGGCCGCCACGGTCCCACCGACTGCGCTTCCCGTCCCCGCCGCGGTCCCAGTCCTTTTCACGATCACGGTCGCGTGGTCGATAATCCCTCTCGCCGCGCCCTTCGTCCGCTCTTCGACTGAGACCCGCCTGGCGTGGATCGTCGGCAGCGCGAGATGACGCCGAGGTCGTCGAGGTCGAAGGGGCGAACGCGATTGACGAGCGCTGCGACGCGCCCGACTGTTTCGCCTCGGAGCGGAGTTTCTGTAGCTCGGCTGCAAATCGATCACTTCCGTCGTCAGCCGCAAATCAGGGCAGATTGTGGCAGTCGCTGGGCGCGCAAGCTTACCTATCCTTGATGCGCTCGCATCAGGACCGATCGCGCGTGCGTTCCAGATCTCGGGATCCCAGTTCGAGCCGCTCTCGTCGACATCGACAAACTCGACCAGTTTCGCGTAAATGCGCGGGTTCCGGAACGCCTTGGAAGCGTGAAGCGAGTCGTTGAAATGCAGGCCGCGCGAGAGGCGCAAGTTGTGAAAGTTGGCGAGTTTGGCCTGCGGATTGCGCGGAGGCGGGTTCAGCACGTAAGACGACTGAGACGGCCGAAAGAAGGATCGGCCTACCTGGACGGATGGCGCACAGGGCCCGGTCGGGACAGGCGGGATCCCGAATTCGGCGAGCGTGTTGAGATCCGCCGCGGGACCTGACGAACCGCCGGCCGCGGAGGGTGCCGGACTGCTCTCTGAGCCGTTGCGCTCACTCCGACCCTGCTCCGCTCGTTCAAAGGGCGGTGGGCTGGCTGAAGACTCTCGTCGTTTCCCTAGCGATGCGGCGGAAGGGCCGGAACGGGGCGAGTTGCCGGTCGAGGTGGGCAAGCGAACTCCAGAGAGGGGCGAGTTGGAACGGGCGGCTGCTGCCCCCTTGATCCGCGTCAAGGCCGGTTGCGCTGCGGAGAACAGAGTCCTACTGTCAGTGCTGTCACGTACTGAAGCAAAGGCGGGCAGCGGGCACTTACGGGCTGGAGGAGCGGCTTGACGGTCAGAAGGAGCGTCCTGGAGGCGAGAGGGAGGGAGTCGCGTGCGCCCGGTCCGTTCAATCTTCCGTAGCCGAGCGTTAGCTGTCTCACCTTGATCACACGTCCTGAACTCGCTCCGCTTGCGCTAGACGGTCCTGCTACGGGTTGTTGTGGTCGACTTTCGTCATCCGAATCGCTGCCGTACCCAACCAGGCCTGCGCGTACAGAGCTCGTGAGTACGTGGAGACTATCGCTGCGGTCGAATTGGCGTACTCTGCATCCTGGCAGGCGGTCTCTGAGTTCGTTGGCGGGTATCGTCACGAGTCGACCTCGAGTTGCGACTTCGTTCGCTCGCGTTTGTCGCTTTCTCTCCTACAGCCGTCTCCTATTCCGGGCTGGCTGTAGCCGACAAGTCGAGACCGCACTGAAGCTCTCTTGCCTTGACTTTCGCGAGCACCGCAGTCCGAGACTCGGATCAACCACACTCTGAAGCTACTTTCGTCCCTCGAACCGGCTCTCTCGCGCATAGACCACCTTTGGACGCTCCTGCGAGACTTGCTTCCGCTCTTCGGCACCTTGTCAGAGGCGGCCCACGTGTCAGATCAGCCGCAATGGAGGACCTCCTTCGCAAAGTGAACGCGCTCCTCCTCGACTTCCCCGCCGAACAAGCAGTCAGTTCCCGCTGTCACCCTTGCAGCCTGGAGCGCAGCCTGACAGAGCCTCCTCTGCAGAATCTCGCGCGCGCTCTCGAACGGGTCAGAGCAAGCATTCGGAATTCGAATCCGCCGGCGCCGAGTTTGCCGGAACGCGCTCTCTCTGAGCAGGCGTTGAGAACGCTCGCGGAGCTCGTGACGCCGCCGGCCGAGCTTTTCTACGACGATCCTGACCTCGATGAGCAAGGTTCGCCGTCCTGTACATCATCAGACCCGTTTCTTACGACAAACTGACCCAAGCCGCCGTTCCGCAGACCTGCCGCCACCACAAGCTAGATCGGACTTCCTTAAGCGTATCCCGCCTCTGCTCAATCTTGCAGAGGTAACGTACCGATACCGAGCCGATGCCGAAGAATCGCCAGATCGGGAGGAGGTGGCCCTTCGAGCCCAGCTCGTTAGTTCGTTCGGCCGCTACGCACAACAAGCTGGGCTCGGAGTGCCGAACGCGTCAGTCGAGGTCGCTCGTGAGTATCCCTGTACAGTTCTGCGCACATTGTGAGCAGGAATGATCAGGCTGACGTGGTTCTGCCCTTCCCAGCTCTCCTTGACGTGCTCTTCGACACCCGTACCTCCGCCCGACTCGCCCTCGTCCGGCACCTCCTGACAAGCTCATTGCCGCATTACTTCAAACCTCATCCGAAGCTGAATCCCTCAACCGGTCGGGTCCTGTCGCGGCCACTCGGAGGCGATCGCGGCTTGAACGCCTGGTTCGACAGTAGCGAGCAGGACGCGGCGAGTTGGCGACGTCAGGTCGGACTCGCAGCTGTCGTCAACCGAGTTGTTGAGGCGCTCGAGGTGAGGAACAGCGGTCCCGCTCCTTCTGACGAGTGAGCGTTCGCGCTGACTCCCCTGCGATTGATCATCTGCGGGGTTAGCCTTCCGAGGTTGAGGATCTGTGGCCCTACCTCCTTCCGCCCCTTCTGTCGTACCTGGACGACTTTGAGTCGGCGAATAAGATCCGAGGTATCGCTATTCTGGACACGTTATTAAGCCGCGTCGATGCGAGCTTGCTCCGTCGGACGGGAGTCGGCAAGGTCTTCCAGCAGGTGCGCGCTCGCCCGTTGCAGTCGTTACCAAAGCTCGAATTTTTGACTCACCTGAGAACCACGTCGCTTGTCCAGTCCCTCGAATTGTGCTTCTCTGCCCTGTCTGATCCGAACACCCCGAAACTCCTCGCCGCCGCCCATCCCGTCGCACTGCGCCTCGCCGAGCTACAGTACCCTCCGATGCGTGCCTCCGATCCCGTCAGCGTCGACCAGGCCCAGTTCGACGCGTTGTGCAAGCTGTTTGCCTCTTCCGTCATCTACGCGTGGGAATTCAAGGGTCAACACGCTGCGATCGAGACGGTCACGGCTCGAGCGATGCCGCCCATTCTTGATGCGATGGGCGCCGCGTCAATCCGGTACCTCCAAGTGACCGTTCCACACCTGACCGACCTGTTGGTGACGACCGCGACCGTCGGCGGTGTCGAAGGCGACGGGGTCTGGACGCTCGAAACGACGACCATGTTGCTCGAAGCGAGTCGGGCGCTTCTCGCTGTCGTCAGGAATGGCAAATTACGCATGGCGCGGTGGGAAGGGACGATCGGCGTTGCGGTGGCGAAATGTTGGCTCGCGAAGAAGGAGAGCAAGGCGGCGCAGACGCTCTGCGAGTCGTCCAAAGCCGGTCGGACCGTCCTCGACGAGCTCGACGTTGCTCTCAGGGATGTTCTTGAAGCGCTGGATGGAGCGACCACTACTTCGGTCCGTTACGTGCCTGCTCCGCCTCGAATCAAGGAGGCTTGCTGATCCTTTCTTTGTCTTCGCAGATCTCGACGAGACTTGCTTCTTTGCCTGACTTTGCGGATTTGTTGCCGCTCCGGGTAGTGAAGGCTGTCGTCTAGTCGTCGACAGGAGTCGAGCCGTTTCAGCTCCACTGATGGCGGCGTTGCGCAGTTCCGGCAACTCGGAAACGGGAGGAAATGCATCCTGTTCCAGCAATGTCTCCCCTCGAGCCAATAATCTCCACTAATCGTGCTTAATTGAGAGTATGAGCGAGATGTGAGGATTCTGCAGGCTTTGAATGTGTAGACGAGGACGCGAAGGTGATCGAACAGAGACGGTTCGCTTCCCTACGTCCTCTCCCGCCTCTCAGACGACTCGGCGCACCCGGTGATCATGCCTGGCGGGTCGGATGAGGATGTATCTGCTGTCGAGAGCTTGCCCGACCTGTCAGCGCTGGCCATAAGGCGAGACGACGTTTCCGTCGTCACCGGCGACGCGGAGGAGACAACCTCATCGCACCACGATCCTACGCCTACCGAACCAGCAGGACTGCCTAGCGAAGTGGAAGATGCAAATGATATCTGGGCGAGCGTCCCTCGTCGCGACCAGCCAGCCGACGGAGACTCTGCCGGTCCCTCCGGCGGCTATCGTCCGGCTTACGTTCTCACGCCGCCTGCACCCGCCGTCGACCTGAACGACCTCGACCCGTTTGCGCCGACGCAAGGGACGCTCGGCAGTACCGTTCGGCGTGAGAGCCGGCTCGAACTCATGGACAACAGCGAGAGCGACAAGGAGACAAACAGTCCGACAGAGGCGGAACGGCTCCGGCATGAACAGGAGGAACGGCTCGGGCACGGACAGCCGACTGCCTCAGGCAGTGGTTTCAGCCTGGGCAATATGCTCAGGAGTTTCAGCGGAACGCCGACAAAGGACCGACCTGCGTCAGCGGGTACTCCGCCTCCGCCACCTCTTCCGCTGCCTGATGTCGGTACCGCCGAACCTGCTCAGACCTCCATAACAGCCGATCCTCAGTCTCCCGTTTCGTCTAATCCCGCTCAGCCCGGACCTTCCGGCCTCGCGAAACCTCTCGCCTCGATCGCATCCGTGTTTCGATCTTCCGCTCGGCCTTCACCCGCCGGGAGCGATCGAGGTAGTCCGCAGCCGGGCTCGTCACCACCACGCGAGAAGGGCGGCTTCTTCGCAGCGATCGCTGGAGCAGGCGCGAACGCCGCCTCCGCCAAGGGCAAGGAGCGGGAACGCGAAACGTTCGAGAAGACGGACGAGTTGGATGAGAAGCGGTCCGAGGAGCCCCTCGGAGAGAAGGGCAAGCGCAAGGGACGAGGTGACGAGCCCGTCTTCGACTTCAACCGTTTTCTGGAGCAGATGCGGTCGCGTTCGGCCGACCCTATCGCCAAATACCTCCGCTCGTGGGTCTCTTCTCGCGATATTGTCCTGACTCGGAGGTGCGGAGCTGACGCCAGACTTTCCCGAACAGCTTCCTGAAAGAGTTTGCTCGGAGACCGCCCGTCTCGACGAACGATCAAGTCCGCGTAATCAACGACTTTCTCGACTTCATCGCGGGCAAGATGCGCCAGGTCGACCCGTGGAAGAGTCTCCTTGACGTGGACTGGCGAGACGACCCAGAACGAGCCGAAGCCGAGTTCGACTTGGCGTTGGAAGCGATGGAAAAGCTCGTCATGAACCGGCTGTGGGATCTGTGAGTCAGCGCGACATCGATTGAGAGTCCGAACAATGGCTGATCGCACGACGTCGAGCAGGACGTTTTCGCCCGCGCTGGACCTGGCTACCTTCCCCGGCAACATGTCTCCTTCTGGCGACGTCGAGCGCGACGACGTCCTCCGGCAACGTATTCGCCTCTTTTCCTGGATCGAGCCGAAGCATCTCGACCTGCCGATTCCATCTCGCTTGGACACCCCCGCCACTTCAACGTCCGAGCCTAGCTCGCCGAAAGTTGACGAAAAGCCGACAGATGCTCCCGAGCCGGAAGCGACACTGCCAGATCGCAAACCTTCGCCTCCGCCCAAACCGCCTGCCTCGCCTTCGCCGGCAAAGTCTAATCGGAAGCAAGTGCAAAGCTTCCTGAACTTTGCGCAGAGCGAGCTGTGCAAGATGAACCAGTACAAGGCGCCGCGGGACAAGCTCATCTGCGTTCTGAACTGCTGCAAGGTCATCTTTGGTGCGTCCGCGGAACGGCCCCGGTCTCGACCCCATGCTCACGCTCACCTTTGCAGGACTCATGCGGCATGTCGCAACTGGCGAACAAGGCGCCGATACCTTCATCCCCTTCCTGATCTACGTCGTCATCAAGGCTAACCCCGAGCACCTCGTCTCGAATCTTCAGTGCGTCGCAGTCTTCCTACGGCGAGCCACAAAAGCCTCGCTGACCATTCAGCGAATTATACAGGTACATTCAGCGCTTTCGGAATCCGGAGAAGCTCTCGGGCGAGGGCGGCTACTACCTCTCGAGCTTGGTGAGTCGATCCTGGCCGGCACACAGTCAGATCCGCTTATACGATCCCCCTCATAGAACGGGGCTATCTCTTTCATCGAATCACTGGATGCCTCCGCCCTTTCCAACATCACGCAGAATGAGTTCGAGGCCTACGTTGCGGACGCTGTCAAGAAGATCGCATCCGAGGAGCCACCTCCGCCCGTACCGCCGCGGGACGAGAAATTGCGACCGCCTCCACGAGATCCGGCCGCGACCTCCTCTGATCTGCTTCAGCCCTCCGAAGGCGGGTCCGCGTCGCTGCTGACCGCTGGCGACTCGAACACTGCAACGGACCGCGAGGTTGCGTCCGCCCTCGCACAAAGCGCCTCGTTCCCTCAGTCGGTTCGCGACTCGCTCATGCGAGGGACCGAAAACGTCGAGCGAGCGATGAGTAAACCGCTCGGCGCGCTCGCGCGGATCTTTGAGCAGCTCGAGGAGACGGCGAACGAGATCACGGGCCAGACGCCGACGGGGCAACCACGGACAATGCAAGTCCCGCCGGCACCGTTCCCGCCGACACCTGGAGCGCAGCCACCATCAGATGCGTATCTGGGTCTTCAGGCGCGGCCGAGCGTGAGCAAGCGGAGGAGCTATCACCAAGCTGGCGGACCCGGACTGTCGCCGCCGTCGCGCCCGCCACTCTTGCCGCTTCCGTCTTCTACCGGTTCCCTTCAGCATGCCGGGCCTCCACCGAATTTGGCTATGTATGCCGCGCCAGATACGTCGGACGACGCCGTTCTGCAGGAGATTGACCGGCAGCACGAGGAGGCACGGCAGGCCGCACTCGAGACGCTGCAGAGCATCTTCCCCGAGGCCGAGCATGAAGTGCTCGAGATGGTGAGTGAGCTCTACACTCTTCTGGCTGGTACGCTGGACTGACCGTGAGTGTGGCCGTCTGGGAACAGGTTCTCCTGAGCAACTCGGGCGACATGGGCAAAACGATCGACTCGATGCTCGAAATGTCGTAGCTCGTCGCATAGTCGCATGCTCACATCGTAGCTCGTCGCAAAGTCGCATGCTCACTCCTCATTTCTAACTAGCTCAGCATTGGCTGCCCGGCGCACTTGCTTGTCCGGCGTCAAGGCGAGAGCTGAGGCGGGGCTGTTTCGTCGGTTCAGCCGGCGCCTGCCTTGACCACGTCATGAGCTGCGCCCGCTTCGGCCGATGTGTGCGCGAGAAGTACGATGCTGAGCAGCCAAGGACGCTTGTTCAGACCGAGTATCTCGAAAACATTTCCCTTCGGCGAATGTCGACGAGCGATCTGCAGAAAAGTCTCGGCAGCTTTGTCTTCGAGCCATAGACGCTCTTATTCAGCGCCTCTAGATACGCGACGCGGTCTCAAACTCGCATTAACGAGGTGTCAGCTAAGCGGACTTGCAGCTCGTAAGCTAAAGAGCGAGACCTCGCTGTTCGTCGTCATCGGATTCGAGTCGGTCTCGCCCAACTTCGTCGAGCTTTGCTGACGGCTGTACTTCACGGGTGCAGATACAGAGTCGACTATCTCTGCAAGTAGGACCGTAGTCCAGCCTGCCGTGAAGTCCAGGCAGGGTGTGCGCGGCCGACGAGGTGCAATCACGTGAGTCCCGCCTGGCTGCTCCCGTCGCGGCAACGGCGGCACGACTCCAGCTGGCCTGCCTGGGCAGGAACGCGTTGCTGACGGCTACTTTGCACGTCGCAGGACGGAGACGCTCTGGACCGACCCGTCTCTGCGGATCCTCGCTCCGATGAAGGCGCTCCCTTCCCTCACCGGCAGAGACGCCGCAACTTCGCCGGCTCGAGCTGCACATGCGGCGAGTCCGCTCGTCTCATCGACGGCACCTCCAGCATCTGAGGATCCGTCGCCGACCGACCTCTTGCTGTCAACGCCACCGGCCCTGATCAAGCTATTTGCGCTCTCGGCGCCAATCATCAATGTCGCTGCAACGTTCGCCCTCCTCGTCACCTGGAAGCACCCTTCGTTCTGGGGCTCCTTGCTAGTACTCCTTGCGTGGTGGGGAGTCTGCCTCTTCGGGTACTGGGTCGCCGTCTACGGCTTCAACGCCGCCGTCCTCGCCTTCATCCTCGTCGATTATCTATCGACCGCGCGTCGAGGAACGGCGGCGCCCGCATCCTCTCTCAGGCACCGACCTCGTCCGGCGACTCTGTCGCCTGCCGCTTACGCGCAGCTGCTCGCGTCGGCTCAGATCGTCGCCGAGCACGTCCAAGCCTTCCGGACGGCGGTCGTCCATCCCTTGTCGCTTCACTTCAGCTTCACGCCGATCCGTCCGTCGACGCCCGCACCGGCCTATGACACGGCATGGTTTCTCGTCACCTCGTACCCTTTCTACCTGGCGTTAACGTTCCTCGTCCCCGTCAAGTACCTCTTCCTCACCGCCGGAACGGTCGCCATCCTTTGGCAGGCGCCCTTCTTCATGACGCTTCGCGAGATTCTTTGGCGGAGCGTCTTTGTCCGCTGGGTGTGGCACATCTGTGTCGGGGTCCTCCGAGGCGGCAAGGGCGTTCGCAGGGAATGGAACCGTACGAAGTCGGGCCTCGGTGTGCCCGGGCTGATCGGCGCAATCACGAAGAAGGACACGACCTCTGCAATTGAGGAGCGACCGGTCAAGCTCAAGAAGACGGCGAGCAGCACCAGCGAGATCGTCGCTGCCCCAGCGACGCCTGCCGCAGCCAAGGTGGACCGACTGATCCCGCCAGTTACAGCGGCGGCCGCCGTCGAAGCAGAAAATGAGAACATCGTCGCCGAAGAAGCAGCCGGAGACGACGTCGAAGTCCAGTTCACCATCTTTGAGAATCAGCGGTGGTGGGTGGGTTTGGACTGGACGCAGGCGCTTTTGCCGGGAGAACGCGCGAGCTGGTAAGTCGAGCTCACCTTTCGTTCGCTCGAGTCTGAGCTGACGAGTACTTGCTATAGGACGGACGCCGACAGCAATCCGGCGAACCCGCCCTCGGCGTTCGGTCTGCCGCAGCCTTCGGTGACGTACGTTCCGGCTCCGACCAAGGCGGACCCGAATGCTCGGATCAAGAAGACGACAGAATGGAAATGGATCGAGCCCGAATGGCACGTCTTGCGTTCGGCAGCTTCGAGCGTAACGCTACCGAATGGCGTGCCTGGGATACCGAGCCCGACGGCGGATACCGCTGCTAGTACGACCTCGAGCGCGAATGCCGCGAGTCCGCCGTCGCCGACGATCCCGCGCATTCTCGGAGTCAGCGTGCCGAGCCTGACCGGCACAGCATCGTCTTCTGCTCCTGTTTTGAACGGCCAGCCTCCGCAATCGGCGTTCTCGGCGCTCGCCTCGTCACTCTCGCTCAACCCGAGCTACACCTCTCCCGCTTCGGCAGGTCTCGCCTGGCACGAGTCGAACCTGTTTGCCAATTGGCAAGTCGATGACGAGGGGTGGCAATACGGCGACAACCACTTTGAAAAGATGGGTCCGCGAGGAGGACTCGGCAAATACACGCGCAGGAGGGCTTGGGTCCGTCGTGCGGGGCTCGTCGAGAGGACCGAACGCATCTCAGGACCGGCACCGATCGCGACTGGTACGTCGAGTGCCGCGGCGAGCAGGACCAGCACGGAGGAGAAGCAAAGAAGGCGGAGCAGCGCGGCGGCGGCGGCGGCGGCCGAGATTGTCAAGAAGGAAGGCCTGACGGACACCAGGTCGTCAAGCAGTTCTCGAGCGGCGACGACGTCGGCTACGGCGGGGCGGGCCGAGTCGCCGCGCAAACGCAGAACTGCGGGTCCAGGGCCAGACGGTCCAGCTGCAGCAGGCTGATCTCGATCTCGGAGCTGGCTACTTTGCAATTCCTCTCCACCCTACACTCGTTCCTTGCTGGTGTCGACACCACACCTGGTTTCGCGGCAAATGAAGATCTCTAAATAGGAATGAACGAGAGCGCCTCGATGTATTGCTCCGAGAAATCCTTCTTGAAGAGCAACACGCCGCCAAGGACTCCAGCAATGACTGTCCGAAAGCATCATCAGCTGGGCATCACTGAACCGAAGCGACTGGGGGAGGGACTCACGACCTGCGCAGCTGATGCTCGTCCAGATTGCGCCCCAGACCTGCGCGGGCAGCCACGGGTACTCTTCCTGAAAGGCGCAGACATCGCTCGCGTTGATCTTGTGGAAGACGAGATCGTCAAACTGGTCCCAGACACTGTACTGGATATCCCGACGCAGAATCAGCATCTGACGGGTGCGGCGCGTTCGGCGCAAGCCTGGAGCTCACCATGACTTTTGAGGGTCCCATTGGCGCAATGTCGCGCATAATTCTGTCAGCGGAGGTACTCTGTGCGGCTTGCGCGGATGCTGACCCACCGTTCATGACTCCGAGCGCCGCAAGCAAGAAGCGCAGGAAGATGCCGTGAGCGACGATATCTACCAAAGCATAACGCGCGCAGTCAGCAGCTAAGGCATCTGAAGAAGTCGGGAAGGGGACATCGCACAGAGGATAAAGATGAGGCCCATCGGCATGCTCACAAAGAGCATCGTGTACCGCGAGTGGCGCGCCCAGAACATTACGAGGAGCAGGTGAACGAGCAAGGGTATCGCACTGCAACGGAATGCATCAGCCCCCAGAGCTCGCTCGCTGTGAAGCCACGAGAAGCGACCAAGACACGCACGCGATCTTGCTCGCTTTGAGATCGAAAGAGGCAAAGATGAGGGCTGCCCCGATCAAGGTCGACCCGATGTCTGCGTGGTGGGGCCGGATCTCGTCGTCAGGAGCGTCGACCCTCTTCCGTACATCTCCGTCGCGACTTACAGCCGGCAGGGAGACTTGCAAACGCCCAGCCGCCTTCCATTCGAGTCGAGCCTGCGGGATCGTCCAGAGTCAATCGAGTCGGCACCAGAGTCGCCGTCCTACTGCTTACCGCCCTGATTCGGATCCAGAATGATTGAGTAGATCTTGGCGCCTGTCAACAAGCCGAGTAACGCATGACAGCCTTCATGGCTGCGGAAAAGCCGGAATGAGCCATCGTCCGATCTGGAAGCACGGGGAAGGCTCACCAGGCAACCGCGCAGAGCTTGAAGGGGAAGAGGATCGACCGGGCGATGTACAGGTTCCAGGTAAAGAGGTAGAGGACGATGCTGCGGTAGGCAGCACGGTCACTTCGGCAATAGAAATCCTGACGACGAGCTCTCACACGCACATTCCCTCGATCCAGTAAATTGTCACCCATTGTGTCTGTCGGAGCCGTCCAAGTCAGCATCTTCGTGCCGTGCTCCCCGAACGGGCCCTCAACTGACGTGACTGATCGTGAAAGGCTCGACGTCGCCCTCCGCCGCACGCTTGACCAGGGCGTTCGCAGCATACTCGAAGGCGGACCCGATATCGTCAGCGATCGGAAGGTACATACTGAAATTCTCCTTTTGACTTGTTTAAACTTGAGCTGTAAGGGCGCGAGCAGCGCAAGGAGATTATGGCGCGCGAGCGCGTGAGCGAACGGGCATCGCGTGCTCCGCGGACATCCCGTTGTCGTTTCAGGCGCGCAAGCGCGCTTTCTGCGCTCAGCTCCGCAGATCTCGCCTTGATTGAATAGATATGATTAGCAAGAAGCTACGGGTATACGGGCGTCTGACTCGTGGATGAGCAAGTGGCGAGAATCATGGCGAAAAGGGAAGTCCTGCGGCTTGAGCGAGATCGCGAAGCGGTGCATGGTCTCGGGTATTCTGGCTCCGAACAACGTCAGCATAGTCACCCTTTGTGCCTCCTGACACGTAGTGCAGAGCTCACCTCCATCCGGTGGCACCAAGTCGGTTGCCCACTCGACGAGAAGACGAATTCGCCACCGATCTGCTTCGAGTCGCCCGGGTTGGCAAGCTTGCCCATCTTGAAGAAGCTCTGGTAACGCAATTAGCAGAGTAAGGACGCGCTCCCTCACGTAAAAAGCGACGCTGCATGCCCCGGGAACGGGCTGTAGGAGGTGGCAAGACGTAGGGAGTTCGCACTCACCCCAATCGAGGTCCACACGGTGCTGCCCAACCCCTTCTTCTGATACTCGGGCGTCGTATCGCCGAGGTCAAACGTCCGCTTCGTCATCCCGAGAACCTCGTACGCCTTTTTGCTCTCGTCCGAATAGATCGGGTACGGGCATTTGAGGTGATCCCGGTACGAGTCGATCATCTTGTAGTCGCCACAACCGACGACCGACAGTCGGATCTTGTGTTGCTCGAGGAGGGAAGGAGGGAATTTGGTCGAGAGCATCGAGAGGTAGTCCTGGCCTTTCATCGTGGTGAAGCAATTCGAACCAAAGTCAGCATTCAAGGATCCTCAGCCTCGATCTCTTCTCCCGCTCTGGTGAGCGAGTCCAGAACTCACAGAGGCCGCACAGGAAGTGCCTGATAAAGACGACGACGGCCGTCCCGCCAATCTGATCCGGTTCAAACAGCGACCCGAGCAAGACTTGGCCGCCCTTTGCGTCGTGCACGGGGACTTGGCGCGCCGTCTCGAGCTCTTGCGGAGTCGGGAGGGCCGTCTTGGAGAACGTCGTGTTGGTGGTCATGGCTTGTTACGGCTTGACGCGGGTCGCAGGTCCGAATCGGATTCTGTCAATGAGTGGTGTCTAACGATTGAATGGGCGTTGTGATTCGGCTAGAGGTGTCAAGCGACAGGAGCCGTTCAGATCGTGGTGGCGGGGGAGCAGCAAATGCGTCTCGAGGTCGCTGAGCAGTTGTGAAGCTAGAGTGCAGACTGGAAACGGTCGTCCGACTGCGTTCGCCGCCCGGGGCCAGCCCAACTGGGCCGATTACAAAACGGCCAACGCGCGGGTGAATGCATGTGACATCAATTTCATTAAGCCAGTTCTGGCTGATGAGACATTTTGGTGTCCGCGGGGAGAGACCGAAACCTCAAAGGAAGCGCGAACAGGCTGGCTCTCACGGGCAACATATCGAGCGGCACTGCCTGCGTTACATGGAGCGATGTGTACACATGGAGCGCGAGCCCAAAAAGATTTCGGGATGCGAAGATCGCTCTCAGAGCGCCTCGATGGGCGGCAGCGGTCCCTTGGGGACGATCCGGGTCGGGTTGATCTGGCCGTGACTCATGTAGTAGTGTTGCTGCACGCCCGAGAAAGATAGCCGGACAGATCGCGGGAAGACGAGGTAGAAACGAGAGCGAAAAGGGAGAGGCGTCAGTCTCGTTCTGCGGCGTGCGTTTCAGCACCGAATAGCGACGGCCGCGCCAGCAAGCGCGTACCTTGATGTGGTCAAAGTTGGTCGTCGACTTGAACGCGTCATAGTTCCAGTACAGGTTCTTGCACCACCGGTTCAGGTTCGGGTAGTCGTGGCGGATCGAACCGAGGTTGCACTTGAAGTGGCCGTGGTACACCGGGTCGAACCGGACCTGCGAGTAGTGTTGATAGTCAGATCAAATGCGGTAGGGGCAGAAGGAAGCGCGCGCGTGCCGCGGTCTCACGATGGTGGTGTACAGGCGGACGTCGGCCTCGGTGAGTTGGTCACCGACGACGAACTCCTTGCCGCCGTCGAGGATCTTTTCGAGGCGGTCGAGGCTCTTGAACAGCGGGACGACGTTCGACTCGTACGCGTCGGGTTTCGTCGCGAACCCCGACTTGTAGACGCCGTTGTTGACCGTGTCGTACACCCACTCGTTCTGCTCGTCAATCTCTTTGCGGAGGTGTTCCGGGTACAAGTCGAGTTTGGCGTGCTCCTCGGGCAACACGTGGTTGAACTCGGTGTTGAACATGCGCAGGATCTCGGAACTCTCGTTGTTGACGATCGTGTTGGTCTTCTTGTCCCACAGGACGGGGACGGTGAACCGGCCCGAGTAGTCGGGGTCGACCTTGAAGTACAGCTCGCGGAGGAACTTGGCACCGAACAGTGGGTCGCCGTTGACCTCGGCGAGGCCGTCCGGTTCTCCGACTTCGCCCTGCGAGTACCAATGACGGAAGAAGAAGGGCCTCTCCGTCAATGTCGGATAACCTCTTGAGAGGGCAAGCACAGCTCGCCCACATCGCTGCGATGCGGGCGAGCGGGGACCGCCGTCACAACCGATAGCAAGCACGGAGCGGACCCTCGAAGGAATGGGGGGAATTAGACTGACCTTGGTCTGCGGGAACCCGCCGTCCTCGTCGCGGACGGGAGGGTAGAAGGACCAACCCAACGCGCCCATGAACGAGTGTACGACCGTGACGTCGACATACTTTTCCAAGCCCTTGAGTGACCGCGCAATCAAGGTGCGGTGACTGTGAGAATGTGGCGATCGAGGTATGTAAAAAGGGGAGGGGCAAGGCAGTCGGACGAGGTGTGACGGGAAGGGAAGTCAGCGCTACCCTTGAAATTGCGGACAAGGCGTCACAAGCGCGTGAGAACGACGGTGAGCTGGCGGCGAAACTTACGCCCACGGGCAGGCGAGCGAGACGTAGAGGTGGTAACGGCCTTCGTCCGGGGTGAACTGGCCGTCCTTTGAGATCGAGTCGCGGAATGCGCTCGACTGCCGGCGGAACTGGCCGTCTTTGCTCGCCCAGGAAGTAATGTCCTTTTGTGCTTGCGACGACATGGTGACGGTGCGGATCGGTGGCGAGTTGTGCAAAGAGAGAGGGCTCGGGATGACGCAGCGAGTGGGGAAGTGAGCAGCAGCAGTCGACAGCGCAACGCAGCAGCGAGGACGAGTAAAGGTGCGAGTAGGAGAGCGAGTGGTAGCAAGTAGACCCCTCGAGAGCATTCACACGCTGCCAGTCCAAAGAGCAAGAGAGCGAGAGTGAGAGGCTGACCTCTCAATTGTCAGCAGACGCGTCCATTTGGCAACTCGACATCTTCTTTACGTAATCTTCCTCGCAGTGATTGACACGAAATAGCTCACGCAAGCTGCAAAAGGACAACCCCGCTATGCTCCTGCCCCCTCCGATCCCGGGTTCAGTCGCGTTGCACCAACTCCTCGTCGACCCGTCCACCTCGTTCCACACCCGGAACCTCACAGACGCAAACGCAGCCCGAGGACGAGTCAGGACAGCGTTGAAACAGACTACCAAGAATGTCAAACTCGGACAGGCAGACTGGACTGGCGCAGCTCGGGTCAGTCAACGCACTGGGCGACAGCGCCAAGGGAATCATCCGAGGATGCCCAACCTGCCGCAAACTCGACTCTGACCCGCACGAGCCTACGCAGGCCCTGCAAGAATACCTCGGTCATCTCGTAGCCATCCTCGCTTGCGTCGAAGCAGACGACCTCGTCCTCCGAACCGACCCAGGTGAACAGCCGATCGTCTCCTGCGTAAGCCGAGCGTACAGCCGGTGACAACGCTAACCATTCCACCGGTCTGCAGTCTTCTTTCAATGGCGAGGCTCACTCTCGTCGTCCCCGTTGCGAAAGGGCAACCAGCGGGTCGCCTTGCCGTCCCTGTCAGTCGCGCGCACTCGTTTGTTCGCGCAGTCGACGGGATCAACTGACACCGGGTCAGCTCGCCTACAGGCACGCCGAACTGACAGGTACCTTGCTCGCCTACGCTCTGTGCCTCGCGAACCAAGCTTCGTCCCTCGTCGCCTCGCTCGGATCGTACGAGATCTCGGCGTCCGTCTCGGCGTCGGCGATCGGCGTCCACGACGAAACGATCAACTCGGCCGCCGACACGCTCTGTCGCGCGAGCGGCGCCTTGATGTATCTCGCCGAGACGGTCGTCCCGAGGTGGGAGGCGGCGGTCGGAACCGAGGCGTTGCGGCAGAGGCCCGTCGAGATGACCAGAGAGGTGACGACCGCGCTCGCCAAGTATGTCTCAATCTGCTAGCGGTTGGGTCTTGAGAGCCATCTCAAAGCAGTAGAGCTGACTCTGGACACCTCGTCGTGCAGGATGTGCCTCGCCGACGCCAACTTGCTCGCGATTCGGCGCCTCCTCTCGCGGTCGCTCTCGGTCGCTCATTCGACCACGACGCCCGGTCCGCCCCTCCCACCCGGACACCCTTCCCCGTCTCTACTCGCCAAACTCCACTTGCACGTCTATGCCCTGTACGACGAGGCGCGCACTCTAGTCAAGACCGTTTCGTCTTCAAACGGCAGCGGGCCCAAATCGAACGCGACCGCGCAGTCTTCGTCGGGTGAGATCGTCCTCCCGCTGAGACGGTACCTCTCGGATGGGCGAACTCTGGCGCTCGCCCTGTCGTACAAATGGCTCGGCGTCGACGCCGGCGAACGCGCTTCGCCTCCCGCGACGGGTGACGCGTTGGGTTACCTCGCGCTCGCGGCGCAGGAACTCGACGCGCTCGGAGACAAGGACAAAGGTTTGAAGAAGCTAAAAGGTTTCGGGAAGGGGCGGGAAGCGGGCAAGGGGAGAAAGGGTAAAGTGCAGGAAGAGCGCGAGAGTACAGAGGCGTTCCGGAGCGCGTACAAGAAGGTCAACGATACAGTGCGTCTCCGTTCGCGGCACCCAAGTCAGACCCACTTTCGTGTCTCACTTGTTCCCGGTGGCGATCCTTCGCGTAGGTCCATTTTCAACCGATCACGCCCGCCCAAACGCTCCAATCCCGCCTCCCATCTGGTCGCGCCGCGCTCGCCCCAAAATCGTTCGCTCTCCCTCCCCCAGCTTTCCGCCCGAGTCTCGGTACTGGCGTCCGACCGCCACCACCGCACAAGATCCCGCCGCCGCCACCTGCGCTCGGCCCCGACGGGATGGGCGCTGGTGCTGCGGGCGGCGACGACAGCTCGGACGATGATGAGGATGGCGTGGCCGATGGGGCAACTCAGGTTGGCGATTACTTTGGCGCCGGGCAGTACTTTTGAGCGTGGTGGCGTTCTTGCGAGGAGCCGACGTAAGAGCGGGATGCAAGTTGAGCATGTCTGTGCCGGAGTCTCTCAGGGACGGAGAAGTCGGCAGCCCATCGCTACCGTGCCCCCTTTATCCTGTACCGTACACCTTCGAGGTCACGGCAACAGTAGATATGCCCTCGTTTGCCCGCTGTGGATGCAAAGGCCGACATTTGCGACCGCTCGCGGGGACCATTCGGCCGGCACTCGTCATACTCTCACCTTGTCTGCCTCAAAGATGCAGCACCAGTCAGAAGCTCAGGCACGGCGCGCTATCGTACAGTTGCTGTGGACGGACAGGCGGGCAGAGCGTTGATCGTAGTGGCGGACGTGGGCCTTCTCAAGCTGGCCTTCGCGTGAGCGGTCGGTCCCTCGAGCCGCCCTGCATGCAGACCGCGCTGCCAAGCTTTCTTTGTACGTTGCCGAGCATGCAGAAGCCGCGTGGCTCTAGTGAAGCTATGAAGGACACTCGGAAATGCCCGTGCCGGCCGGACCCT
This sequence comes from Rhodotorula glutinis, assembly GCA_037974285.1. Taxonomy (NCBI): domain Eukaryota; kingdom Fungi; phylum Basidiomycota; class Microbotryomycetes; order Sporidiobolales; family Sporidiobolaceae; genus Rhodotorula; species Rhodotorula glutinis. The sequence continues at coordinate 253,190 of JBBPFV010000009.1, read as the reverse complement.
CCCTTTGTTCCGTACGCCAGTACCCGGGGGCCCTTTCCCCTTTCTTCCCTTTCGTCGTTCTGCTCGCGTGGCGCTATGAAATGCTTGACTACTACGGACCGGTCTTAGATCCGGGTGGGACAATCAGCTCACACTAGACGTACGGCGCTTTCATGATCGAAGCCGGACTGCTTACCGGGACGACGTTCCCATTGTCGAGGACGGCCGCTACTTTGTCCCTTTGCACGGACCCTCGTCCTTCTTGCGTTTGCGATCAGACCTCGTCCGTCTCTCTCTCTCTTTCGGCTGCACACTGGTAGTCAGGCACGCTCCTTGTCCGCGTCGACGCGCTCGCAACAAAGACTCGCGACAACTGCTGCAGCGTCTTTTCGCTTCTTTGTCCTCTTCCTCCTGCCGGAACAAAAGCCAACGACTTCTTGACGATACCCACCTTCCCGTCGACGCTCTTTTCTGAAAGTCTCCTTGTCATTCCCTCACGCCGAGACTTGTAGGTCGCGTCAGTTCCTCATCTCTGCTGGGGACACTTGGGCTAATCCGGCGCGCTCCCGGCCACACTTCACAGCCCACCCGACCTTGTTTGCATATACACTACGATGTACACCGACCTACCTACTACGCCCGTCTCACGATCCGGTCCGCCGAGCTCCACAACGCCCCCGCCACTCCGGCGGCCAAACCCTCGCAAGCGCTCCTTGCCTGAACCTTCTCCCGTTGCCGCCGCGTTCGCCGATTTTGCCACTCGTCCTTTCTACACGACGCGTCGAACGACCGAACCGCGCGACACAGACGCGTTCGCGTTCGGCGGTCCGAGCGTCGACGCGACGCCGTTCGCGCCTTTGTTGCCTCCAGCCCCTATCTTCGACGTCCTGCCGTTGCCCGACACGCCCGTTTCACCTGTCGGTCCGCGGTCGAGTCCAATGAAGCGGTCGCCGGCGATCGCCTCGATGGCCCAATTCACTTCGGAGGCACAGCGCGAAGCGGCAGGACTCGAGGAGCAAGACAAACGCAGGTGGATCGCCAACTCGTTCAGCAACTTTGACCTGGGCGCCCGCTATCGCCAGACGACCACATCCGCCGCACCCTTTGAACACGTCGAGGAAGAGGAGTCTGGCCCTGTCCCCGACTTCCATCTCGAGCTGTCTTCTCCCGATCTCGCACCCCTTCGCAACTTGCGCTCGACTGGGTCGCTGATCCCCTCCTTCGACGACAATTCTGCCCTCCCGCCCGACTGTCACTCGGAAAGTCTCTCGGGGATGAGCTGGTCCTCCTCATTGCCATCGCTGTCGCCGTCCTCGTCCACCTCGAGTTTGAGCAGCTTCTGCTCTCGTTCCCCTTCGCCCCTCACAACTTCCGACCGATCGCGCTCAGTTTCGCCCGCCACAGAGCTCATCAAGGCTCTGTCGCTGAAGGGCTCGACTAATGACGAGCCCGGGGTCTCGGCTCTCGCACTGCGTCGTTTCGAGAAACGCCAGCGCGGGCATGTCGTTCTCTCAGCTTCTCCCTCAGGTCTCGGCCTCACGCTACACCCTTGACGCATACGTGCATAAGATAGTATATTCTCGCATTCTCCGCCCACTCTGGATACCCTGCATCCCCTCCCGCATACTCTTTTCGATGTTCTTCTTCCGCAGCTTTCTTGCAAACCGCTTCGTCCTGATCACTCGGATTCGTCATGGGAGTGAACGAGCGCCAAATTCAATTAGGCAGCTAAAAGTGCGGGAGGAGATCCCGACAGACAAGAAAAGGGGTCTACAGGGAAGAAAGACAGAAATGGGGTCCGAGTCTAGATGCGGTTGAGCGGACCGTTGACCGGTAAAGCAGAGAAGGGGCGAGCAGGAACGGCACCGCCGTCCGAAGCTGACTTTGACGAGCCCGAGAAGGATTTGCGAGGCGTTGCGATGCCAGACATCTTGCGCGAGAGAGAACCCAGGGGGTTAGATCCAGACTTGCCGCGGGACCGGCCCGGCGTAGTCGGCAGTGACGTCGATGAACGTGCTTCGACGTCGGAATGCGAGGAGTGCTGGTGACGATGATGGCTGTGCTTGTTTCGTCGCGAGAGGGAGCCAACTGCGAGCGAGAGAGAGCCTTCGTGTCAGTCTTCGCGAACAATACGGCTCAAGAGGGCAAGAGCCTTACCGTCATGCTTTCCATTGCAGCACGCGCGGACGTTCTCGAGGCCTTCATACTCATCGTCGGCGTGACTCGCGTGTTCGGCGGGAATCTCCTCCCTGTCGACGACCTCCAGACTGCTTTCGCCGAACTCGCCGTATGTCGACAAAGATCGCAGCGAAATTGAGCCGGCATGACTCTGGTAGTCGGCAGCGGCGGTACCGGCGCGTTTCGTGGACGCTCCGCTAACCGTGTTGCGACCATGCGGTACCCAACGCGGCAGAGCTTTCGGCGTCAGTCGCGAGTCCGACGCACTCGCAGCTCCGAAAGTGTAGATCTGGTCGGGGATACCGAAGAAGTCGCCTGGACCCTCAGCACCTGCGAGAGTCCTCGAGCGGGAGCGCGAGGCTGCGGTTCGGGCGATTGGCGTCTTCGGGCTGTTGCCTACATCGGCGGAGGCGTCGGCGGGGCCCGACGAGCCTTCGGGTCTCTCGATGAGGTATTTGATGGCCTGCCGCGGAATCGCGGTCAGCTATTGACTAACCAACGAGTGTAGCTCCGCGAGCGCACCTTGTACCACATATCGTGTCGCTCCTTCGAGCTCGCGGTGAACTTGACCTCGCGCTCTCGGGTACGGATGACGATACTGTGCTGGTAGAGGCCGGGCGGGAGTGGATTGGCATCGTGCTCCTGACGGACGCCTTCGATGTACGCTGTTCGGAGCAGGGCGAAGAACGCGTCAGTGCCGCCGACTCCGCGACGATGGACTAAGAGGCGAGGGAGACGAACCCGACTTGGAGTAAGCATGGCTCGTCGATGACGCGCCAGGGTCACTCGTGGACCAATACAGGGTTCGCGTATACGGGTGCAGCCAGAAGAACCGCTGATGCCGCTTCTCCGAAAGCTCCTTGCTGAAGTTCCGACGAGTATACTTGTGGAGGAATTCGCCGATCATGGTCTGCGTGATCGCATGAATGACTTCGGGGTCGGTCGAGTCGCCTGCAGGACGGCCCATACTTTGTGGCGGACCATTCGGGGCATCGTAGCCGCCGTCACTCGTTGCTTCAGAGGCGACCGATGCACGCCGAGAGCTCACGTCCGACATCGATCGGCTGGATGACCGCGAAGGCTGCTGACGAGAGCGTCTCGTGCTACGCGGCGTCGCCGTGAGACCCAGAGATGTGTGAGGTCGCGCGCTGCCGAGGTCCGCGAAAGGAGCGTCAGACCTCGTCGAAGTCGTCGCCGAGATTGCCGATCCACGCGAGCGCAACTTGGGCGCACTGCTGACGGCAGGGACTGGCGGGACGAGCAATGTGGATCGTCGCGAGTATTCGTCGTCGAAGGTCGGTGACTGAGCGCGGAAGAGCAAGTCTGCAGGAGGCGGTGACGTGGGACGCGATGGCGGTTGTCTCTGCGCAGACCGAGCTGACGCCGCAGACGTACCGCTCTTGCGGGGGCTTGCAATCTTCCGTGAGGATGGCACAGGCGGCGGACCCATCAGCTCCTTCTGGTCACTCCTCAGATCGCGCACGGATGGCGAAGGCGTGATCGGTCGCGACGCCGGGCCTGCGAGATACGCGCTGGCCGTCTGCAGCGCTTCCTGCAGGTCGTCGCCATCCTTGAGCGCTCTGGCTCCGGACGCGGCGGACGCAGGCGTGGGCGCAGGTCGGTCCACGTAGACGGTCCTTTCGACGATCTTCTCGACGACCTTTTCGACCTCGACGATCCGGTCCACCGGGACTTCGACCTGCTTTTCGACCTCGACAATGCGGTCGACGTAGACCACCTTTTCCACCTCGATGGGCTTATCGACGTAGACGATCTTGTCGACGTATACGGTCCGCGCTTCAGGCTCGTTCGCAACGCTCTGTTGAGCAGCATTGGCGGCCTGCCATTCGGCGGCATTATTTCGGAGGGTGTGGCGGAACGCACGAGTTTCCTCTTCGTCGACTTCGTACTCGCGAGAGGCCAGGATTTCGGCTTCGCTGTCGCTCTCGTCTCCGAAAGCCGTCGTGCGTCCGGAGCGAACAGACACGAAATCGTTCGCAGATGTTGAGCGGGTGAGCATGCTGTCGGGATAGGAAGGTCGAGGTCCGTTCGCAGATCGGCCGCCGAGGGAGGAGGTCGCTCCCCCGAGCGACTCGCGCGCGTCCTCATATTCCGTCTCGGCGTCCGTGTAGTAAGTTTGACGACTGGGCGGACCCCGGCCGGTGGTATCGGATCGAGCATCGTCTTCGGAATCTTCGTCCGGCGTCGAGCGTAGACCCTGCAGAGCCGCAAAGGAGGAAATGGTCTGTTCGCGGTCTCGAGGGGCGCCCGGAGCCGTCAGCTCAGATAGCGACGGTTGATTCGCGAGAGCGCGATCCTCCATCCGAGCAGTCGAGCCTGGGACAGGTGTCGGAGGGCCGGTTGCGAGAGCCGCGCAAGTTTCGCATGGCTCAGATGGAGCGTGAACTAAGCGCTCAACAACCCTGTCGACCACGCGAATTACCTCGACCGGCACCTCGACGCGCTTCTCGACCTCGACGATGCGGTCGACCGGCACCTCGACGCGCTTCTCGACCTCGACGATGCGGTCGACCGGCACCTCGACGCGCTTCTCGACCTCGACGATGCGGTCGACCGGCACCTCGACGAGCTTCTCGACCTCGACGATGCGGTCGACCGGCACCTCGACGAGCTTCTCGACCTCGACGATGCGGTCGACCGGCACCTCGACGCGCTTCTCGACCTCGACGATGCGGTCGACCGGCACCTCAACCCGCTTCTCGACCTCGACGATGCGGTCGACCGGCACCTCGACACGCTTCTCGACCTCGACGATGCGGTCGACCGGCACCTCAACGAGCTTCTCGACCTCGACGATGCGATCGACCGGCACCTCGACCCGCTTCTCGACCTCGACGATGCGGTCGACTGGCACCTCGACGCGCTTCTCGACCTCGACCATCACCTCCTTGATCACCTCGACCGGGACCTCGATGCGCTTCTCGACCTCCTTGACGATTTCGACGGGGACCTCGACATGCCGTTCGACGATCTTCTCGACGATACGGTCGACGGGGACTTCGACAAGGCGCTCAACCTCGCGGACAACGTCCACCGGCTTTTCGACGATGCGGTCCACGACGCGGTCGACGGGAACCTCGATCGTCTTGATGACCTCGACCTCCACGGTCTTGATGACTTCGACTGGCACCTCGACGATGCGCTCGACGACCTTCTCGACTGGCACTTCGACACGCCTTTCGACGTCGACCGGAACCTCGACGCGCTTCTCGATTTCGACGGTCCGAACCACCTCAATTGGGACCTCGACTCGCCACTCGACCTCGACGATGCGTTCGACCGGCACCTCGACGCGCTTCTCGACCTCGACGAGCTTTTCGACCTCGACAATGCGGTCGACAGGAACCTCGACGCGTTTTTCGACCTCGACAATGCGATCGACTTGCACCTCGACGATGCGTTCGACGGGAACCTCGACGCGCTTCTCGACCTCGACGAGCTTTTCGACCTCGACGATGCGGTCGACAGGTACCTCGACGCGTTTCTCAACTTCGACGATACGGTCGACCGGCACCTCGACGCGCTTCTCGACCTCGACGAGCTTCTCGACTTCGACGATACGGTCGACCGGCACCTCAACGCGCTTCTCGACCTCGACGAACTTTTCGACCTCGACGATGCGGTCGACAGGAACCTCGACCCGCCTTTCGACTTCGCGGACGACCTCGAACGGCACGGGGACCTCGACGCGTTCGATGCGGACCTCCGGCTCAAAGTCGGTGCTCGTCGCCCGGTCCGTCCACTCGACCGCGCGCAGCGTAGCCGAACGAGTTAGAGCCGCTTCGTCGGCTTCGGCGACCGTCGCGACGCTCTCGCTGCGGGATAGGCGCTTGCGATCGGCGAGGAAGCTCGCGAGCGATCCGAGACTGCCGGTCCGGCCGTGGCCGCGCGAGCGGTCTGCGCCACCGAACGCATCGGCGAGAGTCTCGCCGGGACCGAGGAGCGAATCCTCCGTCTCGACGCTGACACCGCGACGGTCGCGAAGGGGAGAGTCGCCGTTGTCGAACGAGTCTTCGCCGTCCGTGACTGCGATCCCGGATCCCGGAGCGCCGAGGAACTGGTGTTCAAAGATGCTCGCGCCATCGGTAGAGACGTCGTCGACTTCGGCCGTCTCTGCCGCCCTCGCCGTCGGGGAAGCAGACGACGTGTTCTCCTCCTCGGAAGACGCAAGGTCGGGAGATCCGAAAGCGCGAGCGAGACGTGACGGGACGCGACTCTGCTGGCGAGAACCTCCGCGGCGACCGCGAGCTGAGCCGCGCGCCGAGCGCGGCCAAGCTGGGGAGCCGAGCTGGCCTCGCGCGGGCGTCCGCGAGGGCTTCGAATGCGGAGCCGAAAGGAAGTCGTGCTCGTCCACCTCGTGCTCGGATTCGGTGACAAAGCTCGCGCCCTGGTCGAGAGCGCCACCGCCGACGAGGTCGAGGTCCGCGTCTTCTTCCTCCGAATCGGAGCCGTCGAGCGGGTCGTCGCCCCAGACTTTGCCGCCGCGGCCGTCCTTGCCAGCAGGACCACCGGCAAGCTGTCGCTTCAAGTCGAGCTTGGCCTGCTTCTCGCGCTGCAGACTGGTACGCAGCGTCTGGACCTGTCGCTGAGCGTGCGCGAGACTGGCCCGGAGCGAGTCGGCCTCGGTCGCGAAGCCGGCACGCTGGATCGGCGAAGCGGAAGGCGAGTCGCCCTCGCCGGGTCCAAAGAGGTCGTCCTTGCCGATTGCGCTCGAAGGGAAGCCCTCACCGGTTCGGCGACGGGCCGTCGAGCGGAAGACGTCTTCGCCAAAGCCATCGCCAGCTTCGTCTTCGTCGTCTTGCCCGGCGCCGCGGTACCCGGGCGTTCCAGGTGCAGGCGAGCCACCCGGTCCGCGACGGATCGCGCGGTTCCGAGTCGCAATCTCATTCTTGAGGCCCTCGAGCGTGCCTTGCAGGTCCGACTTGTCGCGCTGCAAACCGGCTTGCGACTTGCGCATGTTGGCCATGTCGGTCTCGTGCTTGTTCTTGAGTTCTGCGAGGTCTTTCGCAAGACGCTCCGATTCGAGCCGCTGAGAGTCGAGCTGGTCGCGAGTCGTGGCGAGGTCCTTTGCATGACGGGCACGCTCCTGGTCGGCCTTTTGAAGAGACGAATTGGCGGTCGAAAGGGCAGTCCGGAGATCCTGCGAAGCAAGTTCGAGCTCCCAATTGATCTCCTTGTATTTCTCTGCGGCGCTCGGTCAAAGTCAGCTTCTCGGTAATTGCTCAAGGCCACGAACGGAGGCCACGTACCGACATCGTCTTCGACGGCTCGCCGCGCCTGCATGGCGTTCTCGACCTCGAGGTCCTTCTCGTCCCGCTCCTTTTCGAGCGCCTTGAGGTGCTCATCTCGCTCCTGCAGCAACGCCTGCAACCGCCTGACTTCGACGAGGAGCGATTGGCCAATCTCGGTCGCGAGCTCAATGTCGTTCGAGCGGTGTTGAGCTGCGGCGTTCCTCGCGCGCCGGGAATGCGAGTTCGAGCCGCTGCCTCCGGCCGCAGCTGTTGCTGCTTGCGTGTAGTCGGCGAGTGACTGAGAGCTCGACGAGTTGGTCAAGTCGGCGAGGGAAGATTTGCGGGAAAGAGAGGGTGCGCGCGGGCGGTGAATCGCGTCGTCCTGTTCGACTTCGGCTGCAGCCGGGATACCGCGGGCCGCTGCGGTCCCGACGACTTGGTACAGTTCCGAGTTGGCGCCTTCCCACCTCGCGAGCTCCTCTTCGAGCATCCGGAGCGATTTCTTGGTCTCCTCTCCGACTTCGCGTTCGTCGCTGCTCGAATCGCCATTCCCGCCCGAACTCGCCGCGATCGAAGCGGCGTACCGGTTCGAGACTTCGGCGATTTCGCGGATCCGCGCTTCGAGTTCCTGCTGTTGCGCGAGGAGGGCCTGGCCCAACTGGCCGGCGAGTTGAACCTCTTCGGCTTTGGCGCGGAGGTGCGACTCGAGGCGGTCGAGGAGGCTTGTCGGTGTCAAGTCTGGGCCGGAGAAGCTCGACATGGAGGAAGAAGGGCGGGGAGGGGTCGGGTGTTGTGGGTGGGCCCGCCGGGTGGAAGGGCCGGAAGGGTACGGGTCCTCGTCGAGGAACGAGTGGACCGACCCGGTCGGCGACGCCGGGCGCGCCATGGTCGCGCAGAAAGTAGCCTGCAGGTGATGTACACACAGAGTCAGTCCACTCGCCCTTCTAAACGAGCCCTCCTGTACGTCTGACGCCGGCTAAGAGGCGTGTTTGGTGAGAGGGCAACAACAATGGCTGCAAGCGCGACTGACCTAGCGCTCCAGCAAGTGGCTCTACTGCGGCGTGCCCGTAAGCAGAGATATAAGTCAAGCCCTGCTTGCACTGTTCGGTTGGCTGTATTGTGGGTTCGGCAGTTGGGGCAGGTTGAGTGAACAGTGCGAGGTCAGTTTTGTTGTCGCTCGTATGCCTCTCTCGAGACTAGCTGGGGACATGCGCACTCACGAATCGAGACTGCAGCCCTATTAGCCGAGCTTGTGTTGTGTCCAAGGGCGAGGACTGTAGAGCTGTCGAGAGAGAGGGCGCGGCGCGTGCAGAAACCAAGATTCGACGACGACGAAGGAAGAAAGAATTTTCTGTCGCCCTTTTGCGACGCGACTCGACGCGAAGTTCTGCAGCGCGACGGCGACGGCGACGAGCTCCTCTCGCACTCGGAAGCTATAGCGCCAGCTCTTTGTCAGCCACTACAATGCCCGGGATGCAAGTTAATCCACCAGCTGAAGGTCCAGGTCAGTCGGACCGTTGCCCTTTTCCCGCATCAGACTCGACCCTCCCGCTGACCCACTCGCGAGCCGCTCGACAGCCCTCGACAAGCTGTTCGCAGACGAAGAGTTGAAGGCCATGCTCCCGAAAATGGACAACGCGACCGAAGAATCAATGGGCAACCTGTCCAACCCGATGGTCATGCGGACGTACTACTCGCGCCTGTTGCCGTGGAAGGCCATGTTCCTCTGGTTGAACCAGTCGCACGTCCCGACCCGCCAGTTCACCCACCGCGAATTCGCTTTCACCCTCCAGAACGAGGCCTACTTGCGGTACCAGTCGTTTGCCGGAGCAGACGAACTCAAGCAAGAGGTCCTCCGGTTGAACCCCTCGCGGTTCGAAATCGGACCCATGTACTCGGGCAGGGTGAGATTGCACGAGCCGGGAGCATCAAGAAAGATGTACGCTGACGCGCGACGCGGCGCTCCGGACAGCCAAAAGACCGCAAAGCGTTGATGAAGGCGGCGTTCCGACCCATGACCCGCGAGCTCGTGTTCGATATCGACATGACAGATTGTCAGTCCCCTCTCGGGTCGATTGTGATTCCGACGATGAAGCGCTGAACCTGTCGACGCCCGAACAGACGACTCGGTCCGGACGTGCTGCAAGGACAAAAAGATGTGCAGCCGGTGCTGGAAGTTTATCACGGTCGCCGTCAAAGTCCTCGACGAGATCCTCCGCAGCAAGTCCCCTTTCGTCCTGTGCGCCGTATCATGAGCACAAAACTCACAGCCGTAATGCGCTCCTCACAGGCGACTTTGGGTTCCGCCACATCCTCTGGGTCTACTCGGGCCGACGTGGTATCCACGCCTGGATCTCGGACCCTTCCGCCCTCCAGATGACGGACGAACAGCGCTCGGCTATCGTCCGCTACATCGACATCGTCAAGGGGTACACGACCATGGAGAAACGAATGGCGCTGCACCGCCCGCTGCACCCGACCGTCGAGTGAGTGGCGAAAAAAATGGCTCGTCGACATGCCTGAAAGGCGACTCTCCGGTTCTCGGGGAACCTCTGGCTGATATCATCGAGCTCAATCCCTCACAGGCGGGCATACGAGACGTGCCTGCGGTCTGCATTCGCGAACGTTGTCCTCAAAGACCAGGACTGCTGGAAGACGGACCCGCACCAATGGGAGCAGGTTCTCGGCCTCATCCCGGACAAGGGTCAGTCCAAACTCGCGCCATATGCTCGATTCATCAACCGCTGACGGAAAAGGTACCGCTTCCCGCAGAGAACGTCGCCGAGCTGTTGAAAAAGTTCCCGACGAGCTCGACCGCCCCCTCGATCGACCGGTTCAAAGACCTCCGCAAAGCGCATACGCGGGCGACGCCGAAACAGGTCGAACGGCACGACCAAGCGGTGCAGGACTTGCAGATCCAGTACATGTACCCGCGCATTGATACTGAGGTCTCGCGAAAGTTGAACCACTTGCTCAAGGCGCCGTTCTGCATTCACCCGGGCACAGGTTCTTTCTCCTCTCTTCGCTTACCAATCGGTCCTGCTCTTGTGCTATGGCTGACCGCTTACTGCGGGTGGCGACACGAACAGGCAAAGTCTGTGTACCCATCCTCGCGTCTCAGATCGACAGTTTCGACCCCGACACGGTCCCGACAGTCGGGAAACTCCTCGTCGAACTCGAAGAGCTCAGTCGGAGAGGCGACACGGCCGCCGATTGGGGCAAGACGAGTTTGCGGCCTTATGTCGAGCTGTTTGAGAGGCACGCCGAGGCGGTCGCCAAGGAGAAGGCGCGGGAAGTCAAGGGTGAGTCTGAGCGAGGAACGCACGCTACGTCTGACCGATCAAGTCGAGCTGACCAGAGGTACATCCTCGAACAGCCACCAAAGCCATGTCGATGGAATTCTGAGCCAGCTCACGCCCGCCCTTGTACCCGTATCTTACCTTCCTCTCTCGTCGATCATGTTGCTCCTCTCTGTCAATCTCGTGTGTGTACCGAATATGACACTTTGCATTTGAAAACCAATCTCAACAAATAGCGACGCTTCGTCAGACCGCGATCAGAGCTTGGCCTGCTGCGATGATCCGGCCTTCTTCGCTGCCTCGGCTTCGGCCTTGGCTTCATCGCGCAAGACTGGCAGAACAAACTCGTCAGCATCGAAAGGCGAGTTCTTCCGTAAGAGGAATTCGCTCACTTCGTCGGAGAAGCTTGCCCGAGGGGGACTTTGGGATCGAGTCGACGAGCTTGATGCCGCCCTTGAGCTGCTTGTAGTGCGCGACCTTCTTCTCCATCCACTTGTTGATCGCGGCCGGCGCGTCCCGCTCCTTCTTACCAGCGTCCGAGAGGACGACTGATGGCGCAAGCGACGTAGAGTCAGCATCGCAGCACGACTGCGCGCGTTCCGTGGGAGGGACGAAGGCGCACCGTAGGCTCGCGGGTATTCGGTGGCCTGGTCTTCGTTCCATACGCCGATGACTGCGCAGTCGGCCACGTACGGGCACTCGAGCAGCGTCGCTTCGAGCTCGGCAGGAGGGACCTCTGCAAAGCGGTACGCAATGCTCAGCTTAGCCTTTCAGGCGAGTGAGCAGACGTCCAACTCACGGAAACCCTTGACCTTGATGAGCTCCTTGAGTCGGTCCGTGATGAAGAACCAGCCCTTTTGCCCGTCCTCGACCCGTGCAATGTCGCCGGTCCGCAGCCAGATCGTGCCTTGCTCCTCGACCAGAGTTTCCTTGTTCGCTTGCGGGCGGTTCAAATAGCCGAGCATGATGTTGGGACCGGCCATCCAGAGCTCGCCTTCTCCGCCATCTTCGGCGTCCTTGCCCGTGTCGGGAACGACGATCCGAGCCTTCATCATGGGCAAGAGCGGTCCGATCGACCCTCGTCGCGGTGTCATGGCGACGTGCGTCGTCGGTGACGACTCGGTGAGGCCGTACGCCTGACTGACCTGGCAGCTCGGCATCTTTTCCGCCAATTCGCGTTCGAGTTCAGGTCCGAGCGGGGCGGCACCCGAGATGATCACGCGCATGCTGCTCAAGTCGTACTTTGCGACGCGCGGATCCCGAGCGAGCTGAAGAGCGATAGGCGGGACAAGCATGAGGAATGTGCAGCGGTACCGCTCGATGAGGGTGCACAGTTGGATGAGGTCGAATTTCGGCATGACGACAACGGGGTTGCCACGGAGGATGGGCCAGTGGACGAGCTGCAGTAGTCACGCGTCTGTCAGCCGAGCTCTCCGTGACCGACAGCGCGCGATCGTCATACCTTCGTGAGGCCGTAGATGTCTATCGAGAAACGAGGTGAGCTCACCAGCTCCTGACGGACGGCTCGCTCAAGGACACTCACGATTGAGAGGCAACACCGCAAGCTGTACATCCTTCTCGTACGTCTTGAGCGGTTCGAGGATCGAGAGCACCGAAGTCATGTTGTAGCACGAAGTCTGAACTCCCTTTGCCGCGCCAGAAGTGCCCGACGAGTACCCGAGGTAGGCGACCGTGTTCTTGACATCGGAAACGGGATGAGGTTCCATCTTGCGATCGGAGAGCAAGAAATCGAGCGTCTTGAAGCGCTTCGCTGCAGGGAGGGTCAGGCTCAGTAGTCTGCCAGTTTACAGGAGACGAAATGCTCACCTGCTGGACCCGCTTCATCGTCCCGCACCGCAAGAACGATCCGACCAGTCTGCTGCCGCTCGTCCCAGCCCATCTGCTGGGTCGCGGCGAGCGCAGTCTCCAATACAGACGGGTGAACCAGCAAGAGTTTCGCCGACGAGTCGGTCAACTGGTGCTTCAATTCGGCCGGCTGGTACGCTGCGTTCGCGCCCGAAAAGATGACGCCGGCGCACTGACTTGCGATGACGATCATGTGGTAGTAGAGCGTGTTGGGCGAGAACAGGCAGATCACGTCTCCTGCCGACAAGCCGGCTGCGTTTCTCAAGCCATAGGCGAAGCGCTGGGCATTCTCCCGCAGTTGCGCGCGACTGCGAGCGAGGAGAAAATCAATGACCTGGTCCTCAGGAAGCTTCGCTCGACCTGTATGCAGCTCAACGACCTGCAGATCCCACCCCAAGCCACCGGAACGAAACGGAAGCCTGGCTTACCTGAACTTGCGTCCGGTGGGCCCGTCGATGACAGCGACGGCATCATCAGAGACCTTGTTCGGATTGGACCAGACTGCGTGCGCGGGTGCCTATGGTCAGCCTCGAGCCATCGGCTGCTGCGCAAGCGGGGAATCGCAGGCGCTCAATGGCAGAACCAGGGAACGCACCTTTGTCCCAGACTGAGCACTCCGGCAGGTGAACCGCGTCAAAAGGTGACTTGTAGATCATGTCGTGCTTGCAGTTTAAGCTGGTAGAGGAGCGTACGAAGGAGCGGCGAGAATGGACCGAAAAAGTCCGAAAGTCGTGTCGGCCGAGAACGCAGGAGGAAGAGCCCGGCCGGGCGCGTCAGATTCAAAGGTGGGGCGGCCGCGGGGGGCCTCGATCGAGCCTCGGTAGAGAAAGTGGCCGTGCGGCCGGTAAGTCTCTTTTGCCCAAGCGCGGCTGTGCGAGAACAGATCTGGTTACAACAAGACCGAAGGGGTACCAAGATCAAGAGGCTGGTATGCGCGGGATATCATAGAATAGTGGGATCGGCGCGGGAACGGCGGGCGTCGCGCACGATGTTAGCCGGCCCTTTGCGCGGCTGTCGACGTACTCGACATGGAGTGCGCGGCGGGGCCAAACGGAGAGTCAGACTGGCTGTTCCTCGACGCGTGCACGCCAGTGCCGCCAGTGAAGAGCGAGGAGGCGGCGACAGGCTTTGCGATAGTCGGGAGGTTGTCGCCCCCGTGATGCGCCGCGCCGCGGCGATCTAACGAGGGCGTCTGTTGCGCCTGCGCAAGGAGGTGCTTCTCGTGCCGGTTCCGATCAAAAGGTGGAATCGTAGGAATCGCCATCGACGACGACGGTTTGCTCGCGGAAGAGTTGGCAGAAGAGCCGGGAGTCGCGGCCGCCTTGGGCGAACGATGGCTCATGTGGTCGTCCAGCGTGAAGCGGCTTTTCGGACCTCCCGGCGCGTTACTGACGGGGGTAGTCCGACCCGTAGTTGCGCCAGGCACCATGTCTTGCGGCGACGCAACGAAGCCATTAGACCGGTGCGGCAAGCCCATGAACGGTTCGTGGCTGCCCTGAGCGCTGAGCGCGCCGCCGGCGCTCATAGTCCTTCGTCGCTGCTCGGCCTCGGTAGAGTAACCGCTTCCACCGCCACCGAGCTTGGGCTGGAACTGCCCTTGCATCCAGCTGGCCCGTTCCGGCTCGTAGCCGTGTCCAGTCGGATTCGACGGGTGGTGCCGGGAGTGGCCGGATTGGGCATAGCCGCTATGCGAATTCACTACGTCGCCGTAATGCGCAGACGGTACGCGCGGATGTGAGGACGAGCGTGCGGCCTGCTGCTCGGATCGTCCAGGTAAGGGAGGTAGAGTAACGAAAGAGCTGGCGTAAGCTTGTTGTTGCTGAAGTGCCGAGTCGTAGTCTCCACTGTGATAGGGATACGCTCCCGGATCGGAAAATACCGCCGAGTGCGGAGGCTGCTGGCCGTACAGCGCCGCGAACGAGTACCGGACCGGGCGAGATGGCTCGCGAAGCTACGAGAAGAGGGAACCAGTCAGCACCGAGCCTCACCCAGCGAGACTAGCGCGTACGACTTACCCCCATTTGCTCAAGATCTGCGTAGGTCGAATCTTCGTCGAGCCCACGAACCGTGGGATCCGCCCGCAGGTCAGGCTGTCGGACGGCCCAGGCAATTTCCTGCTCGCCGAGAGGTTCACCGTCGAAGCCGACGCGCCTTCGGTACGCAAGCGGTACGGCTGGATGCGGTCTGGGCGCGAGGAGGGCGACCAGCGTCTCTGCGGAAGATCGGCGGTGGTCAGTGGCTTACTACTGCAGAGACGGCTCCGATTGCGCTCACCGTCTTTGGGCCGTTCCAAGGTCCGCTTTTCTCGCTCGAGTCGCCTCCGCTTGGCGTTGGCTTCGTCGAAGTATCGTATCCGCGCTCGCGACCGCTCGTCCTCCCACCAGTGCCAGTTTGCGTGTTCCCGCTCGTCGTATTGGACGCTATAAGCGTCGGAGAGCCCGTCGAATAGCTTCCGAGCGAGCTCGAGCTTGCGATTCCTCCGGAGCTCGATGAGCTGCGTCAGGTGAATGAGCTCGGGATGCGTGCCGTTCTCGATCCCAATCCGCTCCTTCTCGACGTCTGCGACTCGCTCGAGGTACAGCATGTCGCGCAGCTGGGCGAACTTGATCTCAATGCGCGTCAGGTCGTCGATAGCTTCGGCACGTTTGCGCAGAAAGGCGGCATCGGTCGCGTCTGCGGATAAGACGGGATCAGCGAACGTGCGCAGGCAGCGGAGCGATAGACAGTGGTGCATACCCTCCTCCTCCTCGCCTTCCACCGGGTCGCCATAATCTCCATCGGCGTCGTTCGCTCTCTCTTTGCCCTTGCCCTTGCCTTTGCCCTTCTTGCCACCCTTCTTGGCGCCACCTCTCCGCCCCACTTCTCGCTCGACCTCGACCTCCATCTCGGTCTCGGGCCCAGGGTCCGGCCTCGCGTCGTCCTCCATCTCGACCTCGGCGTTGCCTTCGGGCTCGACACCGTTGGCGGGTGCGTCGTTACGGGCATCGCCGTCTGCGACCGCTTCCGTCAATCGAAGCGGGTTCTCATCGTCGCCATCTGCGTTTGCGAGCTCGACAAGCTGCTCGGCGAGCGCTCGCGGAGCGGTCTCGAGCTCGACGAGGCCCGAAGGTGCCGGAATATCGGAGGGCAGGTTGTTGTCGGTCGAGCCGTTCGTGAGGGGCTCGACCGATTCCGGGCTTGCCGAGTCGTCAAGCTGACAAGCGCAACATGGTCAGCTCGGCTCGAACGTATCCCCTGCAAAAATGCAACAGTTGTGACTCACTGCGGGCGTCTTGGATAACGCTTTGGGCCCTGCTCCTGACACTCTTCCACCGCGACCTCCTCGCCCCCGTCCACGACCACGACCTCGGCCCCGCCCTCCTCGAGACCCCTTGGACGTCGATGCCAGAATAGAAGCGCCGTGACCCTCGCTTTCCTCGTCTTCGACTTGCTCGTCGCCTGGCTGTCCGCTCGGCGCCTCGGCGTCGGCCAGAGCAGCGTCTTTCTCCTCTGCCTGAGCCTGCATCGCAGTGGACTGCTGCGTGGCTTGCGATGCGTCCTCGTCTTCCGCCTCCTCTTCCTCCTCATCGACGGGCTCCGCGTCTCTTTCGTCAGCGGACGACGACGAAACTGTCGAGAGCGGACTCGACACTCCTCGTCGAGACGAGGCGGGCGGTGTGTGCGATCGTCGGAGACCAGTCGGTCCGCCTCCAGAGAGCGTCTTGGCCAGTATCCGAGCTCCAGCCTCGCCATCGGAGACGTCGTCGGCGGATTCTGCACCGAGTGTTCGGTTCTGCGCTGCCGCGTCGTCGTCTTCTTCGTCGTCGTCTTCGAGCTCCGACAGCGAGTCGTCTGCCGATGCGTTTGCCGACTGTCGCTGCCCGTCTGCGGTCGAAGAAGAGACCACTGAGGTCGAGAGACTCCGACCGGCGTGGTTGGACTGAGCCGGTCCGCTCTGCCGCGGTCGTTTCGGCGCAGGTGGGCCCGTTCGACTCGGGACGTGGTCAAAGTCGCGCTCGTCGTCAGAGGCGGAAGACAACTCGTCGTCTTCGTCGTCCGTGAGCGGCCTTGCGGCGACGTCGAGCGACTCCCTCATTCGCTTGATCCCAGCAACGGCCGCCGCTGCCCGAGGCGTTGCCATTCCTTCGTCGCGCGCGTCCTCTTCAGCGACTCGATCGTCTTCGCCCTCATCATCTGCAGCAGCGTCGTCGCCCTCGTCCTGCTCCTCTTCTTCCTCGCTCGAGCTCTGCTCCGTCAGGCTCGAATCGCTGTCGAGTCCTCCTCGTTGTGGTCGGTTGACCCTGTTCGCGCCGGCTTCCGGGCCGACGAGGCTCTGTGAGCGCGACCTTTGGGAGAGGGCGGGCGAGAGCGGAGAGTCGTCAGAGCCGGGCAGAGGTTCGGTCGCTGCTCCTGCCGACGAGAGCGAATCTGGTTCGGAGAGGGGCGAGTCCATTTCGACGGCGGCGTAGGTTCCGGTGACGGTGCGAGAGCGAGAGCGTCACAAATTCTGCCCTCCGATATGGCGTCAGTCTGAGGATTCTGAGCCCCCAAAAGCCCAGAGAACGACGCGACAGACCTGAGTGTATGCGAGATCAGGCAGCAGCGCTCGCCGAGTTGCGATGGGCCGTCCAAAGCCCCGGCGCCGTGTCGGGTCGTGACGTGGATTCCGCGAGAGCCACCGCAAGACCCTGCGAGCGGGGCGCTATGCTGTGCCGAAATCGAGGGGCGTTCGGAAGCGACAAGCTGCACAACAGCGAACTCGAGTCGCTTGACGTCGTCGGAAACGCTGCTCTGGGAGCTGTACCGAGCGTGAACAGTACTCTGGTCAGTAACACAACCGCTGGCACTTCGAGAGCCTCCCGAAAGGCGGCTGATCGTGTAGCGTGCCGTCGTGACGGCTTCCAGGTCGAGGATGAGGTCGTTCGACATCTTGCCGGCACCACTTCGGGGGCACTCGTACAGTCCGCAGGGGTATTTGGACAGCACCTTGAGCGCCCCTAAAGCTACCAGTATCGCCCCCCCAAGCGGTGTGAAGGTTAGACGGGCAAACTCACGCTTGTCGGCACCGCGGGGGTTGGTTCCGGTTCGTTGAGGCGGACGCCGCTGAGAGTTCGGCGGTCGGCCTGCGAGGTTCGGAAGCAGATGTAGAGCACTCTGTACAGGTAGCCGAGAGTCGCAGTCGTTGCTGTAGGGCGAGCAAGCCGGCGGCTGTCTTCGCTTGACCCGTGGTGGTGCTTCAGCCTCCCCTCAGCCCGCCTCCATTCCCTTCTCGCATCGCTTTCACACCGCAAGTCCAAATAACGATCAAGATTGACATCATCCGCACACAAGACAGTGACGAAATGGCATTTCACGTCGCGATGCGCGCCGGTCCGGTCCCCTCGTCTCCCTTCCCAACCGCCTTCGACCCGTCGTCCACGACCCATGGCGTTGCTCCAGCGTTGTAAGGCAAGCCGTACGGGTACATCGGCGCACCGTATGGGGACAGGTGAGCGAAATGGGGCGGAGGGGCGCCGGCGGGACTGGCGGGCGGAGCGGCAGGAGTGCGAGCGGGGAGGTTCGCGAGAGCAACGGACGAGCCGTAGATCGTCAGGCCGAGAGTGAGAATGACAAAGAGCTATCGGCCAGTCGACAAACGTCAACTCGCGCTGGCGCTGAAGGGCATTGCGACCGTAGCAGGAGAACGACTCACCATCGTCTTGAAGCTGATCACGTCGACGAACCCGTTGACGACGTCGGCGAGCGTCTCGGCGACTACACGCGTCTTTCCGACAACGACCACGTCCCGATTCATGCACTCTTCCCACTCGTGGCACTTGCCCTCGAGCGCCGGGATCCGCCGCTCTTGGCAAAAGTTGTCGACGTATGCCTTGGCGCACTGGATCATCTCGCCGCGCATCTCGACCGTCAGTTCGGCGAGGCGGGCTTGTATATCGTAGTAGAGAGTCGAGAGGAAGAGGAGCAGGAGCGAGATGACAAGGAGCGCTAAGAGCGCGAGGGACCCGAATTGAACGTAGCTTCGGGGTGAGGAGCGACGGTCAGCTCATGCGCTCCATCGGCAAGGGGTAAAAGGATGAACCGACCCGAGCAGCACATAGGGTGTACTCCGACGCATCCACTTCTCTGGCGGTTCCTGAGGCTGACCCGAGGCCAGGCTTCCAGGACCAGACGGCTGCAGCCCCCCTCCAGGCGCATGGTGGTGGTGAACCTGGAAGCTGAACTGGGAGTCGCCGGACCGTCGACCCGTCTTGCTCTTGAGCACGTCCAGGAAGCCTGTATCTCTTGCGGCCGCCTCGGCGTCGCTCGCATCGGTGTCCTCGTCGTCCGTTGTCACTTTTCGCCGCCGGCTCGTCCGTTTCCGGGCTTCCCCTCCTGCGGAGCTGCGCCGAGTCTGCGGTCGTGCATCCTCCCGCAGCATCAATGCCAAGTTCTCTTTGTCTTCTTGGGTCGGTCCGAGGATGTCGCTCGGGTCGTCGGTCGTCATCGAGATCTCTTGAATCGCCGGTTCGTCCGCGAGTCCGAACGCCTCCTTCGGGTGAAAGTCGCCCGCGTTGAACGCCGGCGGGTGCAAGTCACCACCAGACTGTGCCGGGATGTTGCCCGAGTCGGAGAAGCGGAACGGGTCCGAGGTTGCGGTCGCCGAAGGAGGGAAAGAGGCGCCAGGTCGTGGCGGAGTGTCGACGTCCATGGCTTCGTAATGCATTCCTGCGAGCGAAGCGGTTCAGGGTCGCTTGGGACGCTTCAAGATTGGAGCACCACTCACGCTTCTTGGGCGGCTCCGCGTCTAGTGTCGACCCAGATCCCGAGGCAACGGCCGCGAACGGAGACGCCGGGAACTGGCGCGGCTTTTCCCACTCGTACTGCATGGGCGCTTCCGCTGACCTGGCCTGACCGGGAGTAGAAGGTCCTGCGGCTGATGGTGGCGCCGGAAAGCGGCGCATGGCGTGGCGTAGTGCGGCGTACGCGATTCCCGAACGAAAGTTGAGTGAGCCGGGCGAGGTCGAGTTTCGTCAGCGACGACAGTGACAGCCGGGTCGCGCGTCTGGAGCCTGACACAGGGAGCTTTGAAGCGTGTCCCTGAACGACCGTCGTTTCTCAGAAGCGCTTCAGGGTGAATGGGACGAGTCGAGCCGGCGTCGACGAGGAAATCTCGAGATCTCGAGTACGGGCTCTCGACATGTGCTCTCTACGCCTCCAAGCTCTCGGCCATATGACATTTGACCACGGTATCAGGCTACGCTACGCCCATTGACCAGATGATCCGTAGCGACCTCGCTGCGGTAACTCGCTCATCCGCCCCATTATCTGCCGACTCTTCGGCTGCTAGCCGTCGCTGGTCCATACGGCGTGTCCTCGATGTGATGAATGGGTAAGGGGATTCTTGACACTCACTCTTCTCCGCCCGCACCAGCACCAGCTATGCGCGGATTTTTTGTGCGGCACGAACGAGGCAAGACAGCCACGCCGCGACTTGTCTCTCGTCGAGGGTATTCAGTACTCTTGTACTAGCGTGTTTCGCCTTCTTGCTTCTCGCCCTGCTCACGTAAACCATGCGCTGGGAACGCCTGCTACGATTAAGCGCTTTCAGGTGACGCCGAGCGGAGGGTCGCCTCTTCCTGGAACCTCATCGATGCTTGGTAATTCGGCCCAAATGCGCGCTTGCTGAAGCCGAAGTGCTGACGACGCATCTTGGAGTTGCTACAGTATGCTCTAGAAGGTGCCAGGCTGTTCTTGATGCCCGAAGACTTCGATGGACCGCTGACGAAGCCCGCGTGACAAAGATTTCTAGCAGATTCTGCGCCTCTCCAAGGGAGCTCCTCGCCTCGCCTTAAGGCCGACGCCCACCTTACCTCTCTCCTCTTTACACCTGCATCTCCACAGTCCACTCTTCACTCGCCACAGCGCTCCATACAAAAACCGGAGTGCCACTCAACATGCTCGCTTACCCGCCCGCCACCTTCACCACCTCTCCCCACTTTGCTGCTGGGTTGGGCGGCCAATACGGTCCGTCGCCCTACTCCCGTCACTCTCGCCTTCAGGAGCTCCGTCGGGTCGAGGCGGCCATCCAAGCCGAGATCGCCGAGGAGGAAGCCCGCCGCCGCCACCTCGGACAACGCGCCGCCCTCGAATTCGCTCTCCGTCAGCAAGCCGAAGAGCGTCGCCGCCGTCAAGAGGCCGAAGCCGAAGCGCGCCTAATCGCAGCAGCGATTGCGCGTCGTCAGGAACAGGCGCGCCAGATCGCCCTCGCTCGTTATGCGCAAGAACAGGAGTACCGCCGTCGCGTCGAGTACGCTCGGCAGCAGCAGCAGAACGCCCAGCTTCGTCAGCAGCTCGAGGCGCGTCGTCAGCGTACTCGCCAAGCACAGATTGCGCCGGCTCTCGTTCAGCTCGTCATCGACATCTTTACCGCGCAGCAGGAGGAGGACCAAGCCAAAGAGCGAGACGACCAGCCGGCTTCCGCTGCGCCCGTCAAGGTCGAGAAGCAAGTCGAGTTTGGCGCCGACACCAAGTCTCCGGCCGTCGAGAAGTCCGAACCTGCTGAGGAGGTCACTCCCGCCGAATTGACCGCTGCGTCCCCGACCGAACCCGAACTCGAAGACGCCGCCAAGGTCCTCCAGCGTCGCTTCCGTCGTCACGCCGCGCGGCGCACCGCCCTCGAGCAGCTTTCTTCACTCGCCAAAGACCTCGTCACTCGTCGGCGTGAGTTTGAAGCGCCTGCCGAGCTCCACTTCCAATCCTCTCCCGCCGCTAGCGATTCGACCCTCACTCCGTCTTCGGCCCCTCTCGCTTACGACAAGTCGAACAAGTCGTTCCTCGGTTACGAAGACTTTCTCGTCTCGCTCCTGAGCAAGATCGACGCTGTCGAGTCGAACGGAGACAAGGTCGTCCAGCGCGCGAGGAAGGGACTTATTGCTCAGGTCGAAAAAGAGCTGAGTCGCCTCGACGAGCTCAAGCAGCACGAGTGGGAACGTCAGAGTGGCGCCTCCTCATCGTCATCGTCGGCAGCCGCTTCCGACTCAGAGGACGTCGCCGAGGAGGAGGACCTTGTCGCTCCAGCCACAGAGACGTCGGATGTCGTCGCAAAGGGTAAGCGCGCATGCTTTCTTCCTCTCAAGTCTTGGTGCCGAGATCTGACAAAACATGCTCCTTTCTGCGCAGAAACCGACCAGGATGCCACGCCGTCGCCGATTCCATCTGAGGTTCTTGCCGACGATTTGGCTGCTTACACGGATTCCACCGGCGTGCATGCGTCGACAGTCGCCGACCTCGCTGCTTCAGGAGCTATCGCCACCGACATCGACCCTGTTCCGAGCTCTGGGGGCGCCTCCGCTTCAGCCTCTGAGCCTACTCCCTCTCTCACCGCCAGCGGTGCCGCACCGGCTTACGATCCAGCTCCTGCCGCCGACGATGTCATCGCTCACGAAGACTCCGACTCGACCGCCTCATCGAGCGATGACGAGGTCGACGCCGTCGTCGCCGATGTGCTGAAACGTGCCAAGGCGCTCGGCGAACAGGTCGACGCGCTCGCGGAGGCCGATCGGACCGGTCAGACCGATACGCCGTCGGTTGGCGAGAAGGCGTCGCCAATTCGGAGCGGCGACGACGCGCCGGAGAAGGAGATCGAGCACGACGCGTCACAGGAGGAAGTAGCGCCGGCGGAGGAGGCGGTTCCAGCGGCCACCGCGGAAGCGCCGGTGTCCGAAACCGCCAGCCGACCTGCGGACACGAAAGAAATCGCCTCGGAGGTTGAGGCTCCCATTCAGGAGGAGGAGCTTGACAACGCCGACAAGGAGGACTCGAAGAGCGAAACGGCGACCGAGGACTTTGAGATGCTCTAACTTTCTGATACCCTAATCTGAACCCTCCATGCTTTTTGTGCCATCTTTACCTTGTTGCTACTCATTTCGCGCTCTGCAAAAAAGCCATGTTCACCCAGATCGATTCGCGCCGTACAGGGAGAACATCCCTCGGCTCCATTGCAATCATGAGCTCAGCGGTCCACAGCGCTGCGCGACTGTACAACCATCGACGGTGTCAGCCATCATGAAGGGAGGTGCTCGGGAGGAGGAAGAAAGTACTCACTGTATTCCCGCACTCGCTTGGCTTCGACTCCGCCGACACCTTCGATTTCCTCCGGCCGGACGCCCTCCGAGTCTCCTCGGTCGCGATCTGCGCCGCCTTCGATGAGCGCGACGGCCGCTTCTGCATGTCCGGATTCGATCGCGAGGTGGAGAGGAGTGTTG
Source organism: Rhodotorula glutinis (assembly GCA_037974285.1). Taxonomy (NCBI): domain Eukaryota; kingdom Fungi; phylum Basidiomycota; class Microbotryomycetes; order Sporidiobolales; family Sporidiobolaceae; genus Rhodotorula; species Rhodotorula glutinis. The sequence goes on along the minus strand of JBBPFV010000009.1, from coordinate 230,393 downwards.
CCGACACGGTCCTGAAGCAAGCGGTGGCCAACAGGCGAGTTGGTCAGGAATTGGGCCCGTCAAGCACCTCAGGCCAATGCGATATCAGACTTGGTCGGGAGAGGAGTATCTCGATACTCACAGCCTGATTGAGACGCGGCTTTTCGGGTTTGGAAGGCGATTTCGAGGCGAGAATGAGTTGGATGAACGGAACGGAGCCTGTTGTTGCGGCGCGGTGTCTGTCCCCCATCAAGGCGTAGCAAATCAGTTTATACATCTTGGCTCCGTCATTGGGAGGGAAGCGCATATCTTGCGAAGACGGACAAGGGAATCTGGTTCGCCTTGTCGCGCGTGTTGATGTCGGCGCCCCTTTGAATCAGTAACCGTCCAATCTGTTCTCGAGAGGTCAGCCTCGGAGGACAGAGGGAGTATGCTATGCGAACTGAGCGCACGCTGACGTGACCTTTCGATGCGGCGTAGTGTCTGTAGGGCAAGGCAGTAGACTGGCGTGAGTTCCGCATCCCAATCTTCTAGCCTGCGTCACTCCTCCCACGCCATTTTTTCCGACGGCGGAGAGCAGGCACATCAAAAGGGAAAGCGAGCTCACAGTGCGGTCGCTCCGCGGTTGTTGGCGGCCGTGACGTCCGCTCCTGCTCCGACGAGGGTCGAGACGAGTTCCAAGTTGCCGGTCGTCGCCGCCGAGATCAACGCCGTGTTTCCCGTCTCGTCCCTGTTCTCGAGTACTTTCTGTTTGACAGCCTGCTGATCTGCCGCGAGGGAATCGAGAGCGTCGAGGCAGGCTTGGACTGAAGCGAGACTGGGCGGCAAGCACGAGATGGCGTTCTGGATCGGAGTCCTCGAGTCCGAGTCGGTCGATTGGACCAGTTCGGGATTTGATCCGAGCGTCATCCGGAGCAGGCTGGCATTCCCTGCATGTGTAGAGAGAGTGCCGCGTCATCGGTGTCCGCTCTATCGGCCGGGAGAACTGTCGCGGGCTAGACTGACCGTCTCGAGCATAGCGGTGGACGTCCTGCGGTGCCGGATTGCTCGTCATGTTGCTGTGCGAGACCTGAGAAGGAGCTGATCGAGTCGAGAGCGCGCAAGTCGAGAGCGACGGAAAGTGAACCGAGAGAAGGTCGACTTCCACTCTTCCGACTCCACTATGGCGCTCAGACTGCCCGCCGAACTATGGGATCATGTCCTCCTCCAACTCGATCCGGATGACCTCCAACACACGACTCTCAGCCTATCGCGCGCGCTCGGGAACCGAGTATCGATCTCTCGCGCCGTCTGGTGGCGTCATCTCACCATAACTCGGGAGGGACAAGCCTGGCAGTGCATCCAGCAACTCAGGAACGAACCACACGGGACTCGAGTCGAGTCGTTGACGGTCCAGCTGTGGAGGGAGGACCAGCAACTCCTCGTCAACTTGGCCCTCGCGCCGCACCTCGAATCGGTCAAGCACTTGTCGCTCACAGTCGGACCGCTCGCCGCACCCGAACATGTACAAGACTTGTTGGACCCCGCCGCGTTGAGGAGGAACTCGAACCGGTTCAGGCAGTTGGAGCAACTCGCGTTCAGGTTCAACCCGTACTGCCAGGAGCGCTCCTACTACACGTTCCTCAAGGTGCGCTACGTTCTGATGGTGTCTGAAATGGCTATCCGAAGCTGATTCCCGTGTCGACTGCACAGGGAGCCTACTTTGATGTCGCCCCCGTCGCGCTCGCCTCAATGGCCACGACCGACTTGCCACGACTCCGCCGCCTCTCGTTCATCCAGGACTTGCCGCCAACCCACGGCTCAGTGAAAAAGGAGACGCCAGCGTTCGGACTCCCGCAGCAGCAGCAACTCGAAGACGGGATGGCCGGACTCGACTTGCAGGACGCGGCAGGCGGTGGGGACGAACAAGAGGCGGAACCCGAGTCCGCTCCGGTGCAGATTGCTGGCAAATATGTCGGGAAACGACGCAAGGGAGATAAGATGGACTTTGCGCAGCCGATCGTAAGCAGCTCGACCCTTGTCAGGTTTCTTGGGGTCCACTCGCCCTAACGTGCGCACGTTCTGCGCAGGTGTTCTTCCAAACCGCTTGCTTGACCCGGCTCGCCCTCTCGCCAGTCGGCGGTCAACTCGAACGCCTCACGTTCCGGTTGCCGCGTCGAAACCTCCTCACGGCCTTGACCGACTTGCCGCCGACTCCCGGCTTTACTCTGTCTCGGCCGTTCCCGCGCCTGCGCCACCTCGACTTGTCGACGACCTACATCGCGGATGACCTCCGCGTCCCGTTGACGTTGCGGCTGTACCATACGCTCGAAACGCTCGTCCTCGATCGGTGTGAGGGGTTGGTCTCGCGGGATGCGGTCGAGGAACCGACTGCCCTCGCGACGCTCCGTTGGCTCGGTGCGTCGCCTCAACGCTGTCGTGCACGTCCACCATGCTCGCCTGCTCATACTGATTGTCCTCATTCGCAGGTAAATTGTGCGGAGCGATCGGTCTCTCTCGAGCTGACGACGTCGTCCGGACTTGGCGGCGTGTCGTCAAAGACCGGCCGAGCGACGCGCCAACCCTCCCTCCCGGCAGTACAGGCGACGCAATCCCTCCCGTCCGAGACCTCCTCGTCATCCCGCCGCCTTGCTCGCTCCGGTCGCTCGGACTCGGTTTGCATGACCGACTCCCGCCTCGGGTGGTGAAGAAATGGGAGCGCACGTTCAGGGATGGGTACGAGGAGGCGGTCGACAGGGCTGAGGAACGCGCGGAGGATGTCAAAGATCGGTGGGAGAGGTGGGCTCGGACGGGCAAGCTTCAAGAGGCGACGAGGCGCGTGGTCGTCTTCCGCGACGCCCTCGAGCATATCGACCTGCCGCCGGCGGCAGAGCATGGCGCTTCGACGGCGTCCGAGGGAGACAGCGGCTTCATCGACTCGGACCCGCTCTTTGCCCGCTTCTGCGTCGCACGCGGGCTCCATCCGCTCTCTTCTCTCGCTTCCCCTTCGGAAGTTTCGTCGCTCGTCCTCGCCCACACCGCCGCGTACCAAGAACGGTTCTCGACGTTCACCTTGTGCCTCGTCCCGGACTGCTCGAACCGCCCTGGAGTTCCGCACCTCGCGCTGAACCCGGCGGGAGGTGGCGGTAGGGAAGATCCGGAAGAGCGCAAGGTCAAGGAGAAAAAGGCGTGGGAGCAGGAACGACGCGATCAAGACTCGAGCAGGGCCGACGCGTGGCGCCGACCGACGAGCGAGCATAAGGGCCGTTGCGCCCACCTCGAAGCGCGCGAGGCATGGCAACTCTGAGTGGGGCGCGTTTCTCTAGATTTGCAGCTAGACTCGTGTAGAGCAATAGACCGCTCAACCGGAACGCGGAGAACGCGGTCATCGATCAGGGTATGCGAGGTGGTAGAGCCCTTTCTCGTTGCAGGGAGAAAAAGGCAACGTCCACGGGAGGGCCCTGCGGCCGCGAACGAAACGCGGGACCGAGCTACTCGGGGAGCTGTCAAAAACCCCGCGACAGAGAGGGCGGGTGTTGAGGATGGAAGGGCGGCGGGGCGGGAGGGGGAGAAGCAAGGTGACGAGGAGAAGAGATTGGGGGCGAGGGGCGAGAGGCGAGGAAAGGGGATTGCGAAGGGCTGGTCCCGACGTCTGAAGAGCCAGGAACCGCAAAAAGGGGTGAGTGGTGTTGCGTCCGATAAGATCGAGCGGCGACTATCGCTGCTGCTGCTGCTGTTGCTGCTGCTGCTGAGCGTAGTACGCGGCCTGCTGCTGCTGAATGTACTGCTGCATCATGTGCGGCGGGATCTGCGGCGCCGGTTGTCCGTGTGTAGGGGGCGGCACGAAACGCTGTTGCGGCATCTGCATGCCGTTCATCTGAGGCGGCCGCGGCTGCGATTGCGGCTGCTGAGTCGGAAGGGAGACCGGCGCGGCGGATTGAGGCGCCGACTGCGACTGGGGCTGCTGCTGCTGCTGCTGTGGGGCGGCTTGTTGTTGCGGGGCGGCGGGGGCGGGGGCGGCGAGTTGCCTCTGTTGAGGCTGCTGCATGCCGTGGCCACCGACGCCGGCCGGCCTTGAAGCGACCTTGCCTCCGGTCGCCTGGCTGTTGTTGCTGTTCGCCGTCGAAGCGGGCTCCTCCTCGGTCCCGGGCGCGACGTACAACGACCGGTCGATGACGGGCGGGATCGGCTGGATCTCGGTTCCGAGTTCCTGCTCGATCCGGTAGAGGTTGTACCGGTCGTCGTACGTGATCAAGTTGATCGCGAGACCCAAGTGACCGTACCGACCCGAACGACCGATCCTGTGCAAATACGTCTCGGCCGACTTGGGGAAGTCAAAGTTGATGACGACGTTGACGGCCTGGATGTCGATACCACGCGTGAGGAGGTCGGAGCAGACGAGGTTGCGGCAGACGCCGTTCCGGAAGTCGTGGAAGACGCGGTTTCGGTGCGCTTGGAGCATCCGCGCGTGCGAGTAGAAGCACGAGTAGCCGAGTTCGGTAATCTTCTTTGCGAGCAGCTCGACCCGGTTCGTCGAGTTGCAGAAAATAATCGACTGGTTGATTTGCAGCTGCGCGAGTCGGGGTAGCGTCAATTCGAAGCCCTTTATGTTCGTGACTTTGAACGGGCAGCAAACGGACCTTGGAGAAGAGGGTGTTGAGGCAGTGGACCTTCTGACGTTCCTCGAGGAAGGCGTAGTATTGCGTGACACCGCGGAGTGTGAGTTCGTCCATCAAGTTGATCTCGTAGGGCTTGCGCATCCACTTGTCCTGTAAACGAGCGGATCGGGTGGATCAGCTGGGCGGGCCTTCGCGCGAGAAGCAAGGCATGCCCCACCTTGAAGTCCTTGACGATGATGGGGAAAGTCGCCGAGAAGAGCATGACCTGCCTCTCCTTGGCCATGAAGCTGAGCAACTGCTCGATGACGGGCGTAAACTCGGGCGAGAGGAGCTTGTCGGCTTCGTCCATGACAAAGATCGGGCACTCGCTCAAGTCGGCGATCCCCTTGCCGGCGAGGTCGAGAATTCGGCCGGGCGTCCCGACGAGGACGTGGACCGCCTCTCCGAGTCGCATAATGTCGTCACGGAGGGTCGTACCTCCCGTCGTGACCATGACGTTGATCCCGGTGTGCTTGCCGAGCGTCTTGCAGACCTGACTCGTCTGGAGCGCGAGCTCTCGAGTCGGGACGAGCAACAGGGCTTGGATTTTGGGGATCTTGGGGTTGACGCGTTCGAGCGTCGGGATGATGAACGCGGCCGTCTTGCCGGTACCGTTCTTGGCGCGGGCGAGGACGTCGCGGCCGGTCAGGGCGATCGGGATCGCCTCCTCCTGAATCGGCGACGGTCGCTCAAACTGAACGGCAGAGGCGCACCCTCCAGGTCAATACGACAAGTACACAGCCTCGCAGAAGGAGCAGAACAAAGAGACGACCTACGCCGGCTTCAAAGATGCCCATGAGGAGCTCGCGCTTGAGGAAATAGTCTTCAAAGTCGTTGCCCTTGGTCGCGGTGACATCCTGCGCAGCGGGTCTCAAAGCAGCTCAGCTCGGTTCTCCTTCTCCTGGAAGGTACGGAGGAGCCTCACTTCTGTTTGCGGGCGGGTGTCCTTTTGCGGGAGGTTGAGCTGCTTCTTCCAGTCTTGAGGTTGCGGCGCGGCGGCCGAGGCGGAAGCGGGTGCTGGTGCTGACATGGTGATGGTCGAGGCTATGAGAAGTCGGTCGGGAGGAGCGAGTTATGTGCAGAGGCGAGAACGGACTCGGCGGCTTCCAGGAAGTTGCGAGTTGATGAGACGGCGGGCGGCGGGGAGAGAGAGAGCGAGACGGATCGATTCGACGGTCACGCGGCAAAGAGGAAGCTCGGCAAAGGTACGAGAGAGTCGAGTGACAGACTCCGAGTCGACGTGTGCTAGTCCCGTCAGCGCGCGAAGCGTGTAAGGAGCGCGTGAACGAGGACGAAAGGGTGGGCGACGGTCTGAGAAAAGTGACGACGGCGAGTCCAACTTTGCCGCGACAGGAACGAGCTAGACAGGAGAGACCGAGAGATCCAGAAGTGCAGTGACGAGGACTCCTTTGTAGCGGACAAGGCTGGAGTGACGCTGCCACGACGAGGTAGAACACGCCGAGTGCGAAGGCGGCGGACAGCTGGGGATTGGCTCTCGCTCGCTCGCTGTCTCTCTGGAAAGTCTTTTCTCGCCCTCATCGGGTTGAAAGGATTACAGGGGTGCGAGAACATGCACGCAAGAGAGACCGCGGCTGGTGGGGGAACTGACTATTAGAGACGAAATGGAACAGAGGACGAGGGACCGGAGGGCGGGGAGAAGCAGACACGACAAGCCGCGCGTTTACTCGGTCAACGGCTTCTTGGTCTCGTGCGCCCGCCACATCTTCTTCAGGAGCTCGGTCAGGCCTGCGTAGTGCGCAAACGGGCGTAAATACGAGGTAAGCGAGGACGGCAAACGCCGCGGGAACTGACCAATGTCGTTCGTCTCAAACTGGTAGATGCCGACGAGGACACCGGCCGTCATGAGCCGGAGTCCCCACATGAGGATCCGACCGAGCACAGGGAACTTGCGCGGGTGCAGGTAGTCGGTCAGAATGTTGTCAAAGCCCTGCAGCGGGTTCGTCAAAAGGGGATTTCGTCAGTGAACCCGATCTCTCTCGCGTGCGCCGAGCGCCGTGACCTCTCCGGTTGTCGAATTGTGCGCCAGTGCGATGGAGGTAGCCGTGGCAGCACGAGGTAAGAGAGCGATCCTCTCGAGGACTGACCATGTGCGAGTGAGCGACGATCGCGGTGCAGAGGACGCCGTCGAGGAGCGGGTTGGCGCTCGAGACGGCGGTCGCTCCGACGAGCGGGACCAACGCAGCACTCAGGAGGCGCTCGAACGTCCAGTGGTACTGTCCGTGAGCCTTGTTCGGGGCCGGGAAAGTGGTCGGGTCGTTGACGGTGCCTTGGACGTCTGCGGATCGGCAGCAGGGCAGGAGGTCAGTAAACCCGGTTCAGTCGGCGGATCGCTCTGACGGGCGGGTATTCTGACTCACAAGCTGTGATGATATAGCAGAGTGCGGCAGAAGGGTTCGCAGGAGAGACAGTCAGTATTCCGGGGTTTGCCTCGATTCGGGTTCCGAAGTCGTCTGACGGGCGACGACGACGACGGAACCGGAGACTGCGATCGACTTACGTTGCGCGGCGGCCGAGTTGGCAGCAGCGAGTGGTCGGCCTGCATTACGTGCGCGAGCGTCAGTGTTCCGGGCAGATTGATCACTGACGATGGAGTGGAAAGTGGGACCGGATCGTTCCGAACCGCAGGAGGAGCGGAATACTGACCTGCGTAGAACGCGCGAGCGGCGAACGGCCTAGCCAGAGCGGGCCTCGCAGTAGTGAGCATGGTCATCGACATCCTGGCAGAGAGTGTAGGTTCCGAGAGTGAAGGCAGCGAGTCGAGAGGTGATCGCTTCGGTCGTTGCCCCGGCCGCGGAAGACTTGACACGGCGGCGATTGGTTCAACCTCGTAGAGCACTCGGACTGGCACTCTGAACTCTAGTTTCGGGTGCTTCAGCTGAACTTCTCAAGAACACAGGCCGTTGCCAGAGCCGCTGCTTTATCAAGTGCTGCGATTAGCCTCGATCAATCCGCCGCTCTCTCACTCTCTCTCCGTCATCGCGACGAACGACCGGCGACTTCACCTTCTTACGCGACTGAGACCCACGTCGGACACCCATACGTCACCATGTTCAGACCAGGCGTACCCTTGCCGCGCGTGCCCGAACACCTCCGAGCCGCCGAAGCCTCTCCTGAAGGTCATGCCGACCTCTCGTGCGTTGCGGCTACTCTCTCACGCTTCCCCCTGGGGGTCAACGCGGAGTGCAAGAGCTGATCTCGCTACCTGCCCATGTGAACAGGAGTGTGGTGACCAAGCTCGCCTTGTTTACCGTCGCCATGGTCCTGTTCCCGATCGGGACTTACTACCTCACGCGCGATTACCTCTTTGCCCGTGAGTCCCTTCCACTCTCCGCAGTTGTACGCCGACACTGTGCGCAGACAACTGACATTGCACGCCCCGGCTAGCGACGACCTCGTTGACCTACCCGGCCATCTGCGCCGTGACCATGGCCAACGCCGTCCTCGTCGGCTTCATCTACATCGCGTTCCGCGAAGACATGCTCGACTCGGCGCGCGAAGAGCAAGAACGGAAATCGACCGAACGCGAGAAGCAGGCCCAATTAAGTCAAGAGGCCGTAACGGGTAGGGCGACCGGAGTGGCGCCGGCCGGACAGAGTGTCGCCGGAGGAGGAGGAGAAAAGGACGGCGCGGCGGCGAGGAGGACAAGACGCGAGTAAGAGAGTCGAGCGGGTTCCGGTCAGTCGTTGTATGGTCTCTCGGTCGCCGAATCTCCTGTGCTGACCTCTTGTTCCACAGCGGTCCCGGGAGCTTCGGAGGGTGCCATTTGTTTTATGATCTGTACCAACACGCAACTCGTACTTTCTTCAGGTCTACTCCAGTAACTCGTGACTGCGTTGGAGTGTTTCATGCCTGTAGTTTGCTCGTTGGGGTGCCACTGCGGGAAAGCGTTTTCTCTGTTTGGAGCCGAAATCCTCGCGCGGAAGAGCTCCGTCATCATCAGTCCACGCGTTTACTGCCAGTCACTCTCGTATACTTGAGCAGACGGCATGCCTTCACTGCCTCCGCCCACAAAGAGCGGCGCTGCCTCGTCTACCGGGACGCGACCTCGTCCGACTTCGCATTTCCGCGTCCAGACCGCTTCTTCAACTCCCGTCGCTGCAGGCATCCCAACGGACGAGACGCCGCACGACGCTGCTCTCCGGGACACGACTGCGCTGCTAGACCGGTTCGCGCTGACGACTTTGACGAGGGCGGCGGCGGCGACGGCTCCTTCGACTTTGGGGTTGAAACTCGCCCTCGTCGAGCGACTCGCTTCGCCCGTCATGCCACACGCGACTGCGAGCAATCCGCAAACGACATCACAAGTACCGCGCGGCGGTCCAATCGCCGAACGAACCGATTTGATCCGGCAGGCGTTGAGGGTTCTCGACCCGTCCGACTGGGACGACCTGGTCGACGAAAGATGGGCCGACGGCCTCTGCGCCTTTGCGGGCTGCGACGTCGGATCCTCTGCGTCCTCTTCTTCGTCGTCAAGCTCGAGCAGCGGCAAACCTCGCGAAGCGTACATTCCGCGAGAGGACCGGACGCGCCGTTCCCAACTCCGAAACGTCCGCCTCCACGGTGGCTCCCTCGTTCAGAAATCACATTCGACTTCAGCTGCTTCCTCGCACACCGATTCGGACAATTGGTCCGCGACTCCAGGAGGCGCGTATTCCTCGGAGCGGTGTCGGGCCCAGAGCGAGTACTACCGGTCGCTCGCGGGACGCGGGAGGGAACCGGAACGGGAAGAAATGTGGGACGAGATGGAGCAGAGGAGGAGGCGCGTCAGAGAGTCGACAGAGAAGCTACGGCAAGGAGATGACTCTGGCGTCGACGAAGTGGACCTGGGCGGGACGGGCGCGATCGGTTCGAGCGGCGACGGCGACGGCGTCGGCGCTCCCCGCGCGCCTATATCGGCGCTAAACGGCAGCTCGGCGGCTTCCTCGTCTCTCCTGTCGCAAATCTCGATTCGCGAGAAACCGCTCCGGAGCGACGTCAAGCCAGCCGCGCCGACCCTGGCCGACGCCGATCGGGACCTCGAAGCGAAACAAGCGCAGCCTCAATCAAAACCTCGGAGGCTAGATCCGTCCTCGGCGTCGACCGCTCCGACACGACAGCCACTTTCGCTTCCACTAGCGAGCGCGGCGGCCGCCTCGATACCGGCTGGTCAAGGCGCTCACGGTCTCCCGCCGATCCGGTTCCTCACTCGTCCGCGAGAAGTCACCTCCGCCTCGACTCCCGCCACGACTACCGGCACATCACAATCTTTCAGCGGAGATGACAGCGACGACGACTTTGCGCACGGGCCAGTGTTGGAAGGGATCGGCGAAGAGGAGGTTGCGTGGCTCGAGGAGGCGCTGCGGGAACGGGAGGCGTGCGAGAGGAGAGCAGGAGCAGCCTGACTTGGAAAGAACGCACATCCTACCCCTTGTGCTGAATGACTGAGGGACTTGCGTTACTTTCGCGTCCGAACTAGGCGCACGAGGCGCGTCTCCCAAGCCTTTCTTGCGTCGAAAAGGTGAACGTCCTTTCAAGTCTACTCAAAGGGACCACTTCGGTCTCCGACCATGATAGCTACACAACACTCTGCCTCATCTTTGAGTCTTCCGCGGGATGCAGAGATCAGGCCAAGCCAAAGAGGAGAAGGACGGGGACAGAAGCGTTCGAAGCTAGCCTTTGCATCCTCACGAGTCCCGATCCTGGTCCTTGGGTTCTCTTTCCGAACCATCTCGAAAGCTGTACCTACGGTTGACGGGAAAAGACGCACATGCCGGCCGTCGTGCGCGCTGCGGGACCCGGAAACACCGCTCGATGAGCCTTCTCAGGAAAGCCCGCAAGCGTTTCCTAGTGGCCGGATCGCACTCGCTTCTCCGTCATCGGTCGCTGTCCAGATCCAGAGCTACGCATAAAGAGCGGATCCCTCCGAAGGCAGGCAAGGTTCCAAGGCCTCCCTCGGTTGTCTCGCGAAGGAACTGAGCCGTGCTTGGATATCGTTACCACCTCTACTCGGCGTCGAACACGCCAGGCGTCGCAAGAGCTGCTGCGGGCACTGTAGCCGCTAGCAGCGAGCAAGGTCGGGCATAGGAAGCTGTGAGATGGACCGCGCGGGCTTGAGTACGCTGGTCGAGTGCTGCGGCGACTCTGTAATTTTGGACCGGATGCTGCCGCACGTACTGGACACTGCTCGGGGAGCGCACGCTCACATAGTACGAGCGACGAAGAGTCTGGTCTCTCTGTCGCGCGCAGACGAGCTTCCGAGTGGCAGCGATGCAGAGCGAGCGGCGAGTCGAAGCTTGCTCTCTCTCTCATGTTTGAAAGCGACCTTCTGAAAACAATGCAGCTTGAGACCCTGCCAGGGTCCGACCCGTCTTTACAACCGCTTCTTCTCTGCGCCGCCGACCGCGTCGGCTTTTCTCCGCCTGGCCATTTCGCCGAGGGCCTGCCTGCCGGTACCGACGGCGACGATTCCGATCGCGCCAAAATAGGGCAGGGTGGTCAAGACGGGAAGGAAGTAGACCCAACTGAGGACCGACAACCCCTCGAGGGCGATGAGGGACAGGAGGAAGAGGGTTTGGGAGAGGGAGGGGAACGGGAGGCGACCTTGCGGGAGGAGGCGCGGGATCTGTACGTGAGTTGGGGGGGTCAGCATTTCCAGGCTTTATGAATCAGTTCAAGGGAGAAGCGCGTAGACTCACGGTCGCGAGGAGGATGGTCCACGGGGCGAGGACGACTCCGAGTCCGACGAGGGCGACGAGCGGGTTGATTTGCTTCTCGCCTCCGCGGAACGTCCACCTGATTTCGGGTTGCGGCGCGTACTTTTCCGCCTCCCAGTGCTTCGGCAACCTCTCCCTGATCTCGTCGTCGCTCAATGTCGAGGCGAGAGACTCGGGGAGGGTGATTGTCCCGAGCGGGATCGAGAGCGAGGGTTGGTTCGGGTGTCCGACAAGGAGGGTCAAGTCGACTGCTCCTCGGCGTGCGCCTCCCTGAGCGAGTTTCGCCGCGTCGAGGTCGACCTTGGCCTTGCCCGAGTTGGCTCTGACTTTGACGGGGACCTGGAAAGTCCTCGCTCCCGTCGACGACGTGGTGGTGGTGGGGCTGACGAGGATGGCAGCTTGTTGAGGTTGGAACGGTTTCCCGTCGCGAGTGACGATGAATTGCAACTTGAGCGAGTCGGTGTCTGTCAATTGGTAGCTATAGTCGCTCGTGAAGGCGGTCGAGGCGACCAGAGACGCCGAGACGGAATCGACGACCGACAATTTCCCGTCTTGAACGAGCAAGGTCGCTGTAGCAGTCGATACCAAGGCGAGGATTGCTGCGAGTGTAGGTCTCATTGGCAGCAACATCGTGACTCTTTGGCGTGAGAGCGAGCCAGAAGCAGACACGAATCGGGGCAGTGACGACGACTTCGAAACCTCGTCCTCGTCGTCCTCGTCACGCTCTACAATCCGTCTGCTCTTGAACGAGAATGGCCGACGTAGAGATGAAGGCGACGACTGCACAGGCAGAGTCGAGCACAGCTGCTGCTCCTGCTCCTCCCGCCGATCCGGTCGTACTCGTCTCGACCAGTTGAGTCTCGCTTTCGACAATCGCACTCTGCCCTCGTCGCACTACAGCAGGGAGCAAGCTGACCCATCCCAACTACTGTGCAGATATCCAACATAACCTCGCCCTGCTGAACCAAGCCGTATCGTTGCTCGAACCGAGGTTGACCACCCGCGCACTCCGGTCCCTCGCCCCGATCCGCCAATACGTCAACCAGGCCACAGAGAACAAGGCCGCCCTCGCTCACGTCATCAGGAGTACTGGTCTCTACTCTCAAGGTGAGGGGCTGGCGAGCTGAGACACGCGAGGATCGCTTGCCGCACACCTTGTCGAGAATGATGACGCTGACGACACCCACTCGTCGACGCTCTCCCTCGTAAAGGCTCGGACAGGCAGAAGCGGCTGATCGATGCGCTCGGTAAGCCGGAACCTCCCAAGGCGCCCGAACCGGCAACAGCAGCCACCGACAGCATGGAGGTCGAGTCGGCAGCGGCAGCAACGGCCACCGACAAACCCGCCGCAACGGACTCGGCCACCGCCGCAGCTTCCACTTCCGCTTCTACCGCCACCGCTCCGGCCAAGAAGGAGCGCAAAAAGTCCGACCCGAACGCCCTCCCGAAAGAGATCGCGTCGACTCTGCCGGAAGCCGACGCGTACCTCTCGCTCCTCGTCCTCCTCTCGCTCCTCGACGAAAAGTCCCCGCTCGCGCAAGAGTACGCCGCGAAAGAGATCGAGTACTTTGCCCAGATGAACCGCAGGACGATGGACCAGCTCGCGAGCAAGTTTTACTTTTACTGGGTCCGCGCCCACGAGTTGGCAGGAGACGACGTCGCCGCGCTGCGTCCGTGAGTCGGCTTCTTTGTCCCTTGCGCTGTGACCGACCTTGATGCAGTATCTCAGTGCATATTCTTACATGCGGACCTGGTGCTGACCTCGTCCGTACTTGTCGCTGCGCAGCACTCTCCTCGCCGCTCAGCGGACCGCCGCTCTCCGCCGCGACGACGACCTGCAGGCGACCCTCTTGCCCCTCCTCCTCCGCAACTACCTCGACCACGGCCTGTACGAACAGGCGGATCGCCTCGTCAGCAAGACCCAGTTCCCGGAAGCGACTGCGCAGAACAACCAGCTCGCGAGGTGGTACTACTACCTCGGTCAGTCCAACTCGGCACGTCTCCTCTTCTCCCCGGACTCCGTGGAACTGACGACGACTCGTGACTCGTTGTAGGTCGGATTCGGGCGATCCAGCTCGACTACACGGTCGCGCACGCGTCGCTCCTCCAATCGATCCGTCGCGCCCCGTCCGACTTTTCCGTCGCGCCGGGCTTCTTCCAGCACGCGCACAAGCTCCTCGTCCTCGTCAGTTTGCTGATGGGAGAGATCCCGGAGAGGAAGGTGTTCCGGGAACCGGTGCTCCGGAAGGCGTTGAGGCCGTACCTCGAGATCGCTCAGGGTACGTCGGGATCGCCTTATTGCCTCATGCTTCAGCACTCTCCCCTACATGGCGAACCCGAGCTAACTGTCAAGGACCCGCGTACAGCCGTCCGCGTCGGAGACATCCAGGCGTTCAACGCCGCGCTCGAGCAGCACTCGCGCATCTTCACCGCCGACCGGAACCTCTCGCTTGTCCACCGCCTCCGCCACAACGTGATCAAGACCGCCCTACGAACCATCTCGCTCGCGTACTCGCGCATCTCGCTGCGCGACATCAGTGCGAAACTCGCGCTCGACAGCGAGGAGGACGCCGAGTACATTGTCGCCAAGGCGATCCGGGACGGTGTCGTCGTCGCCAAGGTGGACCACGAGAAGGGAGAGATGACGAGTCGCGAGACGGGCGACGTCTACTCGACCGGTGAACCGATGAAGGAGTTTGATCGCCGGATCGGCTTCTTGCTCGACTTGTACAACCAGAGTGTCAAGGTGCGTTTCGCGAGGGCGTGTATCTGGCTTATCTGGAGCGTGCGATTGACGCTTCCTGATTGTTACCTGTGCACTGCAGTCGATGCGGTACCCGCTCAACGCACACTCGAAGGAGCTCGCATCGGCCGACGAGGCGCGCGAGCGTGAGCGCGAGTTGGTACGTCCCGGATTTGCGCAAACAGTCTTTGCGAACCGAACGCTGATTCTCGTAACCTCTCTAGGCTAAGGAGATCGAAGAAGGCGACTCGGACGGCGGTCTCGACGGCCCGGGCGACATGGACTCATTCTAGCGGAGTAGACAAGCGCCGATCGTCCAATGTGCAAAGAATGCTTCTAATGCAAATAGATCGTGCTATATCGACTTCCGGGGCGGTACATGGTCGTGATTGGGGAAGAGGGAGAGAGGAGACCGGTCTGAGAAGTACACAACAGGGAGAAGACGGATCGGCCCGGAAAGAATGGCAGCAAAAGAAAAGTCGCAAGCATCGGCTCACTTCGTGTTTGCGTTGGCAATGTCGGTCATGTGTTCGGCTTCGGCGATCTCGCGTCGCAAAGCTTCGTCTTCGACGGGGTCGTCCATCTCGCTCGGAGATGGCCCAGACCGATGAGGCGGCGCCGTCGGATCGTCCGCCTTCTTCGGCTGGCCGGAGAGGCGTTCCTCCCCAATATCACCGTCGCCGTCACCGTCACCAGCGGCGTCACCAACACCGTCGGCATCGGCGTCGGCGTCGCTTTCATCGCCGACAGCGCCGTCGGAAGAATCCTGGTCAACGCCAAGGGGCGACTTGGGACGGGGTGACTGCATACGGCGCTCCTTCCCTTTCGGACGCGACGACGGCGAGGGATCTTCCTGGACTTGGCCGGAATCAGTCGCCGTGTCGGGGGTGCTGCTCGATTCGTCACCTTCCCCGACAAAAATACTCTTCCGCCTGCGCCTGCGACGCTCTAGCTCGCGCTCGGCCCCGGTTTGGCGCTTCTCAGCGTCGTGGCCCACACCTTCGCCGATTCTCGGGTAGCGAGCGTCGTCGGTATCGGTATCGTCGCCCGTGACTCCTGACTCTTCGTCGCTCGAGTTGCGACGACGTCGGCGACTCCTCGCCTCGTGCTCAAGCTTACGCTGCTCGCGCTCGGTGCTATCTTCGAGGCGACCCAGGCCGATCGCCTTGGCCGAAAAGACACTGTCGAAGAGCGGCTCAAAGTTCTCGACGACGTTGCGGTGGACGGCGTGGATGCGCTGGAAGAACTGCGCCTTGCGAGAAAGGCCGCTGTCTGCGCCTTCGTCGTCATCGTCGTCAACGGCCGAACGGCCCGGAGCTTCAGGCGAGTTGGCAGAGACGTAGGGCAACGGGACGTCGCGAGTCACGCGATAGCCATCACGGTTACCGATGTGTTCGGCTTCGACTCGGAACGCCGCCCACATGACCCGGCGAGATCCCTCGACGAGCGCGATGATGTAGCTCTGGACGCCGGCCGCAGGGTGTGGCGCCAGGTAGATGACCCAACTGAAGCGGAGAACAGTATTGAGGACTGCGGCGATGTAGTAGATCCACGGCGCGTCTCGGAAGAAGGCGAGCTCGTTCCGCAGCAACCAGTGGCTGCGCTTCTTCACGTCACGATGACCGAGAGACCAGTCCATGAGCACGTCTGCAGGGAAAGGGGATCGTCAGCCGGGATAGACGAAGAAGGCCATAGGGTAGGACGAGACTGACCCCAAGCACCGGTCGCGCACGAGTTGATCGTGGCGAAGACGATGAAGAGGACGTATCGCGACACTTCATTGTTGCCGTTCTTGGCGTTGACGCGCCAGGAGAAGTACATCCAAAAGTACAGGATCGTACACACGTATTTAACGCTGCGTTATGGGGAAACATTAGTCTCGGATTTAGGCTGCGCTGTACGCGATTTGTCACCACTCACGCGTTGAGCAAGTGCAGACTGAGTGAAGACAAAAGTCAGCAATCACGCAAGATCAAGGAGTAGAATGACCACTCACTTGACGCCGTCCGAATCGAAGTAACGCCGGATCGACTGGCCGAGACGGAAGAGGGCGGGGAGACTGGCGAGAGCCGCGCTCGTGTATGTTGCATTCGTGGAACACGTTTGGAAGACTTGCGGGACCCAGTGATGGTTGTAGGTGCAGTACAGGAAGCCGAGGTTGTAGAGCCTGTCGCAGCAAGATAGACCTCGGTCAGATTGTTTGCATCAAACGGTGGAAGGTTGCGGGCAGACCCAATGATCACAGAGGGGAGCAGGCTTACGGGTAGTATAGCGAGTTGAGCAGGTCCGCCAGGAAGAAGTCTCGGAACTCGACCCGCACTAGACCGGAACTCACGACACGGCAGAGGCTGCGCAGCAGCCACCACCGCGCGGAAGCGTACAATACCGGGAACGGATTGAGCATGATGACGACCGTGACGACGAGCCAGGCTAGTGGGTACGCGGAAGGGGCGATGTGGGCGGGCCAAAAGTTGTTCCAAGCCGCCCACCAGAAGAGCGAGAGGATGAAGTAGAGGAGGGCCGGCAGCTGCAACAATCCACGTAAGCACCGCGTGGAAGGCCGCCAAGAGATCTGAGCACGTACTTCGATAAATTGGTGATAGTCCATCTTGGTCCGAATGTCGAATTCAAAGACGAGAACATAGCTGCACAGGCAGCGGACGGGTAAGCGTGCATGCGGCGGAAATGCCGATCTACTCTAAACGACCCACTTGATGCGCGCTGCACTCCACGCGGCGATATCGAGGAAGAACGCCAAGCTGAAGAAAATGGGGATGTAGAACGCGCCGAACAGCTGCAGCAGCGATTGCCAGTAAGGAATCTCGTTGCGAGTCGATGCCTTGAAGCCTGTACTTCGAGCAGTTGTCAGTTACCGAGGTGCCGATAGAGGCGACGAGGATCCGACAGACTCAGTACGAGTCCCTCGACCATAAGCGGGAATCCGGCGCCCATGAAGATACCGGCTCGCCACGACGTAAAATGGTGCCGCTTCTTGTCACCGAAATCGCGCAGTCGCTCGAGTCTGTAGCCGCAGCGTTAGCGCGCGATCTGTATCTGAACGAACGACGCCTCTCCAACGGCGGAGGTTGTAATCGGAAGGACGGCAGGGCTGAGAAAGACTCACGCCTTCTTCCGGTCTCCGCGCTCAAAGACCGAAGCGAAAGCATCCTCAGTCTCGCGGATGAGGTCGTCGAGCTTTGTCGACTTGACGAAATTGGCGGCATCGACCTTCTCTTTGTAACGAGCCGCGCACGGAATGAGCGTAATCTTCTCGTACTTCTTGAGTGCCTGAGGGCATGAAAGGGGGATCAACATGCCGTCGAGACTTTATCACACGGGGTAAGTAGCGGCTCAGCATACCTTGGTGAAGCCCGTCCGGTTGAGAACTCGATAAGACTTGAGCATGCCGAGGAATCGGTAGTATTCGAAAGCTGTGCACCACAGTCAGTTCCGGTCTGGTAGGCGTCTCGTACGCTATTCATCCTTAGCAGCTTACTTGCTAGCTTGAGGCGGCTGCGCGCACTGGCGTATTCCTCTGGCTTGCCGTGGCGGAAGGCGTTCTGCGGCCGGCTGGTCGCTTCATCGTCCGCGTCGGCGCCGACGTCCTCCTTCCGTTGGTGTGTGCCCGAACTCGGAAGGTCATCCCTGCCTTGCGTATTTGGCGACCGACTCCGCTGGGTATGGCCGGTTGCGTCACGAGATTGCTCCTGCTTATTGTCGACCGTGTGCTCCTCGCTGTCGTCCTGGTGCGATCTGCGCTGAGCGATTTTCCGCCGGACGAGATTCGCGCCGGGGACACTTGGGATGCGTGCATGCTTCGGAAGAATACTCGAGACGATCTGGGGCGGCTGGAACTCGCGCTGCCGCAGTGCTTGAAACTCCTTCTTGTGACCTGCATCGAGTTCCGTCAGCCCAACCGAGCTAGTCTGCCGATTGGGGTCTTGAACTCTTGACGTACTGATGAGTTCATGCCACTGGGCACTGAGCTGCTCATAGCGCTTGACCGCTTCGTCCTCCCGGTCCCCGTAAAAGCCGCTGACGCGCTCGAGCTCATGGTCGAGCATCGACAAGAAACGCCTCGACTGCTTCGGCATCGCACGCTTTAGCTCGTCGAGCTTCATATCCGGCGTGAAACCGGCTCGCCACCGTCTTTTGCCGGGCGTGTCGAAATCGCGGTACGACGGCCTCGACCGCGGCGTGGATGGTTTCTGAGCCGAATCATCGCGACGCGAGCCATCATACACGAACGGATGGGAAGAGTTACGAGTTGCGTCCGAGTCTTGTTCGGGAGGAGAATCCGATGGCGAAGGCGAAAGCGGCGGGACGTCGATGCCGGCCGCTTCGTCCTTGCCGCTTTGCGCGCTCGAGGTCGCGCCGGAGAATGTTCTTCGCGCTTGTGTGGGCTGCCTAGGATGTACATCCTCGCCTCCTTCGGCTTCGTCGTCCTCGTCCATGGTCGACTCGCCATCTCCGCGCTCGATGTCCCGCATGCCACCGACGAGAACCGAATCGTTCAGGTTTGGACCTGCCGCACCACCTTGAGCGGCTTCACGCGCTGCTCGTGCTGCTGCAGCGCGCGCTCGGTCGGCTTTATGACTCGAGCGACCAAAAGCGTGCCCGTCGGTTTCATCGCTCTCGCTGCTCGGGGCTTCGTCCCGTTCGCCCGCGTCGATGGCGACGAGCTCCTGCTCTGCTCGACCTATCTGCTTCTTGAGTTGCCGGTAGTCTATGTACGCCCGCCTCCACTCGTCGATGGCATGACTGCGAAGGTACTGCCCAAACTTCATCCCGCCGTCTGGAACGCCTTCACGCGTCGCCTAATGTCCGTGTTGGCCAACCGTCCTGTATCCTCGCGAGCTCGTCGGAGACCGTCCGCCGTCTGGAGTATAATCGAAGGAGAGCGAGATGCCCGACAGATGTATTGGAGCCAGCCGGTGGAATGGTCAGGTCGCAATGGCGTCAAAAGAGCGAGGACCTCTGCGCCAGGCAGGCAGGCAAGCGGGTGGAGGCGCGACTGCGAGCACGAGTGACTGTCGATTCGTGCTGTTTCACTCTGTCAGAGAGCGATTCTTTAGCGCGACCCGTCTTGCCCATCGACGATGTTCAGATCGTTCTTCTTCGCCCTCCGTACGTCGGCGTGATCGAACTCTCGCACGTGCGCCGAAAGATAATTAGCGCAGCCCGCGTCGGACACGGAATTTGTCGTCGTCCGATTGGCTAGCTAGCCGATGCAATCATCCGGTTATAATGGTACGCTTCGCAGCTCGCGTGGCCGAGGAGGCGCTTTAGTGCTGTCGAATCCGCGGAGCGAGAAGCTCCGAGTACAGTAGCGACAAGTCCTAAGAACAGAGATTGTCGCACCAAGGACGTCGCGTAGCTCAGGCGCGAAAATCGACTGCGAAAGGAGAGGCGTGCATATATAGTCTACTGTTCTCTCGGGAGCTGCTGATAAGGGTGCGGGATGACCAGAGCCCGCTCGTTCAACGGCGTTTGGGGCGACGTACTCTCAGAGCCGCCTCTCCGGCCGCCGTTGTCGTGAATGCCGATCGTCAGGCCACCGCCCTGGTAAGGAGATGCCGTCCGCGATGACGCGAGGCCAGCAAAGGGAGGATGGCCAGGCGGCGCCTGAGCGCGCGGGTCCCGCTCGGGAGAGCGGAAGCGAGATGGCGTGACGGAGGTTGACAGCGGACGGCCAGATCCGGTGAGATGCGGCGCCGACCACGCCTCTACATTTTCGAGATCAGCTTTCAGTCAGTACATCGTACCAGGTCACATCGAGCAGGAGGCAGATACGCACCCTGTAAACCTGGTCGTCGAGGCGCGCCGGTGTGTCCTCGAGAGACTCGCATCTGGCCCGCTGCACCAGCCGAGCGAATGTGGCTCTCCGCACGTAGCAGAATCTCCTTCGTTGTGAGCTGCGCCGGGTTTGACAGGAGCTCCTGGTCGTTCAGAATGGAGAGACATTCGACCGGAACCTAATGAACGCGAGCGAGGTCAGTCACGATCGCAGCATGGGGACGAGAACGAAGCGTCGCACCTCCCAGTACTCGTCTTGTCGCTCGAGGAGCTCGTGGACGACACGGGCAGCAAGGAAGCTCTCGTCGCGGACGGGATCCTTGCCCTTGGCGTAGAGGATGTTCGGGCTGATGACCGTCGCGAGGTTTTGCAGGTCCATCTTCGAGCCCGTCTCCTCGTCGACGTGCGAGAACGAGGCAACCCATTTGAGGAAGACGAAGAGTGCCTCCATCGTATCCCGGTGCGCCTTTGGCATAAGGCAGCAGATGTAGTGGCGGATCCGACTTCGTTCGGCGGCATCCTCGATACCTGCGCGCGATCGGGCTCTCATTAGCACTACTACGTATGCGAATGACGGAGCTTGGACCTACGCTGCGCGGCGATCCAGAGGTGGAATAGCTTGAAGCACATCAGCGGGTCCGGCAAGTCTCGGAGGAACTTTTTGAGCAGGGCGGCGAGCTGGACGGGGTTGTCGTCGGACAGATTCACCGAGCTGGCATCGCGATCGAGAGCTTCGGTGAGCTCTTTGAGGCGCCGGATATTTCCGTTCTTGCGGAAGATGCCTTCGATCGACATGTCTGCAATGCGCCGGTCCGGTCAGAGACGGCTCGGAACGTCACACTCACGCGATCGAGCTCACCCATTTGCTTCATCGCCGAGACCACATCGTCGACAAAGCTCGGGATCCGTAGGGAACCCGGACCTGCGCCGTGCATTGAATCTGCCCCGTTTCGCTCGACGAGAACCTCGAGAGGGATGCCGAATACACCTGTAACGCGGGACAAGGTCAGCAGAGTCCAGTCCGTAAGAACAGCTGATGTTATTCACCTTTCTTGGGAACCTTCTTCTTCTCTCCGCCGCCAGGCTTGAACAGCTTGCCCCAGAAGGTGTTCTTGCGCGCATCGATGATGTCGAGCAATTCGTCGAGGGTGACGACCTCTCGTAGAGGGCTGGAGTCGCTGGAAAGTAGGACGGCGGCGACGTGTTTGACGATGAAGCTTTCAAGCGCGGATAGCTCCGATAACAAGCGCGAGCCGAGCTGACTTGTCGGAACGCCGATGCTGTGGGGCGGAAGTGCATGTCCGGCCGGACCGCTATTGAAAGGGCCACCATTCGCGCCCGGGCGCATGAAGTGCTCTGGGCCGGCTGTCCGCCTTTGCTCGGCCTCAAGCGCCTTCGGCAGGTCGGCGAGAGTCAGGCCATCCTCGTCTTGCGTCGGCTCTCGCTGGCCGCCGAGACCATCTGGCTCGACTCGCAGCTCTGGCGCGCCTGGTTCGTCGACAATACGTACGGCCGTCGTGCGGCGGTCCATAGGCGGTCGTTTCGGAGACGATGTAGGCGATGGAGGCGCATACGACGAGTTCGCGATCGGATTGGACGCGCCGTTCGGAAGACCCGGCGTCGCCTGCGGCGTAGCACCGGCCGAGGGCGTTGGCGTTGCTTGTTGCGATGACGGCAGCACTTCCCGAACCTGATTCCTCGGTACGGGCATCCCGCTGACGGGATCGATGAGCGGCTGGTCTTTCCGCGACGGAATGGGCGGTTTCGCTTGGAACAGGTTGAAGGTTGGATCGGTCGCATCGCTCGTCGCTGTACGACCCGACGGAGATTGTACCACGGTCGATCGCTTCGGAACGTGCGCCGCAGTCGACGACAGCTTTCGGTCGAGCTGAACGGACTTCATTCGCTTGATGTCGTTCGAGTCTCCGTAGATGTCGGTCAGCCCGCGTGCATGCTCTTCGTCCGTTGCTGCAAAAATCCGACGACGTCAGCATCCATTCTCTGCGGAATGCCAGACAATACTGACTCACGCTGTACAACCGGGACAACCCCTTTCTGCTTGAGCCGGCCGAACAGCTTGTTCAAGGCGACGCAGAGCAAGAAGGCATACTGTTCGAGCCGAGTAACATACTCGAACCCGTCGCGAATGCAGTCCACTGCTCCAGATGCCGGAGGCGCGCAAGAGCGACAGTAGGTAGTCCGACGACCCGTGTCGGTTCCGTCAGACGCCCAGACGAAATCTGTCAAGCTGATTTCTTCGCCGGACGGGTCCCGCGACGCGAGCTTTTGACATGTCGCGCACCGCAGGCAGGGCAAGTGCCATCGGATCGAGGTACCCAGCCGAGCGCACTCCTCCTCGACCGTCAGTCGGCAACCTTCGCAGAGGTCGGTCGTCGCTTCGCCTTGACCAATCAAAGTCCCGACCGCGCGCGCCAGCGACTTGTAACCGTAGGCCGGACGAGATGTGCCGAGAGACGCCTTTGGCGCATCGTCCCCCGATGCAGCTGATTGGCCAGAGTTCTGCCGGCTCGGAGGTTCCGAATGTGGTGCTCCGTTCCGAGCGAGCGCGATGATGGTCGTAGAGATCTTGTTGGCTTCCGGATCGCGTGCGAGTCGATCGAGCCGACTGAGGAAGATGCCGATCGCTTGTCGGTCGTCGTACTCCCGTTCGAGCTTCAAGCTGCCGGTCAGGGCGATGCGGATCAAGATCTTGAGGTAGTGCGCGAGGCCGGTCACGAGTGAAAGGAGGTCCTGAGTGATCGACATCTTGCGAGCGCCGGTTTCGTGCGTGTGCGAAAGGAGCATGAAGAAATTGACGATCTTCTTGCACAGCATGCGCGCTTCGCGAACGTGTTGCATCTCTGCCAGGTCACCTGCGTCAGTGCTGTCGCTTCTGAAGGGATCCGAGACAACTCACCCTTGGCGCCGGCGTTTCGGAACGCCTCGTTCAAGTCGTCGATCGCCGCAAACAACGTCTCGACGTGCAGCACAAACTTCTCCGCCATCCCGACGCCTTCCATATAATGGCCGCTGCTGACATGCCGGAGCATTTCCGAAATGCACGCCGCCGAGCTCTCCTCGAACGCCGACAAGATCGTCCAGATCCGATAGACCTGCTCTTCCATGCGTTTCTGGCGCGACTTGAGCGACGCCGGCGTCTCCTTCGCTTCGACTGCGAGATACTCGTTCGCATCGTCTTCCGCTTCGGTATGGCCTTCGACCGAATCACCCGCAGCGACTTCGGGAGTAGGCTCGACCGGCTTCGGCGGCGGTGTGGGCGCGAGCTTGATGTTCCAGAACTGCAGGCGCATATTGGATTATCAGTGCCGATGGACTAAAGCGCGCACGGGAAGATCGTCCAACCTTGTGAATCATATAGCATTCGGGGTGCCAGTGCTCGTCGATCGAGTTCCGGTTGATCTCGACAAACTGCTTGAGGATGGCCGTCCGGCAGCCAGTACACTTGACGGCGAAGCGAGTCGAATAATGGAAATGGCAATATACGCTCCCGGCGTGCTCGTAGTACGAGTCTTGCGGGCCGAAAACGGTCGGACAGACGGAGCAGGTAAAGTGCTCGACATGGAATTTCATGTCTGCGGAAGGGTTCGTCAATGGACCGCCTCTCCGATAGAGACAGGCACGCTTACCGAGAGCAGTGATGTAGCTTCCTCGCAGCGCCTGGCCGCATTTCGAGCACAAGAGATTTAATCTGCGGAAATAGTCGGTCTCGCACAGCGGGACCTGTCGTCCCGACCCGTCCGGCGCGTCGATCGGGAAGAACTTTGCTGCGACGACCTTGTTGCAGTCCTAAACAAGTATGACCGGATCAGTACCTGCCCGGTGGGCTGAGAACCGCGGGCACGGAGGGAACTGACCATGCAGCGGAAGCAGTCGAGGTGGTAGACCGTTCCGAGCGCGCGGACAAACTGGCCCGTCATCGGCAAGTCACATTTGGCGCACAACGCCGGCGGTGTCGCGCTCCCATTCGCCTTGCCATCCCTACTCGACGACCCTGCTCCTGCTGCTCCTGCGCGCGGGTCCTTCTCCTTCCTCGCCCGCTCCCGGTCTCGGTCTCGGTCTCGGTCTCGTTCTCGCTTCGACACGCCATCCCGCTCGCGTTCGCGGTCTCGAGCTGCGCCGTCGCGCAACTCGCCACTCGCAGCCGAATTGCCTCGCGAACGGCTTTCGCTCATTCGCGAGTGTCCGCCATCCGACGACGGAGGCAAGCCCGGTCCGCCAGGTGATCGCGCGTACGGCGAGACAGGCGGCGGTTGCGAGTAATGGTACTGCTGCGTCTGGTAATGAGAACTTGCCGGGTGGGCAAGCTGCTGCGAGTGCGAATGGGCGTGCGAATGTGATGCGGCCGATTCGGGACGCGACGACGGCTGCATGAAGGGGCTCGTTCCGCTGCCGCTGCCGCTCGCGTTTACGTTTGTGCCGGCATATGCCTGGTGATGCGAGGACGAAGAGGTCGAGGTCGACCGCGGGAACGCTGCCGTGATGGGCGATCGTCCGGCCGTCGTCGTGTATTGCAGAGAAGGCGAGTGTGAATGCCCGTGCGAATGCCCGTGCGAATGCGAATGCGAATGGGACGACAAGGTCGAATTGGACTGCGACATGGAGAGGGAGTAGGAATGCGAGGGCGAACCGCGACCCTGCCCGGCGGTTGGGAATGCCGGCGACAGGCCGTGCGTGGGAGTTCGAGGCTGCAGAGCTGCGCCAATCTGCTCCGGATCGTCCGTGGGTATTTGCAGGGGCGGTGGTCTTCGGCCGCCCAGAAGCGATTGGCGCGAGTCGTTCGCGCCGCCGGCACTGTACGTCCCGATCGACGCCGACGCCGAGGGTGGTCCTGCGTACGGTCCCGTTCCGCCCGGCGGCGACATCATCATATGGGTATTGATCGTCGGGACGTTGGGAGCCATGCCGCGACCGCCTCCCGGACCAGCTCCTCTGCCCGCCCATCCAGCGTCGTCGTTGTCGTCCGCTCCACTCCCGTGCCGACTCGACGAGGCGACGGGCGGGACTGGCGGCGCAAACATGTCTGCGCTGTTGTATCGGACGGGAATTGGCGGGCGGAGGTCGTCGCCTGACGGACGTCGATCGCTCGCGCCGCCGCTACTTCCCCTCCGCGGTGTCGGGACCGGTTGCCGCGAAGATCGGACAGGCGACACGCGCCGTGAGGTTGCTGCACTCGTCCCGTTCGAGCTCGGGTCGGTACGATCGTCGGCTGTAGGACCGTTTGGAGACGAGGAAGACGAGCCGGTTCCCCCTCGTTGACGTGGTTGAGTGAGGTACGGGCCGGCTGAACTCGTCGAGATCTGCTGCTGCTGCTGCTGGTGGGACGTCCGGCCTCGCCGCAGGTAGTCCGCAGAGTGACTACTCGATGCCGAACTCGACAGGATGGCCGCGTCGGGGTCGTACCGAGTCGGAGACGACGAGAGAGGCACCACTGCCGCGGTGGTCGCCGGAGGAGGAGGTCGGTCCGCAAAGTCGCGGTGGCCGACATCTGGTCGATCTGACATCGTACCAGAACCGCGCTATAGCTCCTCGCGTGCCCCTAGAAACGCCGACGCGGTCCGTGTATGTTTCCGGGTGGGTCCGTTTGGCCGCTTGTGAGATCCAGGTGACTCTGGCGGGCCTCCTGCGTCACGCGTACGGTCCTCTTGCACACGCTTCGGAGACACGGCAGCCGAGAGGCAGGCGTCGAACTGCACTCTGGCACCGACACGCGTCGGTACGAGTTTAGGGTCGCGGTGTCGGGTTCGTCCGCCGGTCCCCCAGAGGGAGTCGCGTCGTCTGACTCCAAAGTCCCGGCGTTCAGTCTGTGAGCCAGCTAGCAATGTCGCTGTACCAAGATTGAGCTGCCCAGTTACGAGTCTAGACGCTGTAGGGACCGGTCACTCGGTTGTTGTGTCCTAACTGTACTGCGCGCCTGTCCCCGTTTTTCATTTACCGCCCGGCCGCAGCCAACTTGGACACCCATCCTCTTTTGGCGTGCAACTTGTTACCATCTAGCACCTCCCCTCAGTACAAGAACCACGTTTCGCGGAAAGTGGAGCAACTCATCTCGCTGTCCAGTCTCGCGTCAGACGCAGCCGACCCCTCACCGCTACAGGAATCACGAGAGCTGTCTCTTGCAGGTGTCCAACTCGTCGTGATCATGTCGGGTCTCGTGGCCGTCGTCGCCGCTCTGCTCGGCATCTTCGTTCTCGTAGGTTGACCATGGATGTTCGCTTCCTGCTCATACCACAGAGCTGACTTCGCTTGGGGTACGCGATGGCAGCTCTATACCTTGCTCGTCCACTTCTCGCCCAAGGACCCGATTGAGCACGACTCCGAGGCGACTTACTGCACTGCGGCCGACCCGGCGAACCCGCTCCCGCTTCCTCGACTCGTCCACTCCGACGCCGACGCAGCATCGAAAAACCGCCCCACCGTCGCATTGAGCGTCGTCGTCCCGGCGTATAACGAAGCACAGCGGATCGAGGTCATGCTCCGACCCGCAATCGAATTCCTCGAGACGCGCCCAGTCGAAACCGAAGCCAACGGGTCGTACGAGTTGTTGATTGTCGACGACGGGAGTACGGACGGGACGAGCGACAAGGCGCTCGAGATTGCCAGGCAGCTCGAGGCCGAGTTTGGCTCGAAGCGCGGGCAGATCAAAGTATGCAGGCTTGTCAAGAACCGGGGCAAGGGCGGTGCGACAAAGCATGTGCGTCCTCGTGTCTTCTTTCACAGTCAGCGCTCAAAAAGCGTTGTAACGCGACGCGATGCTGATAGATTTCCTCGCCGCCCATTTACAGGGCGTCCTGCACTCGAGCGGCTCGCGGATCCTCTTTGTCGATGCCGACGGCGCCACGCGCTTCGAGGACCTCGCTCTCCTCGAAGAGGAACTCGCAGCCGTCACCTCTGCCCAAAAGGATCAGAGCCGTGCCCACGGACTCGTTGTTGGCTCACGGGCTCACCTCATTTCGACCGAGGCGGTCGTCAAGGTGCGTGGCAATCGCGTCTCGCTCCCTCGACTGCACAGGACCTCGAAGCAGAGACAGTCGCAGCTGATCTCGAGCACATCGTGATCGTACAGCGCTCCGCTTTGCGAAACCTCCTCATGCGCGGTTTCCACCTCTACCTGTCCCTCCTCGGCCTCTCCTCGATCCGCGACACCCAGTGCGGTTTCAAACTCCAATCGCGGTCGACGGCCCAGCTCCTATACCCATCTCTGCACTCGCCCGGCTGGATCTTCGATTGCGAGCTGTTGCTCCTCGCAGAACGGTCCGGCGTCCCGTTGCGTGAAGTCGGCGTCCGGTGGAAAGAAGTCCCCGGCAGCAAGTTGGACGTCATTAAGGACTCGATCCGGATGGCAAGGGACTTGTTGGTCATTCGGGCGAACTACCTCGTCGGTCGGTGGACAACCCCGCCAAGAATCGAGACGGGTGTACCAGCCGTCGGAAACGGAGTCAAGGTCAATGGCGCCGAGGCGAAAAAGAAGCGATGACGGGCCTTCAGAAATGTCCACTGCAACATAGATGTCAAGAACCGATCCCTACTCTGCAGCCAGCTTCACCTCGGGGCCAGTTACCGAAAGGCCTCTTTCCGTGTCAGGGGCCAGCTTTCCGAGCATTCGAGGTCGGCGGTTAGTGCATCCTGCTCAGCTAGTCGTGATGGCGTCACTTGCAGAGATAGCTACAGTAACTAGAGATGGGACTGCTACATCGCACGAGGGAAATTCGCGTCTGCCCCCGCCCGCTCACAGGCGAATGTACAGAGCGGCGAGCATCGGGAAGCCCGACATGAGGCCAATCCAGAAGAAGAGCTGTAGCAGTGTGCGCGAAGTCAGCATCATCGGCGGGAGAGCGAAGCGTAGCGCAGGGCCTCACGTTGCCCAATGCTGGGTACTGTCGGAAGATCTTGGCGCGCCCGATCATGATCAGCGGGAGCTGAGCCATCTGTATAGCGCAATACGCGTGAGCCTTCGAAGATCAAACAAGACCAGGTCGAATCGCTCACCTGCATCAAAAAGAGGTACAGCCGGATCTTCTTCGTCACGACCAGCATGACGAGCTCGTGAACCGCAGCACTGAGCAAGAAAGTGATGAACGCCGCCGAGAATTTGGACAGCTTGTACGTCGCGATCGTCGTCGCGTAGACATGCCGGAGCAGGAACGTGTGGACCGGTCGGTTCCACTTGCGCGAGAACTGGCAGCGGCAGAGATTAGTCTCGTTTGGCATCCTCCGAGGGGACGCCTCATAAAGCCCACCTCGTCGAACGAAGTGCTATTCCACCAATCGGAGTAGAACGCGCGATCGGAGAATCGAGTGAGCTGTTGACAGGGTTGTCAGCTCGTTGCGCACAGAATCCGCTGATCTCCTTCGAGGCGATACTCACCTCGGCGAAGGCGTTACAAATGCACTCGAAGATGATGAAGAATATGAGGAGGTAACAGACGCAGAAGGGCAGAGCGAGGTCGAGGACGGAAGCGAAGAAAGTTTGATCTTGCCGAGGCATATTGGGCAAGATGAAGTGCTCAACAACGAGGATCAACAAGGTAAAGGTTCCGAAGGTCGCGAGCGTCTTTTCGAGGACGTAGAGCGGGCGTATAGATTGGGTCCGAGGATACTCGAGCTCGTATACGAGGGTCGGAACGAGTAGATAGTCGACGAAATTGAGGAAAGTGACATTGTCGGGGAACGAGGTCGCCTGCTTGCCGCCACTTGACAGTGCATCCTTCGCGTCGCATATAGACATAGCGAGATGCGCGATGCGGTCCTCCGGATGCCACGTCAAGGTCTCGATCCCCTCTTCCGGTTCCTCTTCACGGGTCGGTTTCGGCGGCTGCGATCCGCGATGCTTGAACGGCGAATTAGACCGACGTCGTCCACTGACACGTCGGTGACGCAGCGCTGCTGCCTGCGCGGCATCTTCGTCTGACGATGGCTGCGCCGAACTTCCGGTCGGAGGAGAGAGGAAGTCTGGGCTGTGGTCGACCGCCGGAGTCTCTTCACTGCACGCCTTTTCCCACGCCGAGCGTGCAGATTGCTCGGCAGCTCGCCGACCTCCGGTCTCCTTATCGAGCATCGAGGCAAGCGCCTTCTCGTCCTGCTTCATCCGCCTCGCACGCTCGGCGCTGTTTGAGAGCGAGACGTGTCAGCCACACAAGCGTAGCATTCTCGAGCAGACCGACTGACAGCTCTCCATTCAAGCTGCAGTAGCTGTGAATCTTCATGAGCATCGACAAGGCGTGCAGAGTCAAGAAGCCGCTCTGGACCCAAGGCCACTCGCTGTTGACCCGGGGCAGCATCAGTCTGTGCGCTCGTATATTACGCGTACCAGGTACACACCGATGGAAAGTCCAGCGAACGGCAATGAAGAGATAGGCGGTCTGCGCGATATGCTGCAAGATGAGGCCGGTCCAGTAATACCGGATCCAGCCTTTTGAGATGATCTGTCGGCAAGCGGCGGTCAGTCGTGCATCTCTGGCTTGCTGACAACCATTTTTTTAACCTTGGCAAACGGAACGCAGAGTACGGTCGAACCGATCAAGACGGCGTCGCTGAGCGCAAGGGCCCATGCATCTTCGCTGATCAGTTCGGCAAAGTGCCAGCGATAGATCCCGCCCTGCTCGATCAAGCGACCATAGATTGTTCGGAACCCGCCGACGAAGAGGACTGCGGAGGTAACGGCGTTGGTTCGGCGCCACTCGACAATGTCCGAGGATGCAGACTCGACTTACGAAGCCAGGTTAGTGTCCAGAAGCCTCGGAACGGGTCCTGCGCCGACACCTCGTTGTTCCGGTCAAAATGCGAGACCCTCGGCGTGAACTGCGTTCGGCCGGACCGCCGTGTCTTTTCGTCTGTGAGAGAGCGTGCCGGGATAGGCCGCAGTCTGCGGAGGCTGTTGTCGAGTACGACGGCCTCCACAGGTCCCTTTGCGCTACATACAAGCAAGGGCTTCGTCAGCAATCTTGGCTGCAATGTGACGTCTTCCGTAGCCCTCTTCGAGCTCCCCTTCGCGGGTGTTCCCCACCTCCTATCCGAAAGAGGTCGTCGCCGAGAGCGTCTCTCGGGAGCTGTCGACTTACTCGGAAGCGTTTAGAGGCGTTGCAAGTCCATCACCTGCGCTCAGAGTCCCCGACCTGTCCGCTCTGATGCCTTGTTCGTCGAGGAGCGGGCCATCTCTTCTCTGAGGCAACAAAGGCGAATCGAGAGGATGTCGGAGCGCGTCATCCAGCAGATTTGCCGGCCCTGGTGGAAGCTCAGCTGAGCCCATACTATCCCAGCGATACCGTGACTTGGCTCAGCTCGGGCCCTTGTGAGGGTAATGCACAAGTGGCAGCTCCCCGGTTGATGACGGCACGGCGATCCGACTCTGGGGCGGTGCTGAGACATCTATACACGGTCGGCATTGCACCTCCGCGCGCGTCCGGTATGTAATCAATTCTGCAGTATCAAGATTGCAGCGAGCGACAAGCCGACGATGGAAAGGGTATAAACGCGTTGCGAAGCAGATTCATCGAGCTCTCGGGCTCGAGAGCGAGGATATGGGTATGTGTAGGGAAGAGGACCGAGACTGTTACATGATGACGGCGCAGTCGCTGTTCTTTGCCTTCTGCGTCGTGATGCCCTGTGAACGAGAGAGAGTGTCATCAGTATAAGCTTTAGCGATGACGAAAACTTCCGACTTCTCGACTCACCATTTCGGCAAAAGTCGCCGGCTTTTGTTGCGGCGTCGGCTTCGCTTGCATCTGAATCGCCTGCGGACGGCCACAAGATTGAGGTGAAGGTCGTTTCGCTTGAGGCGCATTGGACGGTGGGGCATCCGTCAATTGATAACTGAGCGGGCGGGGTCCGCTCGGGTGCTGCTGTGGTTGCTGCGGCGGCGGAGGGCCCTGAGGGTATCGCGCAGGATTCGGAGTGCCCGGCGGACCGGTGGTCATGCGTGCGGCAGCCTCGACCTGACGGATCGTGTTCTGCCGGCGGAAGGTACTTGAAGGATACGAGCTCCCCGTGCTCTGCCTGAGCGGCTGCTGCGAGGGGGGTCGGTGTTGACTCTGTGCTTGTGAGACGTTGATCGGAGGCGGGACGTGGCCCTGCGATTGCCGCAGCGGGTTCGGCTGGCCCGAAAGTGACGCCTTGAGCTTGCTCGCAGCAACGCGCTCCCGCTGTTCGTCAGACCGAGCTTGCGCTTGTGTGCGCTTCCGGACAAGCTTCGTCTCGACGTGCGAGTCGTGATCGGTGCGCGAAAGGGCTGCCTGGCTAGATCGCTTGAGCGCGTCGAGGCGACCCTTGGCGTCGGTGTTGCCGTGACTAGCGGCCTACATAGCGACACATCGTCAGCGTCTCGAGCATCAATCGAGAGTCTGGTGCTGCGACTCACCCTCTCATACCAGCGCTTTGCCTTTTCGAGGTTGATCGGGCCGCCGATGCCGACTTCGTGAAAGTAGCCGAGGGCAAACTCGGCTGCCGGCAGCTGTCGAGCGGCGGCTTTCTCCGCAAACGTGACGGCGAGCGCCTCGTTCTTGTCGAAGTTGCCGTCGGAACCGCAGAGGTACCATTTCGACAGGGCTACGAAAGAGTAGAGTTAGTCCTCATCCTGTTCGGATAGAATCACACGCCACACACCCATATCTGCCTCAACCTCGTTGTTTTGCGACGCTAGAGTGTATTGGATAGTCAGCGTGAGAACACCTTTCGCCATACATGCGTACGAGCTCACCAAGGGCATAGTACTGCACCGACAGCAGCGGATCGAACAAGCAGCCGAGAGTAGCGTACTCATAGGCATAGCCCTACGCTCTCAGCAGGATATCAGCGAGACTCCAAAGATCCCGTGCACGAATATCGACGCTCACCATCTTGTACTGCGCGGGACCACAGTTGAGGTAGGCGGCGCGCTCGACTCGCCATTTCGCCTCGTCGAGGTCGATCGGAATCTGGCTCTTGTCGAGCGTGACACCCGGCGATTCGAACTCGCCGCTCAGCAGCATGCCGAGCACGTAAGGCGCTGCGAGTAGACCAAGTGCTAAAGTCAGTTGGGCGAGACTGCAAGCCGAGGGGAAAGAGGGTACACACGTTGCGGCGTATCGAGATCAGCACCGTCCGCCGCTCTTCGCAGCAGCGCAAGCGCTTTCGGAACATCGGCGGCGACACCAATCTGACCGAGAAGATAGGCCATCGCGAGCCTGTACGTGCTCCCACAGTCGGCCTTCTCGACGCCCTTCTCGTACGCGCCCACTGCCCGCCGCACATCGCCAAAGTCTTCGTACGCCCGTCCGATGCGGAACCACGCCTTGTGATACCCAGCGTTGGCCGCCGCTTCGAAGTCTCGGAAAGACGCCTTGGTGTCCTTCGATCGGTAAGAAGGGAACGAGCCGGTCGAGGACAAGTCGCCGCGCAGGTAGAGAGCGAGCGGGACCGGCGTAGGAGAAGAAGCGGACGCTAGGATGTGGTTCAAGGCTTCGTCCGTCCAGCGGACGAGAGTCGGATCGGTGATGCGAGACGATTCGCCCGCAGCGGACTGTGAGCGCGTCTCGTCAGGAACCCTTCGGCAGCAGCACTGATTCGAATATGAACATGCCTGATGTCGCTCGATGAATTTGAGGACCTGTTTCGCCCACGCAACTTTGCGCGCCATGTCTCCGCCTCCGGCGACTGCCGTCTCACGCATCGAGGCCAACATTGCTTGCTGCGTTCGGTATCCCTCAATCAGCTCGATGTCGCGATATCGTCCCATCTGGGTCGACACTCACGTCTGGTGGCGTAACAGATAGCTTGTAAGGAGGCCCGTCTTCCGGCGAAGCGTAGTAGTTCGGCCGGCTCGTGCTGGCCGAAGCCACCGACGGCGCAGGACTCGCCCCGCCGATCCGCATCGTTTCCATTCCACCTTGCAGCGCCGCAAAATCGCTCGGCTGCATACTCGCGACTCGAGGCGGCCGAGAGACCTGACCGCCGTTTGGGTCGAGATAAGCGCCGGGCTGTTGAGGCGGCGGCGGTGGCGGAGCGAAAGCCTGGGGCGGCGCGAGCGCCTGTTGTTGCGGGTACGAGTAGTAGGCGGCTGCACCTTGTTGTGCCGGAGGTGGTGGAGGTGCGCCATAATTTGGCACAGGTGTCATCGGCGGTGGACCTGGAGCGAACGACGCCGGTCGACTGTGCGTGTTGACCTGAGGAGCCGCGTAGCCCATCTGCGCCGGCGGTAGCGGCTGCTGCTGCTGCTGCTGCTGCTGCTGCGACGGGCCGGGATACGGATAGCTCGAAGCCGCCCCGTAGGCGTTCGCAACGGGCTGGACGGGCGGCTGCGGAGGGTACGGCTGGGCGCTTGCCTGCAAGTACGGCTGAGGCGGTGCCGGACCGTTCGCGTACGGTGCCCCGTACGGCATCGGCGCCTGCCCGTTGGGTTGCATGTGCGCGTACAACGGTGCGCCTGAATCGCTTTGGAGGGCAGTGACGGCGGGAGGAGGTGCAGGCGACGCGGTACTGCCGCGAGCCCAGTCGTCTGCGGTCGAAGCGAGTCGTTCGGTCGGTATCTGCGACGGCGGTGGTTGGGCCCTCGGGGCCGTCAAAGGGGATGGTTGAGCGTACGGCGCTTCGAGGGGAAGCGGCTGGTGGCCTGCTCGGGATGACATGGCGTGAGGCGATCAGCCAACACTCGGCTGGGAGCGAGTGCGTCATTTCTCTCTTCCGAGCACGTACCGTTCATGCCAATGCGGAGTCCGTACCCCTAGCTCGAGTACTGACGCTGCCTCTCGTTGGCGTCCGAGTCCGCAGGGGGACGTGTATCGAGCGATCCAGGCGCCGCGCCGAGACAAATTCGAGAGCGATCGGAAGACCAAGCGAGATCTTTCCTCGCTCAAGCGCTGCTCAGTGCGATTTCTTTGTCAAGCCAGAGCTGAACTCGCTCGCTCGTACAGTAATAAGCGCCCGCGAGAGCGATCTGTGCGCGTCAGAGTCGAATCGCTCGCCGCGGACATTCCTGCGGGATGGCGGTGCACCCCGAGTCCAGAGATGAGCGGGATATAGACTCTCCCTATGCTTTGATTGAAACAAAGCGACCAGAGAGGCACTTCGGAGGGCAGCTTCGAAGGCGCGAGTTTTGCGATTTCAGTCTGTATCCATCGCATCCTCGTCTTCCCCGTCTGAGGCCGCAGCTTTCCGCCCACGTCGACGCGTCGCGTCTTTCTTCGACTCGAGCGCGCTCGTCTCGGTCTGCTGCCGACCTGCAACCGGTCGGGTCTCAACCATCTCGGCGACCTTTCCTCCTTCTCTTTCCTCGTCCGCCTCCTCCTCGCCGTCCGCGCTCGTGTCAAAGTCCCGCGCAAAGGACGCGCCGCCGCCGAGCGGAGACGGCGCGAATTCGGAATGAACCCGTCGGTGACGAGATGCGACGTCGAGAGACGGCAAAGAGTGCGCGGGCGCAGAGGGTCCGCCGGCAGAAGGCGGGTCGCGCCGCCTCGGGTTGAAATGGCCGCAACGAGGGCAGCGATATTCTGTCGAGCGTAGAAGCTCGGAACGTGTTAGCTTTCCTTCGGAACAGGCGCTCGAATGAAGGCCACCAACGCACGAACAAAGTCAAAGTCGTCCTTGGGGCAGAGGCCGTTGTGAGAGAAGCACTTTGCGCAGATCAGCGCGTACTTGTTGAACGGGTTCGACTCTTCAGGCGAGACGCCGAGCAGCGCGTCGGCGACCTTGTCCATGATCGAGCGGGTATGCGGAGTTGGCGGCGGCACCATCCCCATTCCTGGGAACGGGACCATCCCCGCAGCCGCGGCGGGGGTTGCTGCAACGGCGGTCGATCCCGCTGAAGGTCCTGCCGGCGTCATCGGGTTCATCGGGGTACCAGCGTTGGGTCCACCGGGCGTACGGAGCTGGTTTTGCGGGGTCGAGGGTGTGCCAGGCGCGCCTGGGCGAGCCGGAGTCGCCGGCGTGGCGACACCACCCGGGAGAGCATTGCGAACCGCGCCAGCGGGTGGCTTGGCCGGAGTCGAAGGAGCAGACCCAGCAGGCTGTCCGAAGGCAAGGCGTTACTCAAGCAGTCCCTGCTGCGGTGTTTGTGCAGACTGGACTCACGCCTTTCCGCAGCGCCTCGTCGTACTTTTCGAGCAAGTCGCGCGTCGAGTAGTAACCCGTCTTCTTCTTGATCTCTTCGACCTTGTCTTGCTTTTGCTTGACGAGGCTCTTTAGGCTCTTCTCTGCGAGTGCGGCAGGCGGGTGCGGGTCAACCTGCAGCCTCGCTCGTCTCGAATCGGAGGCGCAGCGGCTCACCCTCTTTCTCTTGCCGCGTACGGAAGTAGAAGCGAGAGACTCTTCGTGTGCAGATGATACTGTCGTATCATCGCGGTACGAGAGGGGATTCGTCAGCTCGTGGAGGTCTGCGACCCGGAAGCGAGAGCGGAAAACTCACGCGACGGGACTCAGCACGACCGGTGCTGTTCGGAGCGCCCTGGTCTCGTACGAGTGCGTATCCGGCGAGCCAAAGTGAATACCGAACCACCACAAGACGCTGTACAGGATCCAGAGTCCGAGACCGTACGTGATGAAGAGCGCGTTGGCCCGCCGTTCTCGTAGCCGGATCTGCTGCAGGCGGGCTTGACGTGCGGCGATCTGAGTCTGTAGCTTGTTGAGGTACGAGTCATAGTCGGGTTCGCGCGGCTGTGTCACGGTCGCGGAGAGCGACGGCAAGTTGGCGGAGATCAGACGCGCAAGTTCGGAATCAAGTTCCGACGTCAGTCAGAGTTTGGAAGCAGCTATGACAGCAGCAGGAAGCTCACGCGGCTGAACAAGGCGCCCATGTCGAAGGACAAGCTTGGACACGTGCAGTTGAGCGGTCGATGAGTGAGAGAAGAAAAGCCGGTTGAATGATGACGGAACGATGCCTCGAATAGACTACAACGTAGGCTTTTCCAGTCATGCTAGGCGCGACAATCTCCCTCTTTCGTGAAAAGCGTACGCATGGGCTCCGCTACCAATCCGGGCGTGCAAGAGGATGATCTCCGTTTCGTCGGAAGCTAACATCAGACGTGTCGGTATGCTACCGCCGCGGCATACGGGTCTTACGCCGAGTACTCCATCTTGCGAGCGATCTGTCGTCGGGCCATACCAAAGTCATGCGCAGGATGGTCCGGATAGAGCTCCGCGGCGCGACCGCGGCAGTCGAGAGGTGTCGCTACGTGCGGTTCTTTGGGCCTCTCGTAGTCCGAGAGCGACCGGCGATAGCGCTTCGTCATGCTCCACCGGAAAGCTGGTGCCGCGCTTCTGCGGATCAAGCTGGTCCCGGTGAGGAGATCGCAATCAAGGGGTCGACCTCCTCAGGAGCGACGCTTCTTCGGCTTGAAGGAATCGCTTCGTCGCTTCTTGACGGCGTCGGCAGAACCTTTTGGCTGTATTTCCAGGAGCGCCTCCTCTGCAGCGCAAGAAGTCGGGGTAGATCAGCGGCGAATCCCTTTGGCGAGCGTGTACAGACTTTGCGCCAGCGTACCGATAGCTTTTGACGCTCGCATGAAGTAGAAGCGCAGAGCGATGCGAACGGCACCCAGTCTGTCATGCACGAGTTATCAGTCGAGGTTCCTGGACGCAGCGCAGACGCAGCAGCACTCCTTACACAGCGCCAGCACCGAGCATAACCGGCTTGGCATCGTAGGCCGGCGCCCCTGCCTGTCGCTTCCCGCCGCCCCGGCTCGTTCGCTGGGTGATGGCCGGCTGAGATCGAGCGATGTATTCGCTGTAAGCCCAGCCGAGGACGAGCAGGAACAGCGAGACCCGGACGAGCCACGTCGACGCGCGAGCTTCTGCCGCTCGGATCTTGGCGAGCTCTGCCTTGAGCTCCTTTCGTGAGCGTGGATCAGCCATGCGAGTCGTGACTGGCAGCTCAGTCTAACGTGCTGCAGTTCGAGCGGGAACGAGACGACGAGACGCGGCTTCGGTTCCCGGGCAGCAAGTTCCGGACCGGGCGCCACGTGTCGTACAAGCGACGGCATTAGTCTTTGGGCCTCCGCGTTCGGATCGAAGACGACTGGTCAGTTTGCGACTCGCACGCTTTCTTGCTCGAGTGCAGCTCAACCTGCAAACGCTGCGCCTGCGACACGACCGATCACGCTCCAGTAACTCGAGTAACCAACCCTTGCAACGCACACCATGTCTCCCGACGCGAGCAGTGCACCTCCGTCCGCGGCCGTCTCCGCCAACCGAGGCGATGGGCAGTCGCCGAGCAATATCGTCTTATGGGTTCACCCGAGGAGTACCAGCACCATGTTCGAATGCATGCTTCTCGCCCGGTCCGACTTCCAAGTCCACCACGAACCGATGGGCGAGGCGTGGTACTACGGCCCGGAGCGGGCCAGCAAGAGGTTTAACGAGGAACAGCGAAAGTCGAGCGGAAACGCCGAAACGACCTATGCCGGCGTCAGTCTCTACGAGGCCGAAACCGAGAGCCGACTTCCGATGCTGACAAACGAGTGTGCAGTCCTGGCGCGAGGTCGCCAAGCCGCACCCGACCCTCCGCACCTTCTCAAAAGGTAAGTATGCGACTGCCTGGCTTGTCTGAGTGCTCGCGATCTTTCATAAGGCGCCTCGGTACACGCCGCCACTACCACCCGAGTCACTCTGCAGTAAGCGGCAGCATGACACACTCCAACTCGTCCGCGATACCGATGCCTTCTCAAATTCAGCGACTGACTCTCTTCTCCCTGTCCCTCTTTCTCGCTCCTGTATAGACATGGCACAATACCTCATGGATCTTTCCAAGCCCACAGGTACCGTCGCACCGTCGTTCGGTAACGTCCCGTCGACCCCGAATAACCCGACCCTCGTTCCGACTTCCGAACTTCTCCAGCCGCACATCAACCACACGTTCCTGATCCGCCACCCGCAAAAGGCCGTCCCGTCCTATGCCCGCCTCTGTTACCCGGGCGCGCCGACCGGGTTCGACTACTTTGACGCGGCCGAGATGGGTTACAAGGAGCTCCGCTTGTTGTTTGACTTCATTCGCGAAGAGACGGGCCGGACGCCGCTCTTGATTGAGAGCGAGGAGTTACTCCGTGAACCGGTCAAGGTTGTCCGCGGATGGTGTGAGCACGTCGGAATCGAATTCACCGAGGGGATGCTCGAGTGGGACGACGCGCCCGAGACGCGCACCCACTTGTACGCCCCCAATTCTCTTTCTTGCTTGCTCGCTTTGGCGTTCGCTGACCGCCAACTTGCCTCCTATACAGCGAGAAATGGACTGGCTTCCACGATGATGCCGCAGCTTCTAAGGGTGTCGGTCGCCAGACGACCGCTCAGGACTCGAACGGAGCGGGCGACGCCGCCAAGAAGCCAGAGCCGAAGCCGCTCTCGCCCGAACTGCAGCAAGCCGTCGACAGCTGCATGGACGACTACGAGTACCTGCGCTCGTTCGCTCACCACGACTGGTGACTGCCCCCTCCCCCGCCGCCTTGTGAATAATTCCTCTCTCTTGCTCTCAAAATGTCTGGCACCCAAAAATGAAGCTGGCAGTGCCGGCGTATGCATATGTATATATGAAACTGCAGAACGGAAAACCGCATGAGAATACCCTCTTTCTCGGATGCTTCGGTATACTTTTGAGAGTCGATTGTCTTTTTGTTCACATGTATGCATTACGCGCGGTCGTAGCTGGCGCCGCCGGCCTGTCGCAACCGCTTGACGATCGGCTCCTGCTCAAGCGCGCGTCAGGGACGAGGTAAGTCGTAGCGAGCAGAATGCGTTGCGCACCTCTGCCAAGTCCTCCTGGGACGAAGCCGCGACGTCGATACTGTACGCGGCGAGGACCTTTTTCACGTCGGTCGCGTGAACCGAGAGCTTGGCCTTGCGCATGACTCGAACGTCCGGTCCGATCCAGGTGATGAGGACAAACTGCGGACCCGGTCGAACAGGTGTATTAGCTTTCCTTACCCTCGGACCCATGCTTGCTCGCTCTTCTTCTCGGGCGCTCACCTTTTCTCGCACCGACTCGGCGTCGTTCGAGTATTTCTGCGATTGCAGGAAAGGATGGGCGGTCGTGAGTGGTTGCCGATCCATTCCCATTCTGAGGAAACAGGGCAGGGCGCACGACGCGGATGTACGCAAAGCTTGCCCGGCCGTCCTGGAACTTGGTCTTGAGTTCGTCGAGGCCCTGTATGCTCTCCAGAGGTTAAGTGACTGTAGGGTGTCCGGAAGCAAGGTGGCCGGACTTGCGCCTGTGCCGGTTTCTGTCAGCGACAAG
The DNA here is from genome assembly GCA_037974285.1 of Rhodotorula glutinis. NCBI lineage: Eukaryota > Fungi > Basidiomycota > Microbotryomycetes > Sporidiobolales > Sporidiobolaceae > Rhodotorula > Rhodotorula glutinis. The sequence continues at coordinate 191,315 of JBBPFV010000009.1, read as the reverse complement.
ACGTCCGACTTGTCTGACGCATAGTCGAGGAGGAGCCACGCCGTGTCGTCCTTGTCGTTCCTGACTTTTTCGTACGCTTCTTTGATCTCTGGGCTGGATACGTCGGCCTGCACGCAGGGGCAGGATCAGCACGGCGATGACGAGTGACGCGACGACGCCGATACCGAGAACAGAGGGAGGGAGGGCAGCTTACCATGTTGTGCTGGAGTGCTCCTTCTACTGTGGTTTACAGTCTCCTCGGCGATCGTCACTGCTACGCTAGCGTGGCCGTGCACGCTGTAGCCGAACGCTCTCGGCCGTGACCACACACAAGTGGGGGGGAACTTTGTCTCACGTTCGCTGTCTCGCTGCCTGCTGCTGCTGCCTCGAGGCCGACTGTCGCATCCTTACACACTTTCAGCTTCACTCACTTCGCTACTACCCTAGGACCACCTTCCCAAGGAACCACTTCCGTACCGCTTGTCCAGCTAAACTTCCGCTCCTTCACTGGCAGGCGTGCCTGACGCAACACAACCGCAGCTCATCTCGGCCTTGCTCCTTAAACGGACGGCTTTATTCAAGACCGCGTCACTCTGTGCGCATTGGACGCACGAACGCCAAAGCGAGACTTTGTGGCGACGTCAACCCTGTCCTCTCGTGCCTCTCCCCTCTGGTGGAGCACCTTCTACGGACCCCCTCGCAACTCGTAGTTCCGCCGAAACGCCAGAGAGTCCCGTTCACCAACACGAAACATGGTGCAAGAGCAAGACACCCGGAATGGCGTTCTGAACGGCCAGGCGGACGAGTTGCAGGTCCGCGGCCACGAGGCGATCCGGAACCTCGTCGACCGCTACGACACGTTCCTCTTTGACGTGCGCCTCCTCCTTGCCCTGGTCCTACAGATGCAGCAGCACTTGTTGACTTGAAGCGCATTTTGCAGTGCGATGGCGTCATCTGGACGGGCCCGGCGGGCGACCAATTGTAATGTACTCCAAAGATTGCAGCGTGCTCGACGGCGGATCTGCTGACCTTTCCCCCCCCTTGACAGAACGGAAGACGTCGTCGAGACGATCGCGTTTCTCAAGCAGCGCGGCAAGAAGGTCGCGTTCGTCACAAATAACGCGACCAAGTCGCGGCAGGCGTACCTTAAAAAAGTAGGCGTCCCGAGCACCAGCTCGCCCTATTATAGTCATAGTCAAGCTCTGAATGACTGACTCGAGCCCTTTGTGTGCAGTTCAAAGGCTTCGGCTTCGACGTCGAGCTCGAAGAGATCTACACGTCCGGATCTGCCGCCGCCGAGTACGTCAAGGAGGTCGTCCTCCCGAGCATCAAGGACGAATTGAAGCGCAAGATCTACCTGATTGGACAAAAGGCGATGGAGGAAGAGCTGGCCTCGGAAGGCCTCAAGTGGACCGGCGGGACCGACCCCGAGGACGACGTCCTCCTCCCGCCGCAAGACTTTTCGAGCATCTACCCGGACGAACGGATCGGCGTCGTCCTGTACTCGTTCCAGATGCGGATCAACTACAAGCAACTCACAAAGGCGTACAACTACCTCGCTTCGAATCCGGGGTGTCAGCTGGTCCTGACCAACGATGACGAGTCGATGCTGCTCCCGCACGGCGGGTACGCTCCGGGCGAAGGCGCGATTGCATCCGTACTTTACGGTGCCCTGCCGCGCGGTCACAAGCCGATCGTCGTCGGTAAACCGAACAAGCCATTATTGGACATCATCCAGCGAGAGTGAGCGGAGCAATTGCGCGGCTGGGCATTCTGCGCCGAGCTGATCCTCCATTACACTGTCCGCAGAATCTCTTTCGATCCGGCACGAACAGTCTTCATTGGCGACCGGCTCGAAACGGACGTCCTCTTTGCGAAGAAGGGAAACATCGACTCTATTCTCGTCTGGACGGGCATCTCGCAACCAAAGGTCGACCTCCTCTCTTCGACTGGAGCCGAACTCGCCGCTGACGTCGAGCCTGTCCACAGGACCTGCATGATCTCACCTCCGATCAAGCCCCGGACTACACTTTGACCCACGTTGGCGCTCTCTACCAAGCGCATCAGTGACATGTCGAAAGCCTCTTCTTTACTTCTCTTCCCCTTCTGGTATATATGGCTTTGTAGACGTATCGACCTATATATATGAGACGTTCTGATTTCCATACGACTACTATCGGGACCCGCACTCGGACTTTACCCCCGCCTCAGAACTCTGCAACTTCGAAAGTCCACTTGCCCGATTCGGGCTCGAAATCGACAAACTCGGTGCCGTCGAGGTTCCGCAACCGCTTGATGTGCTGCTGAACGCGCGGGTGGTCTTTGTCCTTGATCGGCTTTCGCGTCGCCTTGTCGAGCGGGAAGCAGTTTTCGAGCGTAATGGTCGCCGGGACGTTCAAGCCCTGACCAGGAGGCGGCTTGATGTCGTCAAACTCGTCCGGGTAGACGGTCGCGTTCCGATCCTCGAGTCGGACGAGGTCGCCGAGCAGGCTCTCGAGCGATGGCAGGGTCGACAAGTCGACCGGCTGGCTGAAGGCAACTTGGCCGTACCCAACGCGGCCGACCACCAAGTCCGGCACCGCTCGCAGCTTGGCGACAGGCAGCTTCTGCAGCGTGTCTAGCGACGGCGTCGTGAAGTAATCGCCGTGTTTCGGGGCAGCAGGGGTCGGAGGAGGGCGTCGCGACGGCCATTCTGAGGACGCTGCGGTCTTCGCGAGCGAGGGCGAGTCGATCGTCGTATTGCCCTCTGTAACGCCTTCAGACAGCGCAAAGGAGGCGTCATTCTCGTCTCCAGCGGGAGCGCCGCGGGCAGGCGTGCCGAAGAGCGCAGATCGGCCAGGCACCTCCGCCTCCGGGTTGAACGTGACGCGAGCCCGCCCGGGCGTATCGCCTACCGGCGTGCCGTTCGGACCCAGACTCGACCGACCGAGCACCTTCTTATCGATGATGAGCTTTTTGACGCTCGGACGCGAGACAAAGGCGTTCGGGCTGAGCGCAACATCGTCGCTAAAGCCGTTGACGAGCTTCAGCGGTGAGCCGCGACCGCCAGGAGTGCCCGGCGAGACAAGGCTGCCGCTGCCGTTCGTGCTCACGCCGAGACTGCTTCCGATAGTGAGCGGCGAGCCCTGTGCCGGCGAAGCGGTCGAAGTCGAGCCGAAGCCCCGCAAGCGGGTGATCTTGGTCGAGGAGCGGCTGACCGGCGTACCGCGGAACGCGGTAAAGATGGGCGGCTTCTTCTTGTCCTCGACTGGACGAGGCGCAGACGGATTGACACTCGCAAAGAGCGGGTTCGAGCCATACGCGTTCGCGTCGTCTGCGGATGCGTATGCAGCCTGCTGCTGTTGTCCAGGTTGCGCTGCCGAAGTCGTGCTGCCGAAAAGGGAGCCACCGAACTGCTGCTGCTGCGGCTGCTGTTGCTGCTGTTGCGTAGAGCCGAAAAGCGATGTCGTCTGCTGCGGCTGGGCTTGCGTCGTCGAGCCAAAGAGACCGCCGCCGCCACCGAACGAAGGAGCCGTCGATGACCCGAAGAGACCACCTCCGGTCGCCGGCTGGGCAGGCTTCGCTCCGAAGAGGCCGCCCCCGCCGAACGTGTTGGTGCCGGCAGCGGGCTGCTGAGGCTGACCGAACGTGCTTGTGCCGCCGAAAAGACCGCCGGTCGCGGGAGCGGCCGATGTCTGCTGACCGAAGCCAGGGGTCGCGCCCGGCTGTTGCTGCTGCGTGTTGCCAAAGAGCCCACCGGTCGTGCCACCAGCCGCCGGTGCAGCTCCAAACGAGAAAGTCGGCTTCGGCGCCGTCGATGCGGCGGCCGGCTGACCGAAAGTCGGAGCAGAAGTCGCGGGCGTAGCGGCACCAAAGAGGGGCTTGTTGGCGGTCGAGCCGAAGCTGAAGCCGGTCGAGGCAGGCTGTTGCTGCTGTGCGGGTTGAGCGGACCCGAACAGTCCGCCTGTCGCCGCAGGCTGAGCCGGCTGGCCGAATGGGTTCGAGGGCGCGGCACTGGTCGCCGGAGCGGAGCCAAAGAGACCACCAGTCGGTGCCGGCGTGCTCGTTGCGCCGAATGAAAAGCCGGTGGTCGCCGGCTTCGGGGCAGCCGCAGCTCCAAACCCGCCGAACGCGGGCGCAGTCGAGGCCGCAGGCTGTCCAAAGGTGTTACCGGAGCTCGCCGAACCGAAAAGACCTCCAGTCTGCTGCGGCTGCGACGTCGCGGCGCCAAAAAGGCCGCCGCCCGCTGCAGGCTGAGAGGTAGCCGGCTGACCGAAGGCTCCCGTCGACGGCGCGCTGCCGAAGAGGCCACCGCTCGAAGGGGTGCTACCAAAGCCGGTGTTGGCTGCCGGTGCGGCACCAAAGGCCGGAGTCGAGCTCGACGAGCCAAAGAGGCCGCCTCCGGTCGTACCCGTGTTACCGGCTCCGAAGGCCGGCGTCGAGGACGAGCCAAAGGCGCTTCCGAAAGACGGCGCCGCGCCGGCAGTGGGGGTCTTGCGGTTCGCCTGGTAATCCTGGTATCGCAGCTCCTCGAACGAGTAGTTCTTGTACTGGGGCATACACGTGATCGACTGGAAATGATGCGCCGTCTGGTTTGCGGGGGGCGGCTTGCCCTCTTCTTGAGGCGGCTCCATCACCGTCGTAGTCTGGTACGGCGCGACAGCAGTGCCATTTGGCGGTCCAGTAGGGGCTGCTGCGGCTCCAAAGGCCGGAGTGGCGGAAGCTGTTGGCAAGTCATGATCAGCCAGGCGAGCAGAGAAGCGCAGATACCTTTACGCATACCGGAACCAAAGAGACCGCCACCGGTAGCCGGTTGCTGCTGCTGCTGTGCCGGCTGCCCGAATCCGCCAAAGGTCGACGTGGCAGGCTTCGGCGCTCCGAAAAGACCGCCAGTCGGAGCCGTAGAGGTCGCGGGCTGTCCAAAGGTTGACGTCGCGCCGCCTGTACATCTCTAATAAGTCAGTAGTGGCTACGGAAGAGGGGGGATGCAAATGACCGCACCGCTGCTACCGAATGAGAAACCCGTGCTAGCGGCGCCCGTGTTCGCCGTGTTCCCGCCGCCGAACAGCCCACCGCCCGCAGCCGGCTGACCGAATGACGGAGTGGAAGATGCGGGAGCGCCGAATGCGGGAGCGGCGGGTGTCGTCGAGCCGAAGCCGCCTGGACATACGATGAACGCGTACGAGGAGAGAACGAAACGAGGTGAGCTTTAGCGACTCCGATAGAGGCAGCAGGATAACCCTCACCGAATGTGCTCGTCTGTTGAGCTGGCTGGCCGAATGTCGGGGTTGACTGAGCGCCTCCAAAAGTCGCTGCATGGTTGAGACGGGCGGGATGGACAAATCGAATCAGATCGTCAGTGGACCTCGCGCGACGCTGGGCACATGCAACAGGTCCGCCTTGACGGTGTACTGAGTGGCCGTCTGCGACTCACTCTGGCCGAACCCGCCTCCTGTCGCCGCTCCGCCAAACAGTCCTCCTCCCGCCGCCGGCTGCTGAGGTTGCTGCTGCTGTTGCTGTTGCTGCTGTTGGCCGAAGCCGCCGAAGGAGCCACTGGATCCGAACATGTCGGTCGACGGGCTCGCTGGGCCGTACTAGGGGTTCGTACAGGAGGAACCGTCGCGGTCTAGGGAACGGCCGGTTAAACGACTTCACGCTTCGAGTGCGTGCCGAGGCGCGCAAGGGGGGACGGCTGGCGAGTCACAAGCTACGAGCACACTGGCCGTCAACGCGAGCGCAGCGAGATGCCCCGTGTAGAGTCGCGACAGTGAAGAGGTCGACCTTGCGGAGCGTTACGAAACGTCGAAAACAGTTTTCCTCCTCCTGCAAGAACCAGAAGTTCGTCCATAGACTTCGTAACAACAGCTACAAGATCATAAATAGTATGTCCTTGGAGTCCGGGGCCTTGTACATGCTGAAAGTCTGGTAGGCTTCTATCCGCAAAACGAGAACTGGCTGCGGGCTTGGCGCCGTGTCGAGCGGCAGAGGCGTTCGCGCCTGCCGACTCCTCATTGACAGCTCGTGGAGCGTCGCAAGTTCGGTGAGACTGCTGTCCGGGTCAACGAAAATGATCCCGTTGCGATGTCGGTCGCGAGAACAGGGAGGAGACGGCCGGGCTTTCGCCCAGAGAGCGGCATGTCCCGCGAGGCGGAGTACTTCGTCGACGGTCTTGACGAAATTGCCGTATTCCAGCGCCGGATGTCGAGGCATGCAGTTGGGGAAGCCAGGCGCACGCCGCAAGATCGTCCAGACGTGCGCCGATGACGGCAGGATCGCAAAGCGCGTTCCCGGCGGATCGGCCAGGGCGGGCGTGCGCGTGAGGGAGATGATTGGCTCTGTCGCTCGCGAGCTGAGCGAACGATTCAAGGCGACCTTGCCCGTGCCGGTGCGGAGAGCTTTCGAGCTTGAGCCGACAACGTCTGAGCCTTTCGAGGCCTTCCGCTTGAGTGTATGCTCGAATTGGCCGATGCCTGCAAGTTCGGCCGTACCGAGCTGTCCGGGAGACTGATCACGCTGCGTTGAGGCCAGAGGGACAGCTCGACCGGCCGGGGACGAATACGAGCGTCGCATAACAATCGGGCTCGGATTGACCGGCGTAGACGGACCGAGTCTCGGCGGCGGCGACTGCGGCGGGGTGGTAGAGCGCAAAACGGTTTTGACGCCGAATGCTGGAATCCACGGCGCGTGTTGAGATGACCGAGAGGAATGGCGGCGCTGCTGTGCATCCCTAACGACCGCGAGCTCATTCCGAGGGGCGGTCTCAGCTGCCGCGACGACGGGCTCCGTCCGGATAACACCGTCCGCTTGTTCGAGCCTTTCGAGCCAATGTTCATGCTCCTCTTGACGACTGCGGATGAAAGTAGTGCGCAAGCTCGAGGCAGTCGACGTTTCGCCGATTCCGAATGCGTCGAAGGCCTCTGTGATCGCAGACCGTCGACGTGAGTCATGGGCGCCCATTGCATCTGCGGCTTTGGCCTGAAGTGTAGCGTTGTCGACCGGGTCGCACTCGTCGGCCTCGCGATCCACCTTGCTGATGCGCGGCCACCGAAGCTCGTAATACTGCGTCGAGAAACAGCGTCGCCGTCAGTGGAGCTTGGACTTTTCTCGTTCGGAGTCGAGCAGGACGTACAGGAGATCCTCGAGATTTCTGGAAGCCCGCTCCGTAGAGCTCGAAGACGATCGGCCGTCGGAAGATGATGCGCGGTCGTTTGGCGTGGCCACGCAGATGGGTAGCAATCGAGAATGCAAAGTCACATGCCTAGAGTGAGCATGCGTCAGGAGTGTGTACAAAAAAGCTTGTGGGCGCGGAAGAGCCAAGTAGCGCTGCCAGCGTACCGAAGTGGTGTAAAGAGGACCGAGTATTCGGTGAGAGGTTTCGGCAATGAACGGCGAGCGCGAGTTCTGCGTTCCGGGATAGTCAAAGAGGAGGGGGGCGGTGGCGTGTATCTTGCTGTTGAGCAAAGCGAGCTGTTCGCGGTTTAGACCGTAGGAGACTGAGAAGAGAACGTGGTAATGGTCCACGCGAGTCCGCTGCAGGCCCTCTTATCAGCTTACAGCTGGACTGGGGAGAGGTCCGCCTCACGTACGAAAAGATCGAGACGAGACTGTTGGACGCCGACGAAAAAGGTCGTAAGAACGCCGGGCGGAACTAAAGACCGGAAGGGCAATCAATTAGTACGTTGCGCTCGAGCAAGGTGAAGGCCGGGAGGTACCGACCCATCAGTTCTCGCGCCCTCTGCATGTCGCACGTTGCACCAATGACGTAGAAGTCGAGCGTATCACCGAGCCCCGGTATGTAGTCCTTCTTGAGCTTGACCCAACGCTGCCGACGATCCGCATCGTTGAAGCGCGACGTGATCGGCTTCAACATCAGACCCTCTGCAGATGACGGCAGGTCAGAGGTGACGATCTTGTAGACGATGAAGGCCAGCACGGGTTGTACCGAGTTTGTCCGCCGCTGCGTCGGCGAACACTGCGCGCAATTGCTGCACGCCCGCCGCGCGGCTTGACCGGTCTCGGCCGAAATCGATGATCCGCCGTTCCGCGAGGAGACTCTATGAGTGCTTGGTCAGCGTTGAAGAGCCGACGACAAGGGCGAAGAGCATTCGGAACGTACATAGCCGCGAATCTCGGTGATGAGTGATTCGAGCCGGCTTCGGCGCTCTTCGTACGGTTCTGAGGTGGGGCACGATGTTCAGTGCTTAGTGCCTCAAAGACCAGCGTTATTGAGCGACGTACCGTTGAGTAGACTCTCCTCGTCAACCAGGAGGCAGTCGAACCAAACAATCATGAGGTGCAAGCGGTGATGGCTCATTCCGCCCCCGTACTCTTCGGATGCCGGACCACGTGAAGTAGCTCGCAAGCGGCGGGGACTTGGAGTAACTCCGGTACCGCCGGTTTCGTAGCTCTCCGGAAGAGCTACATGATGCGCATGCTTCTGCGGCAGGTCGCCGGCATCGTCGTCCATGTCTTCGTCATCGGCGCCTTTCGCGAACCCGAGTCGCCAGAACTCGGCGATCACACCGCTCTCGTCGCTGTATGGCGCAAATCCATCCTCGTCGAACGGAACCATCTCTCCCTCGAGGATGAACTGGCGCGGCCAGCTCTGCGCGCGCGGGCCAGCCAAGCGGTCGAGCAGCTCAGGATCGGGCTGGGGCGCCCCAACTCCTCGGCTGAACGGCAGGCCGAGCGCGGCTTGAATTATGCTGAGGAGAACTCGAGTTGTCAGTCGGTTAAGTGAGCGCAGGAAAGGGAATGACGAACGGGAGGAGCCTCTTGCGCTCTTGCGTACTCTCGCGACCGCTCTTCGAGAAGAACCGGATTTGCGGGGCAAGACCGCTCGTGTCGACGTGTATCTGCAGGCTACCAGGCGGGGTTGTGTCAGGCCAGGTTTGGCGATGCGCTCAAATTGATCGGGGCGTACCGTTCACCGTCGTATTTGACCTCGGCGGCAACCTGGCCTTTGAAATGGCGGGCTGCTTTTTCGCACGATCCTGGTTTTTCCGTTTTAGGGACCTGTGAGACGAATGGTCAGCTCGTACATACATAGCCGTCCGCCTGAAGCGCACTTTGACGGGCAAACCTAATCGAGCGCGTGCCTCGGGTAGTCCTCGCGCGCAACCTATAGAGAGATATGTCATTCATTATTTTCGCTCTTCTGCATATCTTAGCAGCTCCGAGCTCACTCAGTTGCAGATCGGCTTGCCATGCGACGTAGTCCAGATCCGCGTTTGCCCGAAGCAGCTTTGGCAGCTCCGGATTCCAGAGCTTGAGCGCATCGTCCACGTCGATGACGCAGTATCCCGCTGTATTGTAGTTCAAGAGCGCCGAAGTTGAAGAAGAGCGAGGCGGAGGATACAGGAGAGGTCGCAGGTCGCGAAGAATGATCTGGCACATCACTGCTGCCTCGTCCGGGTCGAGATCGCGGAAGAGCTCGGCAAGGATCGACCGAGGTGACCGGTCGGCGACATATATTCGGTCGTCTGCGGCACGGACTGCCCACGCATGCGTTTAGCGAGGGCAGCAGAGAGGCAGCACACAGAAGGAAGAGACTGCTCACCATCGTCTGCCGACCATTCGGAGAAGGAAGCCAGCTGGTCGAGAAGCTCGTCAACCCTGCGGAGTTCAAGTCAGAGCCGCGCTACAATACGCATTGGCTCGGGGGTGAGGCTCACCGACCGAGCGTCATCTCCCTTCCTTTCCCCTTCGGCGCCTTCGACTGCTGTCGAAGTAGCAGGATACGCACCTGCGCACCGAGGCAGCCGGCATGTAATGTCACGCCATACTCTGATGTGGACAGGCACGGGTCGATCGAGCCGATTCCCCTGCCGTAGATCTGCTGCAGCCAGACGGCCAGTTTCTGTTCCTTCATGTCGTATCTGCTCATTCCTGGTTCAGCTCATCCGTCGATTTGGGCATGCGCGCGTGTCCATACGTAACTCACCGTCGTCTGGCGCCCTGCTCGGGAAAGAAAAGGCGGAAGAAGAGGACGACGATGCCCGCCGAGTTTCTCGCCGATTGTCGTTCACGGATCCATTCCGCGAGGATGGTTTCGGCTCCGTCGCGGCGCCTCTTTGACTTCTTGGGCTCGGCTTTGACCTTGCCGACGTCGCAGACGAGCTTCACGAACGTCGAGAACGGCACCGCGTTGTCGTAGAGCACTCGCTTTGGTGGCCGTCGCGAACCATCCATGGCCAATATCCGCCTCACTCAGCCCGTCACTTGGCAGAGCCTAGCATATCGGCGGCAGGTCGGGAGGATTTGGAAGAGAGTGCAGTCCCGCGCGCGCATCATTGACCATCTTCGCGTCGCGGCACGACGAGAAGTCAACACCGGAATCGGGGCGCGCGTCAAAGTCAATTGCAAGTAGCACTGCGCACTGCATGCGATGACGCGCATCTCATGTCCTCGAGCACCTCAGAAAAGGCAGAAAGATAACGTGAGCAGGGCGAATTAGATCTGAGTATGGCAAACTTGAATCGAAGGATCTGAAGAGCTAACAAATACGACACGTGAGGGCGCGAGACGGGGCGCTGATAGGCCGCAAGGCAGCCTGAGGCCTGCAACATATACGGAGTGTGAAGAGGCCAAGAGCACGGGAGCAAGACTAAATGCGTGTCCGTTGACTGTCCGTTGACAATGCGCACGGGAGTGATTCAAGAAAGAGGAATCGGGATTGCCGACACGGCCGATTTTGTGGGCCTGACAAATAAAGGACGGGAGCGACATCAGCGTCAGCTCGAAGTATTCGATGTTCGCCTTCTAAATCGGATAAGCACGCACTGGAATGGGTGAGGTGGCCAAAGATTGGCTTCTTCCGCAGCGTCGAGCAAACGTAGTTCGTCTTCGTCTTCGTCGTCCTGATCGCCTTCGAATTGACGTGCAGCGTCGTCGAGGGCATCGCCGAGCGAGCCACGCCGCTGAGCGGCTGCGCAGACTTCGCACATCGCCGTGCCAAGCATGCAGGCGCCGCCGCAAATGCTCCGCTGTGCTCGTTCGGCTGAAGTTGAGAGGACGGCGTTCGCCATCGGGTCGGTATTGCCGTACCGCATGAGTGTGACCGAGTCCGCCGTATGCGAGCCCGAGTGCTGCGACATGGAAAAGTTGGAAAAGGCCGTCGTTGCGCTCGAAGCCGAGTCGAAGAAAAAGGGCGAATGTGGCGAGGTGCTCGTCGATATGGAGGATGCGATCGAAGTATGCCGACCATGAATCTGCCGTGTGCCTTGTGTTCTGAGCGGTCCGGGTCGTACTCGCCGGGTCTCGATCGGTACGGGTATCGCTCGAGGCGCCGCCGTTGTCGTAGGCGAGGTAGGCGACACCGGCGAGGACGCTTCGACACGGCCAGCGGTGGACGGTCCGCTAGAGAGCATTACGTCGGAGGCCGTCGACGACTCAGACGCGTGCGAGACTGATCCCGCAGTGTCCAAGCGTCGGGGCCCAGGCGGTTTGCTTGGCAGCGCGAAATCCCTCGCGAGCGGAGGGGTGAAGGCAGCGTCCGTCTGTGACGCAATCGCCTCCCAGGACGCACGACCCGCGTCGAGCTTGATCACGAAATCGGAGAACTCTGCGGGCGATTGAAGACTGTCAGCGCGCATTCCTGGGAATCAGACGACGATCTGGACATACCGTCGACAACGCCGGCCATTGCTTCAAAGAGCGGCTTGCAGAACAAGTCGATGAATCCGACTTGGCCCTTAGCTTGCGCTTTCGCGTCAACCGGGTCCGACGTGATGACCGTGATCGGCAATCCGTAACCCGCTTCGATGCTCGCCTGGACAGCCCACTCGGCTTGGAGAGCCGCAGCCCAAGAGCGGGAGATCCGATGTGGACGGGTCTGTGCAGCGGGTGGGCGAAGGTCAGTCTCGCCTGAACAGAGGGAACAAGCGCGAAGGCGGACGCACCGGGTTGCTGATATCGGCACACTTGATCAGTCCTGCGCAGACGAGCAGCCGGTCCGCTTCGAGCTCCTCCTCGGAGCGTGCGAGTCCGGCTTCTGTCCTTCTGCGCATCTCGGTCAGATCGGTCACGAAAGCGAAATGCCGGCTCATGTCTGTCGCGAGGATCGACGACTCGAGGACGCGGCGGAAGGGCGTCGCGGCAGCGCCGAGGCAGCCAAAGTCGCCGCCGAGGAAGTCGTCGAAATGGTATTTGCGCAACATGTGAATCAAAGTGACGGTGTGGAAGTTCTCCAAGATCGACTTGTCGTCGTAGATCTGAGCGACGGGAGCTCTCGCGTTGACCTGCAGCATATCGGTCAGCTTCGGTCAATTTACAGATTGGAGAATTCGGACGCCGACGCACCATGTAGGCGTTCGTGAGGCCCGGATGACCAACATCGTGACCGATGCAAGCTACCATAAGTGCAAAGACATCGGTTGGTCTAAGGAGCTGACCGATTCGGCTCTGCTCGACTGCTCGATTTCGTCGCCATCGGTGCGCGGTATTGCCCGATGTAGGCCCAAAGTCGTCTTCGCACAAAAGGTACAGCGGCGGAGCGAGGCCCATTCGGACGAGAAAGGAGTAGCAGGCCTGCGTCACGTCGGCGGCGTGTTTGAAGTTGTGATAACCGTTACGTTCGTGGTACGCTGAGCGAAGAGACAAGAGCAAGCATCGGAACCGTTCTGTGTGCCGGGTATCAGTACAACGAGATCAGTTTGATCCGAGGGCAGGACGCACCGAGGTCAAAGTCGACGCCTTCCATGCTCGCCAAGCTCTCAAAGATCAAGCCCGTACAAGCAAGTAGCTCGTCCGAAGTGAGCGAGAGCGCATCGAAAGACCAGCTCTGGAGGTATCCGACCAGCTTGATGCGATCGTCCGCAGTAATGGTCGGGAACGCCATGGATGTTCTGCGCTCCGCCTGCGGACTGCTCGGTGTCTGCTCGAGCGACGGTGTGGTGGCTGCTGTCGAAGGCTGAGCCGCAGCCGAGCTCGCTTCCGTCGAGACCGAAGTGTTGCGAGAGGTCGAGGGGGAAGAGGTAGGTGAAGCGGGTATTGCTTCGAGCCTGGGCGCCAGGACTGACAGCGACGGATTTGATTGACCCTCGTTCCCTGGTGAGCCGGGGCCTTCAGGATCCTCGCCTTTGTGCGCTGCGCAAAGGGCAAGGGAATGGGCGAGAAGGGATGCAAGGTATCGACCGAGCCTGCATAGACCCAGCTTTAGCTCCCTGCGTAGGTGTCAAGAGTACGAGAGCAGCTCTAGCAGTGCCTGAATCGACTTACATGCGATCTCGTCCGCCCTTGGCGCCGGCACCGACGACGCCAGTCTCTTTATCGCCCGCGTCCGGTCCGATCGCGTGCCGTACGCGCTTGCTCATCGCTGTAACACCATACAGGCGGTGATTTCCGACTCCGAGAACTCCGACGTCGACGCTCCTCCGCCGATAAAAGTCGGGCGACGGTTTCAGCAAGCCACCTTCGGCCGTCAAATTTGTGAAGAATGGGCTCGCCGGGGCACCGCCTCCTGCCGGCGAGCGCATCGGCGACGGCGTGTCCTGCATCGACGCTCTCCGAGATGGCGGCAGAAGCGGCGAGTCGCTGCTCGAGACGCTTCGGCCGTGCGAAGACGACCTGCCAACGCTCGAGCGTTTCCGGCTGGCGTTCGTGCCGGGAGACCCGGGCGTGCTCGGTCTGCGGCCCGCTAAGACGGTGACCGTTGTCGGCGCGACGGATCCGCGTGGGCAAGCCGACGCGAAGGGCGAGACAAACGTGATACCAGCCCCGCCGAGAGTTCCATCACTGCCTGATCCGCTGTCGCGCCGACCCTCGCCGCCATCGCTCGGACTGGCCATCAGATTGCTCGTCAGGCCTGAGTCGTGCGGTGTTTTCCTCTGCAGCTCCAGGCGCGGGCGAACCTGGCTCGATCGGTTTTCGAGTTGAGGCGATGACCGCTGGGCGTCCGTATCGCCGCGAGTCGGCGCAATCCCGTGCTTGTCTGGACGACGAGCTCGCCCCGTCTCGGACGAGCGACGACGCTACAGACCGGCGAGTGCGGAAGGCAGTCTCTGAGAAGACGAGGCGGAGAATTCGGACGAGAGACGGTTCGTTTCGATTGTTTCGAGTGGCTGGTCGAAAGTGAAGTCGAGTTGACTCTCACGGCCGTACGGTCTTATCAAACAGGGTGACTCGGCAGGGTATCAAGCAGCGCTCGGTCTGCGAGTTTGCAGATGACCGGTCTGGCTTGCTTCCTCTGTCTATACAGCGTCCGGCCGCCTCCGGCTTCGGCTTGCGGCTTGCTCGCGCGACTTTCATCGCTGGGCCTCCGGGCCTCGGCCCTACTTTCGACCCCGCGTCGCGCGCCGTACTGTAGCAGCAGGTCGATGCTTGATGCTTGCGAGTGACAGGTGTAGGCAAGCTTCAAGCTATCGGCGCACAAGGAGCAACAGCCGTATCTCTCGAGCGCGAGCGACCCATCGCAAGGCGCCAAAAACACACGTCCTCACAGACTGATGATAAAGTGTCTCTTTTCCTGGCTCAAGAGGGATCCGCGGCGCGAAAGCTACTGGTATGATGCGTCCGACCAATGGTTCGGATAAAGCAGTGAGGCGTGAAGGATTGGTCCCTCTTTTCGGTCGGGGGATGGAAATCAGCCGGTGTACTGCCGTGTTGTCAATGACGGCGCAAAGGCGGCGGTAGCCGGAGCCGCCGGAGGCGGCGGCAGAGGCGGTGGTGGGAGGAAATCGAACGAGTCGCTGGGCTCGTTGGCCAGCATTTCGCTGGCGACCAAATCGAGCGCCGACCACGTTGTTTGTCCAGGGTCGAATGGGTCCGCGAAGAAGCCGCCTTGGCACAATGGAGGCATCGAGTATGCGAAAGGTCCCGGAGCTGGAGGAGCCGAGGTCGGCGCGCAGGGCGCTGGCGGAAAGAAAAGGCTTGAGAAGGTCGAGTCGTTCGGACTATGGTATTGCGGCGGAAGAGGTATCGAAGCGACTCCGAGCGAGACCGGAGGATGTCGTTCCGCGGGTGTGCCTGTCGTCGACGTCGGTGACGGGAGCTGGAAGACCGATGGTTGCGAGACGGACGACAGTCGAGACAAGGATCTGTACGAGGATCGTGCGGGCGACGCAGCGGACGATACAGGCGCCGATGTCGACTGCTCGGCGTGATGACGCTGAGGTGCATGATACGTTCTCGCATCGACGTACGGGGCGAACTGGACAGGGCGCGCGCTATCGGAGCTGGCCGGACGTAGCGGGAAAGCGTATCCTCCGAACGCAGTCAGGTCGTGTGCTGGCAGTGCCGCGCTCTCTGGGTGCGGCGACGGATACAGTGACGCAGGAGCTGTGGTGATCGGCCACGAGACAGCGGTAGTCGAAGCCGGCGACGTAGGACTGATGTCGTAAGTCGACGACGACTGATGACGGTGCGAGGTGGGTACGGAGTATACCGGTAGCGAGTACTGGAAGAACTCCGACGGCTCGCCCGGACGTTCGAGTACCGATGGTCGCGAGCATGGGATCGAGAGACGGGGCGGGAGTGGTTCCGCTCGACGGTACGGCGACTTGCCGAGTCCTCTTTGCGAGGATTGCGGATCTTTGCCGTCCCTCCGCGGGTCTTTGGGTCTTGTTCGCCGGTCCTTCACGCCTGTAGGGAGCGTGAAGCTCTGTCAGTATCTGGTGCCCTGCAAATCAGTCGCCTTGACATCGACATACTCGGCGCGAGCTCATCTTCTTCAGGGACCGGCTTCTGGCGCATCCTAGTCGACGCCTTCAGCGCCTGCCTGTCCGGAGAAGCTCGCGGCAGTCGCCCGTCTCGATATACATGCGTCGATGTCGAGCTCGAGTCGGGTGGCGGCGAGAACGACGGCGATTTGCGCTGAACATACTGACATCGAATCTCGCTCAAATCGCGACGTTCGAAACGAGCGGTCCGCAGGCAAGCTGCGCACGCTACGTGACCAGAGGGAGCAGTTGTGTCAGCTCCGAAACACATGGCGAAGGTCCGAGCTTGCTGAGGAGATCGACTGACCTGGCACGCGTCCGTCACATCGGACCTGTCCGAGGGGTCCAGACCGGTGAGCATGCGTATCAGGACAGCAAGCACAGTCGGGCGTAACGGCGTTCGAGCCAGCGCTTCTCAAGTAGCAGCTCACCTTGCGGGTGCGACAGGAAAGGCAGCTCTGCCCCTTTGGGAGGCTGCGAATCGCGGCGCGAAGAAAGTCAAAGATCAGCTTGGGATGCGCGCCGGCGTGCGCCAACAGTGAAGAGTACAGCACTGCTCACGGATTATTCTGGATGATATGTTTCCCCTTGGTACTGCTCTGACGTTTCGGCGGTACAGGCGGGCCGTCAATGCCGCCAGACATTCTGATCGAGCACCTCTCGCAGCGCAGGTGGTGGTTGCTTCGGGGGCACGCTCACACCGCCGACGGCGAGCGAGCAGGGGTTGTACAGGAACGGAAGAAGAGGTGTAGACGACGAGACGCATCATGCGGACGACTGCAGTCCATTGCGGGAAAACACGCAGATCGAGGCACGCCGCATGCACCGCGAGCGACGCACCGCCACGATTGCTGAACCGTCGAGATCGCCTTCGCAGACTGTGCATGCTGTCCGGGCCGCCGTTACTCCGCTTGTCGTGTCGATCGCCTCGGCCAGTACGATCACCCTTGCCCTCTCTCGATTTTGGCAGCAAGGGGGTCTCACCTTCAGCTTTGACCTGGGGAAGGTTGTCTCCACAGAGCGTGATCACGTCAGCACCAATCGAAAGTAATCGTTCTTCGCAGCACCCATCGAGCGCGAGAGCGGATCTGGGAGCATCTGTCTCAAAGCTGTAGGGCGGAGGACGTCAAGCTCTGCAAGGGGAGTTGCCTTTGGCGGAACGATCAGCGGATCCGTGTGCGAGATTCCGAGCTCAACGGCTGGCTCGCGCTACAAGAGCTGTCCCTCTGGCGGTTACGGTCACATCACGCAGACTGAAGCGGTCTCAAGGTTCAGCACAAGGACTCGCGACCGGCTGGCGTACTGCGCCGATTCTTCGCAGCGGTCGCGCGCACCGCTGCCCCCAGCATCCGGCCTTGGAGCGTGCATGCACACAATGTTTTCCACGGTAGGCCATACTCAATTGCGTAAAAATCCCGTGTTACGGGATGATGAGATCATGAGGTCAACTGAGACACGACGCTCTCGCGTGTACCCAGGCCTTCAAAGCACCCCGCGCCACGATACAGAACTTGGGGCGGCTGCAGCGTGCGCGCACAGGAGCGTGCCTTGAATCAGCGACCTTTGACAGATTCGGGCAAATTTCCCTCGCGTGGGAGATCGAGCTCATGCATGGCCCCCCATCTTCACACCCACTTCCTCGAATCTGGACCGACTCCGGGCCATATCGTAACGCTACAGGCTGATCTACCCTCGACCGTACACCCATTGCGGTATCTATAGAGAGTCGAGTTCGCTTTGTTTCATTGTCGACTTCGACCAATCCGTCGATCTCGCCGAAGCGTGACGTCGCCTCCCCCCACTCAGTCAATCGAGTTGTGTCCGCTTCGGCCTGCGTAGTTATCGGTTCCTGCAGAGTCGACAGCCCTCTAGTTCAATAGTTACATTTGGCGAGGTGTTACACGGCTATCCATCAGAGCTGCTCCAAGGTGGTTATGAGAGCGAACGACGATGCCTGCCGCCACAGCGGGCGGTACTGTACCGGGCGACGCACGGTGGGCCAGGGTTGGAACGGTCGTAACCCTGTAAGCCGTCGCGCTGTCTGGTCGGCAGCTGGTCATGCTGGAGATTTGGAAAGCAAGTAAAGTCAAGGGAGGCGTGAGGGATACGCAGTTGGCGAGGAAACGCAGAGAGAATGAGAGAGCACACGAGCAGAGGATAAGCGTGCAGGCCGCTAGAATGCGGCGAAGCGGGCACATGCGTTCCGCTAGTGTACCATTGAGCAAGAGAGCAGATTCCCTGGAGCGGCGCGGATATATGGCGGGGGATGAGCGGATGCGCGCGAGGCGGCCGAGACTGGTCGACTGGGCAGACGGCGCGGCTTACGTAAGCCTAGCGCTGCAGTGCCGATGTTGGCGTGCGCCTTATCACACAACGGGAGAAAGCTGAGCGACGTAAGCCTGGCTAACTATAGCAACCGTCGGCGGATGAGAAGCATGAAGGCCGAAGTGAGCTTGCCCAGTTGGCAAGTCGGAAGCGAAGAGGCGAAGGCGGCGCGATTATGATGAGCGTATTCATTCGGCGAAGGTGCCAAAAGTTAGCGCCTAAGCTCGCAGCACGAGCTACATTTGGCGCCGATTCGGCAACGAGAGTAGGCGAGTGGCGACTCGTGCCGATCAATGACAAAAGTGAGAAGCCGAAAATCGACTCGGGCGCAGCTCCGGCCGACCGGAATGAAGGAGCTGCGACCTCCGCGTTAGTTGCAGAGCTCCTGCTGCACTGTCTTCCTTGTCCCCGTAGAGCTCCCAGCCTGCGAAAAACAAGGAGCTGAACAGCCAATCTCCGAACTCTCGACGTTTGTGATTGGCTGCCGCCTTAATGACCAACACACGACTGGCCGGCAGCAGCATTGGCGGCCGCAGCACCGCGAATGCCTCGGCTCCACCTATAGACCCGAAGAGCACGGCCGAGTCTTTTTCGTACGTCGCAGAACCCACTTTGCGGTTTGTGGTCGACTTGCCGAGGCGGCCGGAAGACGACGACGTCGATCTCGCCGCCGTCGCCGTCACTTCGACTTCGGCCCCGACGACCACCGTCCCTCTGCCTGCCGCTACCGGTGCAGCACCGACTACGACTGTAGCGAACGCGCATTCGGCTGCAGGAGCGGCGTCAGAGGCGAACGCCGCGCAACAGAAGCGGAAACGACGACTGAGCCTCGGAGCGATCCTCCACCGCAAAACTCCCTCGCACGGCGAGACCAACGCGTTCCAGCCTGGGTCCGCCGCGCAACAGGCGGACTCCCTGTCTTCGTCCCCTCCTGCTTCGCGGACGGCTAGCGCGATGCCCGATTCGCGTATCGCCGCCAGCGGCGTCGGTGCAACCGAATCGGCCGCGACTCCGCCAAACAGATCGACAGCAGGTCCCCGCCCGTTCCCTGCTTCGACGACGCCCTTGCAGAGCTCGACGGCGAGTACCTCATCATCGTATCAACTCGCCAGCCCGTCCCAGGACGGTGCGCTCGTCGTTGAGGACACCCCCGAGCCGATCCTAAATCCGGTTGCGTCACTTCCTCCTACTTTCGCCGAATCCATGCAGCTGGCCGGCAGGCCGTCGCTTGCAGACGCAGGCAACTTCAGCGGTAGCAGTCAGGGCTCCTTGGTCGGAGGGAGCACAGTTTCCGTGGCTTCTACGGCTCCGACTTCCCCGGGGACGATTCACGACGCTCGAGATTCGAGAGCAAAGGAGAGCGCCGCCGAGACGTCCAACACGTCTCTTGGCAAGGCGTCAGGTGATGCTCGAGGTGGGCCCTTCTTTTCTTATACACGCCTCGGGGGCAATATCTGACATCCTCCAACGAACGACAAGCAGAGACCGGAACAGGCCGCGCTTCGGCTAACGGCTCGCCTGCGCTCGCCGCTCCAAGTGAGTCTCATGCCGTCGCAGCTCTTCACTTTTCTGCCAAGCGAACTGACGCGATTGCATCTTAGTCGCCCTCGGCCTCGGCCAGACCCATCTCGGCCCTGCACGAGTCGAGACTTCTTCGTCATCTCCCGCGGCGGCCGTACCGCCGCAAAATGCACTCAGTCAGAGTCGGCAGTCCTATTCGCGCGGGATTACGCGCAATATCGAAAGTCTTTCACTCTCTGATTTGCCGAATCGGAGCGCGACTTCGGCACAACAACCTCGTCCGACCTCCCGAGTCAGCAATGGCCCGCCACCGTCGACTTCGAGGTCTGCGCATCCGAGTTTGAGAGGCATGCCGCGTCTCCTTTCGACGAACGGCATTCCTCATGCATCCAGACCGGCCGAGGAGGAAGATCAGGAGCGGAGCCCGGACGAGAGCGAGCCCGATACGGACGCGGACGACCAGTCCGATGACGAAGGCGACACGTACGCGACCGGCGACGAGGGACCCGTAACAAGTCGGTCGCCAGCGACCACTCCCGGGCTGGTCCCGCCGCAACCGCTCGCCACACCCCGTCCCTCAGGTTCGCTCGGCGGCACCGCTTCTCCGGGTCTGCGCGCTGCGCGCTTACCTAGCTTTGCCCGCTTCGGTGAGGCAGCTGCAGGCCCGTCGAGTTGGGTCGCTTTCTCGGGTGCGACTCCGACGCCTGGCCCGCTGCGTACGACAAAGCGCGGTGGAACAGGTCCTGGTGTCACGTCGTACTTTGACATGCCGCGTGCGCCGAGCTCGGCCGCTTCCGCCGCTCCAACCACACCCTTGGTCCCCATGTCGGAATCCGAGATCGCTCGAGGAAAGCGTCCCGAGGTACAAGACCAGTCCATTGAATCTGTCGCTCCAGCGCGCACGCCTGGACCGGCTCGAACGGTCATTCCGCCGGTGACCGAAGTGGACGAGTCATCGCGGTCCGCAGCTCCCGACTCCGCCACTCGAGCGGGTCTGTACCGCTTGCGAAGCCACAGCGTTGTCGCCCTCGCCAGCCCGAGTATGGTCGACGACGACGATCAGCCGGTTGGTACGGCTGCGATCACTGGTCTCGATCCAGTGTGGCAGGTGGGCGCTCCCGCCAAACAGCGTACGCCCGCCCCGTCATTCCTCAGTTTCAGCCTGAATCAACCGCAAACAGGCTCGCCAGCCAAGTCGCCCATCGCTGCATCGCCTCTGCGGACACCGGCACCTCTCGATACGTCAAAGGGCCCGTTGCCTGCGTCGCCTGGCGCGCCCGAATCGCCGTCGCGGAGCCGGACTGGAGCAGGCTACCGCTTACAGCGGACGCGATCGATGTACGAGTTGCGTGTGCCTCCGCCAGCGTACGAGAACGCGTACAATCGTCCGGGACAGCCTGCGCAAATTGTCCAGCCGCGTGAGGAGGAAGGTCGCGAAGGTCTGCCCGACTACACCTGCGCGATCCACATCGAGGGTTACATGCCGCGCAAGATGGAGTTCACTGCGCCGGGCGTACAAGCGCGCGACCGGACGTGGCGCCGCCAGTACTTTGTCCTGCACGGTACCTCGATCAAAATCTTCAAGTACAACCTGCGTACACACCCGATTCCGGGCGAGGAGGACTGGTCGTCGGTTCCCGTCGACATCGCTGGGAATGATGGCCCGCCGCCCCTGCACTTCCACGAGGGCGAGTATGGCGTGATCCGTGACGGGGCAAACGGGCAGCACCGGTTCCCGACTTCGATCGACGAAGTCAAGGCCAAGGCGAAGGAGCGCATCGTCCAGAGCGCGACCAGCTCGGCGCAGAACGCGCTCGTCCGGCATTACTCGCTGCAGAATGCCGAATCGGGTCTCGCGGCGGATTACATCAAACGGAAACACGTTGTCCGCGTCCGTGCCGAGGGCGAACAGTTTTTGCTCCAAGCGAAGGACGACCGCGGCGTAATTGACCTGATCGAGGTTAGTCCCTTGTCGCCGCCCGCTAAGCAGTTCTAAGCAGTTCTTGGCGAGTACACAGCTGACATGTGATTCTCATTATAGGCGCTACAAGCCGGTACGAACGTTGCGCTCGATCTCGACGCCCGACCCCTTCCCAAGTTCATCACCTTGCCTCGTCGACGCCGCCGTCGCCGTCGTCCAGTTGAAGGCGAAGCGGCTGCTGACGCTGCGGCTACCGCCGGCAATACCGGGTCCGGCACCGCTACACCGCCGGGCGGAGCCGGTGGAGGCGGTACCGATTCCCCTACTTCAGCCTCCGGAGCAGGCGATCGCATGACGGACATGCTTGCTGAAGAACAGGTAATGCTATAGTCTGCTTCACGGCGCCGTCCAACAGCAAAAGACACTGACGGTTTGGCTTTTGCGATGGTCCAGAACGCGTATGCTCAACGGTCGAGCGGTACGGTCATGTGAGGCGTCGCCGTCGGACCCCGACGCTTCCTCGCGCGCGCGTCGTCGTCACCAGCCACATCCCACGTATATAGATATTCCCTATCCCCATGTTGCCATCAACGTGTCTCCCTATCGTGCGCTTCGCCCTATTCACGAATGCCACCGCCGCAAACGCATTTCATTTTCTCGCTCTATAGTCCTTCTTACATCAGTGCATGCCGTCGCAGTACCTCATTTCTGATTAGTCTGTTTCGAAAAAGAGTCGTATCAAACGAGATGTTGCCTCAAGTCAGGGCCGGTACCGCACGCGAAGGGAGTGCCGGGGTGAGGAAAGCCTTTTCCTCGTCGCGTTCCGCTCGCTCATTGACAGCGGGACTAAGGGCGACAGACTCATGCATTCGATGCCCCAGATCGTCGTCTAGAGCACCTCGTTCTCTCGATCGCTCACATCTCTTCGTCGGAGTACGCCAGCGGGACGAGTCGCGACGCGATGAAAACGGCGGCGTCGCTCTACACCGCGGGCATAGCCGCGTACCGCGCGACCTCTTACGAAACAGCAATTGAACTCTTTAGCCAGGTCCGTCATGTCCAGCGCTGTACGCGTCTATCTCTCCGGCCAGTTGTTGACATCTTCACGTGCAGGCGATCGACCTCGCGACCGAGTCGCCGAAACTGTACGATGCGAGGGCGAGCGCGTACGAGAGGCTCGGGCGCTTACAAGAGGGTCTACTCGATGCGAGGCAAGTGATCAGGCTGCTGCCTGTGGCAAGCAAGGTTCGTCTTCATGGGCGGGCCAGACCTCCCGCCTCCGCTTTCCGTCGCCGAACGCCTCCACTTCAGCCTTCCGGTCCTCCTGACGCCGGTCGTTCGCACTTTCCCCTCACCCTCTGCAGGGGTACTTGCGCGCCGCTCGGCTGCTCAGCGCCGCCTGCAAGTTTTCCAACGCCGAAGCGCTCCTCGGACAAGGCCTCGAACGGATCCCGGCCAGCGACGGCAAAGGGAGAATGGTTTGTCCTGCTCCTATACCCCTCCACTCTGCTCGCACGGGATCGTTTCGGCTGACCCAGACCGTTGCTGGCGTAGGAACTCGAAAAGGAACTTGCGAGTGTACGGGAATCTCGCGCGAAGAAAGAGGTAAAGTTGCAGATCCTCTCGCGCCATCTAATCAGACAAGCAGCCGACGAGGTCCCGAATTGCTCGCCTGCAGCACTCGCCCATCTCGCGACTCCCGCTCGAACTCTTTGTCGACATCATCTCGCTCGTCGCCGAACCGCGTCGGGCCAAAGATTATACGAACGCCGAGCTGCCTCGTCGTAGGAAAAATCGATCGAACGCGCTCTTCACGTGCATGCGCGTCTGTCGGAGCTGGCGTCAGCTCATCCTCTCGACACCGCGTTTTTGGTCCACCTTATCGATCGACGGCGTCATCAATGCCAAGAACGCCGAACGCAAGGCCATCTGGATCGCGCAGAGGGCGTCGGGCGGTGAGACGCCAACACTGAGTGACGACAAAATCGCCAGATCCGCCCAGAGCTGTACACTCCGGCATGGCCGAGGCGGTATTCGGCGACTCGTCCTCACAGCAGCGCAGGAACTGCCCGAAAGAGCGATCCAGAGCATCCTCTCGGTACTCGAGACCTCGGGATCTGCAGCGACCCTGCGCGAGGTCGTGTGCTCGTTTACCGACGGGCAGCGGACGACCGTCACCGTTCAAGCAGAAGCAAGTCGATCTTCGCAGCTCGTACAGTTCCTACACGAGCATGCCAGAGAGCGCTTGCGATTCTTTGGGATCGCTACCGGCGGCCGGATCTATCCCGATTTCGACCTCGGCAGCTTTTTCCACGCGTTCCCTGGTCTCGAAACGCTCAATCTGCGGGGATCTGCGCTGTCGCATTTCATCATCGGTATCAGCGTCCCTTTCCTCCGTCCTTCGATGGCCGCCTCGACAGACGCAGGTCGGTCGAACGGGATCGTTGCGGCTCATTCGCCGACGCCGGAGGCGGAAGTTTTGCCTCCTCCGACGCAAGCTCGACATCTGGCGATCACGGGGGCTGTCTTCGTTTCGGACGCCCCTTGTCATCTCGCCTCTTTCCCCTTCCTCGAGCACCTGGAGCTCGACGTGGTCGGTGCCGGCACGCCTTGGCAGCTCCTGTCTCGAAAGGGACTCAAGACGTACCGCGCGACGCTATACGGCGAATCGCACGTCGTCGAGCTACCGATGCCGGATCTAGCCGCGGCATGGGCCCAAGTCGAGGATATACGACTCGGCGGTGCGAAACGGTTCGCGAGCAGGCTCTTGCAGGAGGCGATCCGGCTCGGACCGTTGCAGTTCAATCACCTACACACACTCGACCTCTCCTTTGCAAGCCTCACCAACGAGCAACTCGCCGTACTATTCACTTCGACGAATGCGCCCGTACTCGAGTCGCTCGTCATGGCCAGCACGACAGCGTCCCCGCCGGAGGTCCAGCTTGTCCTGCCCGACCGACTCGATGCGCTCAAACGACTCGATATCTCGCACACGGCGTGGGCGACAGATCGGACCATCCGCGATCTCATCAGCAGCGCGCCAAATATCGAGGCGCTCGAAGTCCGCGGCAACGTTGCTCTGAGTGGCAGACCGCTCATGGAGCTCGTCCGCGCTCGCGCCTGTCCGAAACATGCGTCGGAGGAAGGCGAAGCCGTCATCTCGCAGGTGACGACCTTGGCGCTCGAGGGATGCACCAAGATCGAGACGCCCGCGGTGGAGTGGCTCAAAAAGCATATTCGGCCCGGAGGGGTCAAGTTCCAGTTTATCGACCCGAACGAGCGGCGCAGCAGTTACTGCTACTGAAATGGTCCTCTCTCTTTTTCGTGGAAGTCTTAGGTGTCTATTTGTGGCAGGTCAATGTCTATAAGCTACCGCTGCCTCGATGCTGATCGGCTTGGTGCCCGGCTGCCTTCCCTCGAGTTGGCTTGCGAACTGGGCGCGGATGGACTTCTCCAGCCGAACCACCGGTCGCCGTTCTGCCCGCCGCGGAAGAAGGTTGCGCTGGATTGGGCGCGAGAGCTCCCACCTGACGAAGGCGGCGTCGGACTAGTCCGCGCTGCTGTTCTCCCTCGCACGGAGTCGTCGAGCGGCGGCGGCGGCGTTGGTGCGGGTGGCTGTCCTGGTGGTGTCGCTTCTGATTCGCCGAACGAGCTGAAGAAAGGAAGATGAAAAGAGGCAGTGGGAGAAGTTGGCGTGAGAGGCTGACTATCCGGCGGTTTCGGAGCAGCGATATATTCGATCGTCGCATCCGAGTCATCCAGAACGAGATCGATCGCCTGCCTCTCGACGAGTCTGCGTGGAGCAATCGAGCATGAGTAAGGTGTAGTGCCGCAGGAGGAAAGTCTAAACACGGCGCCGCTTACCTGCGCAGAGTCATTCCGCAAACGCACGGGAGCAAGAGCTCCGAGTCGAGCGGCATCGGGTTGGGATCGGTAAGAGAATAGACCGGGAGTGTGAGAGAGTCGAGGAAGCAGCAGCACTAGTGTGATGCGGTTTGAGAGTCAGTCAGGCGCGCAGGGATCAACGGCTTGCGAGTACCGGCTTACCGAAAACAGCTCGAGCGGTTTCGACATGACGACTTTCCGTCGTTCCGGTTCTTTCTCCTTCTCCTTGCCCTTTCTGCTGGCGCCGGCGGCGACGTCCCCGGTCGGCGGATTCCGTTCTTCCTCGGTCATTGGCCGGTAGGTCATCTCCATCTGGATCGTGTGCGAGACGGCGATGGGCGTGATCGTTCCTTCGAATGTCGACGGCCGGATCATGTTGTCGTTCGGGAGCCTCGCGAGGTGGTGGATCTTCCAAAGCTCGTCTTGCCGCACCGCCTTGAGGGGACCGGAGCGCAAGCTCTCGGGTTTGGCCGGCTTGATCGTATCGGCAATCTTGCCAAAGTTGGGAGGGTGCGATGCGTCGATGATGAAGACCGTCTGGGCGGAAGGTGGCGGCTCAGCGTGGTGGTCTTTGTCGACCGGCGAGCGGAGTTTGGTCGTCTGGATGATCTTGACCTTGATTGTGTAGATGAGGAGGTCCATCGGCGGGAACAGCAAGTTGAGGCGAAACAAGAGGAGACCGCCGACCATGCAGTGCTGGGACTGCATCGCCATCGAGTACGGGCCGACCTCGTCGAGCGTCCCGTCGAATTTATGGTGGAGTGGCGGAGGCGGTTTCGAGACGTCATCAAGGCCCGGGTTGACGATAAGGTAGGTCGGCTTCTCTTTCGACATGATGTCGCTGTTCATTGGTCCGAGGCCTTTCGCCTTTGCAGTGATCATGTGGCGGATGCGTCCGTATTGACATCGTTCGTAGCCTGTGGGAAGGAAAGCGCGTCAAGCTCCTCTCTCGCTCAAACACGCGGACAGAGCTGGACAAACAAGCTGCGCTGGCCGGAACAATCAAGACAAACTGCGGCCCGGGAACAATCAGTGTCTCGCTCGACGGATCGGCGCCGAATTCTCCTGCCACCCCAACCAGAAGGTGGCTGTTCTGCAGCCTTGACGGTCAGACGCACCTCAAATGTGTGCTCGCCACGTTCAAGTTGGATCTCCTCGCCCTCGTTCAGCAAAGAGACCGTTCGTTCGAGGCAGATTCCGCTCTCGTACGGGGTCGAATCGGTCCAGCCTATATCGTATCGTCCAACGAGCCGGACTGTCAAATGCTTGAGCGCGCGGGCTTTCCTGTATATGGAGCCGCGTGTGAGTACATTTCGGACGAGCCTGCGCGACGAAAAGTGCGGGGACGAGGGAGCGAGAGTACGCGACAGTTCGATTGGGGGAGAGGGTCGACGTACGGGAGGTACAGCGTCACGGTCCCCTTGACAAACTCGTCGTCGCTGGGCATGCCCTCTGGCGTCGGATGAAGGAAAAAGACATCTTCAACGAGGGATCTGCAAGTCGGGTGTATGGTCGATCAGCACTTCGGCACCACACGAGGATCCGCGCGCAGAGTCCACCGGGCCGCAAACGCGACTGGCGCAATGTGGCCGGCTTGAACGTTCAAGGTGTAGACTGACATGTGCAAACTCGGTTGCGCGAGTCCGATCTTGCCCAGCAAGCCGGGCGACGAGCTGCGAGCGTGTCGAGGTCCCGGTCTCGAAGTCGACGAAGGGATCGAGAACGGGTCGTACAGGCTCTTGTCGGGCAGGTCATCGAGTCCCTTCGAGTCGCCGAACGGACGCCTCGACATGGCACCGCGTCCACCTGTTGACGACGCAGCTGCTCGCGAACTAGAGACGAGCGACACGAAAAAGGTGATCGATGGCGCAACAGAGCGAAAGTCCGCTCTTGTCCGTCCGGCCTCTTCCCCGGACCCGCAGTACCCGGCCGCGGCCGGACCACGCTCGAGATGCATGTGCCCTAGAGTCCTGCATTCTCAAGCTTACGAGTCCCGAATCTGTTTGCACAATGTGCGCTCCCAAGCCGGCGTCCTCGCTGTGAACCACCTCCCGGAGACGTGCGGTGGAAACGGAGTAAAGAGGTATTTACGTTACGCTCTTCGGAGGAGCGTAAAACTACGTCATGATTTGACAAATGTACATAGAGGGGTTGACAGACCTCGCGAGAGAGAAAAGGTAAAGAGCGAGGTCGTCGCGGTCGCTCCCCTGGGTGGGGTAAAACGAACCGAAAGGACGCCTGATCACCTGTCGCGCAGCGACGCGGCGACGATAGCGGCTTAGACGCGGGCCGGGGTGGTGCCAGTGGCAGCCGGCTGGCTGAGTCCGAGGGTCTCAACCATGGACTCGGCCGGGCCGTCAACGGTGCGCTCGCACTGGCCGCGTTCGAGGAGGCTGCCGTCGTGCTTCAGGGTCGAGTTGATGTCGCCGCCACCAGCAACGAACTGGTCGATCTTGAGCGGCTCGTGCTGGACCGACTGGTGAACGATCGGCGCGTCGTCAATGGTCTGGTGGACCGGGATGGTGGTCTGTAGGTAGGGAATCAAGGTCAGCGTCAGTGTAGCAAGAGGAGACCACGGCGATGAGAGGTGGGCAGACGGACCTTGATGCGGTTGTGCTCGTGGACGTCACGCTCAATGACCGGCTGAACAACGTGGTGGACGTGGTGGTGGTCGTGCTCGACAACCTTCTCGCCCTTGTCGATGATGGTCTTTTCCCGCGGGCCCTCGGCGTACTCGTCCCGGGCGGTAGCGAGCGAAGCGAACTGAGCCTTGTCCTCGTCGGTGGCAACGTGGTTCTCTGCAGTCGCTTGTCTAGTCAGCCTCGGGGAGTGAAAAACCGTCCCGCACGAATTCGGATGACGTACCGCGGATCTCGGTCTGGGGAACAACCTTCTTCTGAACAGTCTCGGCACCGTGCTGCTCGTCGAGAACCGGCTGGACGTGGTGCTGAACGTGGTGGACTGGACAGTGGCGGGGGTGAAAGTCAGCCAAGAGAGGTCATATGGCAGGATTTGAGCAGAAACACTTACTGTTCCGGTCGACCTCGCGCTGGCGCTCGACCTCCTCGACCTCGTGAACCTGGTGACGCTCGTCTGTCAACGGGCAAGCGAGAGTGTGGTCAGCAAAGGAATGGCCCGAACCGCGAAGGTCGTGAAAATTCGGGGGAATGCGGGACTCACGCGTCACCGGGGCAAGGTGCTGGTGGTCGTGGGTGGCAGCCTTGGCGTCGTTGACGTCAAGGATGCCGTCCTCGCGCGGGTGCTGGTGGCCGTGCGCAGGGGGCTTCGCGACCTCCTTCAGGTGCGCGCCATGGGCACCGTGCGCGTGCTCGTGCTCGCGGGTCTTCAGGTCAGAGACGCCCGAGGTGGTCTGCTCGCGGCGAGTGCCGGTGAGGCCGGTGTCCGAAGTCGGAGCAGTGTCGACAACCGAGGCGTTGGTCTCGGCGGTAGCGGCGCGCGACTCGGTCGGGGCGACGACCTGCTCGCGGTCACCCGCGGACGAACGGGTCGGCGGGGCAGTGGTGGTGCCGGCAGCAGCGTGGTGCTCCTCCTTCTTGGTGGAGTCGTGCGAGAAAACCTGCTTGATCTGTAGAGCAGACACGAGACGCGAAGACAAGAGCGAGGTGGGGATTGAAACCGACGTCAGCGGTTTGCGAAGCCCGATGAGGGAACAGCGAGACCGAGGCCATGGCAGAGCATCGGAGGGGATCGCGAGACTCACCTTGTCCATTGTAGTTGAGTGGGGGTAGTTCTTCGGTGAAAGGTGAAGGACTGGGTGAAGGAGAGAAGGAGAAGGGAGGATGCGAGCAGCGAGATCGGGTCGGGAGCCAGCGTGCTCGCCGCCGCCGCGCGCGACGTCATCGAACGGCTGCGTTCCGACACGTCAAGACCGATGCTGATTTGCTGGGGTCCCTTCGGCTGCGAGAAAATAAGGTCTCGGTTGCGTGTCATGCGTTATTGCCGGCTGCGTCCAAGCCGCGCGCGCCCCCGTAAGAACGGCAACCGCCCACCGCCGTCCAGCAGCTGCGGTCCACGACGACGTCGAATCTTTTCTTTCCTCGATCCATCGTCGGGAGTCAGGCTGTCCCTTTGCCAGCTGCAGCCTCGAAGCACACTCGCTCCATCATGGTCCACTTGATGCTGTGAGCGGCCGACTTGGACACGCAACAGCAGCGAGGTCAACTGGCTGGCTGTTACTCTTCTCGAGCATACGCCCGGCATACATTCATCAGGTGTATAGCCGGCCCAGCTGCCAGAAGCGCGGCGCACAAGCCTCCGAGGAGACGATTCGGCGCGTTGTCTTTCAGCTGTAGATGTGCGTTGACTGCGATGGCTCACACTCAGTCACATCCCTGGCCGGCTTATCTTCGACGGCGAGAAGGAGCGCGTAAGCTAGCTTGAGTGCGCACGTCTCCTCTAAGGGGAGGAAGAGGCAAGTCTGAGTAAGGTCGATCTTCCCGGTTTGCGTTCAGCCACAGCCAGAAGGCGAGCCGTCATCGAGGTCAGGGCGCGGCAGAAAGGCGGGCAAGCATGTGATAGTCAAAATCTAGCCGACCGTGTCCAACAGCGCGCGGTCAGCTCGACGAGGAGGAGAACGACGTAGGAGAGTAAAGGAGCAGGTTGAACTCGATGACGCCGCCGCTGGAACGATAGAGGGCCGTGCACGAGCGGACATCCGTCCGCAGTCGAGAAGAACGAACTTCCCAGCTGGCGGCAAACTCCGCCGGACCGCCGATCTTTTTGCGCCCGCCATTCCGCATGCACAGGATCCAACTCCTATCAACCATGTACGGGCTTTCAAGCTATTTGAAAAGCGCGAAGTCAACCCTGCAGACATCTGTCCAAACGCGGGCGGAGTGGCGGATCCCAGTCACCTCGTTGCTGCTTCCAGCTGGCCCAAGCGATGCTCATCTCTACAACGGCCATGTTGTTGCAGCTGTGTTCCGACATTGCAGATAGCAGTACAGTATACACCAAATGAAACGGGTGACGTGCGATGAGGGCGTGTCCGAGGCACCGCGCTCGGAGGGGCGCGGCCACAATCCCGAAAAGCGGCTGTGGCCCCGTCCCCCTCGTGTGACAGGACAGAGGCATCTATGTCGCCTTTTCCAAGGATTGTTGAGCGACAAGCTCGAAGTAGAGCCCGCGCTTCGACAGGAGAACGTCGTGAGAACCAGCCTCGGCGATGACACCGTCCTTGAGAACGTAGATGCAGTCGGCGTTCTGGATCGTACTGAGACGGTGTGCGATCGCGATCGTTGTGCGGTTCTTGGATGCCTGGTCGAGCGCGCGCTGTACAACCTTCTCCGATTCGGAGTCGAGAGCAGAAGTGGCTCTGCGGGAGAAGGATCGGTCAGTTTCGAGCCGATGATCACCGTTCGAGTTCGAAGAGCCTACTCGTCAAGCAGCAGAATCTTGGGGTTGCGGATGAGAGCCCTCGCGATGGCGACGCGCTCTGCAGGTGGATCCTCGTCAGTTTGGAGATCGCGAGCAATGCAGACGATATGCTGCCTCGATGCTGCGCCCACCGAAGTCGAAAGCCCCGGAATCTGGGATTCCGCGTCTGGGATTCCGCGTCTGCAGGGCAAGGACTCGGGTACTCACGCTTTTGTCCACCGGAGAGAGAAGCGCCCTTTCCGCCGACCTCGGTATCGTAAGCGTCCGGCAGTCCCATGACAAAGTCGTGGATGTTGGCCTGCTTCGCTGCCGCCTCGACCTGTTCTTGGGTAACCTGCTCGGGCGGGATGAAGGCGCCGAGAGCAATGTTGAAGCGAATCGATCCGGCGTAGAGCGTCGGCTCCTGCTGGACGAGCGCGACGGCCTTTCGGTACGATTGTACGTTCAGCGTCGAGATATCCTGCCCGTCAACAATGACACGCCCAGAGATCGGGTCGCTGCACGGGAGCACGAGGGTCAGCGTTCTGATAGTCATTCGCGCGAAAAAGCGGGACGGACTAGAAGCGCTCGATCAGCTGAATCGTAGTACTCTTGCCGCATCCCGAGGCACCGCAGAACGCGATGAACTGGCCGGGCTTCACTTCAAAGTCCAGGCCGCGCAGGACCGGCACCTTGAGACGCGTCGGGTAGCGGAAGTGGATCTGACGTGCAAGTCACGCCGTCAGCTTCGTGAACATCAAACAGGAGAAGCTGCCGACTAACGTTTTCGAATCGGATGTGTCCCTGAGCATTCTCGTAGTCGAAGTTTTCTCCATCGGTGGCGTCGGCATCGATAGAGGGTTGCGAGTCGACGAGCTCGATGTAGTCGGCTGCGGCTCCGCGCGCGGAACTCATGTCCGGCACGTACGAGAAGACATTGCCGGCTTGGATCGAACCTGTACGGAAGGCCGTGAGCTTATCGCCATCCCGCTCGGCATGAAGGGGAAAAGACGAACCGAAAATGACCGAGATCTGGGCGATGAAAAAGTCCTTGACGGCGAGTCCAGAGTCGATGAGCTGGTGACTTCCGAACCAGAAGATCAGGGCGATGACGAAGAACGACAACGCCTGACTGAGCGAGTAGAAAGCGTTCGAATAGATGGCCGTCCTGTTCGAGTCGCGCATCGGGGCCTCGAGCTGATCGCTGTAAATGTGCGAACAGTCTTGCTCACGGGTGAGCGAGGCGACCGTCCGAATAGCAGCCGCAGCCTCGCACGCCATCTGGGCAGAGGCGGCGTGCGACTGCTTGTTCTTCTGGTCCTTGAGGACGACGACGCGGAGTCGGACGATTCCCGCCGACAAGGTCAGCGGGATGCAGGCGATTCCGACGAGGGCGATCTTCCACGCGTAGATGAGACCGATGATGGCACCAGCAACGATGGTGAAGACGCTCTGAATGATGACACCTTGCGTGACACCGAAGAGGCCGTACACTTTCGTGGCGAGGTCGGCGAGTTGAGCGGTCAAGTGTCCGGTCGAATTCTTCTCAAGGTCGAAGAAGGCGATGTCTTGCCGCAAGATAGCTCGGAACGCTCCGACGCGCATCTTGGCGGAGAGACGCTCGGCGGTCGTGCCATAGAACCAAGACTGCCCGACAACGCAGATGGTCGCGACTGCAGCGCAGAAAAGTCAGCTGTACGGATCGCTTCAGCTTCTCATTTTGCGCGCACCGATTCCAATCTGCCGTTGGAAGAGTCAGCGAGGGATCAGGCGAGAATCGGCAACAGCGAGAACTCACGATGAACGAGTATAGCGCGTAGCGGTTTCCGTCATTTCGGAGCTTTTGACCGGTCTCCTGGAAGACGCCTGCGAAAATGCACGTCAGTGAATGCGGGCGCTGTGCGTCGAAAGACCAAACAGACCGATGATGCCGCCGAAAACGATACCACTGAGCGGACGTAAGAAGCGTCATCAGCACGACGAACCTAGCTGGAATTGAAACTCGCTGACTCACAAGACCGGGTAGACACAGCCGCTAGCGACTGCGAAGCAGAAGCCGACAACATACTGCTTCCATTGGTCGCGGTTGAGGTGATAGATGCGCTTGATCAAGTACGGGAAACCGGGCTTGCGGTCCTGGTCGCCGCCGGCCGCCTCGAGGTCGATCTGTCGCTTCTCAAGGACCTGTGACGCAAGCGAGCGACCGGTGCCGGTACGCTTCAGGGTCTCGAACTGAGGCTTCTCCTTGCGGGCCATTTCGTCGATCTGCTCGCGCGTCAGCTCGCCCGGAAGGGCGGGCTGCTCGCTGCCGTCCATCGAGGCCGCGTCGTCGGCTTCCTCGAGCTCGCGGAGTCGCTGCGCGTTGACGAGCAAACTGTAGGCCCCGGTTGGGTTGTTGAGCAAGATGTCGTGGGCTTTGCTGGTCTCGGTCGACATTGCCGACTCGAGGATGTGTCCGGCGGTCAAGACAATGATCTGGTCGGCGTCGCGGATGGTCGAGAGTCGGTGCGCAATGGTGATGGTGGTACGGCCGGCCGAAGCACGGTCGAGGGCGTCCTGAACGATCGTCTCCGAGTTGGTGTCGAGGGCAGAGGTCGCCTCGTCGAGAAGGAGGATCTTCGGGTCTGACACGATGGCGCGGGCGATAGCGATACGTTCTGAGCCGGAGGGTGGAGATGTCAGTGCACTGCAGAATGTGCGGGCGCCACGAAGAGACTCACGCTTTTGTCCGCCACTGAGGAGCATGGCCCGCTCGCCGACGAGCGTGTCGTACCCGTCAGGAAGCGAAGTGATGAAACCGTCGGCGTTGGCGAGCTTCGCCGCTTCGATCACGCGGGTCCGCTTCTGCTCATGCGTCTCTCCCTCGAAACGAGATCCGATCAAACCGTGTTCGATGTTGCCGGCAACGGTCGTCGCGAACAGCACCGGTTCCTGCGAGACGAGACCGATCTGGTTGCGCAAGTAACGGATGTTCCAGTCCTTGACGGGGATGCCGTCGATCTTGACCTGCCCTCCGACCGGGTCGTAGAATCGCTCGAGGAGGCCGATGATAGTCGACTTGCCGGAACCGGAGCCGCCAACGAGCGCCGTCATCTTGCCGGGCGGGAAGATGCCGTTGAAGTCGTACAGGACTTGGACGCCCGGGCGACTCGGGTAGATAAAGTCGATGTTCTCGAGCTCGATCAGGCCCTGGACGTTCTCCGGCTTAAGGCCGGCTTCCGACTCGGAGTCAATAACAGGCACACGGTCGATCGTCGCATAAATCTCGGTGGCGGCACCGCGGGCGAACGAGATCGCTTGCAAATTCGGCGCGAGCTGGGCGAGCGAGAAGGCGCCAATGAGGATCGAGAAGAAGACGTTGACGATCTCGCCCGAAGTGATCCGGCCTTGCAGAAGTAAGGTCGTTCCGTAGTAGAACGCGAGACCGTACGCGCCGTAGATGATGAAGAAGAAGACGCCAAGACCGAGACCGTTGAAGCGAGCCGACTTGAGACCGATGTTCAGACTGAGAAGCGTCGCTAGTCAGTGGTTGAACTGTGCGGGGAGATTGACAGACTCAGAAGAGACTCACGTGCGCTGGTTGGCCTCGTCGTACATAGCCGACAAGCGCGACTGGTTACCGAAGGCATGCGCACTGCGCACCGACGCGATAACTTCCTCGGCGAGGGTGGCGCCATTCGCCGTCTCCTCGAGCTGCTGCTGCTTGTACTTGGAGATGAACGAATTCATGACTCCTCCAGCGATAGCGATACACGGAATGATGGTCGAGCAGACGAGAGCAAGACGCCAGTTGCGGATGATCTACACGAGGTAGCGCAGTAGTCAGCTTCCACCTCTGCTTACCCTCGGGTCGCGCATGTTCACGCGATGATGAGAGCAAAAAGGATACTCACGGCGATGACGAAACCCGAGATGAAGATGGCGATAAAGAAGACCGAGATCGAAATCTTGTCCGAGATGCCCTCCTGGATCAAGTGCGTGTCGGTTTCGATGCGGGTCGTGACCTCGCCAGGACCAAGTCGGTCGAAGAAGGCGATGTTCTGGCGAAGGATTGCCTTGAGGTACTTCTCTCGGATACGGCGAGTCGACTTTTCTCCGACATAGATGAAGCTGCTCGTGCACAACCCGTTAGTTCACCTAGACACGGATGCTGCCGAGTGGAAACACGCACGTGAACATGTAGATCCAAGTCGCCGCGAACGAGGCGATACCAATGTAGACAAGGATGAGGACGTCCTTGTTGACGGTGTCGAAGAGGTTGCTCCGCGCATTCGGGTCGCCCGGATTCTTGCCAAAGTCGGTGAAGGCCGTTGTCAAATTACCGAATAGAATAGTCATGGCCGGTCTGCGCACGAGGAGCGTCAAGTTAGTCGCCGCTCAGGCGAGAGTGCGCATTCATGCAGTGCCACCAGGAACTTACTGAGCGACACCGGCCGCGACGGCGCAGATGATGCCGACGACATCCAGGGAGATTTCAAACTTGGTCGTGTACCGGAACAGCTCGAAGAAGCCCGCAGGCGGTCGCTTGATCACGGCGATCTGCTCCGCGATGATCCTGCGTCGAACCGGGTCGAGGTGCGCGAGCTCAGGGTCTTCGAGCGCAATCTCGACGGGGTCGCGCTTGTCGTATACCTTCTTGTCCTTTTTCGCCTTCTTGCCCTTCTTACCGGCTTTCGCGTCGGTGTCGTCGTCGCCGGCAGCACGCTCCTCCTTCCGCTTCTTCTCGATGAGAAGCGCGTCTTGAACCTTCTCGTCGATCGACGCCTTGTCGTTCGGCATGTGCTTCTCGCTCATGTACGCCGCGTCCGAGTCGGTCTGCGGCGACGTGGTCGAACCGGCAGACGATCCTGCCGGCGACGACGCGTCTGCGATGCCGGCCTGCTGCTCGCGATGATCCGATGGCCGAGGTGCCGCTGCCGCTTTACTCTCTGGCTCGACGGTCAACGGGTGGGCATTGCTGTGTTCGCCATGCTGCGTTGCTTCGTATGCTCGCTCGGCTTCGATTCGCTGGTCTTGGCCAGTCGCAGTACCATGTGGCGCGGCTGCGAGACTCGGAGCCGGGAGTTGAGTCGCGACACTAGCGGCCGTCGTAGCGGCGCTACCTGCTCCTGCCGCAGGATCCATGCCGTGTGCAAGATCGGTTGATGTCGTACGAGGGAAGACCAGGTCGCTACAACGGAAGAGTCGGCGGTCGCTCGAGAAGAAACGAGTCAGAGAAAGCAGCGAGGTTATGCGGCGAGTCTGGCGCCGCTGGCAGATCCGAACTGGCTTCCGGTGAACCGCTCGCGTCTCCATTCTACTGCGGAGCTCCAGTGTTTGGCTTAATTCTCCGTTTCCTTGTCCCGAACCTAAAGCCGGCCTCGAAGACAACGAGTCGAACCATTCGTCGCAAGTTCCGGGAGGCTGTACATCCCATTCGCCGGCCCGTGCTCAGTAAAAGCTCACCCCGTCGACCGCCGGCAACCTTATTACCCTCCTGCGACTCTACCGTGTCTTTGCGCCCGACCAGTCACTCTGCTGGCGATTCCGAACAAAGGGACCCGCCCTGCACAAACACCATGTGTGACGAGCTCGTGACAAGCTTTGTGAGTACAGCAGTTTCTTCCTCGCGTATTGCAGAGAGACTGACGCTTGTATGCTAACAGTGCTGGAGCCTGTTCCCGTTCTGTCGGTGCAACCACGCCAGCCATGACCGCAAACCTTCGCGTGCTTACCCCAGTCACTATACTCTATGCAGGTCGCGGCGACTCCTGCTGCAACTGCAACCCTCGTTGCTGCCGAAGTGTGTGCACTTGCGGCTTCGACAAGGACGACGAGCGGTTCCCGGCATCGCAAGAGAACCGGGGCGGCGGCGGCGGAGTCGGAAATTCCGCTGTGACGAAGCAGGCGACCTCGCCTCCTACATACGAGCGTTCGACCATGTCGGCGCCTACAGGACCGACGGCGGTCCATTAAGGGACGGCACTACATCCGACTGCTCGCCGCAGGGGAAGAAGGTGGATGACTGCGCAAATTAGCGGAGATCGCCTGCGTCTTCGTTTCGGCCTTTATCGGCGAACGAGCAGCGTCATGAAGGTGTTCCTTCGTCCACTGGGATCCTCCGGTCAACTGCCATCCGTGTCGAAGACTGGATCGCCGCGCTCAGTGTTCGCGACAGGTCCAAGTCCTGCGGGTTCTATGCACATTTCGTAGTCGGTGCCCCACGGACGCTCTCGTCAAGGATTGCAGTCTCTTTGTCCACCGCTCACTGCAATCAGATCGTTGGTTTGCAGCCGCCGACCGGACGTGTACCTGCACCTTGCAAGAATTTTCTGGTCATTCCCGAAACTTCTCTCCCGCTCGTCCCTCTCCTACTTTCTTCTCCTCTTCGCTCTCCTACACCACAGCACATCTCCGCACATTCACACAAGCCAGAGTCGACAAGAACCGCTCCCGTGCTGCCATAGTCGAAAGTATCAGTTCCCCACTTCGCGCTTCATCAGCTCGACCGCTCACGAGACCATGTCAGCTCGCCTGTCTGCTGCGTATGAAGCGTACATCATGTAGCTGACACTTGGCGCATCTGATAGGACTCGCTCTCGCCACCAGATGCCCGAGCCTAAGCACTCGGTCACGAGCAACTGTCAGTCGCCTCCCCGCTTCGTCTCATCAGCCCGAGTTCACTTTCGGTTGCTTGAAGGCTCTAAGTAGCAGGCCTCCCCGAGCTGACACGCACTTTGCTACGAACAGACGGCAAGAGCAAGAAGGGCGGCCACGGCGAAGCCAATTGGGGCTCCGACCAGGATGTGAGTAGACGCCGGTCCCCTCTGCCTTGGGTCGCACTCTCGCCTTACAATTGACGATGGATGCTGACCTGCGATCATAACTTCGTGTCTCTCAGGAGATCCGCGATGGTGAGTTACGTCTCACGCCGGAAAAAGCGATCGTTCGGCTGATTCGCCTCTACACCCTCGCGCAGCTCTCGCGCAAGCCCGCGACGACGCTTACAAGCCTCACTCGCCTTCGGACGTTGGCGCTCAGAAGGTAGGCAAGCTTCTACGCCTCGACCTGTCGGCAGGCGAGAGCTGAACGATCGCGTACGCTTAGCTCGCCATGTCGCCGCCGGAGACTCCAGCCGCCGAAGCGACCGACAAGCAGCTCGAGCCGTCGGCCAACGCCTAACGCCTGAAACGCTTCGTGTCGCAAAATCAAGCTTGACCTGTCCATATGCTGTAGCGAACCCGAACTTGCAGTGCCATTCTGTGCAAACTTTCGGCTCGCCCTCTCGCTTCAGGCGGCCCTCATTCTGCTCAGCACGCTCTCACGTGTCTCGACGGCGATCTCGCAAGCAATTGGGCAGCACGGTCTCATAAGAGTCTCGTACAGCTATCTAGGGCGGAGGGAGGCACCGGCAACCGGGGTCGTGGCGCGAGGTACTCTGCGCCGGGACGTCCGCGGAGGCGGCTTGTTCGTTTCGAGATGAGTCGCAACCGCACTTTCACGTCTTGCCTCTCGACGATATCGTCACCATGCTTAGGTTCGAAAGACGCTCGCTATCCAAGCATACGGGCGAGAGGATTCGCGACTGGATCGACCGGTACGTAAGGACCTTTCGCGTCCCTCCTCTGAAGTTTGTGTCTGACTCCCTCCTCTCCAGCCAACCAGCCGACACGATCTTTGCTCTCTCGCTCGCAGTTTTCTTCCTTCTGTTGCTTGTCGTTATCTCGATCGTCTGGGAGATCGTCCGCAAGTGTCGCTCGTCGTGGCGAGGACACCACCACCGACCCGGCTCGTCGGAACATTGGCGCCGTCTCGAAGATGGTTCATCTGTCCTCCTTGCGGATGATGGCCGTCCGATCAGCCGTTTAGGGCCAATGGCGAGCCTGATGCGCCACGGACCAGTCACGTCGAGTGGCGGCGCTCGTCACCTTCCTCACGCCGCCCGCAGTGGAGCTTATCGACCTGCTCGTACTGGAGGCGGTGAGATGCACGAGATGCGCGCCGATGCGCTCACCATGAGCGGGACCTATGCGGCTTACGATCCGCCGGCCACGATGCATGGATACGAGGTTGGTGCGCAAGGCGCGATGGGCCATCGCGACTCGATGGCGACGACTCGGTCGGGCTGGAGCGGCGAGACGCGCGTCTCGAGTCAACAGCCCGGCGGCCTCGGGAAGCGGGAGGAGGTGCGTTCTCTTGCTGATGGCCCCTAGCAAGGGAAAGCCCCAGATGCTGACGCTCGAAGATCCCCGCCACCGAAGCAGAAGCAGGAGCTCTTCGAGGTAATGCAGACTTGTCTGCTTGCTTTAGACTTCAGCTGACGACTAAGGGACAAGCAGAGCGTTGATGAGCCGAAGACTTTGATCCCGGACCCGCCCACCTCGTCGGCGACGCCGGCGTCGATGGCGCGACCTGAGATCTCGCCCCCACCGGCCTCCTTGTCGGCGACGAATCCGTTCTCAGAACCGCTGCCGAAAACGCCACCTTCCGAGTCCTCGCCCGTGACCACGCGAGCCGGAAGTCCGTTGATACCGGCGACGCCCGCTCCGACTTTCGCGACACAGTCGAGCACCGCGCCTTCCGTTGGCGAGAGCGCCTTCTCAACCCCCAAGTCTCTGCCAATCACCGTGTCTGCCAGCCCGAGTAAGCCCGTCGGGGCCGGGCACGGGCGGAACGGGTCTTTCAGCGCTCGACCGCTGACGCTTGGCGCGAGCCTGCCTTCGTCTTCCGCCGGCGGCATGACCGGCTCGTCGGGAACCCCGAGCTCTTCCAGTCCGGCAATGGGCACCTCGCCGCCAAAGGTTGAGCTGAAGCGGACCTGGTCTATCGGGACGTGGATTCCGCAGCTCCGCAGTGGCAACGCGGCGGGTGACCCCGAGCAAGCGAGCGAGGAAAGAGCTGGACTCGTCCGAGCTGCAACTTCAGGATGACGAGGAGCAATTCGGTGTAGACTAGGCGGCGAATGATTGTCTTGACAAAGCGCGAAGCCTGGTGTGGAAAGCTTGCCGTCGAGGGTCAAGTCTGCTTCAGCTATAGCGAAAGATTCCGCGATTCCTTTCCGCCTCGTCTGGAAGGATAGTCATTTCGAGCACCGAATCGTGTCACGCGATTCGCAAGAGGAGAGAAAAAGGTCAGCATAGCTGCGGAATTTGCGACCTTCGTCCGCGGCCGGGGTGGCGCCGTGCCACAGTCACTGCGGATCTTCTCTCCTGCAACACGGGCTCTCCAGCTCGACATATAGCTCGTACAGAACTATCGTACGACAGAGAGGGCCGCTGCTTTCCCTCTGCGCCCAGCTGCGATGCCGCCTGCGTCCGTCCGTCGTGTGCCAAGTCCTGCCGGTCGGCTGCCGGCGTTCATCGTCACGGCGTTGACAATGCTCACCGTCGGTTGGATCGCCTTTGCCTTCCTCGCCCCTGTCCCCGATTACACCGACTATGCTACTCAGGGCGTCGCTGCAGAGGCCAAGTGGACGGCGGATGCGAATGACGCAGCCGCCCCCGCCGCCGGGATCCGAAGCGGGGCAGCATCGCGGGAACCCTCGACATCGTACGGCCAGGCAGGCTATGTACACCAGGACGATCGTCAAAGAGTCGGTCTTGGCAGCGGGGTGAACGACGAGGACAGGCTCGCCTTCACTGTACAATCCGGCAAGACGGACCCTCGACTTGTCAAGGCGCTACCCGTCACTTCGACGCACGACTCGCTCAAGAACAGACTACGCGTTAGGCTCGACGAGACGGCAACCATGATCGGCGACTTCCTCCTCGGCCTATTCGGCGTCGACGACGGCGGGGACTGGTTCGGAGATGGCGACTTTGACTATGAAGCGTCCCAGGCTGGTCTCGATGGCAGTGCCCTGTCCACCTGGAGCGAGAGCAGCGTCTACGTCGAGGTGAGCCCGCCTTCCTTGTCCTGAGGCGCGGACTGGAATGGAGAGCACGCTGACTCTCGAACCTGAACGGCAGCGGACCAACTCGCTCCACCCTTCCCGCCCCTCCTCCTTCGGCCCGCATATCCTCGACGAGCCTCTCCGCGGCTATCTCTTTCCGATCGATTCCGCTACCTCGACCGACTCTTACGCCTGTACCGCCCTCGCCGTCGCGCCAGCCCCAATCACGCCGACCGGACCTTGGATCGCCCTCATTCAGCGCGGAAAGTGCCCATTCTCGGAAAAAGTCCGGTTCGCGCAAAAGCACGGCGCAGAGGCGGTCGTCTTTGGCGATCAGAGTGAAGTCGAGGGAGGGATCAGCGGCGGTCATGGCTTGTTAACGCCGTGGAGCCCGGGTACGTGACGCCTTCTAGGCTCGTGCAATTCCTCATAGCGACGCAGTGCTGACGGCTTGCACCAACAGAGGGCACCGACGACATCCGCATTCCCTCGACGTTCGTCTCGAGAGCCTCGTACCTCTCCTTGCTCAAGACATGGAAGGACGAACAGGATATTGCCAAGCAGCCGGCTGAACCGCCCATGCGGGACGAACCGACGCAGACGAACATTTCGCCGCGAGACGGAGTTGCCGAGCTTGTCGGCCTTGAGGTTGTTCTGAGCAAGGACGAGATGCTTGCTTCGTAGGTCGTACCTCGCGTCACCCGCGCAAACGGGTTCTCAAGCTGACGTCGCATGCTCGCAGACCTTTCCTCGACCTCCTCTTCGTCCTTCTCTTCCTCCCTTCGCTCCTTACTCTCGTTACAGTGTTCATTCAGCGCTTGCGACTCGCGCGTGCTGCGCAAGCGGAACGCGCGCCGAAAGACGCCGTTGCTCGCTTGCCCGTGTTCAGGTGGGGCGACCACGTCACGCCGCCGACTTCGACTGCGCCGAGTCGCTCGTCGACGGGAACGGTAGTTCCAGAGAAGACCTCTGGTCGGTCCGCGCCCACCGACGAGGAGCGCGACGTCGGCGTCGGCGCCGGTCAGCCACAGGCGTCGACCTCGGCCGCAGCACCGGTTCAGGAACAGGACGAGCCCGATGAGGAGACGACGCTCTTGCCTCACACCGCCTCAAATGCAAGTACGGTCTCATCTCCTTCGCTCGCTCAGCGCGCTTTCGCCCGCTTGCCCTTCCTTGTCCAGCGCTTCCTTCCCGCCTTTATCCGCCCGCCCGTCCCCGCCTCACCTGCAAACGGTCGCTCGCGCCTCAATAACGCCCGACCGACTCGCCGGTTCCCTTCGATTGTCGAATGCCCGTTCTGCCTGTGCGATTTCGAAAACGGCGACACCGTAATGGAGTTGCCTTGCGGCCATTTGTTCCACGACGACGAGGTTCGTGGTTGGCTGGAAGGGCAGAAGGGTGTCTGCCCAGTATGTCGGACGAGCGTGCTCAACGCAAGTCCGCCAGCGCCGTCCACTCCGAGTGCACAACCGGCAGCGACGGCCGTCGATCCAGTCAGCCCAGCCGTCGGCGGTCCGGCCCCTCGCTCGTCGACTCGCACGGACCCGCCACCTCCTCCTCGCGCGACGACTGCAGCTATCGCAGGAGTTGTCGAAGACGCCGAAGCCTCAGAGGCAGGTCACGGCGCCGGCGGCCGCCCTCGCTCGCTCTGATGCTTTCTTGGAATCCTTCCGATCGGATGGCGCACGGACGCTTACCTGCATGGGACTACATTCGCATACTCACCTCTTACGCGCCTCACCGTCCTGTTACGTCTTGCCGATTGTATCCACTCCCTTTCCCGACTGTTCACCACGACGAGCCTTCGCCTTTTCATGTCGCCGTGTCGTCCTCTCTTCGCGCTGCTTTACGCCCTCCCTTTCCCTTCCATGGGTTTCTGTCGTTGTAGCATATGCCCTCCCTACTTCTCCCTGCTGTTCTCTACCTGTATGCGCGCCCAATTTCCGACGACTGCGGGACGAGATTGTGGTGCTCCGGGTTGAGCGATGATGCGCCGGCACCTGCTGTTCACTAACACCTACACCTCGCCCCTGCTAGCTTGAGCTGTGCTCTGCTTGGCGCTCTCGGTGCAGCACTAGCTTCTGTGTGCCGACAGTGTCCATACAGTGGCTCGATCCGCGACCAGCGGCTATCGTTATCTGCCAGCGATGCAGCGACACGAGGAACGGTGCGCCCCTTCTCCGCCAGAATCCGGAGTACGCACAGATCAGCACTGACAAGCTTTACCTCTGCTAGCGTGCAACGCTTCGAGTCACTCTTGC
This sequence comes from Rhodotorula glutinis, assembly GCA_037974285.1. Lineage (NCBI taxonomy): Eukaryota > Fungi > Basidiomycota > Microbotryomycetes > Sporidiobolales > Sporidiobolaceae > Rhodotorula > Rhodotorula glutinis. The sequence goes on along the minus strand of JBBPFV010000009.1, from coordinate 148,541 downwards.
GCCCGTTCGCTGCGACGCCCGAAGGAGAAGGACCGTCGACGGACAATCTCGCTACACCTCACATCGGTGAACTGCCGCCAGGAAACGGTAGAGGTCCGAGGAGCGCAGAAGTTTGGCGAAGGGAAGAGTTGCGCAAGCTCTGCGGCGAGGGTGAGCCCAAGGGTCGGGAACACCTTTTCGTTTCCCTTCAGTTGTACTGACTCTTATTGGCTCACGCAGGCGTTCCCGACGATCCGAAACACCTCCGCGCATCCGCCTATCGGTTCTTGCTGAATCTCGACGAACCTGAAGTGGCAGCAAAGCAGTACCGAGCGTTCCTCGAAGATGTCAACTCGCACCTCGGCTCGCTTCCCTCTCCGTCCCCAGCTGGCTCCGCCGACTCTCCGCTCGTCAAAGAGGACAAACTCCTCAGAGAGATTGAACAAGATACGGAGCGAACGTTTGGCGCGTTAGCGTGGTTCGGCACCGAGCAGGAATGCGATTGCGACGCGCTCTGGATTCGGCTCGACAAGGTGTGCTCGATAGCAGGCAAAGACGAGCAGGCCTCGTCGGGACGCACTCGTCGCAGTCGCCGCCAAGTATTGCTGCGAACGCTCTTCCTCTATGCATACCTGAATCCGGGCGTGTCGTTCGTCCAGGGCATGAGCTACGTCGCCGCGGTCTTCTTCTACGTGTTTTCCCAACCTCGACCGCAACCGGAACCCTCTGCCAATTCCGACGATTCCCAACTCGAGGCCGAAGCGTCAACCTTCTTTGCCCTCAGTGCGCTCCTTGCCCAGCTCCGAGACCTCTTCGTACCCGCCCTGGATGGCCTCACGCCTTCGGCGGACGGACGGATACCTCTGGCGTCCTCGACAACGGTGACGGGACTCGGATCCGCGCTCAATCGTTTCAAGGCGCTCCTGCTCGTCATCGATTCGACGGCGGCCGACGCGCTGGATCGCAAAGGCGTCGACTTGAGCGGGCTCGTGGTCCGCTGGCTAACGACACTATTTGCGAATGAGGTGAGTGGCATTAACCAATCTGAAGGAAACATTGCTGCAGGTGATTGACGCACGCGCATACCTGCTAGTTCCCTCTGCCTGACGTGATGCGGATCTGGGAGCAAGTTGCCGCTACTGCTCGCCATCGCCCGCGAAAGCTGACAGGACTTTCTACAGCCGCATACTCTCGCTCTACCCGTTAGGGAGCGAGCACCAAACCGCCGAAGCGCTCTCGCCCGTCCTCGGGCACCTCATCGACCTCGCCCTCGCCGTGATCGAAATCGAGAGGTCGAAGATCATTACGCCCTTCGCTGTGAGCCTCATTCTCGCTCCAAATACACTGCGACCAAACTAACCATCGTCAACGATCCCGCAGAAAGCGCCCAAGATCCTCGCCATTTTGCAGGACCTACAAATCGAGGGCGAGGGAATCGACCGACTCCTCAGCGAGGCGTGGGAGATCAGAGAGCGACGCCTCGGTCGCGGCAAGCGTCAGAGTACTGCCGTGTCAACGCCGACGAAGACTGGCGCTGGGTTTGGGCGGATGTTCGGCTGGTCCCCTTCGTCGGCGAAGGCTATCCCGTCATCCGCGTCGGACTTTGAGATCGACGACCGGTCTTCCGTGGGCGGAAGCGAAACCTCCAGACCCGCCGGACACCGCTTCGGCTCGTTGGCGTTTTCCTCGCCGCGATCTTCGCAGGCCGACCTGGCAGAGAACGTCACTGTCGTCGAAGGCAAGATGCTCCCGCCGCCTCCTGCCCGAGTGGATCAGCACGTCACCATCGCCTCCCTAATTGAAGAGGAGATGCGCGCGACCGAGGCAAAGGTCGAGGAGCCCGAATACGGGGTCGAGGATGATGATGAGCAGGGCCTGAACGAAGGTCCGGCCCTCCATCGGCGCATGGCTTCGGGCTGGGGCGGCCTGAAGGCGTCTTTCTCCCGATTTGCCGCTTCCGACACCGCCGCCGAGCTCTCGAAACGCGCCACCAATCTTCAGATTGCAGCTGTCCAGTCCGCTTCGACCGCATCAAGTCGCTTGCAAACGTCGGACGCTGCGGCAGCAATCTCCCGGGCTCAGACCAACGCCGCAATCAAGGCGCAGCTGCTCAAAGACCAGTTGGCCGAGTCTGCCCCGGAGAAGCTTGCAAGGCTAAAGGATGCGGCTGCAGGCGCCACCGGCCGACTCGTCGCATCGACAGACGCAGACCGCACCGGTGTTCATCAGCCCGGCAGTCCGCGCGAGGCACCGTTCGTCCCGCCGTCGATGTTGGGGGACCGAGACGTTCCGCCTTTGGGTTCTCCTCGAGGAGAGTCGGCCGATATGGGACGGACGCCGAGCGGCGGTCCGAAGCCTCTCCTGCTTTCGGGCTCGGCCCGACGGGCGCAAAACAACTCGGAAGACTTCGGGTCCGAGCGAGGCGGATCTGTGCAATACGTCCGGTCCCCGAGCTCGTCGCCGACGCAGACGAGGAGCGACAAGCTTTTATCGCCGGATGTTGCCGTCCCACCCTTATCTCGGTCACCTTCGCGAGGCGGCCGAGGGCACGGGCGCAGCGCGTCTCACTGGGATACGCCGACTCGCACGACCGCCTCGACCTTCCATCTGCGATCGTCTTCGACCGCTCACAGCACGCCGGCGTCTGTGTTGGACGACCAGGACAGCCCCATCGTGTCGCGGCGCTTGCAGGACAACGCCTCCGCGCTGAGGCGCGGAGCTTCGACGTCGCGATTGCGCGAAGACGAATCGCCCAGCCCTGCTAGGGCCAGATCGTCCGGCGAGCGGCAAGGCTGGCAGCTGACGGATGCACCGGTGGCTGGCGCGCTCGATCTGCCGCCTCTCGAGCTGGGCTTTGATCCTTCGAGCTTCGAGCAGAGCTTCGATACGCCGCCGGTCGCAGCGGTGTCCCGTCCGATGCTTGACGACGGCCTCGAGGAGGAACCGCCGTTTGTGCCACCGAGCGGAGCGTCCGAGGTCGCCTTGCCGACGACCCGGCCTGCAAGAGGTTCTTCCCTATCCGACCAGAACGGGTCCGGCCACGCCGCGGCAAATCACTCAACGACGGGCAGCGCAGTGCCGCCTCGAATGTCGTCCCTCAGTTCGACCTCTGCTTCCGAAGAGGCCTTCTCGACCGACGGACTCGACAGCAGCGCCGCAAACGCACCCCTCGCGGCTCAACCTTCGCTATCACGCTCGAAGGTCGTGCGAAGGCCGCTCGGTAGCCGGAAACGCGAGAGCCGCTCGTCAGCGAACGGCGGCAGCATCGACTTGACGGGCCCGGAAGCCCGCCGCGTCGCGAGCGACTTTTTGACGCGCAGCACTTCGAACGCGTCCGGTCATCGGCGGCGCGCGAGCGAGATGGCGAACAGGACGGCGGGGTCGTCGCAGAGTCAAGAGCGGTCCGACTTTGACGAGGGCGACTTTCTCGAAGCGTACGGAGATGCGGAAGTCCTGGCCGACGGGACCGACGAGCCTCGATAGCGGGCGCTGAGTGACGACTTCACGAGTGCAATCTAGGGACACTATCACGACAATCTCGGGACTAACTGATGGGGGTAATGCGAATGAATGCAAGCGGGAGCGGGCAACCAGGCCCTATATGCCGCGACACGAACTCTATTATCGACGAGATAGACAGGCAGGAACGACACCAGGATAGAGAGGGAGAACAGCGAAAAGCCCAGGAAGAAAAAGCATGACACGTCGGGAGAAGCCTGAGAGAGAGAGGGCGTCCCTAGAGGTTGACGCCCTTTCCGATCGAGAAGACCTTGAACCCGATCGAGCGGAGCTTGTCGGCGTCGAGGATGCCGCGACCGTCAAACACCATGGCGGGCTTCGCCATCGACTCGTAGATCGCCTCCCAGTCAAGGGACTTGAACTCGTCCCACTCGGTCAGGACGCAGATGCCCTCGGCGCCGGTGCATGCCTCCATCGCCGAGGTGCAGACCTTGACCTGCTCCTTGACTGCGAATGCGGGTCTGAATTAGTCACGTCACTCAGGGCCTGGAACCATGCCGAACGCGCCGCGACAGAGACGTGCGCGTTCTCAGAGAACAACAAAGACGAAGCGAGACTGACCAGCAGCAGAGTCGTCGGCCACGCCCGGCTCGGTCAAGTCGAGGAAGATCTGCTTCTCCGGCACCTTGGGGTCGTAGATCGAGATCCGCGCATTTTCTTGCCGGAAGAACCGGCACACGGTCGCCGAAGGGGTCTCGCGCGTGTCGCCCGTGTCCTTCTTGAACGCGAAGCCGAGGACGGCGAGCTTCTTGTGCGTGATCGTGTTGAACATGCTCGAGACGACGTTCTTGGCGAACCGACTCTTCTGGTACTCGTTCATCGTGATGACCTGGGCGACATCGCAGCGAACGAGGTCAGCCCCGCGTGAGAGCATTAAAAGGTGAGAGACGGGGACCCGGCGCACCTGCTTCCAGTACTCGGCGACCTCGGGCAGGTTCAAGCTCTCGGACAGGTAGACGAGGTTGAGGATATCCTTCTGGAAGCACGAGCCTCCGAACCCGACCGAACTCTTCAGGAACTTGGGGCCGATCCGCGAGTCGATCCCGCACGCGTGCGCGACTTCGTCAATGTCGGCTCCTGTCACTTCGCAGATCGCCGAGAGGGCGTTGATCGACGAGATGCGCTGGGCGAGGAGGGCGTTGGCAGCCTGCGCGGAAGGGTGGTTGACAGGGGTGAGCGTGATTTCAGCGGGAGTCTGCCAGTGGAAGCGGCGGTGGATGCACCCGGAACGCACCAGCTTGGTGAGCTCGGAAGACCAAAGACCGGTCGTGATACACCTCTCGCGCGGGACCCAGTTGGCGTACACGTCGACGAGGCTCAACTGGGCCGCACGACCTTCGGGCGTGCTGAGCGAGCCGATCAGAACGCGGTCCGGGTTCGCCAAGTCGTTGATCGCAGTTCCTTCGGCGAGGAACTCGGGATTCGAGAGGATGTCGAACCGGAGACCGGGCCGCGAGTTGGCTTCGAGGATGGTGCGCATCGATTGAGCGGTCCGGCACGGGACGGTCGACTTTTCGACGACAATCTTGGACGAGGTCGCGACCGACGCGATGCGGCGCGTGCAGAGCTCGACGTAGCTGTGCGCAAAAAGAAGATGACGTCTGAAGTCAGCGAGTGCACGGCCGCAGCGGGCTAGCACTCCCGAACAAGCGTCAATCAACGCACAAGAGGTCGGCGGCGTAACCTGCGCCGACACCGCTCTTCTTGGTCGGAGTGTTGACCGAGACAAAGATCAAGTCGGCCTCGATGATGGCCTTGTCAATGTCGGTGTCGAAGAACAGGTTCCGGCCGCGGCACTCTTTGACGATCGCTTCGAGGCCCGGTTCGTAGATCGGCAGCGAGTCCGAGTTCCACGCGTTGATGCGGTCCTGGTTCACGTCGACGATCGTGACTTGGATGTGCGGGCACTTGTACGCGATCATCGAGCAGGCTGTCGGTTGGACGTGCGAGCAGGAGCAGGGAAGTCAGCGTTCTCTGCGTTCTCTTTTCCGCAGTGGCTTGCGATCCGGCTGTGGTGTTGGCTGGCCATTGCAGCTCCGCGGTGCGTCTCTCACAGAATTAGGTCACTCCCTGCGGAGTGGTCGAGGCAGCCGATGTTCTCGAGGTGCCGGCGTGTCGCATCCCTGCCGCTTTTGCCATCCCCGTTCTTCGTGCAGCTGCCCTTAATCCTCGCTGGGCTGTCACTATGCTCCGACATGGCGTGCGTGCGCTCGAACCTGGTTGTCCGCGCGCCGAGTACACGCTTCGTCTCGACGTTGTCTGCAATCAGTGATCGAGCACTCACTCGGGCCTCCGACATAGCCTGCGCCGATGCAAGCAATTTTTTGCACCTTCTGCGCGTGGGGTGACATGTTGCTCGTGAGTCAGCGCAAGCTCTATACGTAAAGCGAAGAGTGTCCTCCGTGGAGAGGGGGAGCGAGCGAGGCGAGGTGCCGGCCGGAATCGCGTCGACGCGCTCCTCGAACGTGGGAAAGGCGAGGCAAGACCTGGAACGTACGATAGGCGTGATCTGTTGTGTTGAAGCCATCGGTGATCTAGACTGTAGACCTCGAGGGATGGAAGGAGCTTGGGAAGGAGCCTGGGCAGCAATCTGGCAGAAGAACAGCGGCGCGAGCAGAAGTTGGCTTCGGTCCGCCGACGGCTTAGCGCGGCCGGAACACGCGAGGCGATTCACGGCCCGAATGGGGGCCGTTCACGCGTAGCGACGCGTGATAAACCTCCCCTACTTGTAGTGCACTACGACAGGAGGAAGTTTAGCTTGCATCCTTCTCGCTCCTCGTGAAAGTCGCCAAAGTCGAGACCGGCTCGCGTTCGCACCAGCACACGCCAAGTCAGCTACCAAAGAGTCGCATCCCGCTGCTTCAGAAGCCTGTGACTGGACGCTGCTTGCTTGAGAAGCGGAACGAGCGAGGCAGGCTAGCCGACGACGAGGTCGACCAAACTGAGGAGCAACAGCCAGCCGTCATCCAGCAGAGGTCCGTCTCGGCAGAGACAGGAACAAGAGCAGGACACCCACGAGTACGTCACGCAGACCTTGCTACGGTCCCGCAAGGCACGCTGACCTTCCCGAGCCTGTTCCCTGTAGTGAGCGCCCTCACGTCCTACGTCGACAGTAAGCTTCGCCTGAACGAACCCCTTGCGCCTGCGCCTCGCGCCGAGCAACTAGTTTGACCCGCATACGGGCGCGTGAGCTCGCTGACTGAGCCGAGCTGACCACCCTTTCGCTCTTACCTCTGTCCCTCATTTTGCCCAATCGCTCCGGCCAACTCGCCTGCTTCATCCGCATCGCCCACCCGCAGAGCAAGTCCTCGTCATCACACAAGATGGTCGAGTGATTGTCGTGAGTCCGCCTCGTGGACGTTGCGAGGACAACTGAATCCGAGACCTCCCTGCTGACCGCCGTGCGCATATCTCGCCTTTGCTCATTATTCCGCGGTCTGCCGCCTTGCAGGGCAAGTTGATGGGCTTCGACCAGACGACCAACGTCATCCTCGCCGACAGCGTCGAGCGGATTTTCTCGCCCGACGAGCCCGTCATCGAGGAACCGCTCGGAGTCGAAATCGTCAGAGGCGACAACATTGTGCGTTTCCCCGACTCTCGAGCACGTCTGCTTGATAACACGAGCGGAAGGCTTATTTCTCTCGACGCCCCGCAGACCCTGATTGGAGCAGTCGACGAGGAGGCCGACAAGGAGATCGACCTCTCGACCATTCGGGCACATCCGCTCGCCGACGTGACACATTGAGCGCCGAACCTCGGCGTGCCATTTCCTCGCTCTACCTGAACGGAAAACTGTTGCGCGAGTTTCCTTTGTCAAACTCGCCGTGCAGCTTCACCAAAAATGCCTCTTGCGCCGACCTCGACGTCGGCTCGGCAACAACTCCTCCTTTTCCCCCTCGTCCATACCATTTCGCCCCGCGCGGACAATCACACGTCGTCCGCACTTATGCCACTTTTCTTGAAAGCACGATATCCGGCCCTCTCGTCGATCCGACCTTTGCGCGATCAAGGACGACGACGCTGCCACCCCCTCGCAGAATGTTCTCACCCCGCAGCCTCTCTCTTCGTCAAATCTTTGTAACCTGTAACGCATTTTCCTCCGACACGATAAGCATCTGCTTTCGCTCGTGTACGCTCGCCGCTGAACCGTGGACGATTGCCCACAAACCGACTCCGGGTCCGGGGAAATGCTGATCGCCGTCTCAGAACGCTTTGACCCCTCCGAGGCGTGTTCTCCGAGAAAGGCTCTCGCCTCGCACGACTGCTTGTTCTCTCTGCTTTGTCTTGTCCGATGTCTGAACGCTGACCTTCGAGACTGCTCGATTAGGCAGGCACGCATGCGGTACCCCATTCGGAACGTCGTCGAGACTCGGAGGATGCTTCTCGAAGGTGCTCGACACATCGAGGTTCCTCGAGGCCTCAAGAGGGCTTCGTCAGCCCCCCGCCCTCGGAGAACTCTTAAGTCGCGTTCCTGGTCGCTCTCTCCTTGATTCCCTTCATCCACTTGCTACATCAAGCTACCTACTCCAATATGTTCGCGACCTACCAGCCTTCCTTCGCCCCCATCTGGGCCAACGACTTCCTCGAGTCAGAGTCCCCCGACTACCTCCACCTCGCTCACCTGCGTCAAGCTCGTCAAAAGCAGTACGAGCGCCAAGTCGCCCAGCGCCTCGCCGCCGAAGAACGCCGCCGTCAACAGAAGCGCCAACAGCAAGAAGAAGCCGAGGAGCAACTCGCCTTCCTCATGCACGCCGCTCGCGCTCGTGCCGCTCAAGCTCAAACCGACCTTGAACGTCGTCGTCGGGCTGCTCAGGTGCAGCAGCAGCAGATGCGCGAGCGCGAACGCGCGCGCCGCATGATGGCACTTGAGCAGGGCCGTCGGGCCGCCGCTGTTGCTGCTGCTTGCAACCCGTACCGGAACGGGACTTCCCGCCGTCCTCTCGCCGGAGGTGAACGGTACCGCTATGATACTAGTCGTCGTTCAGCCGGGCTCGAATATTCGTCGCCCAACTATCTCGACTTGATCGGCGACCTCTTCATCGCTGGTGTCGACTCACAGTACAATGACGACGACGTCCAGCCTGAACACGGACCCGAGGAGCAAGTCGACATCTCTCAGCTTCTCTACCACCTTCTTGGTCAGCGGGAACACGTTGACGGGCAAGTCGAGCTCAAGCACAAGACGCCGGCACGGAACGAGGAGGTTGTCCACGTCGTCGCTGATCCGGAGGAAGTCGACCTCGCCGCTGCAGTGTTTGCCGCCGCTACCGAAGACGACGCTGCTGCGGTTCCGTCGGCCACCGAAGAATCGGGATCCGACGCCGACGTTTCCGACGCGGCGACTTCGGACGACGAGAGCGCCGTCGACCTAAGCGAGGCTTCCCTCGAGCAGCTGTCTCGCCTCGCCGACGACTTTGTCTTGCATCGCCGCGACTTTGTCTCTCCCACGACACTGGCGTTCCAATCCACCTCGTCCGCCGAAGCGGGCCGCTCGCCAACTCCGCCACTCGCATTCGGCTCGACCAACGCCGTCTTCCTCGGTTATGAAGACTACCTCGTTAGCCTGCTCAGCAAAATCGACGCCGTCGAGTCGCACGGGGTTCCCCAAGTCAAGAAGGCGCGCAAGCAGCTCGTCAAGCAGGTCGAGCAGGAGCTCGCACACCTCGACCACCTCAAGGATTCGGCTTGGGAGGAGCAGTCCGGCCACAGCAGCGACAGTGACGAGTCTATGAGCGAAGACGCGAGCCCTGAACCATCCCAAGGTGCGTTGACTCGCTGTGACACAGGTATCCTGACCGTACGCTGACTTGGTCCCTCGGCTCGCGCAGTCTTGACAGTAGACTCTGAGTCCGAATCCGACAGCTCGCAATCCGACGCCTCGACCTCGGAAGATGATCACTCCTCCGATCACTCGTCCGTCTCATCGCCAGCGCCGGAAAACGAATCTCTCGCCGTCAAGATTCCGTTCCTCCCGGCTGCCGCCCGCGACATCTCGCCCGCCCTCTCCGACGCTTCCTCCTCAACCTCTACGCTGAACGCCGGCGATGACGACGTTGCGGAAATCCTTCTGGCAGCGCGGCGACTCGGCGATAAGGTTCAACAGCTGGAAGAGGTCGAACGGGAACAGCAGGAACTGGCGGAACTTGCACACTCTGGCGCCTCGGACTCGGAGGAGATGGACGACGAAGAGGATGTGTATTTCATGTACTTCTGATACTTAGGAAATGAGCAATTCTCCATGAGGCCTATATCACCAGCCTGACTTTGCGCTGAATGTCAACCCCGCTTCTTCTTGCCGAACTTGAGCCAGCCAGGAAGCTTGGCCTCCTTTTCTGCGTGCTGGTCGGCCTTTGCGTGCGAGTCGACCATGACCGGCGCAGACTCTTCGACAACAGCCCTTCGCGGTGGCGGCGGGATGGCAGATGTTCCTGGCGCAGACGAAGTCGCCTCGCTGGCAACGACGACTCCGTTGCTCGGCGGAATCGCTGGCGCGGATTCCGGTAGAGATTGCGGCATGACGACAGCAGGAGTGGTATCGCGGTGACTGGGCATGTCCTACACAGAAAGAACAGGATGAGTGAAACTTTGCCCCGATATCGCGGAACCGAGAGAGGGAGAAGGTTTACCTCAGTGTTATGGACTGGTGCGGTGGTCGAGTACGAAGGGGCGCTCAGTAAGGGAGGAGGCGCCTGCTGGACCGAGTGTGTGATAGCGGGTGAATACGTAGTCGCCGGCTCATTCAGCCGCATAAAGGCAGCAGGCTCGACTGAGCCGGGCGTGGCTGCCGTCTCGCGCGCGCCGTAATCGCGTACAATCGGACCAATTGAACCGGCAGCCATACCACGCGGCTGGTCCGGACTGATCCGAACTTGGGTAACGGCTGCCTGCGAGACCTTGGAGACGGGCGAACTCGCTTGCTCCGGGATACTCGCCATGACGGCGCCACTCCCGGTCACAACGGCGGCCGGCTCCCCCGCACTAGCCTCATTGGAAGCGGCAGGCGCTTCTGCTGCAGCATCGTTCGGGAGGCCAGCTCGCTGCACTGCCGTCGGCGCCGGGCCCTGACGCTCTTCGGCGGAGAGCTGCTCAGACTCGGGCGGGGTTTTCGAGTGCTGCACGTTTCGAAGGACACACGATCAGCTGAGCGCTGACAAAGATATGACTTGCGAAGCCCTACCTTGGCGATCTCGGTCCACCATTCGAGAGCTTCGGCGTGGCTTCTCGCACGGTAGCTCCGCGACATGTCGCTGTGCTGCATTCCGAATGCTCCGCGCATAGTACCGCCATTCGTGCTCTGGCGACCGCTTATTGTGAAGGTTGCATGGCGATCCTTGCCGTCGGGTTCTGTCAATCGCGTGACGACGCAGTTCGGGAGGAACAGCGACACCGACGGCGACGCGAGCGAAGTCGTCGAGTCTGGATATTCGTGCAGGAAGCCCGCAGCCGAGAGAACAAAGTATGCCTCCTTCCAGCTCTTGACGACGCGCTTCTTCCGCTCGAGGACACCCTGCTTGATCGGTCGAGTCCTAGCGTGGTCCTTTTCCGGGAAGTCCACCGCGTCCGTGTTCCTTGTCGGCACATCTTCTGGAATGAGGTAGTTGAGCGAGGCAAAATGGCTCCACTCGATCTGTTTTCGGGTTCGGACCGTATTAGCTCAGAGGCCGACTTGGGAACGAACGCAGAGGCCTTTTTGTACCTCTGGGTTGGCCCGGTCGAGGCGAGCGCTGATGTCGCGCGCATGAGCTCGGGTCGTGTCGAAGCGCTTAAGGCTATTCAGAGAGCGTGTCAGAGCTGGTAATCGTGACCAGCATCGATTGTGAGGCATACCTCTCCGTCTCCCAGGTCGAAACCGCTTGCGCGATCTTGCCGAAAGCTTCGAACTCGAACGCCTTGGTCTTGTTCTGCCACTGCTTGACAACCGCGAGGAGTTCGTTCTCCTTGACGACCTGTTCACGCATCTGTGCCTCGGTCGCGGCACGAAGGACGAGAGGGTCTTGTTCGGCAGAGATGGTGAGTGGCGAGTTCGTGTAAGCGCCTACGGCATTCGTGAGCGCCTGGATCTTGCCGAACGACTGCTCGCTGGACGTGTCATCATACCAGTCAGCGCGTAGTCTTGCTGTGCTTCCTGAACGCTTGCTTACCGAGACTTGGTCACGTCCTGCAGCAGCGGGTTGACGTGCTTCTCAAAATCAGCAATAAAGCTCTTTATCGTGACGCGCTGCAGGCAAACCCCTGATCAGTGCTCTACACGGGTTCGAAACGCTTCGACTGGAGAGCCCACCAGCTGCTTGAGCGGCTCGACAACCTCGACAGAGGTGATCCGGGCCAGCTCCAAATGCTCGTCCGCTGCACCGAGAAATACGTACGCAGTTCAGCTAGACCCGCTCGCCTCATCGTTCCATACGCAATCGCGCCTACTCACCTTCCTGCCCGGTCCCAGTCTTGAGCTGTCCAACTAGCTCTGCCCATCCTCCTTCGCCGGCGGCTGCGCCCGTCGCCGGTAGAAATAAGCTCTGTTCGAGCCAGGGCAAGCGCAGCGTTTCGCCTTGCGCAAGCTTGGAGAGGGTCTCGCCATGTGTCTGATGACCGTGCTGTAGCGTGGCGTAGTACTGAGCGAGCGATTTCGCTAGGCGTTTGAGTTCAGAAAGGCGCGCGATCAAGACGTCGGTCGGTTTGGGGATGCCTTCTCCCGGCGCAACGGGGTCATGCGGGGCTATCACGAGATTCATGCGGGGATCAGTCCGTGCTCAGCTCATGCAAGAGGGGCGAAGGGCCGAGCGGTTTAAAGAGAGTCTCTCACGTGATCGCGTCTCTGACGTATGCGTAGCCGTTGGAGCGACGACAGGGAGCCTGCTCGAGCGCGAGGTGGCACTGCGCTTCAGCATAGCGTGTTGTGGTGGCTCTATCAGTCTCGAGGAGAGGAGGGAAGCAGAGGATCGAAGTGCGCCGGGACGGTCGCTCCCAGGTGGGGGCGGATCGTCGTGGTCTCACAGTTTCTGGCCACTCTATACTTGGGCACGCTCTACAGCCTCATCCGTTGCAGCAGACCTTAGACAAAGGTATATAACATAGGCAGCTGCAGACGATCGAGGCCTACCATTTTTACTTGTCGGCGAGCTCGTCGTTCGGATAAGCACGGGCCGTCGATGGGTCGATTTGCGCTTATCTTGCACCGTGAGACGTCATCTACATCCTGAGGTAGTCCCGCCACCACTGTTCGAACTTGACCGTTCTAGTGTCGATACCGAGCTCTTCGATAGCGCGCTGCGAAACGAAAGAGCAACGGTCGGAAGTCAGCGAATCAAGCACAAATTGCGCGAGACAGCAAGCAACGAGCGCACGTTGGACAAGTGACAATCTTTGGGCCGGATAGTCTCGCCCGGCTTTGGTCCCTCGTCAACTCGGACGAGGTTGTCTCCGACCTCGAGCGGAGGTTGGTGAACCCGCGCCAAGATACCGGCCATGTTGTACTTGGTGAACATCTCCTGCGCCGAGAAATGCAGGATCGAGGGGATCTCGGCGTCCGCCTCTTGCGACTTGACTGCGTGCAGCGTTCGGCGAGGAAGAATTCGGTCAGCGAACGGTGCCGGACCGCGCAGCTCTCATGGGAATCCCGGTTACCCGCAAGGTCTCGCAGGACGCGACCGATGTCGGTCGTGCAGGTGGGGTTTCGCGCAGCCCAATTGTCCATCTTGACCGGTGTTCCCTCTGCAGCCTTCCGAACCGAGTCGACGAGGACGTTGATCGCCGACTCGGAGTTGCTTTCCGCCTTGCCATAGCTGCGGTGTATGGCTTTGTCAACTGTAGGTCATTAATGAATCGCCTGGTCGCTGGTACTTACAGGACAGGTACGCGGAGTACGCATCCCTGACCACCCTCTTTCAAGCCATCGAGGACAGCCTTTTCGCCGGCAAGCTTGCTCTCGCCGTAAGCGTTCGTCGGTCCCGTCGCATCGTTCGGCTCGTAGCCAGTCGGAGGGGCATGACCGTCGAGAACGTAGTCGGTCGAGATGTAGATGAGAAAGAACGGGTGGTCGGAGGATCGCGAGAGCGTTGAGAGCAGCTTCGGCACCCCAACGTTGAGTTTCTCGACAGCTGATGGGTTCTGCAGACAAAGATCAACTTGTCAGGCGAGGCATAGCTGCGAGAGGGGTGCTGCGACTTGAATCTCGAGACGACGGCTCACCGCTTCAACTGCGTCCGGTCGGCGTTCCGCCGCGCAATGGACGACAACATCTGGCTTGAAATCCTTCAAAAGGCTCCCGACGGCTTTGTCGTCTTGCAGGTCGAGCTGCACGTGGACACGACGACGCCAAGTATCAGCGGTCGACAGTGATGATGACGACAGCGCCGAGACTGCCGCTCACCTTGACGAGGTTCCCTCCTGCGCGGGAGTAGGCCGTACCCTTGACTATGACTCTTCACGTGTCAGCCAGGGCAGTCTTCTCTCGCGGGACGCGGGCGACCCGACCCACCTTCATCGCCTTTTGCCTCGAATGCTTCGAGGACAGCACGTCCGAGGAGGCCTGCACGCGCAAGCTTCAGCGACAAGGCGAACTAGCTGTAACTTTTCTCTGTGCGTACCGGAAGCGCCGGTCACGAGTGTTCTGACCATCTTGCCGAATAGTGACGGAGGGCAAGCACGTGAAATCGACTCGACCGACTTTCGACGAGAGTGGTCGCCAGGAGCTGCTGGCAAATCGATAAGAATGCAGACATGAAGTATTCATTCCGACTCGGACGAGTCTGCGAACCACGCCGACTCTGCGGACCCAGTACTCCGGCGCGCGATGCCTCCGAAGTCCGCCGGACAATCTCCCTCCAGCCTGCTGTCCGTGCTTGCCAGCACCCTCTGGTTCCCTTCGCCCCCACCATTGACTTTGTCGAGCTCGACAGACTCTGCCTTCGTCGCTAAAACCACATTGGAGCGCGTCTCGGAGAAGACGCTCGGAACAAACGACGGTGGCGTGGGGAAGTCCCCGAGCCTGCCGTTCAACGTCGAGTTGCGCGAGACATCGCTGCTCAGATACGGGGATGAGATCGGCTGTAGCGAGCTGAGGAAGTGGCGCGAATCGATCGAAAGGTGGTCGAGCCAAGATCCGGTGCTCGACCTGGAATCGTCGGCCGGGAGTTTAGGCCGCTGCTCTTCGCTCAGCATTGAGGCTCGCTTAAGAGCGAATGTGTGCGGATCAAAGTCGTAGTCGAGGTCGATGAAAGAGGCCGGAGAGACGCAGCCTCGCGAGATGCCGTCGCCGTCCGGCTCGTTGCGGTCGAAGGTCAGGAAACTCTCGTATGAATTGTTATCGGGCTGCGTCCGCTCAGGATCGCGGAAGGCCGCGTCTCTGCTGCCCTGATAGCTGCCGTCGAGATAGAGGCGCCCAAAGGAGGTCGCGGACCAAGGCTGTTGTTGAAGCGGATTCGGCACAGGTCGCGCAGCGCGGGGAGTCGGAGAAGGCGATCGGGTCGCATTCGGCTTCCAGAACTGCTCCGACACAAGTGTCAGTTTCGCCAGTCCACACGCTTCGATGGAGAGGAGGACGTACCAGATTTGAGAGGTCTTCGAAAACAGGCATTTCCGAAGACATGCTGCGAGGCGTGCTCTCGCACTCTTG
Source organism: Rhodotorula glutinis (assembly GCA_037974285.1). NCBI lineage: Eukaryota > Fungi > Basidiomycota > Microbotryomycetes > Sporidiobolales > Sporidiobolaceae > Rhodotorula > Rhodotorula glutinis. Next base: position 133,432 of record JBBPFV010000009.1, on the reverse strand, counting down.
CGCTTCGGGCGGGCCCACCCGGTCGGCTCGCGCAACATCGAGACTCGGGACCTGAGCAAAGGGATGCGGACGAGGACGCTTTGTCGGGTGCAGAGTCTGCTGCGGGGAAGCTGGCGTATTCTCCCCGAGGCGGTCGGCTAGTAGCAGCGTGAGCTCGGCAGCTTGTCTCGCGCTCGGCGAAGCGAAAGGTTGCTCAAAGGAGTCCTCGGCGGACTGTACTGGAACTTCGTCGAGTTCTTCGGGCGCGCGCAAGAGATGGTGCAGGTGTGGCGGGAGCGTCAGGAAGGCGTTCTGACTGACGACCGACGCCTTTCGTCCGGGAGAACCGAAGCGCTGTGGCGTACTGATCGCCTCGCCGCTGCACTCCTCTGCAGTGTCGTTCCAGAACCCGTACGACTCTGTAAAGGGCGGCGCGAACGGCAAAGCATCGGCAGTGCTCGCAGATGCCGCCTGCCGGACGTGCCGAATCGGGCGACCCAGAACGTGGCGCGGTGTACCCTCGTTCAGACTCGACATTGAAAGCGAGGGACGTATCTTTGCAGCCGACCGCCGAGTCAAGCGGCGCAGGGATTGAGAAAGGCTTGCGCGAGGACCTTCCTCCGAAGAGCGAGCGGATCCCGAGCGAGACGATCGAGGAGCTGGGAAATGAAAGGGCTGAAAAGAAGTCGATACTGGTGGAGATTCTTGAGGGAGGCCGGAGGTAGAGCTTTGCGGCGGCGCACACGGATGCGTCTTGACTGGACGGCGGCGTCGGGCCGGGGTCCGTTTCGGCGTCCCTCGACGACCGGAGACGCCCTTCTCGGCGCGCCAACTCGGAGCAGTATCCGTCTCGCTCTCTGTAGCTCCGCCTGCGCCACGTCGAAGGGCTGTCCGGGACCGTACCCTTGACTGTCCTTCCGCAGATGACCGCCGCAGCCTCCTTCTCGCGCGGCGTGCATCCCGCTCGGCCAAACGAGCGCTCAAGCTGTACGCGACACCGCGAATGGCGCTGTCGCTCCACGCCGCTCGCTCAGCTTGCGAGTCTTCCATCTCGCGCAGGACGCGTCGCATACTTGAGCGTTCCGCCTCGTCGTCACTGCCGCCGGGTCGAAGCCCATTGCGCGTCTCGACGAAGCGAAGCGGGCGAGAGGGCGGGCGTTCCGACGAGGATGGCATCTTGATGATCAGTTCGGGCTCTGACGAAGTGTCGGAATCGGCGTCGCTGGCGGACGAAGGTTCTGCGAGAAAGACATCGGGGCGAGGCGCGAGGAGAGACGCGTAGAGCCTGCCCCTAACGCGAGACCTCGTTCTCGGTATACTGTCAATCCGGCGCTTCCGCGGGGTCGAGGAGAGAGAGAGCGGATCCTTGTGCGAGCGAAGCGAGGTCGGCTTGAGACTTCGGATCGAGCGAGCGCGGCTTTGACTTCGGGAGGGGACCGGCGGCGCTTCTTGACGTTGTTGGTGGTGGCTGCGGGACCGCAGGTTCGGAACAGACAAAGACCGCCGCCTGTCAGGTTGCTGTCGACTCGCCGATTGCGACAGAAGCGGCGCCGTTCGCGTGCCCTCTGATGAGCTTACGGATGCCGCTGCGTTCGCGACGACAGAGCTCTGTTGCGGTACTTCGGCGCCTCCGTGATCGCCCGCATCCCTCGTGGTAGGCTCATCAGCCGGGGATCGCCTCAGACTGTCGCTACAGTCGGACTCTGCGTCCCCACCGATTGGTCTTCCCGCGGCCGATGTAACCCTTTCACGCCGCTTCGGGCTCGCAAGGGCTGCCGGTGGCCTTCCAGCGGGCGTCGGCGGAAGCGGCTTCGATTGACCGTAGGAAATGTCGTCATCTGCTTGCACAAGGCGACTTGGCGCCTTGAAGAGCAGCGGTGAGGCGGGGTTTTGACCCTCGAAGGAGGCAGCAGGCGCCTTGAGCGGGCCTGAGGGCACCATCTCTAGCCAGCCGCAGCGAGATGAGCGAGCGGAGGAGAGACCGGCTTTTCGCTTCAGTGCTGTCAATACGGGAGAGAGGCCTGAGCGGAGAGCTGAGCAGCAGCGCGAACTGCGGCCGATGAGAAGCGCCGGAGGCCGGATCCTTGAGCACCTTCCCTCGCGCGTCGCTGTACCTCTAGTGCTCCAAGAGCTATATACACACAGTATGCGCCTGCATCTCCGTGGCTTCTCCTGCTCTGCGGCTCTCTTGAGCTGCGCGCCGAGCTTTCTGAGCTTCGCCATGTTGAATGAACAAACGCGGCTCAGGTTGTGAGGCGATTGCCGGGGAAGGGTGTGCGCCTGATAGGTGAAGCACGCTTACACGTCACGGGGTTACGAGGCTCGATAAGCTCGGGCGCCGAAGGGCCGTAGAACCGAGGACCCCTGCTTTTCCAGCCAGGAGGAGGGCAACCGAGCGCGAGACTTTCGGATGGAGGCTCCGAAGGTACTCTGCACGTCATATGGTAGGCAAACACTGTGACAACAAGTACGAAGGAAAGACAGCATCTACACCTGGGGTCAGAAAACCTGTACTGCGGGGAGCGATCCGCCGTGAGTGGTCGCGAAGGCTGCGGCAACCGTCGCGGCGAATCTGTCGGGTAGCGGCGTCGACGACGACGACGAAACCTACACGCCGTTCTCGGCATATTTGGTCAGGTCAAGTGTGAGCGTCTTTGAGCCGACTTCGCGGTAGATGCCGACCAGGGCCGAAGACGATTCAAACATGAGCTGTTTGTGCGTAATGACGATGCACCTGCGAGAAAGCGCGAGCGTTAGCCTCGTTCGAGTCTCGTGCGGCTCGCCAGTTGAGGAGAGTGATCACCGCGAGGCCGATGTCGTGGAAAGAAGACGTACTGGAAATCGCCCTGCTCAGTCCGCTTGTTGACGTAGCGAGCGACGCGTCCAACGTTGGTGTTGTCTGCATCGCACACCATGTCAGCTCTTCGGATCGAATCGCCAGCACCGCCTGACGCGTGCTTACCGAGCGCGCCGTCGACTTCGTCGAGAACGAAGAAAGGAGAAGGTTGGAACCTGAGAGCGCCCGTAAGCTAGTCAGCACAAGGACACGGAAGAGCCTGCTTTAGTCTGAACGCACGAGTGAATGGCAAAGAGCAGCGCGAGCGCGGCCATGGTCTTCTCGCCTCCGGAGAGCTGGTCCATGTCCCGGAATCGCTTGAGCGGCGGCATCGCGTGATATTTGATGCCATGAAGGTACGGTTCCTGTACATATACTCACGAGCGATCAGCTATGTACTTCGATATGCCAAGCCGAGGGAGAAATAGCATACCTCCGGCTCTTCCAGACTGAGGTAGGCCACACCACCTTGCGGACTCGCCGTGCCCTTCGTCAGGTCTTTGTAGACCTCGTCGATGCGGTCTTCGATATGCTTGAAGGCCTTGTTGAACAGGTCGCAGCGCTTCTTCTTGATGGCGTTGAACGCGTCCTTGGCTTTGCGAGTCTCCTCACGGGCCTGGTCAAACTCTTCGTCGATCTCTTTGAAACGCGCCTCCGAGTCGCCAAGTCTGCGCAAGGTGGATCGGCAATCAGCGCCAGCTGATAAGCCGAGAGCGGCGAGGATGCTTACCGCTCGATCGCCTTGAGGTTGACCGACATCTTGTCGATCTCGCCCTGCAGGCGGTTCACGGCGGCAAGCAGCTTCTCCTCCATTGTTTCCGAGTTGTCCTGTTGCGGGTGGCATAGTAAGTACGAGCCTAGAGGTGCTACTCCGTCCCGAACAAGGAACGCACCTCTTGCTCGTCTTCGTCAAGCTCATCAAAGTCGACCTCGACGCCGTAGTCGTTCGCCTCGTACACGTTCTGCGTGCCCGACTCGGGTCCGTCGACGTCCATCGGCGCGGCGGGACCGGCGGCCTGACGAGAACAGTTGTGCGTCAGCGTGAAAAGCATGGCGATCGAGGCGCAAAGACCGCATACCTCTTCCATCGGGATGTCGTCGAGCCTGCCCTTGGTCAACGGCAGATCGATTTCTTCCAGTTTGCACCGTCGGTACAACGAGAATCGCTCCGAGGAGAGGCGTTCGATCTCGTCGTTCTGTCAAGGCAAGAAGGAGGTCAGCAGGCAGGTTATAGCTGACGCCGAGGAGAGAGACGTTTCACGCACACAGGAAGCGACCTCTTTCAGCGCCTTGTCGAGGGTCTTCGATGCTTTACTGCCGTCCTTCTTGATCGCCTCGAGCGCGCTGACCTTGTCCTGGTGCGTCGCCTCGAGCTGCTCGAGGGCCTCGCGGAGGTCGCTCACTTCCTGCTCGAGAGCAGCAATCTCCTGCTGTTTCGCCGTCTCGTCGGCTTCGCATTGCTTGAGAGTTCTGCGCGACTTGTCGGCGACTTCTCGCAAACGCTTCAGTCGGTCCTTGATCAGGTCGACCTGCTCGGTCTGGAACCGAATCTGATTGTTGAGCCGCGCGATCTGCTTGTCGAACTTGAGCATGCGCTGGCTGTCCTCCTGAGCAGTTCGCAGCTGCTTCTCCTCGTACTCGCGGATGTCGTCGACGCCGATGCGCTCGCAAAAGTCGGCAAAGATGGCATCCTCTTCGCGCTCGATCACGTCGCGGTGAGTCGCGGCCTGTCGTTCGAGCTGTTTCAATTCCTTCTCGAGGGTCGAGATCGTCTTCTGGTGACCTTCGGCGCGCTTCCGGAGCGCCTTGAGCTCGTCCTGCACGCCCTTGAGACGCGAGTTGGTCGAGCTCAAATCGTCCTTGACAACCTGCAGCTCGGCCTTGATCCGGTTCTCGTCGGCGAGCAGGAGCTCCTCGGCGTTGCCGCGCGGGCGCGACTTGAAGACGTCGGCGAGTTTGCCGCGCAACTCCGATTCCCGCCGACGCAGCGCCTCAATCTCCTGGTCCTCAAAGTGCCGTCCGCCCTGCTGAGTCGTGCCACCCGTGATCGTGCCCGACCGATGAATGACCGTCCCTTCAAGCGTGACGGCTGCAGCATCCGTGTGTCAGCTCCGGTGAAAGCTCGCGACAAGAGACATCGATGCCCTGTACCTTTCACTTCCTGCCCGCGCTCGTAGCACACATGCTTCGCGATCTGCATCGTCTCGCAGACGAGCGCGTTCCCGCAAGCGTACTCCATCGCCCTTTCGACCGCCGAATCGAACGTGATGACATCGATCGCGAGGCGAGCACCTTTGGCGAACGTCCGGTACTTGTCGTTGATCGGCTTGACCTGGACGGTTTCGATCGGGACAAATGTCGCTTGGCCGAGACGTTGGGTGCGCATGTACTACAGGGAGAGCACGCGTCAGTGCACAAAGCTTGCGCCGGGGCAACTCTATCGCGAGCTCACCTCGATGCAGCTGATGGCGGTCTTCTCCGTGTCTACGACGATCGAGTCGCAATTCCGGCCGAGCACAGTCGTCACGGCCAGGCCGTACTTCTGATGCGTCGGCTTGCACAGGTCGATGATCCGACCGCGAACGCCAGGGAAGGTCCGCTTGAGCGACTGGAGCGTTTCCTTAAAGCGGGTTTCGCTCTCCTTCTCCTGCTTCTCAGCGCCGGCTTGCTGCAGGTCCTGCAGAGTCCGAGCGAGCTTCTCGTTGTACTCTGCCTCCGTTTGTCTGCACAAGGTGTGCGTCAGCCTCTTGCGTATCGACGAAGCGGCGACCAGACGGAACGTACGCGATCTGCGCCTTGCGCTTGCGGAGCTCGTCCAGCTTGCCCTTGTTGTCCTTGAGCTCGCCTTGCAGGGTCTGCTCCTTGCCGCTAGCCTGATGTCAAAGTCGAGTCAGTACAGTCTGCATCTGCTGCGATTGAGCGAGTTGGCTCGACATACGTTCTCCTTCCTCCGCAAAAGGTTAGCCTCCTCGCCAGCAAGCGTGTCGACCTTGCGCTGCGCCGACTCGAGCTGGTCCTGAGCCGACGAAAGCGTGTCGCGTTTCGTCTTGTCGTCGTTGAGCAGCCTGGTGAGAGCCTCGCGATCCTTGACGGCCTTGGTCGACGCTTGCGATTTCCTGCGAGGGGGTTCGTTAACGCAGAGACCGACAAGCGTCAGCGTCACACGTGAGACACAAGAGTCCTACTGCGACCTGCACTCACAGCTTGTTGTACTCGGCAAGGTCCTCCGAGCTAAGCGAGATCCCCTTCTCCTGCGCCGCCTTCTTCTGCTCGTCGCGGTACTTGTCCGCCGCCTCGGTCGCGAGCTCGAGGTCCGAGTTGAGTTGGTCGAGCTTCTTCTGCTGCTCAGCGAGATCAGTCTCTTGGCGACCGGCTTGGTCTTCGGCCTTTTGGAGCTGTTTCTCGGCGTGTTTCCGGCGTGTGTCGATCTCGTCGAGACTCGGTCGCTGTTCATCGAGACCCAGATAAAACGTCAGTAACGTCGACCGTGGGCATGCCTGTACGCAGTCATGCAGCAACGCCTCGACTCACAGCGTTCTCGAGCTCCTTCTCCTTCTCCTTGACGAGCTTGTCCTGCTGGCGAACCTCCTTTTGCGCCTTGTTGACCTCCTTGCGCGACCTTCTCGCAATCTCTTCCTGCTCCTCGTTCTCCTTCCGGAGCTCGTCAAGCTGCGCGTTGACCTCCTCGATCCGTTCCTCGCTCGCCTTGATCCCTTCCTCGAGGTGGAACAGTTTCCAGACGGCGTGGTGGACGACGGCGTCGGCGCGTTGCGACTGGAGCGACTGCCACCGTTCCGCTTCGGTTTTCATGAGTTGGTACTGCTTGACTTCGGTGTTGACGCCCTTGCGGCGCGAGTGCTGCGCGACCGATTGCTCGGTCGCCTTGTTCAACGCGGCCGCGCACCGGTCATACTCTTCCTTGAGGTCGAGCGAGCCCGAGATCTGATCGACGAGGCGCGAAAGGTCCTTGGGAGATTGGGCGGCGACGGCTTCGACGTCGCCTTGGAAGACGAGAAAGTTTTTCGCCTTGACGAGGATGTTGAACGCTTCGAGTTGTTCGTTGTACCGCTTGTACGAGACGGCTTTCCCGTTGATCCGGTACTCGGACGTGCCTGAGACCGAGATTCTGTCACAGTCGCGACGCATGCGGGTCAGAGTTCGACGCTGGACGGGTCCGAGAGCTGCAGGGGGAAATCGACTTACGACCGCTGGAACCGCCATTCCTTCTGCTGTTCGCGGTCGACGTAGATCGCCATGACCCAGGCTGTCCGCTCGCCGTCTCCTTCCTCCTCCTCGTCTTCGTTCTCTTGGTCGTCCTCCTGTTCCGCTTCGGCCTCACTGCCTTCCTCCTCGTCGGCGTCGTCGTCGTCTTCTCGTTCGTCTCCGTTCTCGATCGCTTTGCCCTTGCCCTTCCTGTCCTTTTTGCTCTTTTTCCCGCTGCGGTAAATCAAGTCTTTGAGAGCGGTCGAGCGCAACGAGGCGGACCTGACGCCGAGGACGAACGAGATGGCGTCCATCAAGTTGGACTTGCCGGCTCCATTCGGACCGATCACGGCGGTGAAAGAGTGGAACGGGCCGCTGGTGGGAGTGAGCGTTGATGGTCATTAGCATCCGTGGCAGCGCAGCGAGTGCGAGTCAGAGCGCGGCAGGACTGACATGGTCTGTCGACCGCGGTACGACTTGAAGTCTTTGACTTCGATCCGGTCGAGCATGGCGACACGCGCGTGTGAGAGCGGGCTTCCTAGTGAGAGCGAGCTCGCTGACAGGCGCTTGGTGCGCGTCTACGCGTTAGGGCAGGCGAGACGGAGGCTGGAGAGGAGAGCCGCGAGCGATTCTTTGACCTGCTCACGTCGCGACGCCCTGTGACGACTTTCGCAAGTCAGGGGGAAACCCTTTGTCGGGGAGGAGATAAGGTAAACCGCTCGAGCGCACGGCTGCCACAAAGCCGTATCTGGCAGTGACTGTCGAATGCGGAGTATACTTGTGAGCTCAGTCTGGTGGTGCACGCGCAACCCTCGCTCCATAATGTTCACCGTCGGGCGGCGATCTCGGCCGTCGGGCCCGACGCTTGCGCCCAAAAAGTGATCGAGGCAGGGCATGCAGGGCCAAACATTCTCCTTTGTCGAGACAGCATCCACGGACTGTACTCGGACCAGCCGAGCCTACGAGCTTTACTTTCTGCAAACTGATCGCCTGCCAGGCCGGTCGATCCCTACCTAGAGCCCCTCTGCTCTTGCTCTTTGAGCCCCCCGTCAGATCATCCAACTCCCCCTTGTCGAGAACCCCCTGGCTTCCCGCCCGACTCGCCCGTCTACAGCCATGTCTGCTACTCGCAAACGAAGACGGACTCGGTCACCGTCTTCACTCTGGCTCGTTCTCTCAACGGCAGCACTCGCAGCTGCAGCAGCTGCAACCACCGCTGCCGCCTCGCCTTCTCCCGCCAAAGCCGCCTCGATCAACTCTGCGCTCGAACCTCGTCTCGACTCAAAGTACCGCAAGATGGCACCAGTCGAAGCGAGGGCACGACTAGCCGACTATGGAACGACCGCGGCGTTTCCGACGGGCGTGCTGGGTCTCGAAGAAGTCGGAGCAGAACTCGGGCACCTCGCTCGCCAACCTGCTCCGGATCGGGCCGGTCCAGCGGATCTTGCAGAAGAGGGCGACGACGCCCACAGCTTTCAGGAGCTGCATGTCCAGCGGGAGAAGCGGCAAGAGGCGACAGCGACGTCGACAACGTCTGCCGCGGCAACCCAGTCGAGCAGCTCTGCGAGCGTGCAATCAGGGTCAGCGACGCCCACGTCCTCGTCAATACTGCAGTCGTCGTCGTCGGTTGCTGTCTCGACATCAGCAGCGTCGTCTTCGGCAAGCACGTCGGCGACCGAGTCGGCGTCGGCACCGACAACGACGACTTCGGGCGTCCCTTCCGATTATCAGCTCCCGCAGCCGTTCGAGTCAGTTGACCCTCTCTCGCGCTCTTGTTTGCGATCGACACTGACCATCGAGACTACACCCTACAGCTCTACGCTGGGTACCAACTTTAGCTCGACGGCCTGCCCTTCGTTCTTTGCCACTTTTCTCGCCGACCCGGCGTTCCAAGCTTGCGCCCCGTTCTCGCTCCTCTTGACCACTTCGACCGGGTTCTTCCAAGCTGAAAAACAACCGACAACCCTCCTCCCCTATGTCCTGAACGCGTCGTGTTCCGCTTCCCTCGACACGTGTGCCGGCTTGATGGACTCGCTCGCTCCCAAGATCAAGTTGCAAAACACGTGCGCGCGCGACCTCGCGCTCGGGAACCCGCTCGTCACCGAGGCGCTCGACGGGTTCAAGAGTTTCCGGTTGATGAGGCAGGCCGGGTGCTTGTTGAGCAATACGACGGGCCAGTATTGCTTTGCCGAGGCGGCCGCCAAGGAGGACCCGTCCGATCTGTACTTCTATTACCTTGTGAGTCGCTTACACGGATCAGGAACGGGACCTACAGGCGCTAACAAATGACGAGCGGATGCAGCCCGAAGGAACGACGCTCCCTTCTGGAACAACCCCGGATTGCGATTCCTGTACCCAGAACCTGATGGGCATCTATGCGTGAGCCGGCGCCCTTTTCCAGATCCACGAGAAATGCATCAAGCTGACGCGCGTGTCGACAGCTCCTATGCGACGAACACGACCCTTCCGATTTCGAAAACGTACTCGTCCGGTCGAGCCGCGGTCGCTCTCTCGTGCGGTCCGACGTTCGCGCCGGTCGTGACGGCTGTCACTTCAACGTCCGCGGCTCTCTCCCGAGCCCGTCTCGATGGAGTGGGACTCGGAGATTTCGGAAGTGTGGCATGGCTGCCAGTCGTGGCTACGTTCTTGCTCGCGCTACCGTTCTTGACGCGCTCGTTCTGAACGCCGACGCCCCATCTCGCCTGTACCTCCGATACCCTGCCTCCAGTCCTGTCTACCCTTATCACTCATATCTATAAAGCCGTCTTTCGACTTTCTTGACGTTTCCTCTCTCTGTCTGGTCGCCCGCCGCCGATGCAGACGGCGCGAGTGGCACCGAGGTTTTCGCCGGCGGCTCGTTCGTCGAGCGCCAGCCTGGCTCCTGTAATAGATGGACCATCTGGTTACTCGGACGTGCGGTCGGCAAAAGACGAGAGAATCGGTCTGCATAGAGTGAAAAAGAGACACCGGCAAGAGTTTTTTCAGGAGGCAGAAGCGAGAGCAAGAGTCGCGCCTGCTCGCTCTATAGAGACTCGCCCAGTCGTCGTACTGCCTTTGCCCACGACGTCGACGCTGTTGCATCGCCTGGCGCACTCCGCCACCACCGCTAGCCGCTTTCGCTTCGTCCCTTCAGTCCAAGTCGCTCGTCGTCGTCTCCTCCCGGCAGCGTCGTCCTTCCATACAACCCCGTACTGTCCCAAACGCAGGTTCGATAAGCTCCCAGAACTAGTCATGGACGTCCAGGCTCTCTCGCAACGTCTCTCGACCCTCGGCGTCTCGTCGTCGTCGTCGTCGTCGTCGTCGTCCGACTCGACCCCGCTGTCGACTTACTTTTTCACGCCCAAGTCGGGCTCGAAACACCCGGACAACGCCGAGCAGGACTTGAAACTCGTCGTCGTCGCGCTCGAGGACGCCAAGAATGTCGGACCGGCAAAGATCCTCGCCGCCCAGGTCGGACTCAAGGATATGAGGGCCGTCTCGGGCGCCGACCTCGAGAAGCTCCTCGGCAGGACCAGAGACCAGGGTGCGTTGCGCCATTGATCATTGCGAGAAGTCCAAGGTCGATCAAGTCGCATCGGGAGGGGTGGGACACGAGAGCCCAGAGCTCTCGCTCTGCTCTTACCCCCTCGAAGCGACTTGATCCCTCCCGCATCGACTCGTAATTCAGTTGGGCTTGCTGTACTGACAGTAAGAGGACCATCCGCAGCCTCGCCGCTGTCGCTCCCGCCTTCTCTCGCCCCCTCGACTCTCGTCATCACCTCCAACTCGCTCCCGTCCGCTTCGGCCGTCTCGGTCCCGTCGCCGTCTGACCCGTCTTCCGCCCTCGTCCTCGCCGCCGCCGACTTCCAAAAGGTCGTCGACCAGCTCAAGCAGGAGGGCGCCGCCGTCAAGGAGGCCGAATTCGCCGTCAAGGGCGCCGAACCCGCCACTCCCGCCGCCGCCGGTACCGCTGCTCCGGCCAAGTCGGCCGCCGACAAGAACGCTCCCTCTGCCGCTGCGGCTCGTCAAGCTGAGCTCGAGGGCCAGTCGGGCATTCAGCTCGGATTGACCGTCAAGAAGGAGCAGGCCGTGTTCGGTGACTGGTATCAGCAGGTCCTCATCAAGGGCGACATGCTCGACTACTACGACATCTCGGGTTGCTACATCCTCAAGCCGTGGTCGTACGGCATCTGGCAGGAGATCCAGAGTGAGTCGGGCGGGATCCGGGCCTGACCGATCAGCTCCCTGCGGGCCGCTTCCCTTGTCTCGTATGCTGATCTTCGAGCGTATCTGCTTCCCGCAGCCTGGTTCGACACCCGGATGTGCGTTGCGCAGTGACGCGACGCCGAGAAAGGCGCGCAGACTGACCTTGTTTTCAACCGCTCCGCAGCAAGGCGCTCGGCGTCAACAACGCCTACTTCCCGATGTTTGTGTCCTCGACCGTTCTCGAACGCGAGAAGGACCACATTGAAGGGTTTGCGCCCGAAGTCGCGTGGGTCACTCGCGCCGGCAAGTCGGATCTCGAAGTCCCGATTGCGATCCGGCCGACGTCGGAGACCGTCATGTACCCGTACTATGCCAAGTGGATCCGGTCGCACCGCGACTTGCCGCTCAAGCTGAACCAGTGGAACTCGGTCGTCCGTTGGGAGTTCAAGAACCCGCAGCCGTTCCTCCGGACGCGCGAGTTCCTGTGGCAAGAGGGTCACACGGCGTTCCAGACCAAGCCGGAAGCCGACAAGGAGGTTCTCGAGATCCTCGACCTGTACCGCGGCGTCTACGAGGAGCTCCTCGCCGTCCCCGTCATCCCCGGTGTCAAGTCGGAGAAGGAAAAGTTTGCCGGTGGTCTCTACACGACCACCGTCGAGGGTTTCATCCCGACGACCGGACGTGGTATTCAGGGTGGCACGTCGCACTGCCTCGGCCAGAACTTTTCCAAGATGTTCAACATTGTCGTCGAGGACCCGGCGAACCCGGGTGGCGACAAGCTGCACGTCTGGCAAAACTCGTGGGGCTTGTCGACCCGGACAATCGGTGTCATGGTCATGATTCACGGAGACGACAAGGGTCTCGTTCTCCCGCCCCGCGTCGCCCAACTCCAGGTCGTCATCGTCCCGACCGGTATCACGGCCAAGACGAGCGACGAGATGCGCAAGTCGCTCGAGGACGAGGCGGACCGGCTCGCCAAGGAGCTCGTCAAGGTCGGCGTCAAGGCCAAGGCAGACCTCCGCGAGGGCTACACGCCCGGCTTCAAGTACAACGACTGGGAGCTCAAGGTGAGCCAAGCTTGATGATCCCGGCTAGAGGCATTCCGCCCTTGCTTTTCGTCTTCCTCGCAGAAGCTGACTCGACTTTGGACGCGTTCGACTTGCAGGGTGTCCCCATTCGTCTCGAGCTCGGCCCGAAGGACTTTGAGAAGAAGTCGGCCATGTCGGTCCGTCGTGACAACGGCGTCAAGGAACCGCTCGCCCTGTCCGACTTGACGACGACGATCCCCAAGCTGCTCGACACGATCCACGATGACATGCTCGAGCGCGCGCGCAAGACGTACAACGAGTCGATCGTCAAGGTCGAGGAGTGGAAGGAGCTCGTCCCGACCCTGAACCAGAACAAGGTTGTCGTCCTCCCGTGGTGCGAGATTGAGAAGTGTGAGGACGAGATCAAGAAGCGCAGCGCAGAAGAGTGGGTCTCTCTCGCCCATACATCCCTTCTTTCGACGAGTGCTGACGGGCTGTCTTCTCTTTCGCAGGTCGGTGTCGGGCGCTGAGGACGAGCGTGCGCCGTCGGCAGGTGCCAAGTCGCTCTGCATCCCGCACGACCAGGAGCGGTTCGGCAGCGTCGAGGGCAAGACGTGCCCGAACTGCGGAGAGAAGGCCAAGCGGTGGACCCTCTTTGGCCGGAGTTACTAGGGTATTGGGTCGTTGGTTCTTCCCTTGCAAACATTCGTCTTTCCTTCAGGATCCGGTGCGGCGAGCGCAACTGGTATCGGTTTCGCCATCCCGACGTCGAATATACTAGACGTGAATCGACCTGCATTACGAGAAGAGGCTTTTCTACACTCGCCTCAGCATATGTCGTTAGAAGCTCGCTTCGCGCGAGCGAGAGCAGCAGGGAGCAGACGAGGCGCCAGCAGAATGTGGGTCGCGTCGCGCACGAACGCGTCTCAACTCGGCATGTCAATGCATCTCCTGCAGCCGCACCCTTCTCTGCAGGCTAGACTCGGTACAGATTCGATTACAAGGGGTCTCAGGACCGACTCTCACAACCGTTGCGCGGGAAAGTGGCACGCGCATTTCGGGCTTCCTGCGGCACGCTCGTTGACGGTACAAGGTAGAAAAGCTCAACGTACGCCTACACCGCCCATTGTCGTTTCGCCAACCATGTGGGCGACCGAGCGAGCGAGAAAGGCCTCATCTTCTCCGAGCACGGGATGGTGTCGCGATCTCGGCGAATCAGGCTTCGTGAAGTATGCGCTCGAGGTCGAAAGGCCTGAGGAGCTCGGCGAGTCGTGCAAACGATGCAGTGTCGCTGCACGCTGCTGCCGAATCGCGAAGCTTTGACGCAAAGCGGAGGTTCGCGTCGATGATGCCGAGGAGACCGTCGCCAGTTTCCGCCAGCATTGCGTCCTCGGACACATCGCGAAGAGCGTTCCACGTGGACACGTTGTCGAGCAAAGCTAGGCACGGCAGATGGCCAGGCCGTTGACGGAGGTCGATACCGGCCTCTTCGAACGCTTTGGTCTCTCGCGTATGCGCAAGAGTCATGTGCGATAAGGGATACATGTCGACTCTCCTCAAGGTGAAGAGCACTCTCACGAGAGCTTCGACGGCCTCAAAGATCGTCGCAGGTACTCGAAGGATGTCGGGGAAAACACCGAGTCGGCGAAGGCCGGGCAATAAGGCGGGATCAAGTCGGCGCAGGATCTGTCCGACGCCTGTGTATTGCCCGGCGAATTCAAGGTCGCGCAAGCGAGGCAGTCCATTCCGGGACGGAAGGATCTCGCCCGCCGAGGAGCCGCCACCTCCGATGAACAGGCTGGCTTCCAGCCGGATGCGCTCGAGAGAACGCTCGAATAGACCAAAGAATCCGGGCAACCCGCTCGGACAGACTCTCGCCCGGATGGTGACGACTTTGAGCTCGGACAGGCCATTTGGCGGGGCGCCTGCGATGACGGCCAGGCAGGTCGGTGGCCCGGGCTCGGCGCAGGCGGCGCAGTCGAGATGCAAAGCCGTCAGACTCGGCAGAAACGAGAGGATCGTACATAGTTCGTGACCGGTCGCGTTGGTATTGAAGGCGAACGTCAAGGTCTGGAGCTGTGTTGGCGCGCTGAGTAGACACGTGGCATCGTGCGCGAGCAGAGGCGGCAGCGTCAGACTCTCGATCCGGCAGCAGAGGCGCGTGAAGGTGGCGACCGTGGCATCCAGCACGCTCGCGGTTGCCAGTCGACGCACACGCCTGAGCAGGTTGGCGTATCCAGCGAGATCGACCACGCGGAGATTCGGGAGAAGAGGAAGCACCGCGGCGAGCACGGCGAAGTGCTCGGGCGCCACGGCGGTTGACAAGGCGAGGCTCCTGACGAGGTATCCACGAGTCGGAGCAGTCACTAAAGAGAAGATCGGCTTGGCAACCTGGGTGCTCGAGAGTTGCTGCGGGTGTAGTATTCGTGAGCAGATGCGCCAACTCAATCGAAAACGGCGCGCACACACCTCGAAACGAAATGGGCTAGTAATAGCTTGCCAATCCTTCGACGTCGCATACAGCGCGCCAACCGCTCTCGGATACGACGTCCTGCGTTCTGCGAGGGTCGCCTGCTGCTGAGCTCCCGCCGACGGCCCGTACTGCAGTCCACCCCTGCGCTGAATCTCCAGAAAGATCTCGTCGATGCGTTCATCCGCCGCATGACACTCGTCGGCGATCTTGACCTTGAGTTCGTGCGGCAGGCTCGCGAGCTGAGCAGGCGGCATGGTCGAAGCTGATGAGGACGCTGATGGGGAAAAAGGCGGCGGCGAGAGCGCTTTCCCCGGCGTGGAGAGCGTCGAGTGACAAGACAAGCTGATATCGTGCTCAGTCCTGCTTTCTGCGAGGCTGTTCGGAAAGTCGAGAGTAGCGGGAGCACTCGAGGAGCGAAAGAAGCGGTGACTGCGCAGGTTGCTCAACTGTACCCCGCTTCGGATCGCGTATAAAGAAAGCACGTTTGCTCTCACACCTCTTTCTCGCTCATCTAACTCGCATGTGCGAGGAACGAGGCAGTCCGAATACCACAGGCTTGCTCGAGAGCGGCTTTCCTAGCTGATCGCGAAAGAGAGGGAGGGGCCGATTCCGACCTCCGCCGGGTCTTTGACAGGACAGGAGGGAATGGTCTGCATGTACACCACGCCTACAACCGCGGCAACGCCGCCCGCACGAGTATGTCAACCCTCCTGAACTCCCAAGCGTGAATCGCAAGCTCGTGCGATTCCTCCTCATTCACGCTTCGTGAAGCGCACGGTCGAGATCGAAAGGCCTGAGGAGCTCGGCGAGTCGAGTGAGAGACGTATCATCGTCGAGAAGAGCGGCGCGGTGACGGGCTCGCTGGACGTGGTCGAGAGTCTTGTCGACGGCGGCGAGGAGGTGCGCGCGGGCATCGGCACCTTCCGGCAGCATCGAGAAGGCCAGGCGCGCGTCGGACTTATTCATGTACGCAAGTTCGCATTCGTGCGCTCGAGTCGAGACGTATTCGACCCCGAGTCCTTGGAAGAAATCCGGCGAGCGGCGTATGTTGAAACCGGAGTGAAGCGGGAAGAACTCGACCCTCGTCACTTCGACATGCCTGAAGACCGCCGACTTGACAGCATTCAATAGATCTTCCGTGCGCGGTTCGTAGAAGGGGAAAACGCCGAGATGGCGTAGGCCGGGTAGACGTTCAGGCTCGAGCTGCAGAAGGATTCGCCCGATCCCGCCGGCGTCTCCGGCAAGCTCGAACCGCGAGAGTTGTGGTAAGGATCCGTGTGACGTGAAGATGTCGCTGGCGCCTGCAATGGCCATTCCGGCGAAAGAAGTGGCTTTGACGTGGAGCCGCTGCAGAGTCGATTCGAACGCGGTCAGAAATTCGGCTAGACCCGCCGGACTCTGCTGGGAGTCGATCTTGAGCTCGACGAGGGGCGGGATTATGCGCGGCGCCGTCCTGCGCAGGGTCGCTAGACAAGAGGGATGAGCTGTCGTGGGTAGCGGAAGCACGAGGTCGAGAGCTGTGAGCCCGGGCGCGTTTCCAAGCATTGTCCACAAG
This sequence comes from Rhodotorula glutinis, assembly GCA_037974285.1. Classification (NCBI taxonomy): domain Eukaryota; kingdom Fungi; phylum Basidiomycota; class Microbotryomycetes; order Sporidiobolales; family Sporidiobolaceae; genus Rhodotorula; species Rhodotorula glutinis. Next base: position 117,173 of record JBBPFV010000009.1, on the reverse strand, counting down.
CCGTGCAGGTCCGCAGGAGAAAGGACGGCGAGAGAGAGTCGTCTGAGCCAGGTAGTCGACGCGAGTAGCTCGACCGCTTCGGAGGAGCGAATCTTGGCGAGCGTGAGCGCGTCTAGCTGTTTGCACGCGTGCGCGAGCGAAACGAGGACTTCTGACACGACATCCTCACCGGCATTCGTGGTAAGACGCTGCAGAGAGCTTTCGAACTCTTTAAGCTCGAGTGACTGCAGATTGGGGCACCATCCAAGCACTCCGACAAAGGAGGCCAAGTGCTCTGCTGTCACGCCGATTGGGAGCGAGACGTGCCGCACGAAATGGCCGTATCTGCGGGCCAACATGAGCTGGAACAGCGGTTTGACCATCTGCGAGCTCGTCAAGCGCTGCGGGCCGACGAGGCTTCGGTCAATCGCCTCAAATGAAGGAGATAGATCCGCGCTGGAAAGACTGACCTGGAAACGATAGCTCACGACGAGACCTTGCCACTCTTTCGACGTGGCGTAGAGCGCCGAAATCGCCGACGGGTACGTCTTTCTGCGATACTTCGCAGAGGCCGACTCGCGCGACTCGAAGGCGAATCCTCCCCGTCGCTCGAGATCGTCGAACAGCTGATCGATGCGCTGGTCCGCCGCATGGCACTCGTCGGCGATCTTGACCTTGAGTTCGTGCGGCAGGCTCGCGAGCTGAGCAGGCGGCATGGTCGAAGCTGATGAGGAAGATGACGCTGCAAGAGCTTTTCAGGCGCGCGTAGATGTTGCAGAGCACAAAGGGGTGGTGCAGCGCTCTGGCTTGACTCGGACGAGGCTCTTGCAGAGTCGACAGCTTAGTCGGAACTGTCTGAGCGGAAAGAAAGCGTTCATCGCGCCGTTCGTCACCAGAAGTCGAATCGCGAGGGAAGGAAGAACTCCCTGAATCTCGTCTCGCTAGTCTGTCTCATCTGCATAAGGCACTCGAGATATGCTTACTTAAAACGCTGTTGACTGGGTCCGAACCGGTCCACCTAACTATTTCACGGGAGAGAGGGAGGAGTCACTTCCAGCTTCCTACTCGTTCTCGATACGCAGCAGAAACCGTCCAACTACATTACAAGCTCTTTGTACATCGCTCCTGTGAGCGAACGCGAATCCGTCTCGTTCCCGAGCTCGACTCCGTAGATCAGGTATCGTGGAGGGCGCGCTCGAGGTCGAAAGGCTTGAGGAGCTCGGCGAGTCGGAGGTAGGACGCTGCGTCGTGATGGAGAGCGGCGAGGGTTCGGGCGCGACTGACATAGTCGAGGGTCTCATCGATCATGCGCAAGACTGCGGACGAGCCCGCTGAGGATGATCCTGACTCGACCGAGGACAGATTGTCCCGCATGCGAGTCGACTTCAACAGCGCAAGCGCTGGGTAGTGGTCCGGTACCTGGTGCACGGTCACACCGACCTTGTCGAAAAAGTCGGTGCTTTTCCAAGTACCGATGGATGCCTTGGCGGGGAACACGTCTATCCGCTCCAAGTCGACGTGTCGCATGGCGATGCGTTCGAGCGCCTCGAGGAGTCCACTACTGGTATGCGCCTCCTCACTGAAGAAAACGCCGAGATGACGAAGGGCCGGTAAGGCGGCCGGCTCGAAAAGGCGAACCGCTTGCTCGAGTCCGTCGGCGTCAGAGGTGAGTTCGACGTGCCGGAGCTGAAGCATCGGCTTTGTGGCGCAGAACAGGGCGGCAGTGGCACTCCTGTTGCCGCCGCGAGAAGTCCTGCACACCAGCGTGAGGTGCCGGAGCGTGTCTGCGAAGAGGGAGAGAAAGTCGACGAGACCCCCAAGAATCGAAGCCGTCTGAATCGTGAGATGTGCAATAGGCGGCAAGGATACGGGCGTCGCTTTGGCCAGCGCCGCAAAACACGACTGGTGCGACCGGTCGTCTGCGAACGACATGTTTACATTGAGTGCGGTTAGATTAGGGAATTTCCCGACGAGCTCCCAAAGGCGGGGGACATCGTGGGCGTAGATGAAGGTGAAGGTGAATGAGCGCAGAGCGGTCGACATCTCGAAGAGACGGATTGCATCGGGCGCTGGAACTGCCGTAAGCGTTAGATTCGCGACCTGCGCCGCGGCTCGGGCCAAGATCGAGGTGGCCGCGTTTGCCGAATCGGCGCCTGCGTTCCGGCGAATAGTATGTACGAGCTCGAGCGGGTTGTCGAGCTGCAGCGACCGAAGGTTTGGCAGGAAGTCGAACATTTCCATCCAAAGAGCACAGTACTCGGGCGTAGGCGAAGTCGAGACCTTCAAATTGCGAACGAGATGACCGTATTTCGGTGCAATGACAAGCTGAAACACTGGTCTCGACATCTGGCCGCTTGCAAGATACTAACCGCCCCGTACGAAGGCACAAGGTGTCAGTGCGCGGCGAAAGGACGTTGGAGACAGGGCTTCCTACCTCGAAACGGTGTTCTGCGGCAATCGACTGCCACTCCCTCGAGGTCGCGTAAAGCGCAGTGATGGCCTTTGGAAAGTCCAGCCGATACTGCCTGCCGCCCCGATTCCGACGGTACGGGTCGTAACGATCGTGGGCGGGGCTCGAATCAAAGGCAAGGCCACCACGCTTCTGGATCTCTTCGGAAAGCTCTGCGATCGAGAGGTCGGCACGATGACATTCGTCGGCGATCTTGACTTTGAGCTCGCGAGGCAGATGGCCGAGCTGAACAGGAGACATGGGTGGCTCGCGGCGGACTAAGGCTGATAAGCGAGACGAAAAGGCGGCGGAAGGGCTGATTTCCCGAAGGCTCGAAGCGCTGAAGGGTAAGACAAGCTGATGCTCGACTCCAAGTCTGTCTCTGGAGTCAGCAAGCTGGCGCGGAAGGGGACGCGGGAGAGGAAAGAAGTCGCGCCTTCTCGCATCGCTGCTCGTCATTCTCTGACCACTCACGCGCCTCGCTCGTTCGCCCGTAGAGCATGCTCCTCGACCGCGCCACGCTCGTAAGCTCTACAACGACTCCCGCTCTGTGTCGTGCCGCTACCTCCGCTAAAGTCCCTGCTGCTTCTCGCGAGGTGAAAAAACAGCCTCCGCTCGTCTCGCTCTTCTCGTCGACTTCGTCAGACCCATTGCTGCTAGCGACGCTCGGAACTGCTCCAGGCGTTACGGAGAGCTTCATCTCGCTCCTCCAAGACGCGACAGACGCAAAGGAGACCCTCGTCGCTTGGCAACCCGCTGGCAATCCCACCGACCTCGCAACGCGCGTCGCAAGTCTCGCGAAACAACGCCAGACAAACGCATACGATCACTCGGCGGATTTGAGAGATCAGGTGCTGCACCTGCAAGCGCCAGACTGCCGGACGACGTACGCGCAGTGGGGTTCTCTTCGCAAAGGGAAATGGAAAGACGACGGGCTCGGCGTCGAGTTGCCCGTGGTGCACCTCCAGGTCAAAGATCTCGGTCAGGAGATGTTCGTCGATGTGTCGGTCGTCGATGACCGAGGGGAGCTGCTCGTTGTCCGAGCGTCGACCTGGCAGGTGAGCGACGTCGCACTTCCTGCTATCGGCAGCCTTGGACCGCTTGACCACTCCAGCTCGCTGATCCTGCGGGCGATTCTTCTCAGGAGCAAGTCCGACTCTATCCAGCGGGCGCAGACGAACCTCCAATACTGCATTTGCCGCTCCGGTTCCCTTCCGCTTCGACGGCATCCTCTGGCTCGACTCCCCTCTTGACGTCCTGGACGACCATCTCCTTACCTCTCGCTCGCCTCCTCGGCTCTTTGTCCCCTCCTCGTCGATACAAAGCGACGACGGGGGTGCAAGTGCACGCGACATGCCGATTGAGGCGGGTCTGGTTCAGCGAGGAGGATATGCCGCTCGAGGTGGACGACGTGCAGATGCGCAAGGGTGTCCTGCCCGATCTGGCGTTGTTCAAAGCCGTTTCATGAACACTACTCCATCTGTCGTTATTTGTCTAGTTACGCGAGTTTGCCACGCTGGTGTGCGTCAGAATTCGGTCTACTGGTGATGCTGCACGATTAGAATGGAGTGTATCCTCGTATTGCAAGTTGGGCAATTTGTTTCCCATCGCTTCCGCGCTGACGTCGAGCTGCAGCAGCCTGGCTCTTACTGCACCGCTGTACGCCGAGCAGACCCGTCCGGCAGATTCTCCAGAAAGGATCCTCCAGCTCCAACTCGCTTGCAGAAGCCGAACGTCGCCGCTTGCGACATCTTCTCTCGAGCGCTTTCAACTTTTTCTCATCGCTTTTCCCGCCTCGACCGACTCTATAGAGGACCGCCAACATGAGTACGATCGTCGACAAGATCAAGGAGATCGAAAATGAGTGAGTGGGACCTTACCGCCGAGTCCGCCTCTGGAACGCCTTCTTCTGGACGCCGAGTGCTGATGATGGACTGTGGCTCGCTTCGACAGGATGGTGAGCCTCACGACGACACAAGGCTGCCTTGACGAAGCGGGCCGTACCGGCTAGACATCGGACGGGATGCGCTGTCTCGACCACGAGGCTGACTCTGATACTCTTGACCACAGGCTCATACCCAGAAGAACAAGGCGAGTCTCCTCCTCTCTCTCTCGTGTCCGTCTTAACCGCACATACTGACCCCGGTTCGACCACACACACACAGGCGACGTCCTACCATTTGGGTCAACTGAAAGCCAAGCTCGCCAAGCTCAAGCGAGAACTGCTCACGCCGACGTCGGGAGGTGGAGGAGGTGGACTCGGTTTCGATGTCGCGAGGACGTACGTTCCTCCCTTTCATTTCGTCGTCGATGAGCTCTCTCCGGTGACGAGTTCGAGGGTGGAGCTGACATGACGATGGATGATCCGCGCGTCGTGTGTAGGGGTATCGCAAGTATCGGATTCATGTACGTCTGCCTGTTCGGTCTACCTGCAGGTCTTCGCGAGACTGCCCCGAGTGACTATGCTGATCCCGATTGACAAATACGAACAGCGGTTTCCCGTCCGTCGGAAAATCAAGTTTGATGAGTGGTCTGACCGGAACCGAGTCGGTGGCGGCCGCCTACGAGTTTAGTACGTCACCCCGCGGTCCGCACTATTAGCCGCTTACCTGCAGCTCGCTGACGTACCACGCTTCACAGCGACCCTTACGACGTGCGTTCTTGCTGGCTTACGAGCCGAAAGCTCGACGTCGGCCGTCCGGATGCTGATAAGCGACTATTGCTCCTGCACAGCGTTCCCGGTACTTTGACGGTTCACGGCGCGCCGATCCAGATTCTCGACTTGCCCGGAATTATCGAGGGTGCCAAGGACGGCAAGGGTCGTGGTCGACAGGTCATCGCTGGTGAGTCGCTCTCTGCCCGCCGGGATACTTGCCGCCGGAACAACAGCATGTTGACTCGGTAACGGACAGTCGCACGGACATGTAACTTGATCTGTATCGTTCTCGACGTCCTCAAGCCGCTCGGCGACAAGGCTGTCATCGAGAACGAACTCGAAGGGTTCGGCATCCGGCTCAACAAGCAACCGCCCAACATCTCGGTCAAGAAGAAGGACAAGGGCGGTATCGCCATCTCGACAACGGTCCCGCTCACCAAGATCACGCAGGAGGAGATCAAGGCCGTCATGGGAGAGTACAGGATGGCGAACGCCGACGTTCACATTCGGTGCGACCCGACGCTCGACGAATTTATCGACGTTATCGAGGGTGGCCGCGTCTACATTCCTTGCGTGAGTCACTTTGCCTTGTACAAGGAAAACAAGCCGGATTGGAACTGAACTATCGGTGTCATCGGGCTTGCCTTTGGATAGCTCTACGTTCTCAACAAGATCGGTGCGTCGCTCTTCCTCTGCCTCAGATGCCTGCGCCGTCGCTGGCTAAAGCGTCCGGATGACCCGACGCTCACATATGTTCTCTCCGCAGACGCCATCTCGATCGAAGAGCTCGACCTCTTGTACCGCATTCCCGACTCGGTGCCCATCTCCGTCAAGGAGTGGCTTAACATCGACGAGCTCATTGACGTAAGGCTCGATCTCACGTGCGAAGTTGCTCGACTGCCGCTGACTTGATTGCCTCACGCAGACCATGTGGGCGAAGCTCGACTTGGTCCGGATTTACACCAAGCCGCGCGGCGTCAAGACGCCTGACTACACAGCACCAGTCGTGTTGAAACGCGGCAAGTGCACGATCGAAGACTTTGCTGACGCGCTGCACAAGTAAGCCGATTCCGGGAACCAAACAAGGCGAAGCTTTGCACTCAAGAGCGCGTTTGACTCATTTGCGCTTCGTTCTTGCAGGTCGATCAAGGACCAGCTTAAGTATGCTGTCGTGTGGGGAACGAGTGCGAAGCACAACCGAGGACAGAAGGTCGGATTGACGCACGAACTGCAAGACGAGGATGGTGTGTCTCCCTATCCCGGGCAATGTCGTCTTTCTCACGTCTTGACTGACGCCCGTCTATGCCCGCAGTCGTGCAGCTGATCAAGAAGATCTAAGGACCTCTTGGCTGTATATATACGCGCATTTGCAGCCCATTCTCTGCAACCAGTCGTTCTTCCCCCGCATCGCAACCTGACCTGTTCGCATGTGCGACGGCAAACCGGGGACAGCCCGTGTTCTTGCTACGTCTGCTCGGAATGCAACGATCGCGAGAGGCATCCGTGCGGACGCCGAGTTTGACTATATCGCGCAGTGCGTGAGCTCCGTTTGTGGACGGGCATCAAGCATGACTGTGGAGGAGCTTCATGCCGTCACCCTCGTGCGTACGGACCTCGGACAGCGCAGTAAGGGCTACGAATACACGTGCGCGCCGTCTCTACTTCGCAGTAACTGTACATGTGCTCGTCTGCAAGAATAGCTCCCGGTGGTCTTGCATGACATTATTTGGCGCAAGTGATCATCGCGCTCGGTGTGTGCGGCAGGTCGGTCTCCTCGGTGACGAGGAGTGGTGGATGACATCAGCACGTACGCAGAGAGTCAACATAACCCGCCGCTCTGCACTCTTTCTTCTTCACAATACCACTGAACAGAACGCACCGCAGTCAAAGCGCGATATGGAAAAGGTGCGCCTTCCTGCTTGTCGCTCACTTCCTCGGGCAAGCTGTTAGGCTGACTTTGTTCTCTGAGAGGCGCAGGTCAAGGCAGCCATGGCTCACAACAAGAAGGACGGCGTTCTCCCTCCTCCGACGTGTTCTTCCGCCGGCGACGGCCGGTACTACGGGCTCGAATCGGTTTCGGTCCCGCAAGAGAAGGTCGAACGCGTCGACACCGCCGTAGTCGACGTTGCGCCGGCGCCTCTCCCTGAACCGGTTCCAATGGTCGAGACCGTTGCCTTTGAGCCCGCTCGCTCGGTCGCTGTCATCGAGACGCGCGTCGTCGAGCCGCAGCCGGTCGTCCGTGCCGAGATCTTCGAGACGACCGTCATCGAGGAGAGGGCCGACCGCTGCGCTCTCTCGGACGGGCTCTCGCCGATGGCACCTGCTGTACCCACCGTCAATCCGGTCATCCCGCACGAGCCCATCGTTGCCGCTCGCAAGTGAGCCGCCTTCCCTCCGGTAGACCATCCTCATCCTCCTTTTCCCCGCCGCCTCGACTTAGTTCCAGCGATGCTTCACCTCTCGTGGACGTCAAGGATCGCGACTGGAACTCGAGGACGACCGGATACCGGGCGGGGCGTATCGAAGGATTGGCTCATTGACAAGTGCCAAGTTGCCCTGGAGCACACCGTACATAGCGATTGCACATAATTTACCTCCTCCCTCCCCGAAGTTGTATGGCATCAAAGAGAGAGGCAGAGTCTTATTTTCACAGCGGTCCGAGGTTTATATAGCCCGCAGAGCGGCGACGCCACCGTTCCCTCACTGTCTCGTTGAGCCAGACAAGTTTGCGCTGCCCGTCTCGCGCTCGTTGGCCACGGAGTAGCTGCGCCGTCTATGGTAAAGGTCCTCCGATGCGGCGCATGATGCTAGTCAGACCTTCATAGACTCGCAGCCTGCCAGCACGACGACTTTCTCCGCTCTCGCCCGCGCCGGCGCTGCTGCGTGATCTCTCGGCCGGTCGGCTTCCGACTCCGCCCAAAATGCTTATCAGCGCCTTCTCCGCCTCTTACTCTCATCGCTTTCCTGCTCCTTCGTCTCGCGCACTTCTCGCCACCAATAGCACGCGATGTCGACTACAAAGCCCAGAGACCCAGCGACGGTGACGGGCGGTCATTCTCCCGCCGTCTTGCTGCGGACCTTCCTCTCAACAACCTTGAACTCGATCATCCCGCTCACTCAAGCGGGCGTCTCGTCCGGTTCGAAAGTCTTTGGCGCCGCCGTCTTGAGGAAATCCAATCTCCGGGAAGTGACGGTCGGAACCAACACCGAAACGAGTAGCCCGCTGTTGCACGGCGAGATTCAGACCATCCAGCAGTTTTATGGGATCGAGAAGGGCGACAAGGAGGGACAACGGCCGGACGCGAAGGACACGGTCTTCTTCGCAACGCACGAGCCGTGCTCCCTTTGTGAGTGTCCGCGCTTGCGCCGCGAGAACCGGGAACGACCAAACGCTGACCGGAAAGAAAAATCGCGACCCCTCCTCCTCCTCCTTCTCCCGGGCAGGCCTTTCGGGCATCACTTGGGGCGGGTGGGACAACTTTTTCTACCTCTTTACGTACGAAGACACGCGCGACGCCTTTTCGATCCCGCACGACATTCGGATCCTCGAACAGGTGTACGTTGGTGCACCTCGCGCTCATCCTTACGTGTGACGAGCTCACCCAGGGGCTGATGCCGTCCCCGACACCCTGTGTACACAGCTTCCAAGTCCCCTGTTCACACGACAGCTCGGCCCCTGCTTCGTCGTCAGGAGCAGGCTCTCGCGCGCTGTACAATGCGCACAACGACTTTTTCTCGAGTTGGTCGTGCGCCGAATTGCTCGCGGCGATCCCGCAGGACGACCCGGACCGACCCGAGTTGGAGCGGATGTGGGAACGAGTGAGGAGTCTGTATGGCCGGTTGAGCGAGGGGTATCAGGAGACCAAGGCGAAAGGAGGCGCCGACATCCCGCTGGCGTGAGGAAGGCGCGTCCACACGTAGTTGTCTCCTCTCTTGCCATGGGTGTAGGATAAACAGCAAAGAGGGAAGAAGGTACCATGTTGTTACAACTTGTGACAAAATGACGAGAACGATCGTGGGAGAAGGGACGGGGAAGCCAGGGGTCGCTCATCGTCCGCCGCCGAGGGCCTGATTCCGCTCCATGGCTGCAGGCACGGAAGCGTCGAGTCAGCAAGCCGTTCAAGTCTCGGCCGTTGGAAGCGGGCAGGTGCTCACGGTTGTCTGTATGTGGCAAGGTGGCGGGGTCGCGGAATCGAAAAGAAGTCAGCTCTCTCGCTCCCGGGGCCTTAGACGAGGACATTGTCGAGATCATCCGCCTCGAGTCGACAGGTACGTACAGTGGAGGAGCTTCTCGATGAGGTCGACGTGGGTGAGGATCATGCGGCGGCAGCAATACCGCTTGAGTCCGAGTCCGTCGAGCGCTTCGCTGTGTGTGCGCGTAGGGCGGGGAGCGAGCCGAGTGGGTCAGTGCGCCTCGCTCCCAATACTGGCTGTTTGATGAGTGCATCGCCTGGTCTTACCCTTCGTTGTGGCCTGCCTCGAGGAGCTGGAGGTAGGCCGTCCATCGGTCTCCGACGACCTTGCCGCCTGGGGGAGGTTTACCGTAGTGTTCGGTCAGCGATACAGCGGGTGGGGCGGGTCTCGATACGTTCGCGTGAGAGCTTACAAGAAAAGCAGCGGACTGGGACGATCATGACTGCAGAGTCAGAGTCGGGCGAGAAGCGAAGAGTTGAGGGTAATCGAGCGTCGAAGAGAGAGAGAAAGTCGCCGAAGTGGGTCGAGGAATGGACCGAGTGAGTCTGTCAGTGAGTGAGAGTGTGTGTGCTTGGAGTCCTTGGGACGTACCTCTCTAGCTTGGGGGCTTAGTGGGAGATGAGCGTGAATCTGCAAAAACGCCAATGCTAATACGAGGGAAACGAGGCGGTGCAATACACGGTAGGAGCCTGGCGGGCTGCTCGGCGGCGGAGGACCGGCGGCGAAACTTGGAAGACCTCGCAGGAACGCGTCTCGACTGCCCACTCCCCACCCCGCCCGCAGGGACGACAAAGCCCAGCCGAGCTAATCAAGCGAGGCTTTGCTCGTAAACACCGTTCACTGTTTCCTGAGGAGCGGACTGCCTTTGGGTTCGCGCGTCACACTTGACCTCCGACGCGACACGTCCCACCTCCCGCCCGTCGACCTCGCTTGACCCTAAGTCCCCTTGACACCGACCGAGCCCGCGACCGCACTGCCCACCATGCAGATGCTCACCAAATTCGAATCGAGGAGCAACCGCGTAAAGGGGATCGCGTTCCACCCGAGGTTGACCCTCCTCGCCGCGTCGCTCCACTCGGGCTCGATCCAACTATGGAACTTCCAGATGGGCGTCCTCGTCGACCGCTTCGAGGAACACGACGGTCCAGTCCGAGGCATCGACTTCCACCCGACCCAACCCTTGTTCTGCTCGGGCGGAGACGACTACAAGATCAAAGTCTGGAACTACAAGTCGAGGCGGTGCCTGTTCACCTTGCACGGACACCTCGACTATGTCCGCACCGTCTACTTTCACCCGGAACAACCTTGGATCATCTCGGCGTCCGACGACCAGACGATCCGGATCTGGAACTGGCAGTCGCGCACCTGCATCGCCATCCTCACCGGTCACAACCACTACATCATGTTTGTTAAGCTCGTGTCTAGCACGACTCGGTCCAAACTGACGCAAGAATTGTGACATGCAGGTCGGCTCAATTCCATCCCAAGGAGGACTATGTCGTCTCGGCGTCGATGGACCAAACCGTCCGCGTCTGGGACATTTCGGGTCAGTTGCTCCTCTCCGCGCGCGCGCGCCCCCCCGAATGGCTCCGAAACTCACCAATACTTTGCAGGCCTCCGCAAAAAGTCGACGACCGCCGCGCCGCTCTCGTTCGAGGAACAGATCCAGCGCGCCAACGCCGGCCAGGCCGACCTGTTTGGCAACACGGACGCCGTCGTCAAGTACGTCCTCGAGGGTCACGACCGCGGCGTCAATTGGGCCACGTTCCACCCGACGCTGCCGTTGATCGTCTCGTGCGGAGACGACCGGCAGATCAAACTGTGGCGGATGAGCGAGACAAAGGCGTGGGAGGTCGACACGTGCCGCGGCCACTTTAACAACGTCTCGCAGGTGTTGTTCCACCCGAAGCACGAGTTGATCATCTCCAACTCGGAGGACAAGACGATCCGCGTCTGGGACATGACGAAGCGGACCGCCGTCCAGACGTTCCGCCGCGAGAACGACCGGTTCTGGGTCCTGACGGCGCACCCGCGCCTGAACCTGTTTGCCGCCGGTCACGACTCGGGCCTGATCGTGTTCAAACTCGACCGCGAACGGCCCGCCTTCTCGACTCACGGCAACACGCTGTTCTACGTCCGCGACAAGTATGTCCGCGCGCACGACTTTGCGACGGGCACCGACACGAGCGTCGTCTCGGTCCGTCGCCTCGGGACTCAGTACCAGCAACCGAGGACGCTGTCGTACAACCCGGCCGAGAAGGCCGTCATCGTCACGTCGCCGAGCGACAACGGCTTGTACGAGCTCGTCCGGCTCCCGAAGGACCTGTCGGGCCACTCGGGCGAAGTCCGCGACTCGGCGAGTGACGGCAAGCGCGGGACGGGCCAGGCGGCGTTGTTTGTCGCGCGGAACCGGCTCGCCGTCCTCGACAAGCAGGCGCAGACGATCGAGATCCGCGACCTCGACAACACGATCACCAAGACGATCAAGTGCCCCGCCGCCGGCGTCACCGACATGTTCTTTGGCGGAACCGCGAGCCTGTTGCTGTCGACCGCGACGAGCGTCGTCCTGTACGACATTCAGCAGCAAAAAGTCATCAACGAGATCGCGACGCCGTTGGTCAAGTACGTCGTCTGGAACGCCGACAACTCGATGGTCGCCCTCTTGTCCAAGCACACGATCGTCTTGTGCAACAAGACGCTCGGGAACGCCAACTTGATCCACGAGACGATCCGGATCAAGTCGGCCGCGTGGGACGACGCCGGCGTCTTGCTGTACTCGACTCTGAACCACATCAAGTACGCCCTCTTGAACGGCGACAACGGCATCATCAAGACGCTCGAGCAACCCGTTTACTTGACTCGCGTCAAGGGCAAGACGCTCCACGTCTTGACTCGCGACGCCCGCGTCGAGACGCTCGCGATCGACCCGACCGAGTACCGGTTCAAGCTCGCGCTCGTCCGGAAGAACTATGACGAGGTGTTACACATCATCAAGACGAGCAACCTCGTCGGCCAAAGCATCATTGCGTACCTTCAGAAGAAGGGCTTCCCCGAGGTGAGTCGGCCCGATTCCCATTCGCTCTGGACGGGGCGCGGGGCGGCAGCTCTGGCGATACAAACGTCCCAACGCTCGTTCATTTCAGCGGTGATCTAAGCGTGCTGACTCGACTCTCGTGCTCTTGCCGCAGATCGCGCTCCACTTTGTCCAGGACAAGACGACCCGGTTCGACCTCGCGATCGAGTGCGGCAACCTCGATGTCGCGCTCGAGATGGCCAAGGCGCTCGACCGCGAAGCGACGTGGACCCGTCTCGGCCAGCAGGCGCTGAAGCAAGGGAACCACAAGATTGTCGAGATCGCGTACCAGCGGACCAAGAACTTTGACCGCCTCTCGTTCCTCTACCTCGCGACTGGCAACGACGACAAGCTCGCCAAGATGGCCAAGATTGCCGAGATGCGTGGAGACCCCATGTCGAGGTTCCACAACTCGCTCTACACGGGCAACGTCGAGTCGCGCGTCCAGGTCTTGATCGAGGCGGGCATGACGCCGCTCGCGTACATGACGGCCAAGACGAACGGCCTCGACGACCTCGTGCAGCAGATTCTCGCCGACGCGGGCCTGTCGGCCGAGGAGGTTGAGGGAGTCCTCCCGCCTTCGCAGCACCAGCGTTCGACGCTCCGCCCGCCGGCGGTCGTCTCGCAGACTTTCGATCACAACTGGCCGAACGTCGGCGTGACCGAGTCGTTCTTTGATCGTGCCCTTGCCGCAGCGGCGAGCGGCGAACCGACCGGTCTCGACGCGTACGAGGACGACGACCTCGTCGACCAAGCGGCGGCTGGCGCCGAAGGTGGCCTCGCGTGGGCAGCGGAAGACCGGTTGATGGACAAGCACGAGGCGGAAGAGGCAGAAGACGCGTGGGACCTCGCGGGCGAAGGCGGCGAAGACGGCGCTGCTGGCGAAGCGGCGCTCGGCGGAGTCGCAGAAGATGGTCTGGACGGCGGCGCCGCCGGCGGTGCGGTTGCTGCGGGCTCAACAGAAGACGACTTGTCGGGGCCGGTTCAGCCGGGTATCGCCGAATCCGAGCTGTGGGTGCGGAACTCGCCGCTCGCGGCGGACCACGTCGCGGCCGGCTCGTTCGAGACGGCGATGGCGCTCCTGAACCGCCAAGTCGGCATCGTCGACTTCTCTCCACTCAAGCCGCTCTTCCTGTCTGTCTACCAGTCCTCTCGCCTGTACTTGCCCGCCGCACCTTCCTTGCCGCCTCTCGAGATCCCGCTCCGACGAAACCCGGACCGGAACGAGCCGCGCAACGTCCTTCCCGTCGCGACCCTCTCTCTGCAGTCCATCACGCAGAACGAGCTGCGAGCGGCGTACACGGCGTTCCAGCGCGCCAAGTTCCAAGAGGCGTCCGACATCTTCCGCTCGATCCTGCAGTCCCTGCTGCTCGTCGTCACTTCGACCGCAGCACAGGCGGCCGAGCTGCAAGAGCTCGTCGTCGTGTGCCGCGAGTACCTCGTCGGTCTCTCGCTCGAGATCGAGCGACGAAGAATCGCGGCCGACCCCGAATCGCTGAAGCGCCAGCTCGAACTGGCGGCGTACTTCACCCACTGCCGCCTCCAGCCCGCGCACTTGCAACTCGCTCTCCGACTCGCCATGACGACCTTCTCGAAAGCAAAGAATTACCCGACCGCGGCGCTCTTTGCTCAAAAGCTGCTCGACCTCCACCCGGCAGCACCCGTCGCTCAGCAGGCCAACACGGTCCTCGCAACAGCGAACCGGTTCCCGCGCGACGCCGTCGAGATCGACTACGACGTTCACCAGGCCTTCGACATTTGCCCAGCGAGCCTGACCCCGATCTATGCGAACGCCAACGCGGTCGAGGACCCGTTGACCGGCGCGCGATACCACCCGCAATTCGCCGGACAGGTTTGCCGCGTTAGCCGCGTCAGTGAGATCGGCAAGGGCGCGAGCGGACTTCGCAGCTCGGCCTAGATGGCAGCGAGTCTCTCCTTCCCGAGCATTCGATACCCCCCCCCCCCTCATTCCTCTCTCATCCTCGTCTGTAGTCCGACGGTCGTACCTACATGTCCTTCTTCCCTTCCGCGCCCAAAATTCCAATGCAACCAATCTGTGATGCAAATATGCGTGCCTTGCAGGTTGGCGGTTCTACGGGTCTCAACGTCGTCGCGCTGGGACGCTTGGAGCCCATCCCGCTGGCTCTTGCGAGCCGGTCTCCTTGCCCTTGAACGGCTCGTTCTGTTGCGCTGTACGAGAGCGATAAGTCAGCAAGTCTTTGGCAAGAACGCCCGCGAGAGAACGAGGCCTCACCGAATTCTGCTCGTCGCGCTGCGGCTTCTGCCTCGTCTTGCTTTCGTCTCCGCTCCGCGAGCTCTTCCGGACTAGCATCAATCGGTGCGGCACCTCCTGATGCTTCACGTCCGGGTTCCCGCGCCCCCTTCCGGTCGAGGCCGAGGTTCTTGGCGATCTCGGGCGCGCGAGCCGCAGTCGCCTCGTCCACTCCCCCTTCGTTCGCCGGCAGCCCTTTCTTTGCCGAGTCGTCGAGCAGTTGCGCTTGAGAGGTTGCATCTCCGCGAGTGGATCTTGACCGGTCGACGGCAGGCGCTTTCAGCAGATTGGATTCGTTCGAAGCGGCGAGGCGAAGCTTTTCGGCTTGGTATTCCTGCTCGAGGCGCTGGACGTTCTCCTGCAACCGGAGTTGGCGATGGTAATCCTTCTGGAGTTCTTCCAAGGTAGGCGGTTCACGGCGAGTCCGGCGGAGCCACGCCGACCATTGCACTGCGGGGGTCGCAATGCGTCTCCCGTTAGCATGAGTTCCCGTGTAGCCTTTACGCTTCTCTCGGCAAGCTCACCGGGTATAGACTGGTAGTTGTAGTCGCTCAGAGGTTTCGTCTCGTAGTACTCGACGTAGCGTTTGTTCTTTCGCCATTCGTCTGATCGATGGCAACTCAGAGGTCAGCGCTCTCTCTCCGTCTCGACAGGCCACTCGGGACGGCAAGCACGATAGCTCACCCGGGTATTCGGGATGTGGTCGCTCGAAGAAATTGTTCCCTGCGCCCGGTAGACCAGAAATTCGTAGCGATGAGTTCAGTCTTTGTGCCTGTCGCATCGCTCGAATCCTGCGGCGCACCTTGCAGATCGGCGCCTTGCCAATAGCGGTACTTGCCGAGTCCCAATCGGCGCGCAGCAGAGCGAAGGAGCGACATGGCGACAGAGTGCGGAATCCGGTCAAGTGGCCCGGAGAAAGTTTGGCGCGCGAGATCGACGCAGAGGAAAAAATTGAGAAATCGCCGGCGTACAGAAGGCGCAGCGGTCTCGACTGGAGTTCTCGGCTCAGACTATTGATGACAGAAGAGCACAAATGCAGCTAGTCCTGGACTCTGATGCGGAGAGTGACAGCACTACTCATCGTAAAATTCCGCAGGTCGAGGGAAAAGAAAGGATGCATTGCGAGACTAGTTGACAAAAGTGGCAAGAGTGGGCATAGACTGAGTGTGCACATGTAACAAGGTGACGCAAAAGGAACGGGTGCGCGCCAGCGAGGCGAAGAGAGAGAGTGAGCGAGGGATCAAGGTCGGAAACAAGCCGGAGGACGGAGTCGGCCTTTCCGCGGCCGCAAAGGTCTGGCGGCGCTCAGCGAGGAATTCTCGCGAATCGAAAAGCGCGAAAAAAGAGAAGGAGGGACATGGCGGGGAGGAAAGTCGAAAGAATGGTCGTCGAGGTCCGATGGTCCGAAAAGCGACGAGGCGAGCAAACGGGAGCGAGAGCACTCAGGGCCTCGGCAGCTCGAGCTCCTAGTGCGACATGGCGCTGTCGTACGCGCCGGCGTCAAAGTAATCGCTCCGGAGGGCGGCCTTGGCACTCATTCGCTTCGAAGGGTCGTAAGCGAGCATGCCCTGTGTGCGAGTCCGAACGAAGCAAGTTCATCAGGTTCGACCGCCTCGACGCGAGCCATGCGCGACTGCGAAAAACGCACCGCGATCAACTCGATGCTCTTGCTCGTGCTGCCCGGCACGTGGTCGGCGAGGTTCTTGGTGTGCCAATTCGGGAACGTCGTCTTGTAATCCGGCAGGCTCGTCACGCCGGGCCACGTCTCTTCGTTCGGAGTGCCGAGCAAGCTGTACGGGCGAAGCAGGCAAGGTAGTGAGTGGGCTGATATCGAGGATGGGAACAACCGTGCCCAGCGGAGGGAGGTCCAGACGGAACAGGGGTCCGGTCCCTCGAACCGCATGCCCGGCGCGCCTCGAACTGCTCACCGGAAGATCCGGAAGATTTCGTCAATCTCGGAATCGCCCGGGAACAACGGTTGGCGCATGATCATTTCGGCAAAGATGCACCCGACCGACCACATGTCGACGCCGGTCGAGTAGTGCCGGCTGCCGAGCAAGACTTCGGGCGCGCGGTACCACAGCGTGACAATCTGGTGTGTGTCCATATCAAAAGTAGTCAGTCAGTCACAGTGAACTCGGAAAGCGAAAGGAGAGGATCCTCTGCGTCTGCGGAACGCACCTCGTGCGTGTAGGTTCGTAACGGGATCCCGAACGCGCGCGCGAGGCCGAAATCGGCCAGTTTCAGGTTCCCTTCCTTGTTGATTAGCAAGTTTTGCGGCTTCAAGTCGCGGTGGAGGATCCGGTGCGAGTGGAGGTAGTAGACGCCCTTGATGAGTTGGTACGTCTGCGCGCGGGCGGGGTGCCAGACTCCTCTGGTCAGATTTGGCGTGCACGGACGGTAAGAGACTGTGGATAGCACTCACAAATTTCTGTGCGTGAAGCATCCCCAAGAAGAGCGGGAAATGGTCAGTCATTGCGAGGTCCGAGCGAGTGTCGCGCAGCCATCTCGGAAAGCTCTTGAGCGCAGTGCGGTGCCGCACCTTGACGATGTCGGGGCCCATGCCCGGACCGTCTCCGACCTTGTCCATGTAGCGTTTCAAGTCCGAGTCGAGAAACTCGAACACGAGGTACAGCTTGGTGTCATTGTGGGTAATGTCGAGTAGCCTGTTTCCGTACGATTTCAGGGTCAGCTCCTGATTTGGCGGTGCAGACTACCAGAGACAGCGGAGGCGAGTTGGGAACGGACCGGACGACGTTGTCGTCCTTCATCTCTTTGAGCAGGCTGATCTCGCGGATCGCGGTACTCGGCACGCCTTCGTCTTCGGCCTCGAGGCGGATCTTTTTCAGCGCGACAATCTCGCCGTTCTCCTTGTTTCTGGAGCGGTACTGCGTGCAGTGGGGTCGGACAGTTTTGATTTCGAGGGTTCGGGGCGAGTCGGGGTCGGGCGGTCGGAGGGAGGAGTCGAAGGTGGTAGAGAGCAGGGTGGTCAGAAGACTCGCGCCATCAGGCGATCAGGACCGACGTTGCACTCACCACGACACCATAGGTACCTGTCGGTCTCGAGAATGAGACGGATGCGAGCAGCGGGCGAGAGTGGACGAGAGGGGCAGGCAAAAGAGTTTCGAGGGAGAGATGTCAGCCAACCGAGTCGCGGTGCGTTCCAGTGCTAGCCTCTTGTACGCGTTCGATCGGGCGACGACGCGTCTTGTGAGCTCAAGAGTGGTGTATTCGAGTTTGAGAGGCGCACGAGGGCGGTAGAGTGGTCCGCAGGGTCGGAGTCGTTGAGTCTGCTGCTGCAATAGTGAAGGCGACGACGTACCTTCGCCAATCTTTTCCAACCGCTCGTACTTTTCGAGCGACATGCTGGCCGATCGAGTTGAAGGCTTTGCTTGACTGCGGGGACAAGCTAGTTCGGAAAGAGCGGAGGAGTGAGCGCGTAGAGAGCACGAGAGAGTTGCCGTCGCGGGTCGGGTCAACCAACTTTTGACCTGAATGCAGTAAAACTCAAGATCAACAGGGAGTTTTGCGTGAGCAGTAATACAGCAAGGCGTAAAACTCGACGGATCTGAGCGTGCGTCCTCGAACCACTCTGCTGCTATAGTCTGGCCGCGACTTTTTCGGTGATTCGGGTTGCACAGCTGCACCGCCTCGCTCGTCCTCCTCGCTCGCTCTCGTCGCGCTCTCTGCATCTCTGGAGCACTCACACTGTGCTCTATAGGCTGCACTTCCACGCACGCGATGGCAGGCAGAATCGCCCCCTTTCGCACCCTCTTGCGTCCGATCATCTGGCACAACCATCTGTCCTCGTCATGCTCGAGCTCTCGCTCTTCATCATTCTCGACATTGCACACGCCCCTGTACGCGAAACAGCGGCAAGGTTACGAAACACCGCAGCGAGCACAGGCGACTTGGGACGACTTTGACGTAGCTAGCGACTTGTCAAACAGTGCCGCTTCTAGAGACCATGCCAGCCCATCGTCGTCGTCCTCTACCTCGCACGCCGCTAGTTCAGGCCATCTCGGCCCGCACAGCCGAGACGCACCTCCTCATCTGAACCGACGGCCCTCGCGGTCATCCCCCATCGACCCGACTCAACTCCCGCTCGGTTCGATCCCGAAACCGCAAAAGCAAGTCAAGTTTCGACCCGCCAACAAGTACGGCCGCTCCAGACGGAACAAGGCGCCACCGCCTCCCCCTCTACCGCCCGTCGAACCCACACCGAACGTTGCCGACCTCGACCCGGTCCATATGTCCGAATTGCGCTTGTGGACCCTCCGCCGTTCGGGCGTCACGCCGACCACCGAAGACCTCCAACGGAACCTCTTTGCCTGGTTGACCGGCGCTCACAAGGCGAAAGCGCGCGCCGAACACGAAGCGAAACGGTCGCGCGAACTCCATGCGACCAAACGCGACGCGCTCGACCTCAGTTGGGAATGGGACCGCCAAGTCGCCGTCAAGAGTGGCGTCGAACGGACCGACCGCGAGAAACGGAGGGACGAGATCGTCCTCCGAAGGTTGGAACGGAGGCGGCTCGAAAAGTTGCAGTTGGCAAAGGACCGCGAGCGGGAGGAACGTGCCGAGTTGGACGACTTGATCCGGAAACGCGAGGACGAGGCCAAGGCCAAGGTCAAAGGAGCGGCCGACGCGGCGCTCCGTGAGGCGGAACAGAAACGACAAGCCGACGAGGACGAAGCCAAAGAGCGCCTCAAGAACGCGCCCGACTGGAAGAAGCACCAGGTCGCGCTCCGCGAACAGTTCCCCGACGGGTGGGCGCCGCCGAAACGCCTCTCGCGCGAAGCGATGGACCTGATTCGGACGATGCACGCCGCGAACCCGACTCAGTACTCGACGGCGGCGCTCGCCGACCAGTTCAAAGTCTCGCCCGAAGCGGTCCGCCGGATCTTGAAGAGTCGGTTCCAGCTTTCGAAGGCCGAAGCGGACAGGAGGGAGGCGAAACGGAAGGAGGCGAGGAAGCTCGAGGCGGCGCCACAAGGCAGCTCGGTCTGGGGTGGCAACATCGCCGCCGAGGCACGCGAGATGGAGTCGATCCGGTCAGAAGGAGGTTCCGAAGGGGGAGCGTCGTCGACAACGTCGGATTCAGGTTGAGGACGTCGTTGCTCGTGAGAGGAGCCTGGTAGACCGGCCATGTGCTATATCCTGCGCGCAACTCGCATTCACGCTATTCTTCACAGCTTTTCACGTACATGCACGGGGAAAAGAAAAGAACATTCGAGCACGACGTATTGAGCCGGCTGGTCAATCCCGAGAGCCTCTCTCGGGGCGGTCACGACCTCACACCGTGGTTCCCATGCAAACGCGTTGATACAGGTAGATGTGTTCTAGGGAGAGCGAAATAGTGTCTGTCGTCCTCCCGGAAGGGGGACGGGGTATGTATCACTGGGCTTTAACCTTCTCGGTCGTGCGCGGTGCAGAAGATTCGAGCTGCCGATCAGGGCTGCTGCCATCGTCGGCAACGGGTACGGCGCCCTTTTCAGAATCGGTCGGTCTCGTCGTCGCGCGTTTCTTCTCGTGCTCGTACATCTGCGGTCGGATCGACTCGTCGTTGCCTCGGATAGAGCTCTTGATGAACGCGAGGAAGCGGTCGCCGTATTCGCGAGGGTGGACCGCCGAGATCATGTGCTGTCAAGGGGAACCGTCCTTATCAGCGGCAGGAAGGGCCTTCTCCTTAGTCGCGGGCCAGACGCACCTTGTTGTGCTTCATGCCCTTGAAGAAATGCTCGATCCGTTTAACAAGGGTGTACGGCGTCAAGATGTCGATGATACCCTTACGCGCGCAACAGAGGTCAGAGGGTGAACGCGGCGAAAGCCAACGGTTCGGTGGCTCACGAGATAGTAGATGACGCCGAGCTCCTCATTGTGGTCGCCTGTCGCTCGCATGCCGCCTTCGTCTTGGTAGAAGATGAAGAGCCGACGCTCGGACGAGTCGGTCTGGGGCAGCTCGTGCTTGCCACCGAGCGCTTGCGGGTCGGACCGCTCGACGGCTTTCCGGAGTGCCGTCGCATCTGCGTCGCGCTTGACTTGCGTCGCCTTACGCGAGACCTTGACCGCGTCGGGCTGCTCGAGAATAACTCGTCACTTACGATTCCGATCGCACTGAATGGCAGGAATGGCACTGACCTGGAAGACCGTCAGCTTGTCCTCCCGGAGGCCCTCGCTGTTTCCTTTGAAGAGATTGTGGATCCCCGTCAAGAGTGAGTAGTCCATGATTCCGAGCCGTTGCAAGAGCTCGGTGTCGCGGCGAAGCTGCTCCTCGAACAGGACCTTCTTCTCCGGACCGAGCCAGAATTGCCGATGCCGCTGAACCCAGTTCAAGTCCTTTAGCGTCGCGTGCGGGTTCTGCTGCGCCTTGTCTTCGGGGTACAAGCGGCCAATCGCCGAGCCCTGCAGGAGGAAGGTCTCGTTAGCCCTCGCCTCACGACCATTGCTCCACTCGGCGGTTCACCTTGAGATCGTAGGTCTCGTGTATGTCGCGATGAGGCGGGAACAGGTTGTTCATGATGACGAAGTGAATCTTCTTGCCGCGCGGGAGTTTGACGCGATGCAAACCGTAGAAGCGAGATAACAGCGTGTGCGGGTTCTTCTTGACGTGCTCGTGGTAATCCTTCAGGATGGACCGCAGGAACTTGTGCTCGGAATGCCGGATCGTCTTGATGATGAAGCGGTAGTCGCGCGAGAAGTAGAAGAACGAGCCGCTCTTGCCGGGCGAGCCGAGTTCAGAGAGGATGTACTTGGCGGTGAGGGAGATGAGATAGTCGGACGGGTCGAGATAGAAGTATTCGCGGAGCTCGCGGAAGACCCAAGGCGCGTAATCCTTGAATTTGAAGTCGTACTTGACGGACGGTGTGAGCTCGTTGCCGACGCTGAAAGAAGTCGAGCCGGGTCAGCATCCGCGACTGGAGCCAGAGCGCCCCGACTGAACGCACATATCAAAGCTGAATTTGTGGCGAGCTGTATAGTCTGCATCGGTCAAAGGTCGCTTCCCTTTGGCCTGACACCGCGAGACCTGAATCGGCAGAACAGTTAGCTAGAGCTCGCTGTTTATGCCGTACGACCTCCATGGACGTACGCCGATGCGGATACCGGTGAGCATGTTGTACATGAGGACGTAGTTGGCGTGGTCTTGCCCGATCAAGTTTCCAACGAGGACGCCCATGCCTGCCCGATCGCCCTCGTGACCACTTCCGCCGCGGCCTCTTCGTCCCGTCGACTCGTCTCGGCCGTTCGCCGATGCTTCTCGTCCGTGTAACACTGAAACGGAAGCGTCCGGCTGCGAGGATCCCGAACCCATGCGCGACACCCGCCGGCGGATCAACGCGCCCGGACCGCTCGGCAGTTTGTCCTCGATTGGAGCCGCCATCGAGCCGTCCGACGGTTTCCGCTCCTTCTTCGCGCCAGCCGCTCGCTCGCGCTCGAGCTGGAGAGCACGATCCCGTTTCGCCTGTTCCTTCTCGGCCTCGAGACGCTTTTCCTGGCGCTGACGGCGGATCATCTCGGCTTGTGCGGCGATGGACGTTTCCACGTCATCGAGCAAAAGCGGTTGGGTGACGGTACCGACAGGGGGGTAGGACAGCGAAGTGGTCGGCGGTGTACCGGGGCCGGCGTGCACGGCTTGCTCAGGAGTTCCGAGCTGGGATGACGACATCATGGGCGTTCCGGGAGAGAACGACTGTGAGCGCGGCGCCATACCGGGTACTGCGAGCCGACCGGTGGATGTCGACGTCGACGAGAACCGGCGGGACGTGATCGTGGCAGGCGAAGATTGAGGGGAGTCGGGTCCTACCGGCGGGGTAGTCAACAGGGCGGAGGAATCCGCCGTTGCGCTTCTTCGCGGCGTCGGCGCAGCAATGGTATATGCTTGCGGTGGCGAGGATGTGACTGTCGGGACGGACACAGCGGGCGGTCCGAGGTAGGGCTCTCCTGCTGCCCTCGGCGGCGACTGCGACGGTCGAGAACTCCGGCGAGTCGGGAGGGTCCGCGAGATCGGCGGCGTAGCATCAGCCACAACGAGTGCTGGTATGGGTGCAGGCGGGGCTCGAACGGCGGCAGACGTTGATCGGGCAATCGAACCCGGATCGGCTGCGACGACACTGGCTGTCCCTCCATTCGATGCGGACTCGTCCGGATGGGCCGACTTGGTCCCGTTCGTCGAAGTGGCAGTCGTCCGAGGAGGATACGTCGAGGTCGAAGCGGCTCCTTCAGACAACGTCGCGAATGACAGGGGCGAGTCGGTTCGCGGCGGGATGACAGCCGTATCGTCATGCGCGTCGAACGAGGTATGGCCCGTTTCGGAGGCTGACGCATAGATGTCACTTGTAGCCGAATAGAAAGACGGCTGGTGCTGTAAGGAAGAGGCGGCGGGCGAAACCGGTCGATCGTCGTGGACGAAAGCGAGCTGTGGTGAGGTGACTTCGGGTCGCTTTTCGCTGTTGGGCGTCCGGAAGCCTGCGTTCTCGAGCAGCTCGTGCACTTCGCTATGTAGGCTGCGAAGCTTCATCCGGGCGGCGTCAAAGTGATCTTGCTGGTCCTCGTTGTCCTTGAAATTCTCGACCTGTGTCGCGTAACCCTCGTGCCGGGTCCCGTTCGTTTCGGCCGGTTTCGACGGAGTGGGTTGAGCGGAGGTTGAAGGCACGGGCAGATAGAGAGTTCGCCCGCGGTCGGGATCGTCCTGACCGTCGACGAGAGCACCAGCCAGACCCCACTCGTGCGCCTTGGCGAGTATCCGGTCGTGCCAATGTTCATCATGATCGTCCGGACGGCGCGGCCTCTCTTTGTTCGAGTTTCTGCTACCCCTGCCGTCTGGCGGCGTCACGCTGCGGGTCGTGTATCCTTCGCGGACGACGTTTCCGGCTCTCTGGACGAGCAGCCGCGACGACCCGATCTCCTTGACGCGGATCTGTTCGCCAAGTCCGAAGAGCGGGTTGACGGGGAGGTCACTCGAGTCTTGCCGTTGACCGAACGGCCGCGTCAATGCAGGCGGAACCGCAGATCCGGACGCCCGGGTCTGACGCGACTGGGCGTCGTACGACGGCGACTCGCGACCTTTGGCGTTGGTCCGAGCTGGCGGCATCGCGTTGGGCATGAGCTGAGTCCCTGCCGTCATCGCAGAGGTACTGGACGGGCGGGCAAAGCCATCTGACGGCGGGATCGCAGGTCGGGACGATGTTGACGTAGAGTTGAAGCGACTCTCGCTGCCGTTCTCTAGGCCGTACGGTTGCTGCTCCTGGTTCAAAGGCGCGAGAGTACCGCTTTGAGCTAGCATGCGCTCCCTCGCGAGCCGTTCGCGATGTCGTCAGGGCAAACGAGTCGAAGACCAACGAACGCCTCCGGACCGTGATCGAGAAGTCGAAGCTTTTTCGCAGCTACGCCTCAATACAGCCAGTGGCCAAAGCGAGGTCGATAGAGCACAGATGATACTGAAACAGAAATGCTGGGCACAATCTCGCTCGCCGAAGTCGAGAAAGGAGGTGCACTGTTTTTCGGCCTCGCACGGCGACGATAACGCGCGCACCATCTCTCGGGCGGACGGTCGGTCATGGTCATCGTTAGAGATCGGCCAAAGGCGAGAGGATGAACGATGAAATGCACGATGCAGATGCGACAACAACTGGAAAGCAAAGCGTGAGGATACAAAGGGCACAGCGGGGCAATCGCGACCGAACCGGACAGCTGCGGATCCTGTCGGTTCTTTTACGACGGGTCAAGTCGAGATGTCTAGGCAAGCAACAAGCAGGTCAGCGAGGGAGCGCATAAAATGCGAGTCAAATGACAGTACGGACATTGGAAGCAGGCCGTGACGCCTTCGACACCGTGCTCGGCCCGAAGCAGCAGGTCGTGGTTCGTGCCGAGGTCTTCGTTGCGGAGATGGTTCCACCTGCATGCGCATTGTAGCCAAATTCAGTATGATGGTGCTCGAACGGTGGGAAGGGACGCCTTACGTCGAGGTGTCTCCGTAGAGCATCGCGGGCGCCTTGATGACCTGGCGGCCGTCCTTGCAGCGCCTGCATTTGAAAAGGTCGTGCGTCTGGTCACGGCAGCGCGAAAACTTAGTAAGCATCTCGATAAGAAGACGGCGAGGAGCACAGCTCGAGCGACTTACCTCGCACAGCGACGGGTTGAGCGAGAAGAGCTGCCGCAGGTCGTTGCCTGAGAAATAGCGCTCCATGTCTTCCTTGCTGTCAACGACGACCGAGGACAAATTCTGTTTGTGCGACTGGCGCTGGAAGACTGCGGAAACGGCAGGACGAGTCAGCTGGCGGCAGGGAGGATGCATCGCGTAATTTGCGGTACGTACTCTTCTCCTCGACGGTACCGGTCGCGACGAAGCGGTATACAAAGCCTGCATAGCAATCACGGTGTCAGTA
Source organism: Rhodotorula glutinis (assembly GCA_037974285.1). NCBI lineage: Eukaryota > Fungi > Basidiomycota > Microbotryomycetes > Sporidiobolales > Sporidiobolaceae > Rhodotorula > Rhodotorula glutinis. The sequence goes on along the minus strand of JBBPFV010000009.1, from coordinate 92,165 downwards.
TCTTGGCTTCCCGACCCGAGTGGGGAGAGGAGAGCCAAAAGTCCAGAGCTTACAGTCCTTCTTTTGGCCGTCACGCCAGACACGCGCAAGAGCCTGCATGTCGCTCGCGGGGTTCCAGTCTGCGAGTAGACCGTCAGCTCGACGCAATGTCCAGATCGCCCTGAATGACGGTCAGCATACCTGGATCGAACAGGACGAGACGGTTCGCGCCGATCAAGTTGATACCGCAACCACCGGCCTTCGACGAGAGCAGGAAGATGACCTTGCCCGAGGTCGGGTCGTTGAACTGGTCGACGAGCTTCTGACGCTTCGAGATGGCCTGCGTACCATCGAGGCGGAGCCAGCCGAGCCTGTGCGGATAAGTACATAGCTCAGTCAGCGCCTCGGAAAATTGGCCTCGCTGCGCAAGACATCGCTTTGGAACGATACGCACTTCTTACTGTCGCAGAGTTTGGCGAGAACATCGAGCGTGGTCGTAAAGTTGGAAATGAGGACGAGCTTGTCGTCCGTCTCGGCGCTCATGCGCGTCAGGAAGCTGTGCCGTTCGCATTCACCAATAAGAAAGAGGCCTGGTCAGACGTCCAGCTCGCATATACCAGCCATCCGAGTTCGAATGCGACGCACCGGTCCAGGACCGCCATCTTGCCGCTCAGCGACGGGTCGACTCCGCGGCGCCGGTCTCGCGGGTCGTAGCCTTCCGGCCAGCACGACTCGGACCCGGGCATGTCTTTGCCCCACTCGATGAGGTCCGGGTGATTGACGACTTTGCGGAGCATGTTGATGACCGCGAGAGGTTGCGAGTCCTTGCCCTTGAGGAGCGCCTTCATCTCGGGCGACGCCATGAACCACTTGTAGAGGTCGAGCTGGAACTTGGAGAGCGAGCAGAAGACGACCTGCTCGTACTTGACCGGCACTGCGGCAGAGCGCAAACTGGTCAATGCGTGCCCATCGGGCGGGATTGCCGTACCTTGACTTACGGTACTTGCTCAGCAGATCGTTCGTGCGGCGGATGATGAGCTTGTTGACTTTGCCCGCGAGCTCTTTCATCGCCGCATCGCCTCGCTCCTTCTCCTTGTCGGTCGCAAGCGCGTCGCGACCCTTCAGGATCGGCATCTCGTACTGCTTGTGGAAATCGGTATCGTTCCCGAGCGAGCCGGGGTTGCAAAAGTTGAGGAGCGAAAAGTACTCCTTCAAGTCGTTCTGTCACGTTCAAGTGGCGGGCTCGTGTGAGCAGAAAACTTCTCACCGGCAACGCGAGCGCGTCGTCAGAGATTTTGCTGGAAGCGAAAGCTTACCTGGATCGGCGTGCCGGTCAGGATGACGCGACGTTTGCAATTGATGGTGTGAAGCGCAGAGTACGTGTCGTTCTCTGCGTCCAAGTGAGTCGCATCTGAGCTCAGTTACTATCAGTCGACTCGATCAGGAGGAGGACCCACTGTAGTTCTTCAAGCGGTGACCTTCGTCTGCGAGGAGCAAGCCGACCTCGGTCTCGCCGAGTTCCGGGACGAGATTACGCAAGCGTTCGTAAGACGCGATGAGGACTGCCAGTGGTGTATGACGGTCAGCTTCTCCAACTCGGTTGGAGGCACGACAGTGAGCGAGTACGAACTCGGCGTGACGACCTGTTTCCCCTTGGTCGCGCACCACTGCCTGACCTGCCTGACCGAATCGGCCATGCTCATCTTATCATCGAGGGCAAGCGGGTTCGTCGCGCCTTCTCCGAGCCATTTGACGAGCTCGTTTGCCCAATTGCGGACGAGCGAGGCGGGGCAGACAACGATCGCCTTGTCGATGAGCTGCTTGTTCGGCAGCGGCGACTGGCGGAGGTGCGTCCACATGAGCGTAATGCATTGGAGCTGTACGTGAGGCGCATAATGTACATAGAGCGTCAGCAGCAGTCCATGCAATCCTCGCTCGATTTCGTGAAGGGGCGCGTACCGTTTTGCCGAGACCCATTTCGTCCGCCATAATGCATCTGGAGCGATGAGAGGCGATGTCAGCAGCGTGCCCAGGTTGATCAGCCAGACATTGCGACTCGCCCGAAGTTGTTCTCCTCAATCATGCCAGTCGTCGCCTTGTACAGGAACTTGACTCCGGTAACTTGATGCGGTCGCAATCTCGCACTCAGCCTCGGATCGATGACGACGGCAACCTTCTTGATCAGGTGTGCCGTCTTCTTACGGTCGACGATGCCGAGGATGTCGGCGAGGCTCTTGTGGACCTTTTTCCGTTCGCGGTCGATCTCGGTCGCGGCGGCGTCTTCGGACTCGTCGCGCTCGAGTTTCTCACGTTGGAGGCGCTCAATCTCACGCTGAGCCTCGATGTCGTCCGTCGTCGGGTCCCACAGCACGATCGCGTGGTCTGCGAGCGGGTCGTGCATCGGGGCAGGGAGGATCTCGCCGACTTGGCGAGTCCCGAGCGGTTTCAGCGTCGGCTTGATCTCGAGGATGATCCCCTTCTTCTTGATGCCAGGCAAGCTGAACGCCTTGTTGATGACCGAATCGAAGGCCTTTGGGCGGTAGACCGGGAACAGCTTTGGGGCCGGGGGAGCGACGTAGCGGTCAACGAAGCCGCGCTTCTTCTTGCCGTCATCGTCCGAGTCTTCGTCCTTCTTCGCCTTGCCCTTTTTCGTCTTCTTCTGAGCCGGCTCGCCGTCCGTGTCTGGCCCGACATTCGAATAGAAATCGTTCTCGGTGAAGACGACGCGTGCGCGTTTCGTTGACGATCGAGTCCCTCCGAGCTGCCGAGAGCGCGTTCCGCTGGTCGAGGTCGGTACTTTGAAGGCTTCAGAGTCGACCACGAGTCAGCTATGGCTTCCACGAGGGCTGCGAGGATGACTTACGCTTGAGGTCTGGAATACCAAAACCGCCTCCGCTCGCATGATTCGGCGCTTTGGACAGATCTGCGGTCGGGTCCTGCTTGACCGCTGCGATGAAGGACCTCCTCATCCTCGACTGTCACTCGGCGGGTAGTATGCGAGCTGTGGCGAGAAGGAGAGCGATCGAGAGCCAAACTTTCAACACTTTTTGACATCTCGCGACTCGACGCGCCGCTTGTTTACCGACCAGTCATTCTCTCGCTCACACAGCTCTGGAGAGCGCGAGACTACACGCGTAGGCTCATTGATACTAGCTGCTGCTCCTTGACTCGCCGTAGAAGCCGACTGCTTCCGTATCGGCGCGCGACGATGCAGTCAGACCAACCCGGCGCTGACTGGACGCCTGGGATGCCGTCATCGTCAAAGTGGATGAATCCGCACGAGCGCACGTACTACAAGGAGCCGGTGAGCGATATGCCGCCCTACCCGACCCGTCCATTCGACGGCGAACCGATTCCGGGTCCATCTTCGAGGCCGTACTTGTACTCGGGACAGGTCGACCGGCCGAATAGCTACACGGGCATGTCGGCCGCCGCAGAGGAACGCAACGCCAAGCTTCAGAAGATCCTCAACAAGACGCTCGGCGCCGATCAGATCGCGAGCAGGGCGGGAGGAGGCGGCAGCAAGTTGAACTACCTCGAAGGGTGGCGGGCCATCAACCTCGCGAACGACATCTTTGGCTTCAACGGCTGGTTCACCGATATCAAGTACCTCGAGGCGGACTTTGTGAGTCGCGCGAGCCGGCCGATTGTTCGGCTCTTTGAGCAGCGGTCGGGCTTCTCCGCTTGAAGCTGACCTACTGTGTACTTCCGGCGACAGGTCGACTACGACCCTTCCTCGCAGAGGTGGCACGTCGGAGTGACTGCGATTGTGCGCGTACGCCTGCAGGATGGCGCGAGTCACGAGGACGTCGGGTACGGCAAGATTGAGAACTGCAGGTCCAAAGGCGAAGCGCTCGACAAGGTGGGTCGCATGCCACTTCGTCACCGCCTTTCGTCGGGCTTGACTGTACCTGAAGCTGATGATCTTAGTTGTTGTCGCTTCACAGTCGAAGAAGGAAGCCGTGACTGACGGCCTCAAGCGAGCCTTGCGGCACTTCGGCAAGCTCCTCGGCAACTGCCTATACGACAAGCACTACCTCGAGTGCATGAAGAACATGAAGGCGCCGAAGGTGCGTCGCGTCCCCCAACCGGCCTGTCGCTGTTGTCTTCCTCCGCGCTGACGCACCTTCACATGTATGATGATTGACGTACAGCCGAGGATGGACTGGGAGAACATCTACAACCCGGAACGCGACACCGTTGCCGCGATGACAACCAACGGCCAGCCATCGACATCGACTTCTGCAGCACCGCAGCCGGCTGCGGCAGGCCCGAAAAGCGAGATGCCGCCGCCGCCACCGATGCCAGCCAACGTTGCGGCCAAGATCCAACGCGCTTCGACCGTCGGCGGTCCAGCGCCTGCTCCTCGTCCTGCCGTCGGGACTCGTCCCGCTGCCGCGGCTGCTGCTCCGGCTGCCGCTCCCGGGAAAGCGATGCCGCCACCTCAGCCGGCCAAGCAGCCGATTCAGCGTTCTACGACCGTCCCGAATCCGGCAATTCGCTCTGGCGCCTCGACGCCCTTGATGACCTCGGACGACGACGCCGCGTTTGCCGAGATGCTGATGCCGGGCGATGAGGTCGGGTCGACAAGTATGGCGAACGTGTCGATACAGATGGCAGCGAATGACAGCGGCTTTGGCGAGATGGACGGCTTGGCGGACACGAGGTGAGCTCGCCTAGCTGAGTTTTCACCGCTGAGACGGATGGTCACTGATGCCGGTGCTTCGCACGCAGTCACGCGATGATCAAGCCGGACTTGAACCCGCAAGCTCAGAAGACGGCGCCGAATCCGCACGTCGCGCTTCAAGCGAGGTCTGCTAACCCAGTACAAAACGCCGCCGCCGGATCGAACGCCACGTCTGGCGCTTCGAATAATGCCGAGCTCATGGAGAAGAAGCGGCTCGAAGCGCAGGCCCGCCGCGCCGCGAAGATGCAGGAACTCGCGGCAAAGCAGCAGCAGCCGCAACAGCAACAGGCTGCGCCGACTGCTCAAGCTCCGCGTCCGATTGCAGCAGTGCAGCATCCGACTGGTGGGACGGGTCCCGTCTCGGCGGCGCAGCTGCTCGCCAATACGGCCGCGACTGCTCCGGCTATTCCCCCGATGGGCAACGCTCGCCCGCCCGGGCTGCGGCCCCCTCAGCCGCCTCAGCAACAGTATCGTCCTGCAACACTCGCTCGGACTCATTCGATCGGTCACAACGGCGGTCAGGCCGGTGTTCAGGCTGGCATTCAGGCTGGACCTCGCGTCGCGGGAGCGGTACCTTCGCTCAACCTCGGAGCGGGCATGGCGAGAGCCGCAGGAGCTGGTGGTCCAGCCTCTGCTACCAGCGGACCGGCTATTGCAGCTGGACAAGCGGCGAGCGGCGGTCCGACTTCGGTCACGACGGGGGACGCGACTTTCCAGAGCGCTCGCAGTGTGAAGCGTAGCGTCGAGGAAGTGTGAGTGGCTTCTCTTCAGCTAGCCTGTCGTGGGGTATCACCTCGCGATGAGTGCGAGTCGTTCCGAGGTGGTCCGAGCTGATCATTCGTCGGAACAGCGACCACACCTCGTCTTCGCTTCCGGGCGGTCAGCACGTCGGATCGGCGCCTCAAGCCCGCCGGACTTCGACGAGCCCTCGCCAAGCGCTCAAGGAGCTCCCTGTCGACGAGGCGACCGGTGACGTGAAAAGGCAGAGGACGAGTTTCGGTTGATGTCCTCGCTCGGCACCCTGTCAACGGGTCTCGCTTCGCTTGTGTCCTATTCGTCTTCCTGTGGCATACATTGTTGTGTAAATCCGATATGCACTCGCCTGATAGTCTCACTATGCCCACAGCACGAGCTGAGATGTTGAAGGTGCTTGTCAAACTCGCTCGTCCGACAGGAGCGTGCACATGAGGAACAAGCTCCAAGCGAGCAGCAGTGACCGAAAGTGCAAGAGCGAATGGCCCGATGTCGAGCTTCTTCACATACTCGCCGATTGAATCTCGACGAAACTGGCCATTGACTCTGGCGCGAGGCCCGTGCGTCGGCTTGTCCGAACAGCGCGTCGTCGGTCTCACTGCTGCTGGCGACTCACCCTCTTCCTGTAGAGCTACAACGCTTTGCACTAAGCGGAAGGATCATTCAAAGAGTGCTGCCGGTATAGCCTCTCTCGCTCTGCATTCGAGACACAGACGCGCCGTATTCTATCAAGTCCAGCCGACTCAGCGACGGACCCTTCCTTTCCGGCAGATCGAGCGCTATGGGCATCGCTCGGACGACCATCTCCGAATGGTTCGAATTCGATGACAGCCGCCGTCGGCAGGTCGAGCTGGAAGCAATCCGCAGCGCTTTAAGTGCGACTGGCATGTCTTCGGGTGCTAAGCTTTTTGCGGTGTGTGACCTCAATGGCGCGAAAGGTCTTCGCCTCGGCATCGAATGGGAGGAGATTTCGTCTGCGCCGTGCATCAACGAGGGCTCTATCCGATTCGAAATCGAGGGTCGCGTGATTGGCTCACAAAATCTGCGTAATTTGCCGTTCCCGCCTACGCGCTCGGGTATCATCTGGATCGATATCGACACGCTCTTCATTGGTGAGCCTACGATAGATGTCGTGCTCTCGTGGTCCGGAGGTCTCGTGCCATCGGCCAGGCAGCACAGCGAAGAGGCAACCATCGACACCTTGGTCGGTACGTTACGTTCCTTTTGGCGCCTACGACGGGCTGCGACTGATCGTACGCGCGGACTCCTATAGTCAACATGCGTGAACAAGTTCCACACGACGTCCGCTTCGTATTTCCGTCGATCGAGGGCTCCCTCTGGGCGTCCGAATCGTTCCTTCGGCAGCAAGTTCCGTACTTCAGGACAACCCTCTCGTCTGACTTCGCGGAAGGCAGCGAGAATGAACCGAGCGACGTACCTGCCGACACCAAATTCGAGACGGAGCGCGACTTTGACGATTCTGACGACGAGACCGACGAGCTTTACCGGACCTCGTATGCTGCCGGTATCAAGGAACGCCACAAAGCCTGCCGACCGTGCAAGACGATTAGAGTTTCCGGCGCCGCGTACTCGACCTATGCCGCCGTACTGCTCTGGTTGAGCTGCCGCAAAATCGTCTTCGCTCCGCTCAAATCGAACGGTCAAGCGAGCCGTTTCGACATCATCACCGAGGCATTATCGGCTTCAGAACGTCCCGCACCCGTCTCGCCAAAGTCGGTGTATCGTCTGGCGCACCTGCTCGAGCTGGATGAACTGCAGGCAATCGCCGTGACCGAATACGAAAAACAGCTTACGGTCGGGAATGCCGCCGCCGAGCTTTTCAGTGACGTTACGGCACCATATCCAGACCTTCGGAATGCCGCACTCGAATATGTCGCCGCGAACTACAAGATCGTGAGCTCGACGCGCGGCTGGATCGAGATCATGCGCTGCGCCGAGCTCGACGAGTTGCCGCGAGGCGCTGCGCAGGTGGCGCTTCTTTTGACGGAACGCCTCGGTCGCGCCTGATCGGAGGAGAAGAGACCAGGAAGAAGGAATCGTGAAGTAGCTGAGCGCTTGCACTGTAAGATAACGCCGAACGTCGTTGACGAAACTCGCGCGACGAAGACCAGCTCCATTCCGCCTTGATTCGGGAGCAAATTGATCAGCTGAGGTCTCCTGGTCTATTCAGAAAGCGCTATTCTATCTCGGAAAGCGTCTACAACTCCCACATCTCGGTGCCCGTCTTGATCGGTTTGGCGACCTTTTCTCCCGCTTCTCCGTTTTCCAGCTCGCCGTTCTTCGCTTCGGCCATCGTAGTCCCCACTTCCCACGCCGCCTTCACGCAACCGTTCACTCCGACGGCGCTGTACCCACCACCGACAACGGCGACCGATCCTCCTCCGATTTGCTTTAACCTCTCGCCGAACGCTCGGAACGCGGCGAGCGAATTCGGCGGAACTTGCGGGATACAGTCGCGCTGCATGTGCGTGAACGCGTGAACCGGCTCCGGGATCGTCGATGCCGGGAAGTGTAGGCGGATCGTTTCGAGCGCGGCGGCGACGAGTTGTTCGTGCGTCGGGGACGGGACGGGCGACTTGTCGAGCCAGTACGAACCGCCGAGGAGGACCGAAGCTTTGACGAGCCCTTCCTGGCGCGAAGTGTCGACTGTGGGCATGACGTCCGAGTCGAACAAGACGCCGAGGACGTGATGCGGATTTTGGGCGGTCGGAACGGTCCGAGGGATCAAGTACCCGAATCCGGGTGGGAAGAGGGGCGGTTCAGATACGGAAGGAGCAGGGAAGACGAGATTGATGACGGCGACGGTGGTCGAAGGGATCGAGGGAGGGGCGAGTTCGGCGGGCAAGACGTGCGGGATGGTCGTGACGAGCTGGGCAGAGTCGACGGTGCCGCCCTTGGTCGTAATCTGCGCCCAGACTGAGAGTGTCAGAGCCACCTCTCACGGTGCAGCGGCTCGCGGGAAGAGGGGAGGACTCACCCGCCAGGAACCATCGTGGACCTTCTCAACTCGCTCGACCTTGCCTTGGTCGCCCAACCAGAACTCGGCGCCTTGCCGCTCAAGGTGCGACTTCAACTGGTCCGTCAAGACTTCGAGTCCGCCCCGGAGGCCCCAGACGCTCGCCCCTTCCATCGCTTTCACGAGTCGGTGGCCGCCGTCCGCGTGCGATGCCGCCAACCTGACTTTGACCGCGCGCACTTCGTCGTCTTCCCGTTCCGCCCTAACACGCCACGGACTCTTTTCCTTCCAGCCTCTTCGACGGGCGAACGACCCAAACAGGCCGGCGAGGACGACGCTGCCCCATTCGCGTTCGGCTTCCCACAATTGCGGGAACACGGCGCGGACGCTCAAACGGCGCGTGTCGCCGGCGTAGATCCCGTGGATCATGGCGCTAATCATTTCTTCGGCGAGGACGGGACTGAACCGGCGGCGAAAAAACGCGTCGACCGATTCGTCCCCGAGCGGATCGGCGTGGAGAGGCGATCGTGGTCGGAACGGTTCGAGGAGGATCGAAGGGACGACGCGCCGGATTAAGGGGACGGTGAAGAGGGCTTTGAAGGCGGATCCGAGAGAGGAAGGAAGGCGGGTTAGGCGAGGCGGGGTGTACAAGTAGCGGTTCTTGGCCGACGGGGCCGATTTCGCGACCGTGATGATCTTGTCCGACAAGCCGACGTCGTGGGCCTGTGCGCGGGAGCTCGTCAGTTCCCGACGAACGCTCTCCGGTGTCTAGAACGCTCACCAGTTCGACGGTGAGCCAACCGAGTAACCCGACGGGTCGGATACTCCTCGGTCCGGTCTCGAGAACGAGTGAGCCCTTGCTCGGGTCGAGCGCTTCCCCTGGCGCGAGTAACCGGTTCTCCTGCAGTTTGACGGCGCGGCACCAACCTCCGACGCGGTCCTGACCCTCGAGGACGACGATTCGAGTTTCGGCGCGGAGTCGAGGCGAGAGGGACTGGAGGTAGTAGTGCGCGGTCGAGAGTCCCGAAAGACCGCCCCCGATGATGGCGAGTGTTCGTGGCTTGGGTGCATCGAGCTCATCAGCCTTGTCAGTTCGCGTCGAGAGGTGCAACCGGGGTGCAGAGGTCCGGACAGCGGCGGTGAGCGGGAACCAACTCGCTGCCGAGTGAGGCGGTCGAGCAGTTCTTCGACTCTGGAGGCCGAAGGATCTTGATGCCGAGCTACCTGCTAGCTGTAGCATGGCTGGCTATAGCGTACGTGCACAGGAGTAGAGCTGGTCCGCATTTGCCCTCCGGTTCGATCATGACGACGAGGCGGTGCAGCGACCCGGTTCTTACCTTCCTCTGCGCGCTATACAGTGCACTACACGACAGTCGAGGACGATATCTGCTGCGGCGGAGCGTGAAAACTCTCCGCCCACCCGCTCGGCTCGAGAAGGCGATCCGCCTAGGGACACGAAACCCGTACTCGCTCGTCAAGTCTCGAAACCTCCTTGCTCTGGAGCGATCGACTGCTCCGTACGGCCTCAGACGACCCCTGATGACGTGAGTCGAGACGGGCGACTGATTGGAGTAAGCTAGAAAGGGCTGACTCCAGCACCCTGCAGCTCGTTCCGCTGAACGACTTCGGTTCCTTCCCCCTCCGCCTCCTTTCGCGGCACTGCTGCTTGCGTTGTTCTGTTCCCGCCTCGATGGGCGTCCGCGACTTGACCGCCGTCGCAAAACGCTACGCTCCAGACTCGATCACGACCTACTCGAGCATCCGCGACTTTCGAGGGAAACGGTTCGCGATCGACGCCAACCTCTTGACGACCAAATTTCACTTTGCCAACGCGTACGCCCTCGACCCGCGCGAAGTAGCCGCCGACTCGCACAGCGGGAAGAGCGATGATCCGGAAGCAGTCCTCGCCGCCGACGAACTGTACGGGTACCGCCACGCCCGCGCGTGGTACTACTTTATCCGGCGCCTCCAAGCGAACCGGATCGAACCGATCGTCGTCTTTGACGGCGCGACCCGCCTCGACGCAAAAGCCCGCGAGAACGAACGTCGGCGTCGCGCGCGCGAGGTGCAGAGACTTCGGAGCGAGGCGGAACGGGTCCGCGGAGAACGGCTGAGGGATATCCGGAGGGTCTTGTCCGGAGTCGACGAGAGCGATCGAGGAGAATTTGTCGCGGCGTTTCGCGGCGCCGCGAGGGCGATCCTTGACGAGCGCGAGCGGAAGAAGCGCCTCGAAAAGGAGGGGGACGAGGCTCCTCGCTCGAACGCCGAGACGGGCGACGTCGCCGGGCGGATCGGCGCCGTCGAACGCGAGCTCGCCAACCTCGAGGCGCGTCGAAGGCAAGCGGACACGATCAGGTCCTCGCAAGAGCTTGCGCGATCCCATCTCGACTTGCCGAGTCCCGAGCCTCCGCCTGATCCGTCCGCCAGCTGGACATCCGAGCCCGTTTTCGAATCGCGCTCGGACGACGAGGCGGCATACCTCGAACCCCCTACACAGCCAACCGGACTCGTACTACCTCCATCCGATCAGACACCTCTCGCAAACCAGACACCGAAAGAGAGTGCCGCCGCCGCTCCGAATCTCGCGCCAGTACCGGAGCGGATCGAGGACTATCCGCCGAGTCTCGGCTCGGACCACTCTCGCAACGCGCAGGAACGGGAGGGTCTCGCCTCGTTCGGAACGGATGGCCGAACAGAACTTACGATCCCCAAACTGCCTCAACGATCGAGTTCTAAGGTCGGGCAACCGCCTCCTCCACCACCGTCGCCAGCACCTCTGCTGGAAGAGTCGACTACCCAAAGTGCAGCAGGATGGGAGGCGCGAGACGTCGAGGCCGGAGCTGCGAATGGCGCTGTCGCGGCGGAGGCGGAATCCGCTGCGTCGCCACAAGAGGCTGACCAGGCGTCTCCCGATCCTCGGATTTCGGAGTCGTCGCTTCCAAGCACGACTGTGTCGGGGGAAGGACGCGATGGACCGGTGCGGGGCATCGGTACCGAGGAGCTTGTCCCGCCGCCTGTCGAGCCGTCTGATCGTATAACTTCTGAGATCGGCTCGCCACAGCTCGAGACGCCGCAAACGCCGACTCCACCGGATGACGAGCTCGCGACTACGCAGATATACGGTGCGCAGCCCACACCTGCGACCGATGCCGACGACGTGCCTGCGGCCGAGCCCGCTCAACCCGTCGACGAGCTCGTTTCGCTCTTCAAGGCGCACCTCGGCGACGCGACGAATCCTGTCTACTCGCGGAATCAGGTCGACGTCTTTCGCAAGGAGGCACACTTCTTCAGCTCGCTTATTCTGTCGGGACCGGCGGCGGTTTCGATCGCGGCTGCTTCGCTTGCGCAAGAGGTATTGCGCATTACGGATCAGCAGACGGCAGATGCGCCTTCGCCTGTCACTTCAACGCCGACAGATGCTGAAGCGATTGGGAGCGCGGCCGCCGCTCCGTCAGAGCAAGTGCCGGCGTACCAGGACGATCTGCACCCGTTGATCGAGCGAAGTCGGGAGCTTCAGCAAAGTCACGACCAACGGTCGCGAGGCATCTCGCCAATGGCCTTCGGCGAGGTTCGAGTGCGCTCGTCTCTTCCCTGCTATCTCTACGGAACGTGTCGATGTGTGCTGAACCCGACTGCTTCCACAGAGTCTGATCCAGTCACTCGGCATACCCTGGCTTCAGCCGACGTCAGAGCATCCTCACGAAGCCGAAGGTGTCTGCGCTGCGCTCCAACGGCAAGGTCTCGTCGACTTTGTCGTCAGCGAGGATACCGACGTCGTCGTGTACGGGGCTCCAGTCCTCCGCAACATCACGCTCGCTGATCAGCCCAAAGTCCCGATGAGCGTCTTCGATCCCATCAAGCTGCGCGAAGGACTTGGATTGTCGAGCGAGGAATTTGTCGACTTTGCGCTCCTGCTCGGGACGGACTTTACGGAGCGGATCAAAGGGTGAGCTGCTGGCCTCGACCGCCGATCTGGCCCCCTTACAAAAGTGATCACTCACCTCGTACGGCGATATCAGGTTCGGGCCCGTTGCAGCTCTAAAGGCAATCAGGCAGCACCGTACGCTCGAAGCCGTGCTGGCGGCTCAGGCGACCCGGCTCAGGCTCGAGCAGCCCTTCATCGACGCTTACCTCGACACGGCTCAAGTCGCTCGCAACATCTTCCTCGAGCCACCAGCTTTGCCTTCGCTCTCTGTCGGCGCGTCGGATGCGGTACCCGGATCCGTTCTCGATGTCGACGATGAGGATGAGAGCTCGAGCGACCAAACCTTCCTCGGCAGCCTCTCGTCGACCGAACCGTCTCGCTTCCTGCCGGTCCTCCTCGCCAAATACCGTATCAAGGATGCGTTTACGCCCGGCAGTGACGAAATGCGCTTCGCGCTTGATGATCCGGACGACATCGGCCCTTCCGAACTGCTTGACGACGACGACGAGGTCGATTGGGACGACCTGCTTGACTGGGCGGACGAGCCGACATCGGCTTCTGTCGATGTGATACACGACGATCCGCGAGACGCGTCTTTGCTCGAGCCATTGGTTGAGGATTTCGGCGGAGATGCTCAAACAGAGCTAGGCCCTGACAGTCACAGCGGCTTGTCCGGCCATTCCGCGCGGCATCTCGAAGACGATTTTCAGCGTCTCTACCTGTAGTGGCTTGAGAATCCCCATGCATATTCCCACTGACCTCTTCTCGTCCTCGCATGCCCTGCTTGCGCAGTTCAGGCAGAGGCACGCTACGACTCGCTGCTCGTGACTGACGGCCGAATGCCTTGCGACGTGCCTTTCTCGTCGCTGCTGACGATGTCCCTACTACATTAAATCTCACTTGCTCTTCTAAGCTATCGAAGCACACTCTTCGGGACTGCTAGCGCTCAAACTCACGCCGCATTTGCCGCGAAGGCGCCTCCGAAGCGAAGCCAATACTGTCCGCTGATCTGCTGCCCGATCGCTATTGTATTTCTCCCGCATGGCGGCGGGGCTGACGCATTCTGAGCGCGGTCTGCGGCATTCGGCCTCAGTGATCGATCGGAACTTCCGCGGCGAATATTCTGTTCTCGCGCAGGTGCGAGCGCGACACGCACCATCGCTCTTTGCGATCCTTGCGCTCAGGCTCAACCGGTCTGAGCCTTCTGGCAACGGTGCCCACGCTGCTCGACTTCTCGCACACTTCTGCGTCGCCTCGTTCATCGCGAGCAGCGGCACACGGATTTGACGATGGCTACCGTACATTTCCTCCCGCCGAACCTCGAACTAGAACGAGCCCGATTCAGAGCGTCTGAAATGAGCGCCGACGCATGGATCGCGTATTGTGAACAGCGCGTCAGCGCTATTGCGAGTCTAGCACGGGGCAGGGTGGACGACTGGGCGCAGGAAACAGCCAGAGTGAATCCTCACTGGATGAAACGGCGAAACAGCGGACACGACACGGTGGCTTCTCTCGCTGGAAGGCGAAGGGCGGCGATCGAGCAGTGGGAGCGCAGCTGGAGCGAGCAATGGCCGATGCTGCGAGCGCAAAGGCTGGAGGCAAGGCCGGGCAGGATGCAGAACTTCGATACCGTTGCCCGTCGCCTAGCAGAAGCGGATGTCGCGGACGGCCACGCATTCTTGCTAGTGAGCTACGCCTTTGGCAGGCTCATACCGACCCCATGACCTTGTTGACGTGCGTTTCACAGCAGACGCCGAGGAGCATGGTCACGAACAACATCGCGCAGCGGAAAGAAACGATGCGACGAGTACGTTAGCATACGCCACACTATCGTCCCCTTCATGGACAAACGCTAATTCTCGTCGGCGCGCAGAACCGCTTGGCGATACAACCGGCCGAGCTTCAGCACGTGGACGAGGATCTCCACGGCACGCCGACATCATCGCTCCAGACCCAGGGAGCACCCGAGTGTGAGGTGGAAAAGCGTGACGCGACCCATCCGCGGGTCTTTGCCTCGTCGTCACCTCCGATCCCGAGCGCCTCGTCGGAGGCGCATTCCTCCTCGCATACGCAAGCTCTCTTACCTGTACTCCCGTCGCAAAATGATTCTTCCCGCGCTCATTACGGCAGACATTCGCTACAGGATGTACCTGCGCAACACTTCCAACGCACCACGGTCGACCCGGAGGAAGAGGAATTCCTCAAAGCAGCGCATCGCGCACAGCTCGGCAAGCAGCAGAGCACCTGAACCAGATATGCTACCCTTGATGATCCCCGAGCAAGAGGAGATGCAATGCAAAGCTAATGCGTTATTTGTGCTCAGGCCGAGCGTGGCAAGGCGGACATCTTTCTCGCAGGGCATGGCGCCTCAAATCGCTTGCGAAGCGCGTACGACGCTGCGAAAAAGAGAGACTACGTATTGCCGACAACTGTCGAGAGACGTACACCCCGAAAGCGTCATCCGGAAAAGCGAAGGGTTACCGGAGGGGAAGAAGGCGAATCGAGAAGCGTGATGAGCGAAAGAGGTGGGGAGCTACGATATGGTGGAACGCCGAATAAGGAGGGTATATGGTATGCGAGTCAGGAGGCGAAGAGTCGAGGTCGGAGGGAGATGACGACTCCGGCTGAGCGAGTTCGCGGCCCATCAAGCGTTCGGCTCGGCGGCGGACGCAGTTTCCTTGGGCGAATCGGCGTCTTTCGGAGTCGGGGTGTCCTTGACCTCGTCAATATGCGGCTTCTCCTCGTTCGGATTGGGCGACGTGTCGATCAAGGGGGAATCGAAGGTATCGGAAGTAGGCGAGAGAGGAGAGGTTGCCTCGAGGCCATCGCCGGGAAGGGCACGGCCCGTCTTGCCGCGAACAATTTCGAAGACCCTGCGGCGCAATCCAACCGTCAGTAATCTCAGCAGCATCTTACGGGCTCATCGGTGTGACGTACTTCAGGAGCTTGCGGCGAGCACCGAGCGCAGCGACGCCCTTGTCTTCGAGATCTTTATCTCCCATCTTGATCATCTCCTCCCAGCTGACGCCTTCAAAGTTGGTCGTGTATTTGTGCAGCCTGAGACTGCGCAGCCACGCCGGAGTATCGCCGAGGAGCTGCATGTCGAGCGGCTCGTCCGGGTTCGCGCCGCTTCCGGGAATCTGCTGCGGATTTGCCGACCCGGGCGTGTTCATGCCGTGACCGTGTCCATGTCCGTGCCCATGCCCGTGTCCGTGTCCGTGACCATGACCGCCGCCCGGGCGCGATGAGCCGAAGCCGGAAGAAAAGTTGCCGGGCGAGCGCTCGTAAGGGCGCGGCGACCTGCGCGAGTGCGGCGACGGCATCGCGAATCCAGGCGCAAAGCCAGGCGAGGTCGGACCGCCGCCGAAACCGTTCGGGCTGCCGCCGGGACCGCCGCCGAGACGCGGACTGATCTGAGGACCGGCGAGACCTGGCGAGAGTCCGCCTCCTCCCGCCATTCCAATGCCCATGCCCATTCCCATATTGCCGACGCCGAGCCCAGCGTTCATATTTGCGACGCCGAGACCCTGCATCGTCGCGAGGTTCTGAAGCTGCTGCTGCTGCTGGGCAACCTGCTGTTGCAGAGCGAGCAAGCTCGCGAGTTGTGCTTGCACTGACGGTGAACCGGGCGCATTCGCGATGCTGCCGACGCCGAGCCCGACATTAGGCGACGCTGCGCCGAGACCACCGGCGCCGAAACCGTTTTGCTGCTGTTGCTGCTGCTGGCCGAAAGCGCCACCTCCGCCGAACTGCTGTTGCTGCATGTGCTGCTGGTTCTGTTGGTCTTGGAGATGGTGATGGTGCTGCTGTTGCTGATGCTGCAGACCTTGCTGCGGTGAAGGTGGCGGCAAGTGCGCCGCGTTCGCGTTGCGCCAGTTCTGCTGCGCCGCCATCGCCGTCTGCTGCAGTCCGGGCGAGCTCAGCGCGCCGCTGCTCGAGACCCTCGAACCGCCGAGAGGTCCTCCCGCGGACGAGCCGACACCGGGCTGACCGGGTCCGTTCTTGAGTTGCTGCATCGCCTGGATCTGTTCCTGCACGCGGCGCTGAGCCGTCGCCGCCGAATTGGCACGCTGATCGGCCGACAGCGGCGGCGCCGTGTTCTCGTCGTACATGCCACCGAGCGCGCCACCGTTGATCGCGGCGGCACCAGCTCCGGGCGAAATCCGAGCGGACCGGCGGAACTTGCGGACGTCGTCGAGGACGATGCTGCCGTTCGAGTTGGTAGAAGCGTTGCCATCCCAGGCAGACAGGCGCTGTCCAACGCCATCGAGATACAAGTTCGAGCCGGGCGCGCCTCCGCTCGGCCCGATCGAAGTTCCGAAATCGTTACCGGCTTCAGCACCTTTCGTCGCAAACATGGGCACGAGCGGCGTGTTGACCATTGAGGCCCAGCTTCCGCCAACGATCGGCGATAACTGTTGGTCCGCAAAGGACGAACCGACGTCGGGAATCGGCGAGCGCAAGTACTGCTGCTGCTGCGAGCCGTTCTCGCCGCCGGCAGATGCAGGAGCGCGACCGGGCGACGGGCTACGCTGCTCCTGCAGCGTCTCTTCGCGAGTCCAGAGCGGACTCTTGATGCTGTCGCCGAGCGACGTGCCGCCGCCGCTCGCGCCGAGGACGAGGTTCGCGGGCGCGCTCGTGCGGGCGCTCGCCTTGAGTTTGGCGCGCTGCTGGGCCAAAGTGGACGCGGCAGCGGACGAAGAGGCTCCGAGATCGGGAGGCAGAAGACTGTCGGTGGCGTTCGAAGAGGCGGGCGTGCCGGCCAGAGACTGGCGGCCGTACTGGCGAGCGAGCGACGAAGAAGGCGACTTATTCAAGCTGAGCGAGCCGAAACGGTCCATCTGAGACTCGAAGGAGGCTGTAGTGCGTACATTCTGTCAGTATGTTTGACAGCTGAGCCCGTCTGAAGGAGAGGAGACTGACGCTGACTCGGGTTGGCGGGAGTGAGGAGCGCGGCGGTGGCCGGGTCTTGCCTCGCCATCTGCTGCAGTACCGTGATGAAGAACCGCATCTGCAGCGGAGTCGCACTCTGCAACAGCGAGTAGAGCGCGGCGGTTCGTTCGGCTTCACTCAAGACGCGGAACCACTGCTCGATGGCAGACAGCTCCTCCTTGAAGTTCGAGTCGAGCGAGGCGGCGGCCATTTCTTCGAGCGTCGTCTCGTAGTGTTGCAAATCTTCGAACCAGCGATCGATAGCTGCGAAGTGGCGAAATGGAAGGAAGAAGGAACGAGGTCAGCGTGACTCGGCTTCCGAGAGTTTCGAGGTGGCGCCCGCCCGCCGCGGAACGTACCTTCGGCTGCTCGGGCGCGAGTAAGGATGATGCAGGTGGATGTCAGCATTGACTCCGATGGAGCACGCTCGCTCTCCGAGGCCGTCCGAGGCGAACCGAGCGACTTACTCTCAGAAGCGCTCGTCGTCGTTGTCGTCCCGCCAAACGAATGCCCCCTCTCGTGCGGCTGTCCCTGGCCCGGTCCGTAGTTGCTCGCCGCGAGATACTCGCTCGCAGGCCTGAGCCCTTGCGAGCCTCCTCCCGCGATGTGACCGGGACTCGAACCGCGTTTCGAAGCGGTCGACGCCGCCGCCGCCGAAGTTTGCTGGTGAGGTCCGGCGTTTTGACGCCACGAGAGGGCGTCGACGCTCGCGCGCATCTTGTTGCTCGTGGTCGAGCTCCCGAGACCCGTACCGGCAGTCGTCGAGTACGAGGACGAGAGCGCGAATGGACGCGGCGCGGCGAGGCCCGTGTTGCCCGCCGCGGGTGCCGGTGCGGTCGTCGTCGTCGTCGAACTGGCAGCAGCCGAGACCGGCAAGTCTTGAGGAGTCGTCAAAGTAGAAGGCATAGCTTGCGTCGAGGCAGCAGCCATTGCTCGTGCAGGTCGTCCGAGAGAGCAAGAGAAGTCGGGAAGCGGGGTCGTCGTCGTCGCAAAAGGTTCGTCACGAGGGAATCGGGGCGTGACCTGCACACCTCGGCCGAGGGCTTTCGAGTCTATCAACGAGGCAGGAAGAGAGCGACGGCCTTCCTATCGCCTCTCGCGCGAGCCTGCTCGACGATAGCGTAAAAAGACAGGCAGGCGAAACTTGAGGGGGCAGCAGCACCGCGCGTCTCGCCGCGTCGCTTTGACCGAACCGCGCGCCGGCGATCGTATTTCCGTTTGCATTACCGCCAATCGTATTCCACTTCACCTACTTTATGTATTTCCTGCGGCTCCAAAGGCTCTCGATCACTCTCCTCAGTCTATGGAAGAAAACGATCTTATGGAGATTGTGCATAGCAGGCGGGCAAAGCGAGCGTATGGATCGAGCGAGGCAGAGGCGGGCCAGGGAATCTACTCGGGCGTCGAAATGGGAGGCGCAAGTAAAGTTCTCGGCAAGGGGAGGGCAAGAGCGGGATCGAAAGAGCCCGAGGAAACAGGGTTGGAAAAACACAGGGCACAACTAGAGATCAGTCACGAAAAGAGGAGAAAAGGGGGCAGGAGTGGAAGAGGTGGTGAGGTGGGTGCGAACAAGCGGATGATGGGGGGTTTGGGCGGCGAGACCAATATGGGAAACAGGCAGTTGGATGAGGGATCCTCTCCTTCGTTTACGAGAGGAGCTGCGGGCGTCGGGAAAAGCGCGTCAGTAAAGGAAGTCGGACGGAGTGAACCGAGACTGCAACGCACGGTGGTCTGGACCATGATGTCGCAGATCTGGTAGGGGTCAGCGTTCGAGGCCGGGCGGCGGTCCTCAAAGTAACCCTTGCCGGCGACGGCGACGGCCTTGGGGATACGGATCGAGGCACTGCAGATCGCGACACCAGCGCAAAAGTCAGCTTGGCGGGTCCGGCGCGAAGGACGGCATCACGTAACGCACCCGCGGTGGGCGACACCCGACGAGAACTGGCCAATGTGGCCAGTCTCGTGGCGACCGGTGAGACGGAGGTCGTTGCTGCAGAGGGGTAACGGCGAGTCAGTACGTGAAAGGAGCGTAGTTATTCCGGGAAGCGAGAAACGCACTCGGAGCCGTAAACCTCGATGTGCTGGAGGTGGCGCTTCTCGAGCTTCTTGATCATCTCCTCGATCGCCTTCATGCCGCCCTCGGCACGGGTCTCGTTGGTCGAGTAGCTGAAGAAAGAGGCCGCGGCCCTGGAGGTCAGTACAAGATTCAACTGGGCGAGCGGGCAGAGACGAGTAGACTCACTTCGAGTGGAGACCGGCACCGTTCCAGTCGCCAGCAAGCGGCTTCGGGTGGAACGAGACGGTGACGCCCCACTCCTCGGCAATGCGGACGAGGAGGTAACGTGCGAGCCACAAGTGGTCGCCCATGTCCTTGCCCTTGCACGGGCCGACCTGGAACTCCCACTGCGACGGCATGACCTCGGCGTTGATGCCCGAGATGTTGACGCCGGCGTACAGGCAAGCGCGGTAGTGCGCCTCGATCATGTCACGAGCAAAGACCTTGCCCG
This sequence comes from Rhodotorula glutinis, assembly GCA_037974285.1. Lineage (NCBI taxonomy): Eukaryota > Fungi > Basidiomycota > Microbotryomycetes > Sporidiobolales > Sporidiobolaceae > Rhodotorula > Rhodotorula glutinis. Next base: position 72,405 of record JBBPFV010000009.1, on the reverse strand, counting down.
ATCCGACACCGCAGTAGTACGGACCCTGCGGACCCGGGAAACCGCCGACCGGCCAGCCGTACGGGCGGCCGTCCGAGCCGAAGATGGTGTACTCCTGCTCGAGACCGAACTGTTACAACATGGATGGGAAACTGACAGTCAGTCTCCACACTTCTCCCCGCATTCGAGGCTCCCACTGCCGACGCACCCACGGGTCCGAACTTTCAGACGCCTCCATCGTCTTCATGCACGAGTAACGGTGGTTGTACTTGTTCGGCGTGCCATCGTTGTTGTCTGCCCGGCGGAAATGAGAGTCCTGCTATCAGCCTTCCGGTATCCCTGCAGACTTCCTGAGAAGAGGTAGCGCATCGACTGACAGGTCTCGCAGATGACGATGATGTTGTCGCCGCGACGGAAGGGATCGGGGAAGAAAGCACCCGGACGGAGGAACACGTCCGAGTTGGATCCCTCGGCCTGGCCGGTCGACGATCCGTCAAAGTTCCACTCCTTGAGCTCGTCAAGCGACTTGATCGGGCCGTCGAGGGTCTGTGGGCGATGTACGAGGCGTAATCAGCGCGCCGTTCCGCAGACAGCAATCTTGTTGCAGACGAGGCGGAATGGGCGCAGTCCGCGGCTAATGAGGAATTTCGCCTTCCGCAGTCGTAACTTCCGCGGAACGCGCAGCTGCCTCCGCCGGACGTCTCAGATTCCGCGCAGTGTTCTGCATCTCCTTTTCTCCTCGCATGCTTGCCTTCCCGCAAGCAGTCGTATAGGTGGCCTCGATCGGAAATGTCGCCGACTCACGGTAGTTTTTGAGCGGATGCCGTTGTCGGCGTCGATCCACACCTGGTAGGAGGCAAGAAGGTACACGTGAGCAATCCGATCACGGAATGGAAGAGGCACTCGTTCCGTTGGCGGTGCGGAAGTATCCGGGTGTTGGGGGTCGCGTGAGTCACGACGCGAAGCGCGGCAATTCGCTCCAAGTCGAGATTCGATCTGGGCCAGGGACGCGGCGGTGCAGGAACGATCGACCCGGTTCGCGTGCCTCCGGTTCGCGTCGCCTCGGCTTCTCGAGCTTCAGGTTAAGAAGAAGAACTCACGTATTCCTATAGGCCGGAAGCAAGCGTATAGACGGAATCAGACGAGGAGAGAGCGAAGGGAGGGCAGGAAGAAAAGGCTGTCAGAAACCGGCCAATCGGCACAGCCGCCTTTCCGCAGGGCGCGACGTCCGCGCAGGCAGACGCTGGCACGACGACGTACCGCCTGGATCCTACCGCGCTGCGGCAGGTCCATATACTGTTGCGATCATAGCAAGCCGTAATGAGAGCGCGCGCGCGCACGTCATGGAGAGACGAGGGGTCGGAGGCCGAGTCAAAGGGGGGGTGAGGCGATAAGGCTTGGAAACGTCAGTGTCGTGTGCCATCTCGCAGGAGCAGGCGGGGAGCACGCACCCGGTCGAGGAGACCGCTGTGGAAGTGGTGCGGATCGAGTCCCTGGTGCTGCGCCATTGTTCGTAGAGGAGGTTGTTCGCTTGGAGTGGGAATGAGAGGACCAGCGTCGACCAGCAGCTTTGCCTGCAGGCAGTCGCACGGGGGCGAAACAGAAAATCCGGGGTTGGGGCAAGTCGTTTCTGCCGAGCCGCTTGACTACGTACTGCGGCGCTTTTTTCTAGCTCCTGCATGTCTCTGCACTGATCGGTCTAAAGGCCTCATATGTACGAATATACGCGCGAGATCCGCTCATGATTCTGCCCTGCGCTGCGCAACAACAGAGCCACTCCGTTTAATGGTCCGCTGCTTCTCGCTGCGGGGCCCGTGGACACAGCCTCCTTCCGATGGAACCCGCAAAGAGAAGGGTTTTCTGGAGCATACAGGGAGCGTTGGCAAGAGCATTCCCAGGCCATATCGAGCGCCGAAAAAGCCTGCAGTTTGCCTGGTCTCGGGAAAGCGTCGCTACGCCTTGACCTTGGGTCGAACTTCGTCCCCGCAAGTCCGGATCCAAACTCCGTTCCCACCTCCCGCAGGCATGACCTTGCCGCCGTCCGCGCCACCTTCGTCCTCCTCGCTGAACGCGACGGCGAGTTGCGTCCCGTCGCAGTTGAACGCGAGCGCAGAGACCGGCGCCGGGTATTTCGGGAGCTGGCGCAGGCGCTTCTTGGCGACCGGATCCCACAGTGAGACGGTGCCGTCGCCGCCGCCGGTCGCAAAGGTGCCCCAGCTGTCGCGCGTGTGCGTACAGAGAGTCAGTACGCCAGTCATCTTGTGACGAGAGCGCGAGATGTGGCGCCCGACCGGAAACTCACTGAGGGTTGAAAGCGAGTCCCTGGACCGGGTACACCGTGTCGACGCCATCGATCACTTGCCGGTGGCACTTGAACGCGTACTTCTTCGCCTGAACTTCGGACGCCGGGTCAAAGAACTCGACGGCGACGCGGCCTTCGATCGAGGTCGTGACGTAGCCTGTGCGCGCAGACATCACGGAAACACTCATCGTCAGCTTTGAACAGACAGCAGAGGCGAATGTGCAAATGCAAGAGGCACGCACCCTGGTCGTTGTGCATGATGCGGACGGCGCGCGTCATAAACTTGAGGCTGCTCTCCCTCCTCTGCCATGGCTCAATTTCGTCGCCCGTCTTGCCCTCCTCCAACTGCCGCTTCAATTGCGGGATATCCCAGATCCAAACGTGTCGGCCGCCCATCGCGCAGACAATCTTGGTCGCAGAGACGGCGAGCGAGTAGACTTTGTGAGGCAGGCGGAGGACGGTCGGGTTCGGAGACGGTTGCGAAGTTGTCGGGTCGATCGGAGTGATACGCAGCGTCTGGTCCCACGAGCCCGAGATGACTGCGTCTGCACGCGCGCGTGAATACCGTCAGATTAAAACGTCGCTCGTCCAGAAAGCAGGTGGAGCGGCCGTCGCCTGAAACGCACTCAGCTCTTGGCTGAACTCGACGCATCGAACAGCGTCGTCATGCCGGCAGATCAATTGCGTCTCTTGTGATTCGTAGTTGATTCTGTGAGCACATCGCCTTCGATCAGGACGCGCTCCGGCGGCAAAGGGCAACATCCTGCCTAGTTCGCGACGAGGGGCAGCAAGTGACGACTCACGACCGAACCTCCTTGCCGAGCCCGCCTGCGTACGCCACCTGTTCGCTGTTTCCTGCCCATGCGACGTCGAGCAGTGCACCCCTGAGGCCGAGTTTGCGCGGTTCGGACGCGTTGCGGAGGTCGTGCCGGTAGACGTTCTACACGCGAGTCGTTATCGGAAGTCAGCCTTGATTTCATGCACCGCCCGCGTGCGCAATGGAGCCATTCAATGGGAGCGACTGACCCTGTCCCAGCTCGAGACGAGCAAGAGGTGCGGGTTTGTCGGGTGAAACACGATCGACGAGACGGAATCGACAAACGCAGGCAACTGAAGATCTGCCGGCGTACTTGCTCGGTCAGCTCGTTCAGTAGCGAGTCAGTCCGCTACTCCTCACCTGAAGCGTCGGCCATCGTTATGTGCGAGGGGGTGAAGCGAGTTGACCAACTCAGGGTCAACTCGCGCCTCTTGGTCTCCAGCCATACCGCCAACTCGCCTTGCTCTGCTTCGATTCAACTGCTTCAACTGATTATGCTTGACAGAGATTGCCCGAATGGAATTTGGCTCTTGCTGCTCGTCTCGATTCGACGGGCCCCAATATCCAATGTCGTCCACCTGCTTTTCATCGCCGCTCCATCCGCCGCGAGCAAGAGTCGCCTGTCATGCAGCTACTCAATAAATTCGCCGACTATGCTGAAACAAAAGTCGACACACCCGCTCGCGACCTCGGCTACCAGCGCGAGTGCAGAACGACAGGGCGGCGCGCGTGAGCCGGACGGGCGAGGGCGTGATACGCCGGAGTTGCACTCTGCAGGCTCGTCAACTCGTCGGGATCAGTTCAGAGCACAACTTGATCTACGTCCATCGCCAGACTCGCCTCCTCGAGCGGCACAAAGGGCGCGAGGTAGCGTTCGCGCAGGAAGCGCACGAGCACGCGTTGCCAATGCTGGAAGATTCTGACACGTTCTTCGAGGTCGAGACTGTCGTATGTGTGCACATCGTAAGGCCACGCCGTCGAGTAGGGCTCGGGCGGACCGTGCGGCGGCGGCAAATGCGCTGGCATGACCCCGAATGCCTCTTCCGAGCACGCTTTCAGGCCGTACAAGCTTTTGCCCGTCGGATCCGCCACCTGCAAGGTGACTTCAGCATGCTTACCACAGGAGCAATCCCGCTATATGTGTAGGTGACAGCACTAACCTTTGCGCCAACTTCGTGAATGAGCTCGTCTACCGCGCCAAGGTAAAGGGTGCTTTGAGCTAGATGCGACATCTTTTCATACTTTGGCTCGTGCACAAAGAGTTGGCCGAGCGGCCGAGTTGCCTCATGGCCGAGCTGCTGGTCCCCCGTCCCGGTGAACCGAACGCTTAAGCGGAACATCACACCGGCTTCGTGCACAGCTTTGTAATACCTCCACGGCACGTTGTTGATCGAGGAGGCCGGTGGACGTTCAAAGCGGCCTGGAAATGCTCGTCGGAGAGCGTCTTCGTTCGACATAATACGCCCGGGGCGGTCGGGCAAGGAAGCGCAGGGTCCTCGCGTAGCGCTCCGCCAGAAGCCGCGAAAGCTGCGTGCGGCAGAGGACTCGACCACAAGCTGCGCTTGCTGTTGTTCGCGATGATGGATGAGACCAGCGGGCAGCAAGGTCGCTACGCGCCACACGTTAGCGCCTTCGGGGTTCGCCACGAACCCGCGGACTGTCCGAGGAGATCCGCGTAGTCTCAGTCTGTAACGTCGGTAACGGTCGCCCGGATTGACAGCAGCGCCATTCATACCGCTTTCTGAATGTATCCAAATCACTGCGCCTGATGTCCCGGTGTCTTATCAGGCTCGTATTGCAGCTGCTGCGGTCAGCGGTCACCCACGATAATGGAGTCGAAGACTCGTTCTTGGGTTCCCGGTGCAGACGCAGTCCCGCGTCTTGGTCTCATTCCGTGCAGCCGACTCACCATGCTCCGCTCGACTAGAACTGCCACAGCTTGATGATGTTTGAACAAGACTGCCTACCTAGAAATTGGCTGATGCCGCTCGTGCCCACGGAAAGCGCGCTTTCTCCAACCTCGTGCTCCAGCTTTTCATCACCGCTCGCTTTCTTCGCGAGCAAGGGTCGCCGAGACTAGGGCCAGTCAAGTCGTGCAATAGCTGCATTGAAACTCGGTCAATCTTGCTCCGAAGCTCAACTACCACCGCGAACGCAGGACAGCGGGACAGCGGGACAGCGGGCGGGGATCGAGCGATTGAGAGCGTGATACGCTGTCGCACTGGAGTGCAAACTCTGCATACGCGGGCAAGCTATGAGAGTCAGTGTCGGCAAGGGTCTTGCTGGCAGACGTCAATCGGAACCGATCTCGTCGGCAGGCCCGAACGGCGCTTCGTATCCCCTGCGAAGGCGCTTCACGAGCTTCTGCTGCCAGAACTCGAAGATCTTGACCCGCTCGTCCGGACGCAGTCCATTGTAGATGTCGTCATCCATCGGCCAACGCATGAAGACATCTGTCTCGGTCGCGTTCGCAGGATGCAACCACATCGGGTCCTGGCCAAAGGAATACCGCCAGCAATCTCGCAAGGCGTCCATGTTTTCGGCATGCGGATCTTCCACCTGCTCAGGGAGTCAGCTCAACTTGTACGGACTGTACCGCGCCACCCGGAACCGGAGTAACTCACCTCTGCGGCGACAACGCGGATCAACTCGGCGATACCAGCCAGGTAACGGTGGCTTTGCTCGGCGGAACCCAGCGCCTCATATTCTCTCCTATTCAGTTGTGGTTCATTGAGCAGACGACTGCGCTCAAACTCGCGGGTGAGCTGTCCGAGGCGGCGATCGAAACCGGGCTGGTCATGGTCTCCGAAATTGACGGGAGAAACTCCACGGGTGGTCCTCAGGAAGACGCCGTAGGCCGTATGCACCACTTTGTAGTAGTCATACGGGACGTGACCGATGAGTGAGCCGGGCGAACGGCGGACGCGTCCCGGATAGGCGAGTGCAAGCTCTGCCTCTGTCAGAGTCATGGAGAGACGGCGGAGGGCTCTCCTTAGCCGACAGAGCACTACGGGAAAACGGTTCTGACAGAGAGAGCAAGCTTCTAGAGCCTTATATGCGCGCGGCGAACAGCTAAAGCTGGAATGCCTGAGCTTGGTGGCCATCCGAGTTGACGAGGTCGCCGCGGACTTCCCATGGACATGCCGCGGAGTCCTGCGCAGCGCTAGCACAGTCGTACCTTCCATCCTCGTGACCTCGTCGCGCGACTCTCTACGGTCGGCTCGAGCGCATGGCCGCTAGCTCTTCGTAGGACAAAACATCGATCGCGAGCCAAGCTCCCAAGCCGGCGGTTGACGACGGCATAGCCAGAACGTCGATACAGACCAGGATCTAAGCGTACCTGGACCGTCTGAGCTTGGTGGTAGTGAGCGACCGATCGTTCGAAGAGGACAGAGGACCGCGTTCGCAAGCGGATGGCTAGACCGAGGCAGGGTCACGGGCCAATCGAGCTGCGTGGGATGCTGCGCGCAGTCTCAGACATACCGAGAAACACTGTACATTGCGGCTGTCGAATGCTCGCGAGCCTCAATTGATTCCGATTAGCCGAAGCCATCCTCCTGCAACATGCCGCCGTCGTCCTCGTCCTCCTCTTCGTCCGAAGGGTAAAGTACCCTCCGGACCACCTCGATCGGCAAATCATACAGCGGTGGGATCGCTTCTTCGGGCAGCAAAGCGCCGTGAGCCCAGAGCGGCGTTGGAGGTCTCCGAGCCGTGCCGGAGGAATTGGGATCGAGGGGCGGTCGTGCGGGCGGCGGGATGTAGGCGCGAGGGTCTGCACGTGAGGTCTCGCCGGGTCAGCGCGCCCGCGCGGTAACGTAGCCCAAGAGAGCGGATTTATATGAGAACGCACCGTCGTACGGCTCGGGGAGACTCGAGGACGGCGTCGAATACATGGTGAGGAAAAAGTACGAGACGTAGGTGAACGCGACGAGCATGACGATCCACGCCGGGACGAGGAGCGCCCAGTCCCTGTGAGTGCCGAGAGACATGGTGTTAGTTCGATGAGCGGCGCCATGATTGATGCGCCTCGTCAGAAGCAAATCCGAAGGTCTGCGCGACCCACCTATGCGGGTACCACTCGATCCCGATCTTGACGAGCCACTCTTCGGGCAAGAACGCCCATACAAGGTAGGCGACATAGGTGACCAAGCTGCCGATGTACAGGACAAAGCCTTGCGATTCGACCGTCGGCGCCGGGTCGGTCGGTTCGCGCGGTGGGAATTGAGCCGGGAGCGACGAGGCCGAACGGTCGATTGGGGCGGAAGTCAAGGAGGGGGATTTGGAGGGAACATCGTCGCGGGAGAAGAGCAAGCTGCTGCGAGGAGAGATGGAGGGGGACGCCGGGCGGGAGAGGGATCTCAAGACGGGTCGGAAGAGAGCGCTGCGGGCGCAATTTCGAGAGTGTCAGGGCTGGGTCGCAATCGGGAGGGAGCTGCACCGAATGGCACTTACGCAAAGGCATCGGGGCTGGACGGCCGAGCTGGTCTGCCGTAATGTGGCGGCAAGAGGATGGCGGGGAGGACGTCGTGGTGCGGCTGCTCCTGCTGCGACCAGCTGGCCGATGTTGACAGGGCGGGCATTGTATCCGAGGTACGGATCGTCGGTCGCTTGGGTTGACTCGACGAGTCTGATTCGGCGGCGAGCGGTGCGCTGCTCCTTCGCCGTGCGCGTGGCTTGGTCCCGTTCGACGAGTGGGGGGAGGCACCTCCGACGACGATTCGATCATCCGACATGCCATTCGCTTCTTGCTCTCGCTGCTGTTCGGCGCGGATCAGGTCGGCGAGCGAGGGCTGCTCTGTTGCCGCTGTAGCATCAACGCAGGTTCTGTAGCTCGAGGGTAAGCGGGGCAAGCTGGCGGACGAAGCGGTCATTCGCAGTCGGGTTGACGCGGCCATTTCAGGGACAGCCATCCGAGTGAGGTCCTTCAGTGGCCAGCTTTTGAGTAGGCTCGAGCGCTATCGGTTCCAATGTGCCATATAGAGCGCAGTTGGAGCGTGAAGCTGTAATCTGCCGAGTCGGACTCGCCGAACGCTGCTGTCACGCGCAACTTTCATAGCAGTCGACTGTACGCGCGACTTGCCTTTAGCAGCGCCATCCCTTTGCCTCTTGCGCAATTCGAGTCTGGGTCACCGACTCGCTGCCTCACTCGGCTTGTCCCTCTCTGCTTCGACCGGGGGTGTATACTCGAGTTGCCGCGGTATCCCGAGTGTTTGCACGTGAGCCGACTGTCACGAACGCCGACAAAAACCTCCTCGGTTCTCTCGTCAAACCGCTGGAGAATTCGCCATGCTGCAAGCGACGAAACGATCCTGGACTGCGACCAGAGCTTATCGGCCGAGCAGCGCAGCCTCACATCGAGCTGTAACGAAGCGACTCGCTCCCAGTCCCCCACCGCGTCCAATCTCTTCGCCGTGCCTCGCCGCCCTTGAGCCCACTCTGGCTCGGAGCTACTCGTCTTCCGTCATTGCGACTTCAGCAGTACCGGGCGAACCCGATCCGGAACCAGCAGACGTACTGCCGAGGGCAGAACATGCCGTCATTTCCGCGTTCGGTCCGTCCGCGCCCTCCCTGCACAAGAGAAACGTCAGCGAGCTGATTCATTTTCCTCTCTCGTTGTCGCTGCTGTGCAGACCTGTTCTCTATCGGCGTCGGCCCCTCGTCGAGCCATACCGTCGGACCGATGCGCGCCGCAAAGATCTTTGTCTCGGTGCGATGGCGGCCGACCTTTCCTTCCAACTCGCGCACGCGCTTCTGACGTACTCTCGTACCACCTTGCAAAGGACCTACAAGATCTCGGCATTCTGAACAAGGTTCACAAGCTCAAGATTGGGTTGTACGGGTCGTTGGCGGCGACGGGCAAGGGCCACATGACTCCCGAAGCCATCATGATGGGACTCGAGGGCAGCGACCCAGAGACGATCGAGTGCGTTCAGGCTCATCACGTTCTCTTCGGCGGTGGAAGGAGCATCTCGGATCTTCCCCCCGGCTGATGACCATTTGTGACCGCGTTGCACAGAGCATCGACGATCGGCTCGCGGTACCAAGCGATCCTCTCAACTTCTCGACTGCAACTAAACGGCCAGCAAACGATCACCTACTCGCACGAGAAGGACATGCTCTGGCGCATGGACCCTCTCCCGGCGCACCCGAACGGGATGCGGTTCTCGGTGTTTGACAAGGAAGGGACGCTGATGGCGACCAACGAGTACTTTTCGGTCGGAGGAGGATTCGTCGTCAACGAGCGGACTCAGGGTGCGTGCGACGCTTTTCATGAAGTTCTGATCCGACGTAGAAGGTGCAGCGGGCTGACCTTGTGCCAAGTGACCCGCGCACAGTCGACGAAAATTTGTACTACCGCGGGATCCACAAGGAGGAAGTCGACCACGTCCGCCGCGACCAAGCGCACGGGATCGCGCCCGAAACGCTCGCTTCTCCGGCTTTACTCGCCGCTGCGACTGAAGCTGCTGGTGCCGAGTCGGGTGCGGCTGCAGAAGGAGCGGAAGACGCGCGGACGGACAAGGCGGCGGGAGGGCAGCAGGTCCCGAATTTGCCGTTGCCGTACCTGTTTAGGAACGCGGCGGGGCTCGTGAGGTTGACGCAGCAACATAATGTGAGCTTGCCTAAGTCGGTCCGCGCGTAGACGCCTGGGACCGTTCCCTGATCGAGTTGTGCTTTTCCTGCAGTTGACGATCGCCCAGCTGTGAGTTTGTGCATGTTCGCCCTGCAATCCAAAGCGCTGCCCGCTTGGCTGCGTTGCTGGGTATTAACGTGTCCTTCTCACAGGGTCTGGGGTAACGAGCGTATCTACTTGTCGGATGCCGAGATTTCGGACCGGCTCCTGAACCTTTGGCGCGTGATGGACGCCTCGATCCATGCCGGCGTCGCATCGCGTAAGTTGCATCTCCAGTCATGCGCCAGACGCAGCTCCTGACTCGAAGGCTTCCTGCAGAGGATTCGACCCTGCCCGGTCGGCTGAACGTCCGACGAAGGGCTCCCGGCTTGTACCGCCGCCTCTTCAAGGGCTTTTATCCGTCCTTGATCCCGCCCGGCGGAACCGCCACCAACTCGGCGCTCCCGCCACCTCCACCTCCTCCACCATCAGCGACGCAACCTCTGACCCTCGCGCACGGCTTCAACTACCATGACGCGTCTGCGCCTTCTCTACGCCGCAGCGCCGCACCGCTCGTTGTTGGATCGTTTGAGCACCCGCTGCCGCCGACACCGAGGACAAAGGGACAATTCCCGAGTATTGATTGGTTGAGCTGCTACGCTATCGCTGTCAACGAGACGAACGCGAGTGGGGGGAGGGTAGTGACGGCACCGACGAACGTGAGTGGCGCGGCCTTGGAAACTTCGATGAGCGGACGGCGGATTTCTTTGCTCGGGTGATGCTGATACTTGGTCTGTCTTGCGTCTCACAGGGCGCCTCGGGCGTGATTCCGTCTGTATTGAAGTACCTGATCGAGTTCATCTCTGACGACGCCGAGCGCGACATCAAGACTTTCTTGCTCACCGCCGCCGGTTAGTCCTCGCTCTCGTCGACGTTTTGTGGACGGACGGGGCTGACAATGAGTTCGCTCGCGCAGCTATCGGTATGCTGTACAAGCGGGGCGCGACGATCTCTGCTGCGGAAGGTGGCGTGCGTCTTTACTACTACTCTCCGCTTGATCTCGGGCTTTCGAACACGTGCTGAACGTCATTCTGCCGCCCGATAGTGCATGGCCGAGGTCGGCGTCGCATCTTCGATGGCGGCGGGAGCCTTGACGGCGTGTATGGGCGGAACGCCCTCTCAGATCATGCAGGCGGCCGAGATCGGGATCGAGCAGTGCGTTGCCCTCTCTTCTGAACCCGAGCGTGAGACTGATTTGATGTGGACAACAGCTCGCTCGGCTTGACTTGCGATCCGATCGACGGACTGGTCCAAGTTCCGTGTATCGAAAGGTGCGCAATTGCCGGACTGGGGCCGCATCCGGGCGAACATGCCTGTGCTGACGTCTCACACGGCTATACACGCCTCGGTTCTTGCACACAGGAACTCGCTCGGTGCCGTGAAAGCAGTGACAGGTGCGCTCCGCTGACGCATACGACGTTCAGTTGCTTGCTCGGCCGAGAACTAATCTCGTTCCTTTCGTTTTTGACGCACAGCCGCTCAACTCGCTCTCGCCGGCGAGGGCATCCACTCGGTCTCGCTCGACGACGCGATCGAGGCGATGCGACTGACTGCGCGCGACATGCATTCAGCTTACAAGGTGCGCAGCCGGTCCTCATCCACCCTTCGGGCGTTCTGCTCGTGGAAGCTGTGCCTGATAGAATCTTCGCCCGTTGTGACACAGGAAACGAGCTTGAGTGGACTGGCGACGACGGTCAAGATCCCGCTTTCGTCTCCGGCCTGTTGAGCAGGTCCGACAATCGTCGAATCGGCTCGCGACACGGATTTCTTCCGGCCCCATTGCCAATGCTGTAGATGTTCCCCTGCCGTAAACTTCAATAAGGCCGGATGTTGATGGAAGTCGCGCACACGGAGAGTAGGAGGGGCAGGATAGTATTGACAAAAAAAGGGAAGGAGAGGGCGAGCACGAAAAAGGACAGCGCGAGATAAGAGTTTCTAGAGTTTGCTACGCGTCTTTTCCTTGTTCAGTAGCCGAGTCCGTTGCCGAACGTCGCATTGAGAGCACCGGCGGCGATCGCTCCCGGACCGAATACGAGCGAGTGCTCGTGACCCTGACCGGGACCGTTCTTATGCGGGTGCTGCAGGCCATCGATCCACAACGCAGCAAGGACGAGCAGGATCGTGCTCGGGGCGCTACAGGTTTCCGGAAAGGATGTCAACTCGGCGGTTCGGTGTCACGGAAAGAAGGAAGAATACTCACGTCAGGAAGGCGTAGCTGACAAAGAGCGTCTTGGAGATGAGGCGCTCGAACGTCTGGCCGGCTGCCGACGATGTAATCTGCGCGAGCGTGATGGCCGTCGGGGAGCTGTACATTGGAAGACGATTTGAATCAGCATCGCCTCGACAGCACGGGGATTTTCAATGAGCTGAATACGAAAGACGAGCCAACGCACCCGATGAGCAAGCACGCGACGACGACAAAGATCGGGTCGTCGGCGACGTTGATCGTCACTTTTGCGTAGTACGCAAACAACGGGATCAAAACGAGCGGGACGACAACCATCCGCGCCATGACGGCGACAAACACGGTCAAGTTCTCTCCTCGCGCCGCCCTCCGCTTCAACGCATCCGTGTCGTCGCTGTCGTCGCTCTGCGTCGTCCCGTTGATCGCGTTCGCGGTCGAGACGAACGGTTTCTTGACGACGCGGACGAGGCGGCGGTGCCAGCTCTTGGGCGGGAGTTCTTGCTCTTCGCGCCGGAGCGGAGACGTGTCGGCGGCAGAGGAGGCCGAAGGCGAGTAAAAATAGGCGCCGAGGGTGACGAGCGTAATCGGGACGGAGCAAGACCCGGCTGAACGGATCGCCCTGCAGTGAATGAAGGACCGCGTCAGCTTTTGGCCGGTCGCTGCGTGAGAGAAAGCACCTCAGGAGTGAAGCTGACGCACGACTTGAGCGGTTCGGCCTGATTCAGGGTGTGCTGGAGCGGCGGAATGCACGCGACGACCAAACTCAACAACGCGGCCCACAGCGGGACCGTCATAAAGTCGCCAATCTTGCCCGCGACGCGCTTGACCTTTTTCCACGCGCGCGTCGTGCCACGCTTGATCTTCTTAGCGAACGGCGACGAGAACCAACCGGATTGACGACCGAACCCGCGGCGGTGACCCCACTCGGCGTCGTTCTCGTCGTCATCATCGTCTGCCGAGTTGTTCCAGCTGTCATCTTCGTCTTCATTTTCTTCGTCGTCGTCGTACGTCCGGTCTCCGAGTGTAGAAGTCGAATGAACGCTCGGGATCGGCGTGTTGGGAAAACTCTGAAAGACGCGGTTCGATTTCTTCTTGTTCTTGCCGGCGGCGCCTCCGTTCCCATTCACGCGAGCCGTCCCGGCAGCCGGTCGAACGTACGCCGCGCCGTCCGCAACTTTGATCGCGTCCTCGTCGTCGTCTCCGTGGTCTTCATCAGCAACGAGCGTGACCGACCCGGCCGTCGCCGAACTCTCGCGAGTCCTGCTAGCCGCAGTCGCGGACCCATTCTTCAAGATGGACGCGCGCTTGCCCTTGTTGTTATTGTTCTTGTTGCCTTTCGAGCCGCTCTCGTTGCCGTTGTGGGCGAGGAGGAGGTCCGACTCGCGTTCGGGTTGGTCGTCTTCGCGTGATGCCGCCGCCGCTGACGACGAGCCGCCGTCAGCGGGCATGATGGTCGCGCCGCTCGCGTTCGCGTTCGCTTCGACGTCCACCCTCGCGCCCTCTCCTTCTCCCCCTTCTCCCGGCACGGCTCCATCCTCCGTCACCGCCTCTGCCGAACTCAACAACCTGACTCCGATACTCCACCTGACAATGATCCCGAGGCTCGAAAACAAGACGAGGTAACTCAAACCGCGACCGAGCATGCCGTCCCGGGTGTCGTGAGGACCCCATGCGAGCGGGAGCTTTTCGCCAATCAGGGACTGGAGCAACGCGATCGGGAGAGAGTTGGAGTTTTGGAACGTGGCGCATGCGACTTCGGGTCGGCGGTGAGGGCAGCAGCAGTAGCAAGGGGCGGGAAAGCAAAAAGAAACGGGGTCAGGCGCGTGTGAAAGAAGCGACTGATCGCGACCGAGGAGGGGAAACGCACTGGCAAAGTTCCGTTGACCCTTTTTCAAGCCGGCGACGCGACCCATGGCGTACGCGACCGAGGCCGAGAAGGCGCTGATCAGGACGAACCCGATCGGGATGATGTACAGTTCGGCGAGTTTGTCGGGCGTCAGGCTGAACGCGACCTTGTTGAACAAGAGGCATGGCGTGAAGAGGGACGTGTTGACTGCGTCGCGTGCGCGCGCCGAGGGGTCAGTCCTTTCGTCTGTGATTTGCGAGGCAGAGGCGAGCTGTGGCTACTCACTCTTGTTGAGAGTCTGGTGGGAAGGGGCAGACCGTAGATAAGAGGACAGGCGCGGCGAGACGAGGGGAGCGACGGGGAGAGCAGAAAGGCAAAGAATCAGCGTCCCTCCGAGATCCTTTGCCCCAGTCATGGCAGCTCCGATCTCGGTAGTCGAGCCGAGGACCGCCCAGTCGCTCACTTTTTTGGCTTTGGCGTCGACGATGCCTCGTTTCGCGAGGTACCACCCTACGGCGCTGCGTAACAGGCAAGCGGGGGGATGGGCGGGTCAGGGTCGGTTTTCGTGTCCGACAGCACAGATAGGCAGGCGTGATTCGTACCACAAGATTGCGACTTCGACGATACTGCGGGCGGCGAGTCCAAGGACGGATCAGTAACTCGAACGTGACGAAGAGCGATAGAATGCGCACCTCTCGACGACGACTCCGATCAATGTCGGGAGTGGGTTGGCTTGTTCTGGTCCCTTTGGGGCCATGCTGGCGTTGAAAGGGTCATCGTTGCGTTTGTAGAGGAACCGAGTCGAGAGTGAGCCAGTGGGACCGGTCGGGAGGAACACGCCCATCCAGCTGCTGCGGGCAATACGGGTGGGGGCTAGCTGAGTCGAGCTGTGATCGGAAGTAGTCTCTGTCAGTTCCCCTAAGGTCGCACAGGGAGTAGAAGAGAGAGTCTCGTACCCAAAGTCTCGAGTCGACTGCGTCATTTCTCGTCGCAGAGCCGCAGCAGCACTCGTGAACTCGACTCGCGCGTCTCTCCCTCACTCTCTCTAGCAATGGACGACGACCATCATCAACAAAAGGTTCACTTTCTCGTCGCATTGCTCCAATGTCCGGCGGGAGCCCTCGCTCAGTTGGTTGCAGATTCGACTTCTGCCGTCTCGACGACCCTCTCCCGACTCGTCGCAGCTGCAGCTCGTACTCGTACTCTAGACCAGGCTAGACACGCACGCAACGACAGCACCCGCCCGTTACTGCACGCCGTCATCGCCCGCCTCGCGTCACACCCGAAATCCAACTTGCCGCTCCCGCTCCTCGCGCTCTACTCGCACGCGTTCCTCGAATCAAACCATCACCTCGTCACGCAGAATGTCATTCCCGACGCGTTTGCTTCGAGTCCGAAACTCGCACAGGAACTCAGGGCGACGTGCGGACCTGCTTTGACAGAAGCGCTCAACCTCGACCTCGACTCGGCGGCAGACCCGCTCCAGGCGCACATTGTCCTCAGTCTGATCCGAGCGACCGCACCTTCCGGTTCCCCCTCGCTCCTCGGTCCAATCGTACCTCGACTCGTACAAACCCTCAACGAGGCGTACCCGCGCTTGCTCGGCGCGGACCACCGACGCCTCCGCCTCGCGGTCCTCGAAACAACGCACGACCTCGTCCAAGTCGCCATCCGCGCCGTCCCCGCCGTCGTCGAAGCGCTCGAACCCGTCCTTGCTCAGCTGCTCCCTGCTACTATCACGCCGGGGATCGACTCGGGATCGGGAGCAACGTCGACGACGACGGCTCTCCTCGCCCGCGATCTCGTCTCGTTGTACGAACCGCTCGGAGCACAACTGGCCGAAGCGGTCCAAGGCGCCGTCGGACCCGTCGCGCGAAACGTCAAGGACCAGATCGCGAGATTGAGGCGGTTGTCCGCGAGTTTGTCGATTGGCGACGACGACTGGTTGGCGGATTTAAGGCGGGCAGAGGCGGTCGGTGGCGCGGCGGACCCGGACGTCGGAATCGCCAAGGAGCGCCAGGAACCCGTTACGAAGATGACGGCAAACGAGGACCAGATGACGGCCAGGGAGGACGAGGGTCGGAATGTCGACGAGGCGGATCCGGCCCAGGTGCTGTCGAAAGCCGACAACGAAGCCGACCTCGCGCAGGTGCGTCCCTCGTTTCCACAAAGATTGGGACAGCGAACTGACTCGAGGCTTTTGGTCCCTCTCCCTCTGCCTCTGACGGCAGGCCGTCGCCTCTTTGCTCGACCTGTTCCCTTCCGAATCGCCCCGGTTCCTCCGCGCCTGCCTCGTCGACTCGACATTCACTTCCGACAGCGGTACTTCTTCCTCACCAGCGGACGTACAGCTGCAGCGGACGACGGAAAGAGTCGTCGAGGCCTTGTTGGGAGAGGCGGCGCAGTTGCCGGATCGATTGCTGCGGATCCGGTTCGGTCAAGAAGACGCGTACCACGCGGATGGTGTCGCTCCCGGTGAGAAGAATGAGTCTGCTTCTTCTTCGTTACCAACGCCGCCACCAGGGGCGATCGAACGCCGGAACGTCTATGACGACGACAAGTACTTCCAACGCGGGACACTCCTCGGACCGGCCGCTTCTCGAGCACGATCGACCCAGACCTCAAGCCGGATCCAGTTGGACGAACGACTCAAAGCGAGCATTATTGCACTCGCTGAGCGGGAATCTTCCGATGAAGACGATGACGACAACTACGATGATGACGATTTCCCCGGCGACGAGGAAGGAGGGGCGGGGACGGCGACGCCGAGGATCAAGATTGGGGCGGCGGACGAGGAACCCGATGAGAATGAGCAGGAGGGCGAAGAACGAGGTGGTGCCCGGGGGCAGCAGCAGGTGAGCACTTTCCCGCAGATTCGACCGTTGAGCTGGCGAGCCTGCCTCGGCGGCTATGTGCGCTTTCTGTACACTGCTCAGAGAGCTTACTCTCATACTCTCTGCTCTTCCACTTGCGAGCAGCCCCGCACTCCGTCCGCGCCATCGCCGTACGACCCATCGACCGTCCTCCTCCTCGAACAAGCGTACCTCCGCTCACCGGCCATCTTTGCGCGCGATTCGGCGACCCGACGCGGGAAAGCCCGGAAGGAATTGCGGGACCGGACCAAGTTGGGCGACGAACAGATTGAAGGGTGGAAGATTATCCTCGAGAGGGAGGTCAGTCGCGCGCGCGCCCGCTTCTTTTCTCTTTTCCGTACGCGAGGTGTTGGCTCCGCCGCGCCATGTGTTGAGGAGCTAGGGGAGCGGTGCTGACTCGCCTGCCTGTACTCTTTCCTTCACAGCCCAAAAAGCTCCAGAAGCTCCAGGACAAGCATACCGACCTCGCCGCGCGGGCAAATCGCCCACAGCACGTTGGCGGCGCCGAATCGGCCGACTCGGCGGCTTCGTCCCGGAACGCTTCTCCGGCCCGTGCGTCGAATCATCAGCAGCCTCCGCACTTGGGCGGCAGCAGAGGCGGAGCGAGCTCTGGGCGGGGTGGAGGAGGAAGAGGTGGAAGCGCGAACGGGCACGGCCACGGCCAAGGACAGCAGCAACAGCAACAGAAGCGGAGCGACGGAGGACGGAGGGAGCACGACCGTGCGAAGAGGGGACGCGATCGAAAGCTGGCGCGGATGGGCGCGGGTCCGCCGCCGGCGTAGAGCCCCGTACGCTGTGGGGGCACCTGGCTCTTGCAGCCGTAGAGGGACAAACAAAAACGCCCGATTCGAACTCTCAAACTGTCGATAATCGCAATTCAGAATACGCAAGATGGAGCTAGATGAGCAGCTACACTTGAAGGGGAATAGGAAACTGCATCTCGAACGATGCGAGGTGGAAATTCAGTCGCGGCGAGTACGGCTCGAATTTGGGAAAGTGTATGCCGTCTCCGTAACCGCTCCAGTCTGCTCCGGCTTGAGGTGGTGCGGTAGCGAGCCATGCGAGCCGAGAGCGACCGTTCGCGGACGGTTTGACGAGGAATGTTTCTGTGCTTGCGATCCGGGCCGGATCGTCTTCGTGCGCCGGAAGCGGCGATTGATACAGTGTGGCTTGATAGCCTTGCAGAATCCGGCTGATGAAGGGGTTGTCGAGCCAAGAGGTCGAGATCGGCACGGTGAACGGCATCAGCGACGAATCGCCGAGCGCGCAGCGGAAGATGGGTTGAGATGGGTTGGTGGCAGTCTCGTTTGCGGGCAAGGAGACCTCGACGAGGGTCACATGAGGCTGTCCGTCGGGGTGGCTGAAGCTGAAATCGGCGCGGTGTCTGTTTTCCAAAGTCTGCGCTCTCAGTCTTGGCGCTTTCTCTCGGAATCGCCCGCTTGATCGGAACTCACTTTGGGATGCCCCAGTTCTTACGCCCGTTGTAGACGCTCGCATCGGTTGAGACGTAGATGCGGGTGATCGCCGGGCAGTACTCGCCCTCGGCAAGGTCCGAAGCGGGCCGTTTGAACAAGCCCGGGACGTAGATGAGCTCGTCGTATGGTCCGACTGTCGAAATCGTTCCGTCAGCTCCATCAGCGTGATGCACTCGAAAATCGGACGGAAAGGTTCCGGGACGGACCATCACTCGTCTTGTAGCGGACTAGCATAACAAAGCCCGTCCCGCCATGGAACCGGATCGACTGGTCGGCTTCCGTTCCCGCCTCGAGAGGGGCGTAGGCTCCTTCCGGTAGTACGATCGGTGTGGTCGAGAAGGGAGTGTAAAGCGGGATCATCCATCCTTCGCCGGTCAGGTTCCAGGGCCTGCGGGAGCACGATATGATCAGCTCAATGTCGAGGGCGATCAGTGCACACAGACTCACGCAGGTGCAATCGGAAGTTCTGGAGCCATGCTACTCTTACTGAAGTCTATGGGCGTGCCAGTATGGCAGCGAGTCCGTGCAGTAGAGGGCGAGCTCTGCGAGCCTGATCGGCGAGGATGTGGGGAACGCTGTTCTTCGTTTGTATGCGGTAAGCTGACAGCCTGTAGGAGAAGCAAACAGACTCTTTCCCAAGTCTAGACGGGGTCAAACTGATAAGACCGAGGCTGGAGAATCTCAATTCGCCTCGAGGTCTGCTCTCATCGGCGACTCCGAGGAGCTCCGCGCACGTGAAACTTGGACTGCGGTGTGTCCTCCACTGCAAGCTGGGCTCTCGCTCGTATACTCTCAATCGTCTTCCCATGACGTTACCACCTACGAGTCCTATTGTAGATCGCCATCTTACGAAAACCGAGACTGTGCGTGGCGTGGACGCGGTCTGGATGGTCAAAGGCGAGGAAGCGCCTGAAACCGAGGGAAGATTCGCAGCGTTTGCGCAGTCGGCGAGGTCGGCATGAGAGTAAGGGAAGGGTCTCTTTAGAATGAGAGTGCTGTGCGGGTCCTATTGATGATCGAGCTGTAGCGGTCAGATGGGCCGAAAGAGGACGCCAGGCAGTATTGTCGCACCGCAAAGTAGTTGATCGTGTCAGGCGACAGGTGCATCTGCAGGGCGCACCATTATCAGTATACGGTCTGCAAGTCTGCCTCGCTTTCTAGACGGGACTTACGAGTGCAGCGGACGCAAAGACGCGGCCATCCGCAGCCTCAATCCGCTCCAGCTCGATTGGAAGCGCTCGAATCAAAGCGACAAACACTTGCGCTTCGATGTCGGTTGTGTGAGTATACCACGCACGCGTAGTCTCCGAGACGAGCCATCTCAAAGCCAGTCGTGTTTTGGCAGCCAGAATGCGATCGCCTCATGCTGCAAACTCGATCGCTCGCTCCACCAAAGCAACGACGGTCGGCTCTCGCACCGTGATCGAGTCTTTCGATTCCTCGAAGCGTAGAAAGTTGTATTTGGGCTCGTCCGGGTACAGAAGTGGTGGAGCATAGCGGATCTCGACCGGCAATTCCTGGCGGCCCCATGACCGAGTCCGGAAGCGCGGCGGACAGGCTATTGTCGATGTGGGTGGACGCTGTGAGACCGGGATCGGATCAGCTGTTATGTAGCACCCGCCCTGAGTGCCTGTTGGATACCATTCTCTGCAGGAAGACTTCGGGAGTTCTGGCGAGCTGGATGAAAGAGTCAGACTCCGGTTCATGCCGGACCGAAACGCTAAAGAGGCCACGCACCAATGCAGCCACGAAGCGCAGGCATCTCGCTGGCCAATCTGGCAGCCAACCCGCACGATAGAGTCCGCTGCCGGGATCGCTTAGCCTCTTTAGCTCGTCCGCCAATTCGTGAACCACGGCGATCAGGAGTCGGAGCGTATCCGAGCAGCCGCCGAGATCCCAACCGTTGTTGGCTGCACCATAAGGTCTGAAAGCACCCCTGAAGCGCGCCTCGTAATCGCCAAGCGCAGACTCCAAGTTGGTCTCCAGGTTCGATACCTCTGCAGCCTGGACGCTTATTCGCGTAATGCTCTGCTTGACAGACTGCATGGCGCGCGCCGTGCGCAGAACGAGGTTCTCCGGCACGATAATGGTCGCGCAACCGAGCTATCGAGTCTTTTCGAGGACAAGTCGGTACAGGTCGGCGTCTGCGGTTCGGTCGAGGACGACCAGACCATTCTCGACTCGCAGCGAGTGCATCCTGTTCCGCTCTGTGTGAGTATTGGATCGTGCAGCTGACACGCTCACAAGAGAGAAAAAGCAGAACGCGGACTTGCCGCGGCCAGGAGGTGCGAGCGCCTGCTCTCCTCCAAGGCCAGTCGAGCTCGTGGCGTTACAAAGCTCGAGCTGTGTGAGTGAAGGCAGGCTGTAGTGGTATTTGGATCTGAAAGCTATCTCCTCGCGCCCAGTGGACAAGCAGAATACGCGGCTCTCCAGGTTCGCGCCGCGAGCAGAGTTGCCGTGCGAGCCAGGGGCGGCCGGGTGCGCGCCGAAGCCGTCTCAAGCGTGCTGCGGAGGTGCCGCGGAGCAAGTCGCATGCAGACTTCGCATGTACCAAAGAAGGAAGTGGCGCTTCCGGCACTGCGTAGGCTCCATCGGTGCCGAGAGCGCCTGTTATGCTCGAGCAAGTGCAAGCAGCAGTAGTATGTTGGCGCTTGGAGGTCCGTCGAGCCCGTGAGCAGATCGCTAGCGAGGCGAACGGTAAGCGTACGAGGTGAGCAAAGGCTGGCGGAGCGAACGGGCCATGGGCGGAGGTGGAGATCAGATCACAGCCGGTGTTGCGCTGGTCCTCGAGCGTAGCTGCGCTGCTCATGCGTTCGTGTATGGAGAGTCGGGAGGTCGAAAGCGAATCCGTTCTCATCAGCTGCGACACGGCGGAACGAGCGCTCTTTCCCTCTCTCTCTATTCTTACGGGTGTACAACAGGCGGAGTCGCAATGGCACGAGGACTGCAAAAGATCCAGGCGCAGTGCGTGTATTCCCCTCCCGCCCCCCCCCATCGTTTGGCGCAAAAAGCTGATCGAGATTCTTCCTCTCCCTCCGTCAACTCTGGTGCCCACGCCGACTGGTCAACGTGCTATCCTTGCGACTCGGTCCACTCGACAGGCAGAAGGGTGCGGACAAGAAGGCCGGCGGAAAGTCAAACCTCAAGAGCCGGGCAGCAGCGTTCAAGGTACGTTTGCCTAGTGCAGTGCTCCTGCGCTTCGTCCACGGCATGGCAGCCCTGCATACGATCTCGCGAGAACTCCATTAACCTGTGCCTGCCATCCTTCCGCTCAATCCGATCGCATTCGACCCATCTTCCGGCGCTCTCCGACTTTCCCTTTCCCGTGTTCGTTTTCGCGACTCGTCCCACGTGCAGGTCTCTTGCCCGCATTGCAAGATGCCGCTCCTCGACATGAAGAACGCCAAGGAGCACTGGGGCGCCAAGCACGACAAGCTCCCGATGCCGTCCGACCAGGCGTTCGGCGCGCCGGCCGCGTGAGCAAACTGCCGCCACCGTGGAAGACGCTCTCTGGACAGACGAGCGAGGGCGGCGAGACCTTCGGCGACAGGGTTGCGGAGATTATGTACTATTACGCATGGAAGCTCGATCTTACGACGATGAGGGTATGGAGGAAAAGCTGCTGGAAGCGAGAAAGCATGCCGGATTCACTGGACCTTGATGACCACTTTGCCCTTCGAGCTGCATGACACGACGCGGTCAAGTCAATGCTCAGGTCTGTACATCGCCAAGAGGAAAAGGCCGCGCGTACCGGCCCGACTTTTGACGCTCGTACGCCTTGGGGACCGCCTCTTCGAACCTAAACACCTCGTCGACGATCGGTTTCAGCTTGCCCTCGCGGATCAAGTCGGCCATCTCTTCGAGTTCGGGTTTCGTCGGTTTCATCATGACGAGCTTGTACTTGCGCGGCGTACCGCCGAGGAATGAAGGGCGGACGAGGCGGTTCAGCATGTCGCCGAGGGCGCGGACGAGGCCGGCGTAGCCGTGCT
Organism: Rhodotorula glutinis; assembly: GCA_037974285.1. Lineage (NCBI taxonomy): Eukaryota > Fungi > Basidiomycota > Microbotryomycetes > Sporidiobolales > Sporidiobolaceae > Rhodotorula > Rhodotorula glutinis. Next base: position 50,269 of record JBBPFV010000009.1, on the reverse strand, counting down.
TGAGATGCTGTTGCGGGCCGACGACGTCGACAAACATGCCCTTCGGCTGCGGGTGACAAAGAGTCCTCGCGGGTTAGTTTCACTTGCGCTAACGCCGGCGAGGTGGAAACGCGTTCGAAAGAGACTCTCTCTCACCTTGAGGTACGCCGGACTCTGGTGGTACAAATCGGCATCGCCCGTCGCGGCGTCAAACACAATGTCAAACTTGTTGTCGCCGCCAAACTTGGCCTTGAGCTGTTGGACGAGCGGCTGCTCCTTGTAGTCGAGGATCTCGTCCGGACCGAGCGACTGGACGAGCTCGCGCGACGCGGACGAGCACGTCGTAACGACGTAAGCGCCGTACGCACGGGCAACCTGCGCTCAATGACATCAGTCAGGACGCTCCTCGCTGCAAGCGGGCCTACGTAGCGCACCTGAACGGCGTAGACGCCGACACCGCCGGATCCGCCGTTCTGTGCGAGTGAGCGACTTGTCAGCCCTTGTCGCGGCTGTCTAGTCTTGGCACCTGAGGAAGCGATCACGCACGATGAAAACGCGCTGGTTCGCGCCCTTTTTAAGTCCTCCGGTCGTGATGAGCGAGTTCATGGCGGTGAAGGTCGCGAGCGGGAACGTCGCCGCCTCTTCGAACGAGACGTTGTCGGGCTTTTTCGTCAAGAGGTGCTTGTCGACCGTGACGTACTCGGCGAGGCAACCCTGACCCGTCTTGGCCGTGTGCTCGGCGGGGACCAACCCAAACACGGCGTCGCCGACCTGTAATCCGGTCCCTTCCAAGTCGCCGTCGACGACCGTACCCGCGACGTCCGACTCGGGCACGCCGGGGACTTTTTGCATCCGGTTCAAGCCCCAAGTCTCGACGAGTTTCCAGTTGACGGGGTTCATCGCGACGGCGTGGACTTTGATCAGGACCCGACCGGGCGAAGCGGTCGGAGTCGGGTAGTCGGATTCGAGCTGGAGGGCCTCCTCGACGGGGCAGCCCTTTTTGCGAATGACCCAGGCGCGCATTGTTGCTTCGACGTACGATGCAAGAAGAGTGAAGTGAGGGAGAGGGAAGGGAGGCGAATGAAGGGAGGAGAGGGACCGAGAGATGCGCGTGAAAGACGAGTTTGAGGAATGACGCACGCAGCGCGCGGGAGAGTTGCATGTCTGCGAAATTCTACAGGCGGGGAGTGCAGCCCGATCGCCGAACCCGACTCGCCGGGGAGCGCGCGGGGAGAGAACGTAACGTGGTCGCGAGCGACCGCACCCGTCCACCGACTACTCGCAAACAGCTGTTCAAGCAATGGAACACTTGCTGAGTGACTCTGCGATCCAGGGCGAGTTGGCCGCGTTCAAAGCGACCGCCGACTTGCTCGCGTCGCAAAAACTCGCCCTCCCAAACTCGTACTGCCCGCCGCTCAACCAGAGGCACAAGCGCGCAACCCTCGTCCAGGTCCGTCTGCATATTTCTTTGCCTAGAACTCTGACGAATGGGCAAGACTGACTAGGCGGCGTGGACGCCTCGGCGCAGGTCCCCGTGTGCGCCCCGCCTTCGACCGCCGCAGACGATGACACGGCAGGACCTTCGAACGACCCGTCGAACGGTGCCCGAGACTTGTACAACCTCACCATCAAGTCACTCAAGCCCGCGTTCGCGCTCGACTTGAAAGCCTCGCCGACCGCGACGATCCGCGACCTCAAACTCCAACTCGCGGACCAATACCCGGACCGCGCACCCGGCCCGGACGCACAGAGGTGGATCCTCAAGGGGAAAGCGATGGGCGACAACAAGCTCTTGAAAGAGTTTGCTGCCGTCGTCGCGGCGCACGCGGCGGATCCGGCTGCACCGACCGTCATCAACCTCATGGTCAACAAGTCGGCCGCAGCCACCTCCTCGGCCGATCCGGTCGACGTCGCAGCTGCTACTGCTCCGGCTACCTCGTCACCGCTCAAGTCGCCGAAATCGCCGACCACCACTAGTGGGGGCATCCCCGAACTGACCCTGTCGGAACCCGACCCCGTCACCGGTCACGCGCGCCGGTCCTCGGTCAGCCTCCGCGCCGACCTCGACCGCCTCCCGCTCTCGACTTCAGCTTCTCGCGACGAGTCCAACTCGAGCTCGTCGCTCGCAGGCGAATCCGAACAGTTCCTCGCGAACGTGACGGCGCCCGATTTGTGGCTCGACGTCCGGCGCGTCTGCGAGGAGAAATTCAGTAGGAACGGCGGCGAGGCGCAGAAAGTCTGGGAGGCCATGTTTGGAGGCGCGAGGGACTGGATCTCGCCGAGTCAAAAGGCCCTGATCCGAGAGCAGGTCGGGTATTCGGCGATGGGAGGGTGCTGAGGCGCCGGTCAGCCAGCTGAGGTAGCATGACGTCGCCTCTATCTTGCCCATCTTGTCACATTGCACGGCAAAGTCTTCTAGCACGCAGAAGGGCTATGGAGTCCCTCGTGAGGCTCTCGAGACAAGGCTCACCTCGATGAGCTAGGGGATCATGAAGAAAGGTTATCGAAACTACCTCTGTCTGCGTGTGCGAGAGGAGAACAAGCTCCGACTTCCCCTGCGCCCGAGTAGATTGCGCGGAATACAGCTGCGTAATCGGCTCCTACTTCTCTCAAGCAAACAGCGGTGAGCAGGATGGCATGCTCAGCAAAGGGCAAAGCCTTCTAACTGCGAACGGAAGTCGCTGGTGCGCAGCCAGTATGCCCATGAGTGTGAGCTAGCGAGTTGCGCAGGACGTCATGGCTACAATGAGATGAGACTGGACAGGCGTGAGGGCGGAGAAGATCGAAAAAGAGGGATCGCCTTACAGACTCCATGCCCTCGACCACGGATCTACCCTTCGACCCGAGTCGAGACCTGAGTCGTCCGTGTGATCAGAGGTCCAAGGCGAACGACGAGTGCCCTTTGTAACTGGCCCCTGAGCAATCGCACGAGTACTTGGACGATACTGTTCGGGGGCAGCAAGCGCCGAAGAGGCTTGAGGGCGCGCTTAAGCTCCGCTGTCGACGAGAGGTCGTATTCGAAGACGAGCGGATCAAGGCGGCAAAAGCGGATCGACCGTGGTAAGGACTTGATAAACGCCTCGAGCGACATGGGCGCCTTGAGAGCGGTCATCTTCGTTTGCTGAATACGGAGAGAGACCAAATGGCGGAGTGGACCGACCGCCGCTCCGAGATTGAGACACGCGTCTTCCAGGTCCTCGGCCTCAATGGCTGACAAGTCGAGACGCTCAAGCGCGCTGCACCGGGTCGCGAGCGCGAGCGGATATCCCTCCCCGTAAGGGCCGAACGCGAGTCGGAGGCGTCGGAGACGACCGAAGTCAACTACGCCGGGCAGCGCGTCGACGAGTGTCTTGTCGGGCGTATTGCAGACGGCAGCAAGGGTCAACGACTCGAGTCGCAAGACCTTGTCGAGCGGGACTGGCGGGAGCTCGGCGGGAGAATCGGAAACCGTCCGAAGTCGCAGCTTGTCAAGTGCCTCGAAGGAATGAATTGCCGACCACATTCTAGTCAAGTCGAGCTCTACGACGTCCGGCGCCGGTACCACGAGCACGTCGAGGGACCGCAAGGTCCGTCTCGCTGGACCGTGGCTGGCGGTCACGATGAATAAGGCGTACGGCATCCGTGCCGGGAGCTCGAGGTGTCGGAGATCTGGCGCAGCTTGGAGGATGCCGACGAGGCCATCAAAGTGTGACGAGTATGCAAAGTCGGCGTACGAATCCTCGATCTGCCCGCGTTCCGCGCCCCACCAGCTCGTGTCGACTGCGAGCCTCCGGACTCGGCCAAGCAAGTCTGGCCGAGCTAGTAAGAGCGGTATCATATCGCCCATATTGTTATCGGTGATTGTCACTTCGCGAAAGACGACGTCGAGGACAAGCGGGCGCCATGCCTTGCAAACACGCGCGCAAGGCGCAACGACCGCACTGATGGCAGCAAGCTCACCCGGCGGACCCGTGTTTTCTCCAACGATCTGGTCGAGGATAAGGCTGACGAGCTCGAGAGGCATGTACGGGATCGGCATGGTGCGCGCTCCTCGTTTCGCCCCCCTGAGGAGGTCGATGAGGCGGCTGTTGGTCCCCTCTGTCAGCTTCGGTCACCGCCCTCGACTCACGCAGACCCAGGGATACTGCCGGCGTACCTATACCGAGCGTTCACAAAGACAGCGCGGCTTGTAGAGGCTCAAACTCGGATCTGAACTGGCGTCGACCGTGTATCCTCGGTGTCGATGGCCCTGCAGCTAGCGGGGGTAGGCTGCAGCGATCAGACGCCTAGCAAGTGCAGTCGTAGCGACCTTGATGCTCTTTCTGTGCGGGACCTCGACGACAAGCGAGAGTGGGTCGAACCTCATCACTAGCCAATGGCTGGCGACTGCGCGCTCGCGCCAGATCTTATCAGTCGGCGATTCTCATCAGCAACCGACTCTTATCGCCATTTGAAATTCCATCGCGCGCCTCGAAGATCCCGCCCGCTTCCAGCTGCCTCTCGCTCTCATCGCATGCTCATCATCCGACGAGCACAACTTCTTCTTCGGCAGCACACGCGCACTATGGCAACTAGTCAAGCACCCGCGAAGCAAGACGACGCGAACGATAAGCCGTGGTACGCCGCGTTCCCCGCTCCGACTCGAGCTGTCGCCGACGGAACGCTCGCGACCATTTCGGCTCAAGAGCTGAGGCAACGCATCCTCGACGGACTAAAGAGCGACGACTTGCTCGTCGTGGACGTCCGGAGAACAGATTTCGAGGTGCGTCGGGTTCCGAGCCCGATCTCGCGGGCAACATTTACCACGCCGCGGATGGCAGCTAGGCTCTTTCGTCTGGCTTGAAGACGGAGAGATTGACACACGCGAATCCTCTCGCGCAGACTGCCTTCATCAAGGGCGCGATCAACCTGCCGGCGCATTCCTTTTACCAGACCCTCCCATCGCTCGTGCCGATCCTCTCTCGGTGCGCATCGCGGCAGTCTCGCATTCTTTTGCCCCCAGCTGACCGATGTGTGACTACAGCTACCGCTCCGTCATTTTCCACTGCCAGTCTTCCTCGGGTCGAGGACCGCGCTGCGCAGGATGGTACCAAGGCGCACTGGACAAGGCTGGCCAGTCAGAGGAGGTCAGTAAAGCGGTCGTCCTCACCGGCGGAATCAAGGAGTGGGTCAAGCAGTATGGCGACGATGAGCAAGTGACGGTCTGGCTGTAGGTTTGCCGTCGAAGCTGGGGGAGAAGAGGCACGGGCGGATCCGCAGTCGGCGTTCTTGAGCAAGGCATGCGTATATACTCAGGCTCGCGGATTCTTCCGACATTCTTGCACTTCAGTCATGCGCTTTCGTAAGTAGATCAGTCCGCCTGTATTTCTCCTGTCCGTGAAGCGCCTGGCCGGAAGAGGGATTTTCCTCGGAGCCGAAAATTGTCGCATTGAACGGCTCTCGTTTGGGCTTTCGAGCCCGCGCCGCCGCCAGTCCGAGCTATAGAAGGCCCGTGATGCGGTTAGCCGCGCTACTTGCGCTCGTGCTGACGGGCGCAGCCTCGTCCGCCGCGGCGCATCGCTCGCCGCCCGTCGTCACTTCGATCGAGGCGTCGTGGCCGGCTGCCGACCTCGTTACGCAATACCTGTGAGCCCCTTACCGAGGCGTCAAAGCTAGCTTGTGACCTCGCTGACTCCCGTTGCGAGCAGTGAGACACTCTCGCTCGAAGCTCCGAAGCTGCTGTTCCCCGTCATCGACTTTTTCGCCTCCCACCCCCACTCGCACACGGCCTTGAAGCGTGTCCAGCTCCATCCAGAGACGATCGCGACTGCGCAACGCTATGCAGCTCGAGGTCTCAGTCCGATCTTTGCGTCCGAAGGCGAGATCCGAGCGAACGACACGCTCGCGATGATGGAGGCGTCGTTGATCAGGTCGTATCTTATTGCGAAAGATCAAGGCTTGCTCGACAGCTTGCGGCTGTCACTCGCCAACCGGGAAACGAGTGTCAGGATCGAGGGGACAAGGAGGGTCTGGCAAGACCGGGTCGCTGAACTCGAAAGCAGCGACATCGGCGGGTCGCTCGAAGCGGGCGAAGAATTATCGGCGCGGAAACCGCTCGGAGTGACGCACGCCGCACGAGCCTGCGAGAGCTGGATCGACGTCGCTGGTCAGGTGGCATGCACGGTCGACGAGTTCTGGTCGATCGTCGGCGAGGACCAACGTCAAGGCTCTAAACCGCTCGTCTTGCCGACCCCGTGAGCTGGCTCCCTCGGCGTCGTTGACGCGAGCTTGGACTGACGGGCATAGCTTCTGCAGCGCCGCAAATGTAACGCTGATCGAGTACCGCGAGCTGGACCACGTCTCGCCAGAGGGGACGAATAAGCACCTCCCATGCGTCGTCCTATACGGCTCGCCCGTCTCTGAAGCTTTCCCGAAACTCTTCGCCTTCCTCTACCAACTTTCTTGGCCTCGCGGCGAGTCCGTTCGAAATGCCCTGACCGGCAAAGTGACGACGCGAAATCGACCGCACCCGCCGCGACTACAGTTCGCCCTCCGGTGGAAACCGTCAACGGCGGCGCAAGCTGCGCCCAAGAAGCTTGTCTTGAGCGGATATGGCGCCGCGCTTGACATCAAAAAGAGCGACTACCTCGCGATCGATGACCGGCTCGCGGGAGGAGCAGCCACCGCTGCTACAGCCGGCGAAGAAGCCAAGGCAGACGCTCCCCTGCTCGAGATTGAGGGCGAGGCTCCGCTCAAGATGGAAGCTGTGCGCAAAGTCGACGTCGCAGGTACGCTGCCTGGGATCTCAGAGACGTAGTGTCGATGCTGAGCTCGCAGCACGCACGCAGACCTCGCCGTCCGGACCGCCCAATTCATCCGAGACGCAAAAGACCCGTTTGAAGCCTTTGTCGACATCACGTCCGACTTTCCACGCCTCGCTGCGCACCTGTCGAAGCTCGTGCCGTATCCGGATCCGCACTTGATCGGCGAGGTTTCGGCGAACCATATGAGGTCGCCCCTGACCCGCCGGCCGGCGTTCTTTCTGAACGGCAAATTGCTCACCGAGGACGAGGTCGAGCCATTCGCTCTGTTGCGACTCATGCGTCAAGAACGCAAGATCCTGAACGACCTCCTCAGTCTGAGCCGGTACATGAATGGCGGGATGGCTCGCCACATCTTGATCGCCGGCGGACCGAAAGAGCCCGTCGTCTCCCGCGACCGGATCGACCCCGAGCTGCTCGGCGACTTGTACGACTCGACAGACCGGCACGAGGGTGGGAAGGTCATCTTGTGGTGGAACGACCTCGAGAAGGACCGAAGGTACAAGTCGTGGAGCAAGTCCGTTCGCGAGGTGAGCTGTTCCGCCGTCCATGTGATGCTGAGGATGCGCTAACTTCCGAACACGCCTCAGCTACTTCGCCCGAGCTACCCAGGCTCCATGACACAGGTCGCTCGGAACCTGAACAACCTCGTCTTCGTCATTGACCTGTCAGACCCGGCTTCGATTGCGCACATCACAAACAACATCCGGCAGTACGTGTCGCGAGGGATCCCGATCCGCTTCGGCGTCGTCCCGATTGTCGGCCCCTTTGGCGATACCTCGATGCAGACATTGATGGCGCAGATGCTGTGGTATCTTACCGATAAGGCTGGTCGAGCCGTCACCATGTCGTTCCTGGATCGAGTCGCTCAGGCCGCACGGGGCGAGCGAATCTCGGAAGACCTGCTGCAGCGCGCCTACTCGCAACTGCGAGCGCAGACCGAAGACCTCGACGGGGATAAGCTTATCCCGTTCGAGCAAGTCCGCGCGTACGGAACCGGTCAGCGATCACGGACTCTGCAGAGCCGCCTCGCAAGCACTCGCAACTACCTCGAGCGCCTCGGTGTCGCCGAAGAAGCCCGATCCGAGCATGCCGGATCCGTCTTCCTTAACGGCGCTCATTTCCCGCTCAACGAGGTGACGCATCCTCCCAAGCTGTCCGAGCGTGGCTTCGGCGAAGCTGACTTGTCAAATAACGCCGCAGGACTTTGCACAGAACCTCCAGAGAACGCTTGGCTTGCACACGCAATTCCTTGCCCAAGAAGTCTACATGCGCAGCTTGACCGATGACGACGACGTGACGACGTACTTCGCCGAGCTGCCTCGGACGCACAAGCGTCGGAACCCGCACATCGTCCCGTCGGACGACGGCCACCCGCTCAAGATCGTCAATCTCTTAGAAGTCCTCGAAGGCGTTACGTCGAGCTGGTTGCAAGAAGGTTTCTTCGAAGGCAGTGAGTCGCAAACGTGAACGATCGCTGTCGATCCGAAACTGAGCTGCGCACCGCCGTGCAGCTTCGGGCAAGACGAACGACACTACCGGCAACGAGATCGAAGATCCACCCGCGCCGGCCTCGCTCTTCGTCGTCGCCGACCTTGATACGCCGATCGGCGCCGAGCTTGCCCGGAACGCTCTTCGTTTGGCAGACTCGACGACCAAGATCCGCGTCGTCTTGCTGCACAACCCGGCCGATCCCTCCGTCGAGACCCACGCATGGTCCTTATCGCGAATCTATTGGCACCTGATCGAGACAAAGGCTGTCTTTGACACTTTGCCAAAGGAGCTTGTCCAGTGGATCGAGCTCGAGCTCACGAACGAGGGCCCTTCTGCCGCAGCCGGACGAGACTGGAACACCGAGAACCCGCTCAAGACGCTTCTGAAGTCCGGTGTGGCCGGACGTGGCGCCGGCGAAGCTGCGATGTACTGGGATCTCTTGCAGTTCACCCGGCATCGTATCGGCTTTGAAGCGGGGCAGTCGGGCCTCGTTCTGAACGGTCGCGTGAGCTCCTCGTTATGCTTGAACTTCAGGCGCGCGTGCACGCTGATGTCTGGTCTCACTTGCAGGTCGTCGGGCCCTTCGCAGCTGAGTACTTTACGCTACTCGACTTCCGCACTCTCCTCAATCTGGAGCTTGAGAAGCGCATCGTACCGCTCGTGACCGCCGTCGAGTCGAGCGGCCTGAGCATTGAAGGGCTCTTGCGGTACCTCGGCCGCACTCTCGCTTACCTGTGCACAGGTCGCTGACTATGAGTATCCCATCGCAGCGCCGAAATCTCCCGATTCTACATGGTCGCCAATTCGGTGGTCGGATCAGCTCATTTGCCCGATCCAGCGATCGGCATGTTCGCGGCCAGCACCGGCGAGCGTCGCAGAGACTATCGCCAGCTGCACAGCAATCACACGTGAGTACACCTCGCCAGGTGGCGCTTCCGGTACTGACGCCGCACGAGGACGCAGCGTCATTCCCGGCAAATTCGCCAATACAGCTCTCTATGAAGTGGCCGTCGTCGTTGATCCAGCCTCGTCAACCGCCCAGCGCTGGGCGCCCATCGTGCGCACTCTCAGCAAGATGAACTCGACGACAGTCAGCGTCTACCTGAACCCGACGCTCCACTTGACGGAGGTGCCAATCAAGCGCTTCTATCGGTTCAACTTCGAGCACAGCATGCCGTTCGGCCCTGCCGGACTCGAGTTGCAGCCCGAGATCCGCTTTGATTCAATCCCGCCCGACGTGCTTGTCACGTACGCTGCCGATGTCCAGCGTTCCTGGCTCGCCTTCCCGAGGTCCGGAGTACACGACCTCGACAACATCAAGCTCGCCGACCTCGCGCCACAGCATGCTCAACGCGGCATCGAAGCCGTCCTCGAACTCGAGGCGCTCACAGTCGAGGGTCACGCGCGCGAAGTGCCGAGCAGTCGACCGCCGCGCGGCCTTCAGCTCGAGTTGTCTCGTCCCGGACATCGATTCGCTGGCGATGCAAGCGCGTCGATCGTCATGGCCAACCTTGGATACTTCCAGCTCAAGGCGAACCCTGGACGCTGGCAGTTCGATCTTCGTCGTGGCCGAAGCTCCGAAGTCTACGAGCTCGAGAGTGTCGGAGCCGAGGGATGGAAGAGTCGCGGTGTCGAGCAAACGGGGCAGACATTCTCGGTCTCGACGCTCGAAGGCAAGACGCTCTATCCTCGATTCCGCCGCCGACCCGGCCACGAGCAGACTGAGCTTCTCGACGAGTCTGCCGCGCCAGCGAGTCGGACGCCTTCTACCGTTGGAAGTCTATGGGATCGCTTCAAAACCATGTACGGATTCTTCGCATGCGACGTCATAAGATACGCTGAGCTGACACTGTGCTTGACAGGCTTCCGTTCGTCGCACCGGCTTCCACAGGCCTCGTTGCTTCCGGCAAACGTGCCGCCGACATCAATGTCTTTACGGTCGCCTCCGGTCATCTTTACGAAGTGAGGGGCATACGGACGAATACGAATCGCTGCAGAGTACTGATGTCCTTCACCTACAGAGGATGGCCTTCCTGATGGTCGTCTCCGTTCTGCGCCACACCAAGAGCACCGTCAAGTTCTGGTTCATCCAGAACTTCCTATCGCCATCGTTCAAGACGTTCATTCCGCATATGGCGCGCGGTGCGTGCATGTCAAAATTGTTGTCGTGATACGAATTTGCTGACACTCTGACCCACGCAGAGTATGGCTTTGATTACGAGCTCGTGACCTACAAATGGCCTCACTGGCTTCGCGGGCAGACAGAGAAGCAGAGGACGATCTGGGCGTGCGTTCCCTGGTCTTGCGCAGTGCTGGTGATCGCGCGATGGGGCTGACGTCTCGAGCACACCCGCCTCAGGTACAAGATTCTGTTCCTCGACGTCTTGTTCCCACTCGAGCTCGACCGCGTCATCTTTGTCGATTCGGACCAGTGCGTCGGCTTCTTCAGAAGATACCGAAGCGAGGCTGATCGGCTGCGTCTACAATCAGGATCGTCCGCGCTGACCTGAAGGAGCTGGTCGACCTCGACTTGCAAGGCGCGCCGTACGCATACGCGCCGATGGGTGGCTATGACGGCGAGAAACCCGAGATGGAAGGCTTTCGGTTCTGGAAGACTGGGTGCGTAGCCGGCTTAACGTGGTCGGGTGCTCGTTGGTCTGACACAGCCGAACGCGCGCACACAGCTACTGGGCGAAGCACCTTCAAGGCCGACCGTACCACATCTCGGCGCTGTACGTCGTCGACCTCGACCGCTTCCGGCAGATCGCAGCAGGCGACCTGCTCCGACAGCAGTACCAAGCGCTTTCGGCCGATCCGGGCTCGCTGGCGAACCTCGATCAGGATCTGCCGAACAACATGACTCCGAACCTGCCCATCGTGAGCCCATTCGCTTGTATTGAGGTACCACGACACCGCTGACGCTCGTCTGCAGTACACGTTGCCGAAAGAGTGGCTTTGGTGCGAGACCTGGTGCGTCGCGCGGCCACTTCTGTGCGTGATCCGACCCGCTGACACGCTCTGCTCCTCGCTCGCAGGTGCAGCGATGAGGCTCTCGCGACTGCCAAGAGTGTGTAGCGTAACTTCGCATGACTTTGCCGGGCGCGACTGACTGACTCTGTGCCTCCCTCTCGCAGCCATCGACCTCTGCAACAACCCGCTCACGCACGAGCCCAAGCTGCAGCGCGCGAAGCGGCTCATCCCGGAATGGACCGAGTACGATGATGAAGTCGCTGCGCTCGCGAAACGCGTGGCCGAAGCGCAAGGGACCGGCGAGTCTGCGGCGTTCGGCGCAAAGGCCGACGAGCTCGAGCAGGCGGTTCAGCAGCAAGAGGAGCGAGACGCTTTTGTGGGCGAGGCATCGGTGGGCGAGCAGGTCTCGCCAGAGCACGTCAAGGATGAGCTGTAGGGTCCGTGTCTGTGGTGTTTATAGAAGCTTCCTCCCCATGCGGTCGCTATCACGTGTCAAAGCGGAAAGTGGAGGCAGCGGACCGCTTTCCCGCCTGCCTTCCGTCATCGCTCCCGGCCGTGCCAGATTTGGATCCCCTCACTTTGCCTCGCTCTCGTGCTCTCCTCCTTTCTTTCAATCGAGCACACACCCTGCAAGATGCCAGAATACATGGAAGTGCCCGAAATCAAGCTGAATCACGGCGGTCGAGCAATCCCTGCCGTCGGACTCGGTTCGTCTTCTCGCCTGTAAACGTGCGTCAAGAAGCCAAGGGTGGCTGACAAGGTGCGCCTTCGACACATCTCGCAGGCACCTGGCAATCCAAGCCGGGCGAAGTCGCCAACGCGGTCAAGGTCGCACTGCAGAACGGCTATCGCCACCTCGACCTCGCGTGGATCTATGGTAACGAGACGGAAGTCGGACAGGGCATCAAGGAATCGGGCGTCCCGCGCGATGAGATCTTTCTCACGAGCAAGCTGTGGTGCACCAAGCACCGCGATGTCGAGGCAGCCGTCAAAGAATCGCTCGAACGGATCGGGACCGACTACCTCGACTTGTACTTGATCCACTGGCCGGTGCCCCTGAACCCGAACGGGAACGACCCCAAGTTCCCGAAGAAGGAGGACGGCTCGCGCGACCTCGACACCGAATGGACGATCAACCAGACGTGGGAACAGATGGAGGCGATTCTCGAAAAGGGACTCGTCAAGTCCATCGGCGTGTCCAAGTGCGTCCGCATGAAGCGCGAGCCTGCTCTAGGAGCTGCACGCTGACTGTCAATACGTCGCGCAGCTTCTCCGAACCGGTCCTCGATGAGATGCTCAAGACGGCCAAGGTCATTCCCGCTGCGAACCAAGTAGGCTAGGTTGCGAGCATTAACGGTGCTCACAGCGCTGACGACCGCACGAACAGGTCGAGTTGCACCCGTACCTACCGCAACACGAATTGCTCGAGTACCTTGAAAAGAAGGGCATCGTCGCTGAGGCGTACTCGCCTCTCGGTTCGACAGCTTCGCCCTTGCTCACGGACGAGGACATCCAAAAGGTCGCCGACAAGCACGGCGTGAGCGTCGGCACTGTTCTGATCAGCTACCAGGGCGAGTCTCTTCTCTGGGCCAGAGTCGATTGTTGAATTGAAGCTGACGAATTCGCGACTCGTGGTGCGCAGTCAACCGGAACGTCGTCGTCCTGCCCAAGTCGGTCACCGAGCAGCGCATCATCGATAACCTCAAGCTCGTCAAGCTAGACTCGGAAGACATGGAGACGCTCAACTCGCTGTACAAGACCAAGGGCAAGCGGTTCATCAAGCCAGAGTCAGTCTTTGCCACTGCCCGATGCTGCTCGACCGAGTGAGCTGACAATCGCATGCTACCACAGCTGGGGCGTCGACCTCAAGTTCACGTACTGGTAAAGGTTCAGAGCGTAGATTGTGCAGTTAGAAGTGCAGTATATGTCCGTCCCACGAGATGCGACCCGGCATCTGCCCTCGGAGTCGCCCCCTACCGCCCGCCTTGGCATCGAGACCGTAGTTAGTAGCCAAGTACAGTGACAGATGAGACGATAGTGCCGAATTCAGGAAGAGGAAATGGTGAACCACGCGGTTGCCGGCAGAGCGACGCGCGGTTTTCCCACTCCGTCGTGACACGCGCCAGGCCTCGCATGCTCCACTCGTTGCGCTCTACAGCAGCGACAACGAATCGACTCGCTAGCCGCTACAGCCGTTCTCGCTCTCTAGCTGCCTGTGCACCGTTTCCGCACGCTCTCGTTCCCCACTTGCCCCGACGCACAATGGCGACCGCCGCTGCCACCGCGCACAAGGAGCGCTTCCTCGCCGACAAGGCCGAGGGACTGCCCGTCTGCTCGCTCAACATTGCCGACTCGTTCAAGCAACTCAGCAAGCAAGAGAGTGCGTTTCCTCTCCCTTTCACCCGCGGCGGCAACGAACGAGATCGGCTGGAGAGGATGCTGCAACGACTTGTTTTGTCTGACTCGGAAGGACTCGCTCTCGCGCAGAGCAGTATGCGCATTACATGACCGAAGCCAGTTGGGCCGGCGCTCGCATCAGCATGCGCCAAACGACCCTCCACGCCGAAAAGCTGTTTGACCTCTTGATCGCGACGTTCTCGACGACTCGGGGCAAAATCGCCTCGCTCGACGACCTCAAGGGCAAGAGTGGCGTCAGCGATGCCGAATGGGCCGAAGTCCTCGCCTACGCCGCCCAGGTCCTGTCGAACCTCGCCAACTTCCGCTCGTTCGGCGCGACCAAGTTCATCCCGCGCGCGTCCGAAGAGTCCTTCGAGGCGATCGTCAAGGCGTCCGAGCGGGCCGACACTGCTCTGCCCTTGTGGAGCCAAGTCAAGAAGGAAATCTACTCGCTCGAGCCGGAAGCGTCCCTCTCAATCGGCAAGCCCTCGGCGGGTCACGTCTCGGCGTACTACCCTTCGTCGCCCGCACCGTCCGACGAGCAAGTCGACGAAGTTCAGGCCCTCTGCGACGCGGCGGGCATTTCGACCCTCAACACGCGCCTCTCGCGCGAGTCCGACTCGCAACTCGTTTTGCACATCGCCTCCGCCGCTACCTTACCTGCCTCGTGGCCCGAATCGCTCAAGAGTGACAAGCTCGGCTTCGAAGTTCGCTTGCAGGCAGGCGACAGCGCCGATGCGCTCGAAAAGATCAACGCGGCGCTCAGCAAGGCGCGTGAGTTTGCGCGCGATGAGAACCAGGGCAAGATGCTCGACAAGTATGTCGAGAGTTTTAAGACGGGCGATATCGAGGCGCACAAGGACGCCAGTCGGCACTGGTGAGCGCTCTGAGTCCTATGCCTCTTTTGCGAGAGTGGGCAGCTGATCTTCCCGCTATTGCTTGTCCAGGATTAAGGACGTCGGACCCGTCGTCGAGAGTGCGTTTGGCGATATAATACAGCAGTGACAGAGCATGCTGACCCTCTGTCTCGACAGCCTACATCGGCTTCATCGAAGCTTACGTAGACCCTTTCGGTGCTCGCGCCGAGTTCGAAGGTTTCGTCGCCGTCGTCAACAAGGTACAGTCGCGCAAGTTCAACACGCTCGTCGACCGCGCGCCAGAGCTTATTGCCGACTTGCCTTGGGGCAAGGACTACGAAGGTGAGCTGGCCTTGTCGCAGTACGCTTCGGATCGAGCTGAGCATCCGTTCGACCCGGCACAGTGCCCGAGTTCAAGCGACCCGACTTCACTTCGCTCGAGATCATCTCGTTCGCGACGGGCGGGATCCCTGCCGGCATCAACATTCCGAACTGTGAGCAGACCGGGGAAGAGCCATGTGATTACGGTCCGATGCTGACGCTCCCGCATACGTTTGAAGACCACGACGTCCGCGAGCGCGATGGCTTCAAGAACGTTAGCTTGCAGAACATTCTCTCTGCCAAGTCGGCGAACGACCCGACGACCTTTATTGCGCCGGAAGAAGTCGAGCAGTACAAGATCTGGGAGGACCGCGCGTTCAGCGTGCAGGTCGCGAACCACGAGTTGCTCGGTCACGGTACCGGTCGCCTCTTCCAGGAGCAGGCGGACGGGACGCGGAACTTTGACGCCGAGAAGACGATCAACCCGTTGACGGGCAAGCCGATCACCTCGTGGTATAAACCGGGCGAGAGTGAGTCGGACTAGATGTGTGGCTTCACGTTGCCTGAACGAGCTCTGACTTTACTTGCCCGCTCAGCTTACGGCTCGCGGATCGGACCGGTGGCTCCGTCGATGGAGGAGTGCCGAGCTGAGAGCGTCGCGCTCTACCTCGCCAGTAACCGCGACATCGCCTCAATCTTTGGGCTCACCTCGCAGCAAGACCAGGACGACTTGACCTACTACACGTTCGCCGTCATGGCCCGCGCCGGTGTCCGCGGCCTCGAATTCTTTGACCCGTCGACGGGGAACCACGGCCAGGCGCACATGGAGGCGCGCCTCGGTATCACGAACTGGATGTTTGACCACGGACTCGGTAAGATTGAGTACATCGAGAACGCCAAGGGCGAGCTCGTCGACGCGTTCATCCGGCTGGACCGGAAGGCCGTCCTCGAGCAGGGCAAGGAGGTCATGGGCAAGCTCCTCGTCGAGCTGCAGGTGCGTTTCGGCGGTCGCTCTAGGCCTCGCAAGGTTGTCCCCACTGGTCAGCGCGCCTGGAGCTGACGGATCCCCTCTTACGCGCAGGTCCGAAAGAGTACCGGTGACGGTGCGGGCGCCACCGAGTTTTACAAGAAGCTCACCAAGCCCAAGGAGGAGTGGGTTTCGCGATTGCGGCCTCTTGTTCTCGGTGCGGCTTCTTCAACATCTGTGGAAGACAGCAACGGGCCGTCGCTGACATTCTGATCGCGTCCCGCAGCGAAAAAGCTTCCTCGGAAGGTGTTTGTCCAGCCCAACACGCGCGTCAACTCGCAGTCGGGCGAGGTCGAGCTCGTCGAGTACCCGACGACGGCAGAGGGTGTCATCCAGAGCTTCATCGAGCGCGGACTGTAGATTCCATAGGCGAGGTTCCTGCTGCTGTCTCGACTTTTCCGTCGGACGTCCATTTAACAGAATGCCCGCGCAGAGTCATGTTGGAATTCGTATAGCACCGAAGCCTCGAGACTTTGAGTCTGTACAGAAGAATGTAGCATCGGAAAAGTCTGGCCGCTTCTTTCTGAAGCTCCGCGCGCAAAGTTGCCCCCACTTCGTCGGTTGGACGACAGGATCCGACTCTGTTCTACAGGCTCTCCCTTGACTGCAAGAATGCCCGGCTCGACACGCTACTTTACGAGCTCTCGCGTCTTCTCTGCGGCAGCCCCGAGCGGTGCCCCCGCTACGGTCGAGGTCGACGCGACGACCGGACGGGTGAAGCGGATTCATTCCGGACAAGCTAAGGACGTCAAGCAGTCAGCTGGCGACGTTGCCGCTGAAGACTGGATCGATGTCGGAGACCAGTGGATCTTACCCGGCGTAAGTCTGCGGTCTATGTGGCTCCGGAGTGATCGCTGAACATGATTCCTCCGCTTCGTCCGCTTTCGCTTTTAACAGCTCGTAGACGCCCATGTGCACCTCAATGAGCCCGGCAGGACAGAGTGGGAGGGTTTCGAGACCGGCACGGCGGTGAGTGCTACTTCCGATGTGCTGTTTGCCTCGACAAGCTGCCATGCGAGATTCGTCAGAGGGGGTTGCGACTTCCCAGCGCATGGCCGCGCCTGCCAGCGCCTCGATCACAGCCCGAGCCGCTGAATTACTACTGATGAGCTCGCGCTGACCCTTGGCTCGCTCTCAGGCCGCCGCCTCGGGCGGGTTCACAACCGTCATCGACATGCCGCTCAACGCCATCCCGCCGACCACGACTGTCGAGAACCTCAAGATCAAACTCGATGCCTCGCAGGGCAAGCGCCATATCGATGTCGGGTTCTGGGGCGGTGTCATTCCCGACAACGCCGACGATTTGCAGCCGCTTGCACGCGAAGGCGTCAAGGGTTTCAAAGGGTTCCTGTGCGAGAGCGGCGTCGACGAGTTCCCGGGCATCAAGGAGGAGCACGTCTTGCGCGCTATGAAGGAACTCGATGTGCGTGCGAGTGTCCTTTTCGAAGGGGACGCCGGACTTGGGACTGATTCCGCCTGGCTGTTCTTGGCAGGCCGCGAAATCGCTCTTTCTCTTTCACGCCGAGCTCGATGGCTCCGAACACAGTCACAGCGAGTCCGATCCGGCTTCATACTCGACGTTCCTCGCTTCGCGTCCTCCCGCCCTCGAAGAGTCGGCGATCGACCTCATCATCCGGTGTGCGCAGCAGTTCCCCGCGCTCCGAACGCACATTGTCCACCTGTCCGCCTCGTCGGCGCTGCCGAGCCTCCGACACGCTCGCAAGGAGCTCGGCCTGCCGCTGTCCGTCGAGACATGCTTCCACTACCTGTGCCTCTCGGCGGAGCAGATCGCGCAGGGCAAGACCCTGTTCAAATGCTGCCCGCCGATCCGGGACGACGCGAACCGCGAACAGCTCTGGCAGGCTCTGATCGACGGCGATATCGACTTTGTCGTCTCGGACCATTCGCCGTGCACGACCGAGCTCAAGCGGCTCGAGTCTGGCGACTTCATGAAGGCTTGGGGCGGGATCGGCGGACTCGGACTCGGTTTGAGTTTGATCTGGACCGAGGCGCAAAAGCGCGGGATCGCGATGGACAAGGTTCTCGAGTGGGTCGCGAGCAAGCCGGCTAAGCAGGTCGGCCTCGAACGGCAAAAGGGCGCGATCCAGGAGGGAGGCGACGCCGATTTCGTCATTTTTGACCCGAAAGAGACGTTCACGGTGCGTACTTTTCATGAGAGCTCGCGTAAAGCGTTAGACTGACTCTGTCCGATACCATACAGATCACGAAGGACGAGCTGCACTTCAAGAACCGCGCGTCGCCATACGGTAAGAGCTCGTTCGAACGTACGCTCCTCCTTCAAACGCAGCTAACGCTCAGCTCGCCTAACGCAGAGGGACTCGAGCTCACCGGGGCGGTGAAGGCAACCTATCTGCGAGGCAAGCGCGTCTACGATCGCGAGTCGGGCTTTACCACCGGCGAAGCCAAACTTGCGGGACAGCTCCTCTTATAGACCAACTTGGATCGCATTGCGAGGAAAGGGAATACGCAAAACAACAGACGGGGCTATAGATAGCGAGGTCAGAAAGACGAAAGTGAAAGGCTGTGAGAAGAGCATGCTATCGCTCGGGCGAACTCGGCGGGGTCTCGCTCTGCTGGACTCGCGCGCGGCGAGCGTTGCGTCGTGCCGGAGCTGCCGCCGCCTTGGCTGCCGGTGCGCGTCGTCGGGTCTTTTGCACCTTGCGCTCGACTTCTTGGTCCTCGGCGCCCTTGGCCCGGTGCGCTTCGAGCGCATCTTCGAACTCTTTCAGGTCCGACTCGGTGCGGCTCAGCTTGTTCGTTGGCGCTCGGATCTGCTCAGAGGCAAACATGGTTAGCGACGAGATCAAGCAATTTTTGCGCGAAAAAAAGCGACTCGCCTTGGTGAGGATCTCGCCGAACCGCTTGTAGACCGTCTCTTCGTGCAGCTTGTCCTGGTAGAACGGCAGGCCTGTGGGTGTGGAAGGGTGCCGCTGTGTGAGCACTCCCCTCTTTAATCGCGATGCACCATTGAACGCACCCTCGAGGAGTTTCTTGACAGCGTTGTCCGAGTTGAAAGGGAGGAGGGACATGCAGAAGGCGATGTCGCGCCATTGCCTCGGCTGATCGGTGCCGGAGAACCGCTGACAAAGCTTCTCGACAATCGACTCGGCCTCCTTCTTCTGCTCGCGGACAGCCGTGTCAATGACTCTGCGGTGCCGAGAAAACGCAAACAGCGGAGCCGTACCTTGTCGACAAACTTGAAAATGAACTTCATCGAGACCTGGAAGGTGTCCTCGTCGACGGGGTTCGAGCCCGACGAGAGGTGCGAGATGATGTCGGGCAAGTTATTGTAGATCGCCTTCTCCTTGGTCGCGAGTTCCTCGAAGAACAAGTGGGCGAGGTCCTTGATCCGCTTGTCGTCGTCCGACAGGCACTTGGCCATCTCGCCGAGCTGACCTTTCACTTTGATCATCCCGTTTAGGATCAAATGGGTCAGGACCATGAGCGTGTTCTTCTTGACGGTCGGGTCCTTGTCGTGGAGGCCGGCGTACAACCGGTCCGAGTTCTCGTCCATGATGGTCGAGAAGCAGACGGCAATGTCGCCGAGCGCAATGACAATGTTGCTCCGAACGGCCGGCTCCTTTGACGTCTCGAGGACCTTGAAGAGGAGCATGAGGTGCTCGGCGCAGAACTCTGAGCTGACACACATGAATTTGCTGAGGGCGAGCGTCGCGGCAGTCTGCAGCATCGAGTTCTGTACGTGTCGTCCGAGGGTCAGCCGACGATCCTCGAGTCTGATGGCAGTCGAGAGCAGACTCGCCTTGTACACCTTGGGCTGTGCGACGATCGTCGCCGCCATTGGTCCAAACACGGCGAGGAGACTTTGCGGGCCAAACATGAGCTCCTTCTCCTTGGTGGCCGCAATCACGTCGCCGATGTCGTCCTCGACCGACCCGGCGACCTGGTCGAGCTCGTCGTCGCCAGACTTCTTGCCACCCTTGGCTTTTTCGTCTTCTGCCTTTCGTCGCTTCAGGTCCCGCTCGACGAGTTCGAGGTGGACGAGCTGCTTGATGGCGCAGTGACCGGCGACAAATATGAGCTGCGAAAGCTCGTAGGCGTCTCCGAGGGTTCCGTCAGTTCCGGCGGCGGGTTCGGACTTCTCCTCCTCCCCGTCCAGCTTCTCTTCGGCGTCAGCCTCGGAGCGGTCCGCCATTGATGTGTCCGCGTCCACCTCGCCGGCGTCTGCGCCTTCTTTGCGACCCTTGGACTTTGGCCCGAAGACGCGAACCGTCATTTGACGAAGGACGTCGGAGCACAGAGCGTCGGGCTGATCGCCAAGGGTGTAGACCGTGTTGACGGCCTGCTCGGCCATGCTGAACCATTCCTTGCTGGTCGACGGCGCCTGAATCGTCTCTGCGAGCCGCGCGAAGACGGGACTATCCATCGGCAAACGGACTTGGATGTCCGAAAGCGAGCCTGTGCAGGTCGCGAGGGATCAGCTTTCGGGTTGTTGTCCATTGACGGGAATGCGGACTGACCCTTGACCTTCTTGACGCTGCCGCCGACTCGACCGAGCGCGATGCACGTGTACTTTGCGAGAACGAGGTCCGCGCGGCCGAAGTGACCCAGACCGATCTTGAGGAGCGTCTCGACGTGGTCGGCGACAACTTCCGGCTTGGGCTGAGCAAACATGCCGAGGACGATGATGGCGCCGCGGCGTTGAAAGCGAGGAATGTCCTTACTAGTGCCTGTGTGGGGCGAGCGGGGTCAGTGGGATGGTCGTTGAAGTCCAAGGTGCGGGCGCGACTGACTGTACACCTGCCAGAGCTTGGCGATGACCTCGTCGCTCACTACGCCCTTGGCCATCATGACGGCGAGCAACTGCTCGAGCGACGTCAACTCGGCCAGTGTCGCATCGCGCGTCAATCTGTAGCGAGGGCGCAAGTCAGTCGCGCAACTTCGTCCGAGTCAGCTGGACCCCGACCCGACACGCACTCGATGACGTTACGCGCGACAAAGGCGATCTGGTCCTTCTCGGGAAGCGTCTCGGGCGGCTCAAAGTACAGCTGCGAGTAGCACTCGATCAGGCGACTCCGGACGCCCTTGGTCTCCTTGGCGTCGTCGCCGTCGTCGCCGTTGGCGGCCGCAGCTGCTCCCGTCGCCGTGTTGGGCGCCTCATCCTTAGTCCAAATCAGGTGGAGCATGCGGCGGATCCCTTGCTCGGACGCTTCGAGCTTGTACTCCTTGGCGATCTTGCAAAACTCGATCGCCTCGAGGACTTCGCTCTTGACGCTCGACGCCAACAACTCGGTGACGGTGTCCATCGCGGCTTCGAGCGCTTCGATGAACGCGATCGCGTCGACGTAGTACGCCTTGGTGAGCCGGAGGCGCTGGAGCGTGTCGCTGTCGACTTGGGCGAGCGCGACCGACTGGTCTGCTGCGGCGAGGTCGAGGATCGATCGGCGAGGCGCGCGCTTCTTCTTCTGCTGCTTGTTCGCCGCTCGTTCCTTGCGCCTCTCTGCTTCACCCTCGTCTTCTTCGGCGCTGCTATCGGCGTCGCCGCGTTCGACCTTCTCCTCGTCGACCTCATCGTCCTCCTCTTGCTCATCAGCATCCTCGCCCTCTTCTTCCTCGGGCAGATCCTCCATGAGTCGGCGCGCTTCTCGCTCGGCCTCGTCCGGCAAGTCGAGGACCTTGAGCTCTTCCTCGAGCTTGTCGAGGCGGTTCTTCCACTCTTCGAGCGCGAGTTCACCGCCGTGCAACCGACCGTACGGGTGCGTCAAGACCAACCGGGTCAATAACGCGAGGCAGTTCTTCCGGACCGTCGCCGCCTTGTCGTACAGCGACCGGACCGCGAGTTGAGTCAACTCGAGGCGAAGTTTCGGCAGTTTTGGCGGCAGGTCGCACGTCTTGAGGAGGACGGCGGCCGCCTTCGCGCGGACGTACGAGTTCAAGTCGAGCAGGCGTTCAAAGACGAGTTGGAAGAACGACTCGAGGAGGCGGACGTGTTTCGTGTCGTCCATGTCGAGCGCGCCCGGTTCCGTCAACGACAGCTCGCGGATCAACAGCCCGAGCACTTCGAGGACGGCGTTCCGCATCGGGTAGGACTGCGCCCAGGCAGAACATTTCTGAATCAGTTCTCGTGCAGTGCTTGATGCGGCGGAAACGCCCAAGGCGCGCACCTCCGAGTCGAGGTGCTTCTGGAGCAAGACGATCTGCTTCAACACGAGCCGCGGACTCGTCTCGGCGAGTCGGATCAAGAACCTCGAGAACGACCTCGGCCCTTTCGTATCTTGCGCGTTGAACTGACGGTCCGCGATCTCGCTAAGTTTGTGTGGCGCGAGGCGTCACGCAAGTCAGTTTCCGGTTCGCCCAAACAGGAGCCAAAGTGAGATCCCTCGCGACGCACCCGAGGACTTTTTCGCCGAGGAGATCGTTGTCAAACTCTTTCGCAAAGACGGTGACGAGTTCGGCCATCGGTTCGGCGAGGTGTTCCGTGTACTGCAAGTTCTGCATGATCGTCATCTGGACGTCTGCGCGCGCTGGCCGAGTCAGCTTCCACTAGACAATTTACGTCGACAGGAGCACGAGCAGAGATCTGAGCGAACGCACTGAAGGCCTGGCCATGACCTTTGGCGGCGAGGCACAGGACGCGAAAGATCCCCTGCTTGATCTCGGGTACCTTGAGATACGCTTCCGACTCGGCGAGTTGGTTGCATGGCCGGAGGAAGCAGTTGCTGCGGTGCACGAGCTGGAAGTGAGCGAGCTGCTCTATCTCAGGACGGTTGGAGGACCGCGCAAAGCCTCGACGGGCAAGGCTAGACGCACGAGATCAACGCGTCGCGTTCGGCCGTCGTTTGCCAGATCCGTTCCGTCCGGAGGGTCCGGAGCGCCTTGACCATGACGGCGAGGAGGTCAGGGACCTGGTCGACCCAGACGAACGCGTCCTTCTTTGCTCCGGCCGACTTTTTCTTGGCGGCGGGTTTCTGGAAGACGGGCGGATGCGAACGCGGGAGGCAAAGAGGGCAGGGAGAGAGTCTCAGTCGGCTTGCGTTGGAACTGCGATCATGGCACTCGTCTCGGGGCAGCGTCCTCGAGACGACCTCGCGTGTGCGCGCGCGGACGACGCTCACCTTTTTCGCTCCAGGACCCGGTCCTTCGGCGGCGGTCCCGCCCCCCTGCGCCGCCTGGTTTGCGGCGATCTTTTCTCCAGTTTGGATCGCGCACCGGAGCAAGACGGCATAGACTTCGAGTGGGTCTTTGTAGGCGCGGTACGCCGTGTGGTCTGACGGGTTCGAGTCGGACGCGCGGACGAGGTCGATCAGGGTCGAGAAGCCTGCGAGCGAGCGAGCGCACGGATCGGGTCAGTTGGCGCTGGTACAGCTGATCAAAACCTGCTCTCACGCCCGTGTAGCTAGATCCCGGGCGCGTGCGAGCCAGGCAGGGAGTGAAGGCCGACTGACTCGAAGTGAGGGTGTCGAGGAATTTGGTCCAAGTCGGGCCGTTCAACGCTTCGGCGCACCTGCGCGCGCGTGATGCGGGAAGACTTAGCTGTCGGTTCATCCGAGTTGTCGTCGTCGAAAGGCAGGCCACGCACTGGAGAAAGGACGCGGCCGGGTTGAACAGAGTTGGTTGAGTGATCGCGGTCGGGTCTTCACTGAGCGCGTCGACGAGGTCTGCAGGCAGGCGTGCTTCTACAGAATGAGACACGTAGTCGGAACAGTAGAGAGCAGAGTAGACTCGCCGTTCAAGTGCTGGTTGAGTTCGAGTGGGTCGAGCGAGTCGGCACTGTCAAACGTCAAGTCGCAGTCGAGTCGGTGGTGCTCTTCCAAATGAGCCAGCTGCCCATCGAGCGACCAGTCCATCGTGGTGCAGGTGCCCCCACAGAGCTGTGTCTCTTTGGTTGCGGAGCAGGTGTGTGTGTGAGGAGCGACAGACCGGGAAAGGCGACGCGTCTCTGTCGACTTTGGACACGACTTTGAACTCTCCCTCTTTCTCCGTCGTAGTCTGCAAGAGACATACAGGCTCAAACTCGCAAGCAGCATGTCGTCCCTCAACATGCGCGACAACCACCAGCGCGCGCCACGTACGCCCACGCCCTCACTCTCTTACTCGCTCGCACGCGTCACTCGTCGCTGATCCCTGCCCCTCCCCTGCCCTGCCCTGCCAGCCGAGTTGAAGCGCGTCGTAGACTGGTTGAGGAACAAGTCGGGCATCAAGACCAAACAGGGAGCCCTCGCTGGGAAACGCGTAGAGTACTTTAAAGGTTCGCCCCTCCTCCGCCTTTGATCGTCATCTCCGCGCAACGGGCTACTGACTTGAGCGCACGCGACGACGACGACGACAGGCAAATCGGCTATCAAGGCACTCCGGTCCCCGGCGTACCAAAAGCTCAAGAACGTGCCCGCCGTCGACCCGAACGCCGGCGACGACGAACCGGCGCGCCAACTCCTCCACTCGTTGATCCCGCACACGTTCTTCCTCCGGATCCAACGCGGACCGTCCATCTCGTCGGGCGTCAAAGCCGTCCAGATCGTCCCGCAACAGTTGTTCGCCCCCGATGAGTACTACGTCTGGCTCGTCGACCCGAACCCGATCCGCCAACTCGCACTCGCGATCGGCATGGTCGCCGTCGTCTTGGCAGGCGTCATGTTCCCGCTGTGGCCCGTCAAAATGAGGATCGGAGTCTGGTACCTCTCGGTCGGCGTCCTCGGACTCGTCGCCGCCTTTTTCGGACTCGCCATCATCCGCCTCGTCGTCTGGTTGGTCACGATCGTCGTCGCCCGCCCCGGCATCTGGATCTTCCCCAACCTCTTTGCCGACGTCGGTTTCGTGAGTCCTCATGTTCTCGTGACCCGGATTGCCTTTCGGTCAGCTGACCTTGTCCTCGTGTTTGATTGTGTGTGTGCGCGCGCCCGCATCAGGTCGACTCGTTCATCCCGCTCTGGGGTTGGGACGTCCCGCCTCCGAAAAAGGGCAAAAAGTCGTCCAAGCACAGCAGCGGTGACGGTCACGAGAAGCGCAGCAAGAGCAAAAAATCGAGCGGCGGAGTCTCGCCTGCGGCGGCGGCGGCGGCGAGTGCCGAGGAGCAGGCACAGATGATTGACGAGGCGACGGAAGGACCGGATACGACGCCGCTTTCGGGCGCAAGGATTGAAGAGATCCTCGAGAGCGATGAAGAGTAGCAAGGGGGTCTAGTGGTTGCTTGACAAAGGGGGTGTCGCTTCCGTTGCAATCGCATTCCCTCTTTGAAAGCTCGTCCGGCTTTCTCTGCGGGAGATTGCAGTAGAGTAATCTTCGCTCTCGGAGAGTCTGCTGAAAGTATCGCTGTACGCGCAAGGTGCGCCGTCGAAGCGCCAGTGCAGTCCCGAATGAGCCTGATATTCGTCCGAGACGAGACCGACTCGCACGGCGGAGCATCGGGAAGCGGCACTTGAGTACGTAACTGACGGATACAAACTATTCCAGAAAGCCATGTTTGCACACCATGGATCGTTGGCAGAAGCGCAAAGGCGCGCAGTTGGAACTGCGTCGCCGCTGACGGCTGCAAGGCGGCAAAGCGTTGCGCAGCTCGACACTTCCCGGTCGACCCATCAGCATTGTCGGCGGAGATCAAGGCTCGGCTCCTTGCGTTGCGGAGGCGTACGGATAGAGTCAAGGCTGCATATGGTGAATCGAGCCGAGGCTGTCAAGACAAAGTCGTCCGCCACCGCAGCGGCTTTCACGAACTGTCAAAGGTGGCCTCGAGTGCAGTGCGCCAAGTCATCCCTTTACGCCGCACAGCAGTGAGACCGTTGTCGGAAGCTCGGATAGCGAATTGTCGGTACGGCTGAGGGCCAGCCAGGCAAAGGCTCAATGGGCGCCGGGCAGGTTCCTATCTTGTCTGCGGCTCCGTGTAGGGGATAGGGTGGGGTGCGCAGATGCAGGCACCAGAGGCGGCTCTCCGCTTCAATAGTGGCGCAGTATAGTGGTGCGGGCTGCTTGTCCCGTCGGCAGCCTGTCCTTTGGCAGCAACTTGTGCCCATCCATACGAACGCCGAAAAAGCCTCGGACCAGACTGACGCCGACGAATGTGCAGACGCAAGCTCGATGAAGGCTCGCTTTGAACAGCTGCAGAGCTATACCGTCGAAAGTACGCGGATTCGTTCTGAGCAAGCGCCCGTGTGCAGCAAACTGCGCTGGGGCTCCTGCCTTGTCGTCAGTCACGACTGGCGGACGGAGCGTTCTTCCAGTAAGAATGACAATCAATCGATTGCGATCTGGGCGGAGAGTACAGTCCGAGTATAGCTACAAGCCGCAGTCGTCCGGGATCGAATTGACATTGCTGCGGATCCCGCCGAAGAAGCTTCGAGGCGAGTATCCTCCTGGTCGCGTAGAAGCTACGCGGCACCGGTCCTCTCTACACGTACATCGGCGCGGGGACGCAACTCACGAAATAGCGACCAAGTGGGAGTCTTTCGGTGAGTTTAAACGTCGTGCAAGGACAGAGCTTGCAGCTTGCACTCTCGCAAGTCCGAGATCAGACGGTCACGAGCAGCGCTCCCTTTTACGTCACCGACTTCATGGATGCGCTCGGCGAGAGAGTCAAGACTGCCGCATGCAGAATCCGCACATCGAGCTTTCTTCCCTCGTATCTCTCCAATCCCGTGCCTGATCAAACGCCGAGGTCCCAAAACCGTCTCTCGCCGCCTCTCGATCCGTGACTCACTGCCGCGCGACGACACCCGGTCAAACGGAAGGCGGGCAGGCTTGGCGAGGGCCCCCCGTATAAGATCGGTTTCGAGCCATTGCAGCACAAGAAAGGGGTGGGGTGTCGATACGCCGGCAAAGCGAACATGCCCCCAAGGAGAAGCAGGAAAAAGGGAGGGGGGAGTATGGTCGTTTATGCGACGATCGAGACGACGCCACCGTTGGCCTTGATCTTGGCCTCGGCGCGGCGCGAGACGTAGCGCGCCTTGACGATGACCGGGTACTCGGGGAGACGGCCCTTGGCGAGGACCTTGCCGTAGCCCTGCAAGACGTGCGAACGCGTCAGCTGGGCGTGTTGTGCATGTGATCGGGCACAGGCGAGCGCGGAAGAATGGTAGGGAGAGACGCACGGCAGCGAGGGTGTCAACAACCGGGACAACAGTCGACGACGAGGTGAGGCCCTCGCGCTGCTCAGCCGGGATCAGGGTCTGCGAGAACGGCTCGCTCGTCAGTCTACATACAAGTCCCTCGAGCCTGCACAGAGATAGAAGGGTTGACGCACGGCGAGCTTGTCGACGTTGATGACCGGGCGCCAGAGAGCCGCCTTGTTGAGGTGGTAGTGGCGCATACCAACCTTACCGAAGTAACCGGGGTGGTACTTGTCAAAGTTGGTGCGGTGGTGGTGCTGACCACCGGCCTGTGGGTTCGCTCAACATGTCGCAGGAAGGACGGGAGAGCGAGGCGGATTCGCGTGGTCGATCGTTCGCGTAAAGACAAGCGAGGCGGCCAACGAAGCGTGCGGAGAGCAGATGTAAGGCAGGTCTAACATCAGCGGCCGTACACTGCCGGGCGTCACGAGCTAGAGAGAGAGGTGGACAACGCACAAGACCGCGACCTCCCGGGTGCTTGCGGTGCTTGCCAACACGTCCGTGACCGGCGGAGACGTGGCCCCTGGCAGCGGTCGCAGACGTCAGCGGTTGACTCCCAATTCGTTCGACACGAGCGAGTGCGAGGCTCACCTGTGCTTGCGGGTCTTGCTGAAGCGGGTCGGCATGTCTGCAAGTGAGTGACGGCAGGCGTGCGAGTCAGTCGACCGCTCCAGTTCCCGTGGCCAGTCCCTTGCTGCTCCCGGCAAGAACCTTCGTCTGGCGTCCAGCCTGCCCCTCCACCGCTGTCGAGTGCCGAGATGGTGTCGCCGAGATTCGAATCGGGTTCGCTGTCCCTGAATTGGGTGCCCGCGACGACAACCGACGACCGTCACCGCGCTCAACCTTGACTCGGCGCGCCTGACCCTAGCCTGTTCTCATTCCCCTTATAGCACGAGTGCTCTGCCCTATCTCATGCTAGTCCCCGGGGCGGTCGTAGGCCGAGTCGAGACCGCCGTGAACCCTCGTATTGGCGACCGGCATCCTCTCGTCAAAGTCGAAAGCGGCGGTTCGACGATTCCGATGGCGAATAGAAGGGGAGGGGCGTTGTACTTCGTGCGTGCTTTATAGTGCAAGCACGTACCTAGATTGGCAAGCGGGACGAGACCGGAGGAACAAGCGCCTTTTCTCCCAAAGTCGAGTCTCAAAGTTGCCGCGCCGCCGGTTCCCAGCTCGAGCTCGCCTCGCGCGGCCAGACTTTCCCCAGTCTCGATCGGAATCTCGTCAAGGGAATACAAACACACACATTAGCTTGCGGCATTCTAATTCGACTGCTGTCCTTCGCCGTGTTTCGACTTGCAGTCGTGTCTCGCCGACCACGTCGCTCCCACCCTCCGCTCTCTACGAAAGGAGCCGTTCACTCGGCTGCCACCTGCTTCACTGTTGCTGCATCCTCAATTGTCACGTCTCAACCCACGACCGAGCCTGTACCTCGCCCCCCTCTCTGCTCCTCGCCTCGTCGCGCGTCTCTAAGTCACAACTAGGGTCAGTCCTCGCTTCCCACTTGCCTCTCTCGCTCGCGTCGCCCGACGCCCAATCTATCGAAACGATGAAAACAACATTACTATAATCAATCTGTCAATCCCCCGAGTTTTCACCGCCGCAGGCAAGGGAGTCGGAGACTTGGTTCTCTGGCGCAAGCCTGTAGATGCTCCGACTCCCTCCTGCAGGAGGTCTTGACGAAAAACCATGTGCTATTTTCTGATCCCACTTCCCCTTCACGTCGCAACGTGGCGAGACACGAGCATCTTCAGAACCCTCGCGTCCGGGCCATGATCGCTGACCTTGGCTTGCCTCGTGTCGACAGGTTTCCGTCTTCCCGCGAATACGGCTACGAAGCGCTCAGAACTAGAGACCGAGGATGAACGCGCCTTCACGTTACGAGATGTTTGTCCTGGCGGACGGGGAGGCCAAGTGCGCTCGCTCTCTCTCCTTCTCGATCTCCCGTCGCTGTATCCTCCACCCCCCGACTCTATTGCAATGCCCAGAACCTCTGTCGCCTCCCGTTTCTCGGCGCGCGTATATACGCGAGCAGTCGTCACCCGTAAAGCCGGACGCTTACACCCTTCGCGTGCCTCTTTCTTTTTTTTTTTTGCTGCTCTGTCGCGCGTGCAGGGTCGTGTTTGACGAAGACACCAAGATTCCGAATGCGGCGACGTTGACGATCAACAAGGAGGACCACACGCTCGCCAATATGCTCCGGTCGTGCGTCTCCCGCGAACGCGTTCCGTCTGTTGGCGCGCGCGCAAGGTCCTGACATTGCCAGCCGCACGCACACCTTTCCGCAGACAATTACTGCTCCTCCCCTATGTCCAATTCGCCGGGTACCGCGTCCCGCACCCGCTCGAACCGCGCGTCGAACTCAAAGTCCAGACGGACGGGACAAAGACGCCGATCGTCGCCGTCCAGGACGCGATCAACAACCTGATTGTCCTGCTCAGCAAGGTCAAGCGCGAGTTTTCGAACGAGGTCCTCAAGGTGACGGCGCTCGAAGGGACCGAAGACCAGTTTGGTGGCGCCGGCGAAGGGTTCTACTGAGATCCGAGCCGGGGCGGCATTCCTCTTCGAGGGCTCCTGTTGTTTCTCTCTTGTCTATACACGTCTGCTTCCGAATCCCAAGTCGTACCTCGCCATTGTCTTGTTGTAATCACTGTTGCCTGTGCCGCGGATACGGAGACTTGTGTGAATCCGGTCGAGAAACCGAGAGTCGGCGGTTCGGCTCGCATTTGGTTCCGAGGACCAGTTCTCGACTTTGGAACGAATCCGCTGCATGGCATCAAGACGCTTGCGAGCCCACTCAGTTGCATCGCACTAGCCACGTACAACTCGTACTCCCGAAATCGGCACGGTCTACTGTACGATCTCCGCGGCCCTCCTCCGCCGTCATCGTCCTCTCCCTCTCTTGGCGTCGGTAACGCCACGCCCATCTCACGCCATCCATGGATCAGCCGACCCCCGGACCGAGTCGCTACTTTACGCCTTCGTATCATCCAGTTAACGGCAGCGAGAACGGGACCGCCGCCGTCGCGTCGACTTCGTCTTCCGCGGCGCTCCACCACCACCAACAACAACATCACGCTGCTCTCGCTCACTACCACCAGCAGCAACAGCAACACACTCTGCCTCCGTCACACGTGAACGAAGTCGACGACTACATTTACAGCTACCCACCGGCGGGTCTTGCCGGAGTCGCCGAGGGAGACTATTCGACCGGACGCGAACCGGAACCAATGGCAGCGCCGTACCACTATGGCCAGCAGCAGTCCGACTCGCTCGGTCTCGACGTTGCGCCATCCACGTCGTCGTCGTCAACGGCGGCCGCACTGGTCCATGACGGCGCGGGTCCGAGTAGCAACAGGACCGCCTCGTACAGCAACGGCTCCATTGGCGTAGGAGGACCATCGCAGCAGCAGCAGCAGCAGATGGACCCGTTCGCGACTTCGGCAGTCCTATCGCAAGGACCTTACGACTACGCTACCGTCGTCCAACCCGATCTGAAGGGCAAGGGCAAGGCGGCACCGGGAATGCGGCAAAAACGACGAGGTGGCGCCGGAGCTGCGACAGGTGGAACCGGGTCGACGAGGAGGACAAGGCAGAAACGCGGACAGGGTCACGGCGGTACGGAGAACGTCGGCGGAGAGGCGCTGGCCGAAGGCGACGGCTACGACGGTGGCGAGGCAGCGGTGCAGCAGCAGCAGCCGCAGCAGCAGGACGGCGATCACGACAACACGGCGAGCGCGACACACTTTGAAGATCCAGTCGATGGACCGATGCCGGGACCAGTTGACGGCGCTCCCGGGAACGGCCTGATATATGACACCTATGCCGCCGCCGAGTCGTCGTTCGCGTCGACTCCGCAGCCGGACGCTTATGCCCCCGTCGGCGAGGACGCTGTTCTCGAAGATCCGACGGCGCAGGACGAAGCCGAACCCCTCTACGTCAACGCGAAGCAGTACCACCGGATCCTGAAGCGCCGGATCGCCCGCGCCCGGCTCGAAGAGATGGGTCGCCTCAGCCGCGAACGCAAGGTCCGCCATTCTCTAGTGGTGCTCAGGCAATGGACATATGAAAGCTGACACTGCTCATTGCGCACACCCAGCCCTACTTGCACGAATCGCGTCACAAGCACGCGATGCGCCGTCCTCGCGGTCCGGGCGGACGGTTCCTCACGCTCGAAGAACGCGCGATCCTCGAAGCGGGCGGGTCAATCCCGGGCGTCGAATGGCCGCCGAAACCGTTGCCGGACGACCGCGACGAGGACGGCGAATCGGGCGCGAGCGGGTCGGTTCACGGCGACGAGTTCCAGTCCGGAGTGGCGGCGTACGGAGATGTCGCTTTCTGAGGCCGAGGGGTACCGCTTTCTCCGACGCTTTTTTCCTGCAACTTGCTCTTTGATCATGCATCGTCTCGCTGTGACCTCGAGGGAAAACATCGGATTGATAGTCGCACGTTCGGCAAGCCGCTTCCGCCTCGATCAACTTTTCGCGAGCGATCGAGTTGACCGCGCACTTTCGCTCACTCGCTCGAGCTTCGCACGAAGCGCTACAGAGTAGCACTGGTCGTCTGGACTACGGAAGCTGGGCTGCCTGACCGTGCTGCTTATCCTTGTCGCTACAGCAGCTCACTGGCTCGCCGTGTCGAGGTCGATCGCTTCCTTCAGGTCGAGTCACCCTGACTGCGTCGTCGAGTCCGTCTCTGCGTCGAGTCCGTAAAATCGAGTCTGATGAGCTTACGTATGCTGCCTGACTGGCTATAAAGGACGCGCGTCCTGCTTCGTATGATGCTTCTCTCCTTCACTCTCACCACCGAGCCTCCTCCTCTTTCTCAAGCTGTCCTCGCTACACACCTCCACGATCATCTCCTCAGCGGCAATCAACATGTCTTCCGACTCTGCTTCGCTCTACTCGGTGTCCTCTCAGACTCCACTCGTCACCGGCAAGGACAACAAGAAGGTGCGTCCCTCTTGCGCGTTGGTTTCTAGTCGTTTTTCGGGTCGAGCTGACATGGCGCTCTCAACCAGTCCCGCTCGCTGTTCCGTCGCATCCTCAACAAGATTGACGAGGCGACTGCGCCGAGCTCGTCCCCTGAAGACATGTTCAACGAGATCATGGCGATCAACGCCGCGTCCGGCGACCCTCGCGTCAAGGTAAAGCTTCCCCGTCTCGGTTGGCCGTCTCCTCCGGTGCTGACGCCTCTTCCTTTCACGCAGGCCTACATGGCTCACCGCGCTATGGCTCTCGCGTCAAAGGAAAAGCTCACAACAGCGACCACGACCCAGAAGGCAAAGAAGGTCCGGTCGCAGCCGACCGATCAGGAAATCGCAGACGAGATCATGCGCATCAACGCGACCTCTGGCCACCCGTCCATCCAGGTGAGCTCCTCGCCTGTACAGTGCAAACTGAATAGCGGGCTGACCCGATTCTCCGCTCTCTGCAGGCCTACAGCGCGTACATGACCATGAGGTGATCTCGCTTCACCCCCCCTTTGCTTCTTCCAACTTCCACTACGGCCAATTGTCGAGTTCCAAAAGATTCGACCACCGACAATCACCAACACACATCGTCTATAGCGAGTCCACAAACGTTCCGCGATCACCCGCGAGTACATACGTCTTGCCCCGAGCATCCCGAGCGTCGACCTCGGTTCACTCTCATTCGTGTCCCTACAATCAATCGGCTCTTACGGAGGCGCTCCGGTCCTGTATCGATCCAGAGCGCACTAGAGTCGTTCTCTGCAGCGCCAGACCTTTCTGTAGTCCGTCTATGTCATCTCGTTTCGCCACGTCTGAGTGAGCTTTCCAGTCGAAGAGACAAGCGCTCGACTTTCCGTTCTCTCTCCCGCTATTGCCGAGCTCCAGCCTTTCGGAGGCTTCCGAGAGCAAACTCTGTTCCGGACAGAGGATCGCTCGCTACATGGCCCGGCTTTACGCCAGATAGGCCCACTTCCCGCTCGCAAGACTGGACCCGAACAGCAGCGCCGGATCCGTCCACCGCCGAAAGCCAAAGATGAACGTCGCAATCCCGGCGAGATATGTACCGTAGAGGGCTGTCACCGCGCCGAGAGACACGATCAGCATGTCCACATGCATCAAAGGACGCAACCGAGACGATGCGGACTCACCGGTCTTTTTTTCGGGCCAGACGTGCAGAGCCCAGCCGAGGGGCGGGATGCCCATCACGTTACAGAACACGTGCGCAAGGAACGGCGGGACGAGTGAACCTGGTCACGCCGCGGAATGTGAGCGTTGGAATGCGGAGACCTGCTTGAAGTGCGACTCACCAGTTCGGAGAAACAGGTACGACGCGTACCATCCAAAGACTGTTGTGTATGCAAACTGGAAGGCTGTCGTTGCAAAGATGGTCAGTCTCGGGACTGTGTGTGACTGCAGACGGCTAGCAGACTCACTCGACTGCAGTGTGCCTCGGACGAGCGCTTGTCGAGTCCGCCCGCCGGCGACGTACGTCTCCCAAGCGTGATGGACATGAGCTGCCCGTGCGAGGGGATGAGTGCATCAGAGTCTGTGGATTGTAGCAGAGCTGCCTGGCTACGTACCGAGTCCGAACCAGAGCGGGGTCAGAAAGACGAGTTTCGCCGGGGACCAGCCCCCGAGTGCCGAAGCGGCGACGATACAGCTCCGGAACGTCAACTCTTCCGTCAGAGGGCCCTGCGCGGTCTCTCCGGGTCAGCCATAGTAGTCGCGTTAGCCTTGACCTGTTGACGCGCCGACTCACGACGAGGTAGGTCCGGATTCCCCTCCATCCGTCAAATTTGGCCCGCCAGGACGACCGCGTTCTGGCGCCTGCTTGCCCCGGAAGCTCGCCCGCGAGCCACGAGATGTACAGACTGCCTGCAAACAGGCTCGCCGTGAGGCCGAGCGGGTAGGCGACGAGTTTCGCAAAAGACGACATCGACGCGGGTTTCGTCAAGCCCAACAGGCGCAATGCTGCCGGTACTGCGGTTCGCCATGTCGGATAGGTGAGCGAATCGGCGGACGTGAGGATGACAGGGAGCGAAGCGGCGGAAGCGAGCGAAGCGGTCGAGACGGCGATGAGTCGAGCCCGGATGACGCTCGGGTGGTTCCGATCCCGCGGCGGTTCGGTCGCTGGCGTCGCTACGATCGGGTCGGCGGCCTCCTCTGGTGTCGGGCAGGACGGTGACGGAGACGGTCTCGAGGCGATTCGAGTCGACGGCAGGCAGTAGATCGAGCCGAGGTACGCGGACGTGAACGCCGTCGAGCATAGCAAGACCGACGTCGAGCTCAGCAAAGGCATGGCTCCAGCTGTAAAAAGTGTCGCTAGCCAACGAGCCCAATTCTCACTCGCAAACAAGTTCAGTCTCGGATAACAAAGGGGTCTGTCTCTTCGAAAGTCGAAAGTGATCGCGCGCTTGCCGAGCTGCGGAGAGAGAATGGGTGATCGAAACCGCGCCGCGCGCGCGCGCCCCAAACGCCCGGATTCCCAGGCACGCATGTCCCCGGGGCTAAAAACGGCCGGGGGAGTCGAATTACTGCCACCTCGCTCCTGCAGCAGTGTGCAATCGCCGAGTCTGCCGAATTGCGATTCGGGCCTGGCAGCTGGCCCAGCGCCCCCTCTTTCGTGATTTCTTTCGGTCCTCCCTCCCTCCCAAACCTCACCTGTTCGCGTGTTTTCGCAACAGTCTAAACGAGTAGACGCCTCTCCAGTGACAGTCGGGTCATGTCCTCACGGGCGTACGAGCATAGGCCCCTGGGCGCCGTATCGCTCGCGGGTCAACCTCCCATGTCCCATTCGGCCGGTCCGTCGACCCCGTCGCAGGCACAACCTCAACCTCAACAACAACCACAACAACACCAGTCGCACCCGGCCGGGCGCACGTTTGGCAGCGCCGATTCGGCAACGCCTTCGCGTCCGTCCGCGAACGATCACGGTCCAGGCGGTCCACAACCGCTCGGAGCCGGTCTCGCTCCTCAGCCGCCGATCCACCCACACGCGCCCGGGTCGGGAGCTGCCACCGCTACGGGTTCGCACTCGAACGCGCCGCACGGTCTCGTCGTCGCCCCCAACGGCATGATGCACTCGGGTCCTGCTTCAGGCGGACCGGGAGGCGGTGGGGCGGCCGCCGGTTCGGGCGCAGGAGGCGGAGGAGGAGGTCCAGTCGCGATCGCAGCCGCTGCTGCCCAAGCCCAGGCTCAAGCGCAGGCACAGGCACAAGCCCAAGCAGCTCACGCGCACGCTCACGCCGCCGCCGCCGTCGCTGCCGCCGCCGCGAACGGCGCGCCTCCCATCGTGCCTCACCCGAGCGCCCAGAGGTTGAACGACCTCCTCGAATACGTCAAGGCCGAGTTTGAACAAGTCGCAGGCGAAGGCGGCGTCCTGCGGGCCCAGCGCGAAGAGTACGAGGCCATCGGTGCGCGCGCTTCTCGGTGGTCGGAACGAGCGCGTCCGCTTCGAGGCTGACCGCTTTCGACTCGCAGTCCACTCGCACGCCAACGAACTCAACGCGATGCGTGCCATGGTGTACGACCTCGAGCGCAAGTACCACGACGACAAGCGGCTGTGAGTCGGTCTCTGATCTCGCTCCGGCATGGCACAGTTCCTGACCCCCTGATGGACGCCCGGCAGTCTCCAAGACGAGACGATCCGGTTGCAGGAAGAGAACCTGCGCTTGCGTCATCAGCTCGACTCGTCGCGCGCCTCGGCTTCGACGCAGCCGCAAGCGGGACGGCCGGTCCTGCCGCCGATGACGGGACCGTTGCCGTCCTTGACGCGGCCGGCGAGTGGGAACGCGTTCTTCCCGCCGCCGCCTCCGGCCAGAGCCGGTACGGCGGATGGGTCTGACTCGCACGACTACCCGAACAAGCGGATGCGTCAAGGCGCGGCCGAAGACGATGACCGCAGGAAGGGTGCGTTGTTGCCGTCTTTGTGGCGTCCAAGGTTACTGATCACAGGCGCTACTAACTAGGCCGCCATGCCCCGCCGACGTACCCGTCATCGAGACCGTCGTCTGCGGGTTCGAACGTCCACCACCAACCGCCGACTTTGCACCATCCCGCTCCGAGACCGCCGATCGGAGCTTCGCCGCTACCGCACGCGAATGCCCCGCCGTCCGGCTCGGATTCGGCCACGACGCCTGCTCCTCCGACCGTGCCGACGCCGACGATCAAGGAAGAAAAGACGGGACCGACTGCGCCGCCTCCACCTCCTCCGCCTCCACCTCCCGCGTCCAACGAGGTCGCGAGCTTTGATCCCGAGACGGCGCCGAAAGATCTCAAGAAGGAAGGGTCCGACTGGATGACCATGTTCAACCCGAACGTGAAGCGCGTCCTCGACGTCGGCTTGGTCCACACGCTCGTGCACGATTCGTGGGTTCACTTCTGGTTTGCCTGCTATACGCTTTTGTGCGTCGAGTTGACTCTTGGCAATGCGCGCAATAGCGTCGTCTGCTGCGTGCGGTTTTCGCCAGACGGCAAAGCCCTCGCGACAGGCTGCAACCGGAATACGACCCTGTACGACACCAAGACGGGTGCCAAGATTGCGTGCGTGGCTGCAGTCTCGATCGGGCGGTTCAACGCGACTGACACTTGGCCTCGTGTGTGCAGCGTCCTGTTTGACGAGGCTTCGAACGCCAAAGCCGACAACTACATCCGCTCCGTATCGTTCTCGCCGGACGGCAAATACCTCGCGACGGGATCCGAAGACCGGATCGTCAGGGTGCGTTCGCGAAGCGAGGTGATCACTTGGTGCCGGCGCATAAGCTGATATACCCACGCTGGCTCGCAGATCTGGAACTTGGCGCAGAAGCGCATCTTGCAGGTGTTTCAGGGTCACAAGAGCGAGATCTACTCGTTGGCGTTCTCGCCGGACGGGCGGAGGCTCGTGTCCGGGTCTGGCGACAAGACAGCGCGCATGTGGGACCTCGACTCGGGATCGTGCGTGTTTACACTCACGATTGACGACATTACGATCGCCGAGAACGGTCCCGTCGATGCCGGCGTCACGTCGGTCGTGTTTTCGCCCGACGGCAAGTTCCTCGCCGCCGGCTCGCTCGACACGGTCGTCCGGATCTGGGACGCCGAGACGGGTCAACTCCTCGACAAGCTCAAAGGTCACATGGACTCGGTCTACTCGGTCGCGTTCTCGCCGGACGGTCGGTACCTCGTGTCGGGATCGCTCGACAAGACGCTCAAGATGTTTGACATCGGCTCGTTGCGGAACGCACTCGCTGCTGCCGGAGGTCGCGACGCTCCCGTCGGCGAAGGCGGCAAGACCAAGTGCATGACGACGCTGCACGGGCACAAGGTGCGTTTGGTGTTTTTCCGAACGGGATATTCGGGCGCTAACTCTTCCCTTTTACGCACTTTCTCGCTCGCAGGACTACGTCTTGTCGGTCGACATCTCGCCCGACGGAGCGTGGATCGTCTCGGGCTCCAAGGACCGCGGCGTGCAATTCTGGGACCCGAAGACGGCAAAGGCGCAGTTCATGTTGCAGGGTCACAAGAATTCGGGTGCGTTTGCAAGTCGGCCTCGCTCACTGGTGCCAAGTGCGCTGACGATGCTCTCTGCTTTCTGCACCTCGTGTCGCTTCTCGGAATGTCCTTTGCGATATTTTCGGATCCCGGCGATCCGCACTCCCGGTTCGGTCTCGACTTGGGCCGCCCCTTTCTTTATCCGTCGCTGCCGATATTTATTTTTCTGCTCCGTCCGGCGGCGGCGGCGAGCAGTCATCTCGGTTGCCGTCTCGAGCGCGGGCGGACTCGTCGCGACAGGTTCCGGCGACTGGAGCGCTCGAATCTGGTCGTACGAACGGATAGCATGACGACATACTATAAAAGCTCTCCTGTAATACTGCTTGCATTTTCACGAATGATCGTGACCCGTTGTGAGCTCCCAGCTCGAGAGCATGACGTCCTGCCTCTCGCAACTTTCGCCGTCGAGGCTGCAGCACGCGGGTGTTCGACTTGCAAGGGGACGCGACGCCGGTCTTTCAGCTGGTCAGGCCGGCCGGCTTCGCCATCCCGGGACCGCCGGCGGCGACCCAAGTCCCGCGCCAACGCGCGCGCGGATCCCTGTCCCGTGGCCCAGCCTCATGACGCAACCGATTCGGTCATGCAAAAAAAATGAGCGACGTCGATACGAAGAAAAAGTTCCTGGACTCATTCTTGAAGAAAGCAACCCAGAACTACTCCGCCTTTCTCTCACTCCGCACAAACTATACGCCCGCCCTTCAGCCCCGCCCTTGCCGCCCGCTTTTTGCGTTACTTTGAGGCGCGTTCGTCGCGAAATCTCATCTCCGAAACAACGATCTCCGAAAAAAAAGGCAGTGATCGAAACAGTTCCGACGACCCGACTGTGAGATGCCGGTCACATTTCACGTCAATGGCGCCCCTATCGGGGGCATGGCGATCTTGATCGCCGTATTCTCCTCTATGGGAGGGTGAGTCAGGGCTTGGGGCCTGTTTCCATGGTCGCGGTCGCTGATCTTTGCCTCGCCCCGCGGAGCTGATTAGATTCCTCTTTGGGTGCGTTTCTGTTTCTCGAGGACGGCACTATGAGCCTGTACTGACCTGCTCTACGTTCATAGATATGACACGGGTGCGCTCGAGAATAGCCTTCTTTCTTTGAGCCGCCGCTGATCTCCATCGTTGTGCAGGTCAAATCTCCGACTTTCAAGAGATGGTGAGGCACGAAACCCCTTTGATCGGTTTTGGGACAGCGCTTGACGATGTATTCACTCGCACAGGACGACTTCAAGTTGCGGTTCGCTCAATGCGGAACGCCCGGCGACGTCGCGACTTGCTCGTTCTCGAATGTCCGCACCGGTCTCATCGTCGGCATGCTCTCGATCGGTACCCTCTTTGGTGCTCTCTTTGGTGCTTCGTGAGCTGTCTCTGCTAGTGAGCTGCTCTGGATCGTCCAAGGAGGCTGACTCGGTCGACGCGCCCTCCAGAATTGCCGACCGCCTCGGACGTCGCAAGGCCATCATGATCGACTGCACCGTCCTTTGCATCGGCATCGTTATTCAGACTGCCTCTGTTTCTGCCTGGGTACGTTCCAGCGACCGGTCGGCCCGCTTCACGAACTGACCCTCGGAAGTGCAGTATCAATTCATGATCGGTCGTCTCATCGCCGGTCTGGGCGTCGGCGCCCTTTCGGCCGTCGTCCCACTCTATCAGTCCGAGATTGCCCCCAAAGAAATCCGTGGAACGTGAGTTCTGGCGCGGTGGATGGGCTCGTTCGGTCGGGCGGCCGCTGACCTTTCCCTCGGCAAACTAGGCTCGTCTGCACGTATCAGCTCATGATCACCTTTGGTATCCTCGTCGCCTATTGCATCTGCATCGGCACTCGCAACGTCAACCAGAATGGCGCGTCGTGGCGGATCCCGAACGCCCTCACCATCTTGTTCGCGCTCATCCTCGGCATAGGCATCATCTTTGCTCCCGAATCGCCGCGTTGGCTCTTTTTCCGGGGTCGGCACGAGGAAGCCGAGCTCGCGCTTGCGCGCGTACGAGGTGTCAAGGTTGAAGACCAGGACTACACTGTCCGCCAGACGTACGAGGAGATGAAGGCCGCCGTCGAGCACGAAAAGTCCATGGACAAGTTCCGCTGGATCGACTGCTTCTCGCCGCACGACAAGATTCTCTATCGGACCCTTCTGCTGTCGGTCCTTCAAGCGGGACAACAGCTCACGGGCGCAAACTACTGTGAGTTGGCGTGAGCGGCGCGACCGATCTCGGTGACTTCGGCTGACTCTCGATGCGCAAACCCAGTCTTCTACTATGGCGCCGTCGTCTTTAATGGCGTCGGTATTAGCGACTCGTTCGTCTCGCAGATCATCCTCGGTGCCGTCAACTTTGTGCGTGACCTGGTCGTGATGTCTCCATTCGCGAGCTGATCGAGGCTGACCCTTCCCGATTCATTCCCACAGGTCTGCACCTTGTGAGCCCCTTGCTACCCGAGCTGGCCCCGCCTATACTAAGTGTACCCTTCGTCCATAGCCTCGGCCTCTACATCATGGAGCGGTTCGGTCGGCGGATGCCGCTCATTCTCGTGAGTCTTTGCGATCGGGTCGGAACGAGTCCGCTTGCTAAGCAATCCATCTACGCAGGGTGGCATCTGGCAAGGCTGCTGGCTCATTGTCTACGCGACTGCCGGTACAGTCAAGGACCCGACTACCAACCAAGGCATCGGGTACCGTGAGTTGGCCTTCTCGACCTGAAACTTCGACTCTCGCGCTGACTCCATGTCTCTGCAGTCGAGATCATCTCGTCGTGCTTCTTCATTCTCGGCTATGCTTCGACTTGTGCGTGCTCATCGGTTCCCAGCTCATTGCGGCGATGACTGATCGCGATCTCGTCAAATCCGCAGGGGCTCCCGGAATTTGGACTCTGGTCGGCGAGACGCCTCGTAACTCGGCCCGTGCAAAGACAGGAGGTAGGTAGGACTTGTGAGAGCCTGTGCCGAGATGGTTACTCACGAAAGTCCGGGTTTTACAGCAACTGCGACGTCTACCAACTGGCTGTTCAACGTACGTCCTTTCTCGACTTCCTGAGCCCTCCTGGGCCCCTGGAACTGTCCACTATACTCACGTACACGATTTCAGTTCCTAATTGCTTTCTTCACCCCTTTCATTACGTCCGCAATCAACTACAAATACGGGTGAGCACGTCCGGGAGGAGATCCGGAATCTCAGCACAAACTGACCTCTCATTCCCGTCCCTAGTTACGTCTTTGCCGGCTGCATCTTTGCGGGTGCTGCTATCGTCTTCTTCTTTCTTTACGAGTCGGCGGGACTCTCGCTCGAGAACGTCGACCGGATGTACAACGACCCAAAGTGCAAGCCGTGGAACTCGTCGAAATGGGTTCCCGAGGTGCGTCCCGGGCGGCTTCCCTGCTTCAGTGGTTCAGCATTCTGATGCTGATACGTCGCGACTGCGCGTAGGGCCACGAGTCGCGCAAGGACTATGTCCAAGCGCTCAAGGCCGAGGAGAAGGCAACGGGCGACAAGCCGGTTCACCGCGACCTCGCCGAGGACTCTCGCATCTCGCACGACGGGACGGTCGTCGGAGGAACGGGTTCCGAGAGCCCGAAGTGGCTCAAGAAGCACGGCCGCAACCCGGAAAAGGCTGTCTAGACTCGACTTTTTCCTTCCTCTCGCTCCGTCTTGGGTCTCGCCTTCTTTCCTGCTCGCCGAACCCTACATACATCTGCCACCTCGTTAATATACAGTACATAGTCTCTCGTCGCAATATAGTACATGTAGAACTCGCGTCGCAATCAGGCCGTCTTCAGAGCTACGGAATGTCGCTATGCGATCGAGTTTGCTCCTCCATGACGCCGAGACGCTCGTCGAGCGCTGCCAGACTCAGCTCGCCGGCGTGCGACGCACCGAAACGCCGAATCTGCGCGAGCTCGACGACCGTGTCCCGCAATTCCTCCATCAGGCGTGCCTCTTCCTGCCGTTCACGCCGTTCGAGCCCTTCGAGGTTCTTGATCTTGATCGTCGCGCGGTGCACCTTGGCGACGGCAGAACGGTGAGTATCAACTGCGACGGTCGACTCGATGACGCTCTGTTGGAACGCGAGTTCGGCGCGATCGATCTTGAGCTGAAGTTGCCGGTGCCGTCGCGCGAGTTCGGCGACGACGGGATGGACGACCGGGCGGAGCATATCGACGAGTGCGGGAAAGTCGACGTGCGGAGGCGGAAGAGGCGGTCCTCCCGTGTCTGGATCGAGCGGGAGCGGGAGCGAGTCGGGCGACGTCGGCGAGAGTGGGAACGTGAAGCTGTCGGTTTCGTCGACGGGCGTGTCGAGGTCCAACAGGCGCAGCGCTCTCCGTTCGGGGCTCGACCGGTTCAGAATACGAGCAGCGAGAGTCTCGAGGAGGTCGTCTTCGATCTTGAGCCAAGCTTCATCGGCCGCCGGATCCGAGTCGTGAGCTCCCTGCGAATCGAGGTCGAGCCGGCGGACCAAGTCGTCGACGAGGTCCGATACGTCGACGGCGCCCTGGTCTTCAATCGCGCGCCATTTGCCCTTGCGGAGCGCGCGGATGGTGCGCCGGTCGAGTGCCGCGACGATCCGGTCCGCCGCCGCTCGAAACGTCGACTTGGTCTTTTGCGCGCGGCGGGCTTCGGCGTGCGCGATCTGCGCGGCTTTGCTCGCCGAGAGGACAGTGTCGCGAGCGCGATGGACGGCGAATCTCAGATCAGAGTGGGCAGTCCGGGCCGCCGACAGCGAGTCTTGCAGTAAAGGGCGAGTGTTGGCCTGTTCGGCGAGGGCCTCGGACAAGGCGACGAGGGCTTCAATCAGGATCTGCGGTCGTAGCGCCGGGTCGTCGAGGTCGTCTTGCCCGTCGAGCGAGTCGTTCGACGACGACGTCCACGGCGCAGGTGATCCGGCCGATTCCAACTTGAGCGTCGCAAACTGATTCGCCAACGGCGCCAACTCCAAGTCGAGGCACATTGTCGCGCTCATCGTAGGGCTCAACC
Organism: Rhodotorula glutinis; assembly: GCA_037974285.1. NCBI lineage: Eukaryota > Fungi > Basidiomycota > Microbotryomycetes > Sporidiobolales > Sporidiobolaceae > Rhodotorula > Rhodotorula glutinis. The sequence continues at coordinate 7,908 of JBBPFV010000009.1, read as the reverse complement.
CCCTGTTTGACGACGGTGTCAGCCTGGTACGAACGGCGTCTCGTTATTCGCCCCCGTCTCGAGAGTTCTGCCACTGGTGATCGAGTCGCAGTGCGGGCGCGCGGGGGGGCGTCGGCACCCGGATTTTTTGCGGAGTCGTCGACGCGGAGCACCGGCTGGCGTCACTTGAGGGCGTGCGAGGTGTTGGATGCGCTGGGTCCCTGCGTTGCCGCGGTATAGCGCCTGTTGTCCTAGACGCGTCGTGCCCGAAGCCGCAGCAAGAACGCTGTCCTAAGTTGCTGACCCAAAGGTGACGTCGCCAATTCTTCTCGTCGTCTGCGCGCACGGCCTCCGACCCGGGTCGGCAGCCGACGGCTCGCTCGATCGCTTCTGATTTTCCGCGCGCGCGAGTGGTCCCTCCTGGTGGCCGTTATGGACAGATTCGCTGACGACGCAGACACTTAACAGACGGCTCTCTACGATACGGCGTCCAGAGCTTGTGCATCGTGCTCGATCGAACAAGGCGGTTTCGCAGAGCTGGGGGACAACTTTTTGCGAAAGAGCAGGGTATACAGCAAACTCGGCGCGACGCGGGACAGGGGAAATCTAACTAGAACGACTTGTCGTTGATCTGCAAGGCGGTCCTGAATGGGTTAGCTTGCCATGAATTGGTTGTCTATCATACTCGAGGGAGGTACGCACCGAATCCTTGAGCTTGTTGACGAATTGCTGGTAGCTCGGCAACGTCTCCATGCGGTCTTCGATCAAGAGGCTCAACGCCCACTGCCGCAGGGCAGGATCGCCGTCCTCTTTGACGATGTACAGATGCGGGTAGTACGGGCCGCGGCGCGCCTCGCGGACCTTGCCGATGATGGCGTTGACCCGCTGCGAAAAGGCGTTGTCCAGAACGGGGAGCGTGCCCTGCAGGTGCTCGCTTGTGGTTAGCTTTCGCGGTCTTCATGATGGCAGACTCGTGCAGACATGGCGGGCGCACCTTGCCACTCCTCAAGTCGGCGTACGACGGCAAGTCAAACACGTCGAGGACGAGCTGGTTCACCGCGTCGCGACCGACCCAAAGGAAGATGTTTTGGCCGTCTTCGATCAAGAAGAGGCCGTGGCGTTCGAGGCGTTCGGACGTGAGCGGAAGCGGGTGCGGCAACACGACGCCCTGGTCCGAAATGGTGCCACACTGCGATCGCGGTGCGGGGGGATCAGCTTTGCGACCGTAGGTGCTCGGCTCGCGGAAACGCACCTCCTTGGGCATGTTGTGCAGAGAGTAAAAGACGGGGTGCAAGTACGGAACGAGGAGTTGCGACGGCATCGTCGTCAGCAACGCCTGGCTGTACGCGCGAACGTCGGCCGGGATCATCGTGCTGTGTCGCAGGCCGGTCTGCGTGGGGTGACGCTTGTGTCAGCTTGCGAGTCTGCCGTGTTTGACGTTCAAGAGCGCACATTTTTCAGGAGGCCGAGCATGAGGAGCGGCAGGAACTTCATATTGTCGCCGGCGACGAGTTGCGGGCTCGCTCCCGAACCGCTGTTGGTCATCGTCGCCTTGTACGTGCCGAGGATCTCGACGAGCTTGTTGTGGACGGCGTCGCGCGCGTCTTCGAGTTTCGACTGGTTGCTCCGTTCGACCGCCTTGTTGGCGAGCAACGTCGCGAGCGCGACTTGATCCACCGACGAGTACAGCTCCGAGATCGAGCTCGTCGTCGGCAGGGCGAGCGTGACGACGCGGATCCGGCGCTCGCCAAACGCGGTCGTGTGCAGGACCGCCGTTTGGAACACGACGAACGGCGCCGAGATCGGGTCCTCGATCTGGATCTCGATCGCGTACGACTGGTCCATCGGGACGGCCGGCAGCGAGAGCAGGTCGGTGGAGCGGACGAAAAAGTTGCCGTGGAACGCCGACATCCGAATGCCTGGCCGTGCGGTCAAAGTTAGCGTCTTTTGGGGGCGCTATCTTATCATCAAGGCGACCCACCTCGGGAGGCACGGACACGCATGACGGCTTCGAGGCAGATCGGGTCGGCGATCACGGTGCCAAATTCGTGCGCAAACTTGAGCGCGTCTTCGGACCGCGCCGCGTTGAACGACGGGTAGTAGTACGTTTGTCCGCCGGTGTAGCGAGGCAGGCCGCCTGCAATACAGCGTACGAGGTCAGCTTGCGATCGCGTTCACGCGCGCACACGAGAGCGACCCACTGAGGGTGGCGACGTCGGTGTAGGCCGAACTGAACAGCCACATGTCGACCGAGACCTGCGATCGCGAGCACTCGATCGCGAACGTCTTGTACCACGACGTCTGCGCCTGGAGGAGCGTCGACTCTTTCGTCGTGCCGAGGATCTTGCTGTCTTCGCGGTTCTTGAGGGCGCCCGGGCCCAGGTTGGGCAACGTCGCCGACAACGCGACGACTTTGCCGCCGACGTGCGAGATCAACTTGAACGCCGCTTGGAGACCGGCTCCGAGCGCGTTCCCCGTGTTGTTTGTTTCCACAAACATGTCGTTCAGGCGCGTCAACAAGTTTTCGATGCCGGCCTTCGCCTCGACGAGGTTGACGAGAATGTCGTTCGGCTTGGGGAGGAACACGTCGTCCAAGTCGCCGACGACCAACATGGACGGTTCCGACGAGCCCTCGGGGAGCGTAAAGAAGTGCAGGCACGAGTCGACGCAGATCAGCGAGATCTTGGTCCGGTCGTCGGCGTTCGGGATCCGGTCCAGCGATTCGAGCAAAGTTCGGGCCGCCGTCGCGACCATGCCCGTCGAGATCGCCGAGTACGAGACGTCCATCACAAACACGTAGATTGGCGGTTGCGGCGCGCGGACCTACGGCAGGGCGCGGGAGTCAGTTTCCGAGAATCGTGGCTCCGAGTGACGCGCAAACGCACCATGTACTCGGTCGGCGCGACAAATTCGACGACGCTCGAGTTGAGCTCGTGTCGCGCGTACCGGTCCGCCGCCTCGTTCTTCTCCTGGTCCCAGTCAAACAGCTGCGGGACCTCGTTCGACAGGTTGCACATGCAGCACTTCCACCGTTGGCCGCCCTCGATGAACGTCACGTAAGGGTTGATGTACGTCCGGCACCGGCGGCATCGTGCAATGACCGTGTCGGAAACAACGGGAACTTCGGGCTGTGCGCGCGAGGGTGTATTAGTTTTCCGAGTGCGGGGGGCCAGCTCGCTCTCTCGGACTCACATCACCAGGTTTCAGGCTGCGGTACGGCGTCAAGACGAGCGCGAGCGGGATCTTGGACTTTTGGAGAAGCGTGTTGGTCGTCGGGATCGCGTTCAAGGTCGACCGCTGGTACGACGGGTCGGCGTTCCGGGTCGGCGATTGCGAGAAGGAGGCCTGGCGGGCGTGCGTTTCAGAGTGAGCTTCTCTGAGACTCGCAGATTCGCACGCGCGGACTCACATTCGGAGGCAGGTTGATCTCGGGCGGCATCGTCGTCATGAGTTCGAGCGGGTTCAGAGGCAAATTCACGAGGTTGACGGTCCGCGTGTCGTGAGCTGGCCGCGGCGCATTCAATCCCATCTGACCGAACTGGTTCGTCATCTGCGCCATCGGCTGCTGTTGCGGCTGCTGCTGGACGGGTGCCTGCCCCGGCTGAGGGTAAGCGTTCGCGGGCGCGCCGCCGGACGAAGGGAACCCGATGTTGGCGGCCGGTTCCGCGACGGCTGCCGCTGCACTCGCGGGCGAAAAGAATGCACTCTGCGTGTGGGCGTGGCCCATCGGCGCGCCCGAACCGGGTGCTGGCCCTCCAGACGCCGATGCCCCTTGCTCCCCGGCCAGATACGCCGACGTCTCGCGCGCGTACTGCCTCCGACCCGGTCGCCGGTTCGGGTTCGGCAGGGCGCCGAGTTGGTCGTCTTGCTGCGGTTGCTGCATTTGTGCCGGTTGCTGCTGCACGGGTTGAGGAGGCTGTTGCGGCGTGTGCTGCGACGTGGGCTGCTGCTTCTGCTGAAAGGGCTGCGGAGGCGGAGGCGGCTGCTTGAACGAGTACGGGTCCGGTTGCGGACTCGCGCGACCCTGTTGCTGCTGGTGCTGGAACGGCGGGATCGGTGGCCGCAAGGGCGACATTGCTCCTCGTTGCGGGTACCCATTCATCGATTTCGTCGGCGACGTCTGGATCGGGCCCGACACGGACGCGTGGACGCCATGACGGGCTCCTGCGAACGGTCGTTGACCTGGAGGCGGCAGCGGGGCGAGGGCGGGAAAGTTGTACTGCTGGCGGCCCGTCGTCGAGTCTGCGCGCAGGTTCGATGGGGCGGGTCAGTTTCCGTTCGTCGTGCACGTGTGACGGGACGCCTTGTCGTGCAGTTCCTCGCCGTGTCCGCCTTTGGACGTGCGTGCGTGCGTCGGTGGATGTGCGTGCGATGCCGGTTCCCCCACTCCGCCCGTGTCTCGCTCTCGTCGACCTGCTCGAATTCGCAGACGACGAGCACAGTGTCTGACTCACCGATAAAGAGCATGCGTCCGACAGTAGGGTCCCTGTTTGTCCCAGCGTGCGCGAGAGAGTGTCAGTTCCTGCTCTGTCGTCGTCGACCGCGTCAACAGCGAAACGAGGCGCGGACCATTCGGATCTCCAACCGGGCGGCAAGGGCGGGTGCGGCATCGCCTGAGAGGCCATCCTTCCTCCGTGGGTGTGGGTGTATGACTGTAGGCTGTAGAGCTGCGAGGTGGGAAATGACACGCTGTCGTCGTCGTCGTCGCCGTCGTCGAGGCGGAGTCGATTACACTTTCCGCGGTAATCTTGATTAGCTCTCAAAGTGTAATCACAATTGCTGGAACGAGTGGGGCGTTGCTGTACGCCTCTACAGTGACCAGTTCACGCTCGACTCCTGCACGAGAGTCGCTATATTCTCGACTGTGCTGCTCTGGCGCTGCCCTTTACGGTTGCTCTAGTGGCTCGCTCAATTGCCTCGAACCCCGTCTCGACTTTGAACACGACGACGCCCGACCACGGTACGGCCGCTGCACAGCTGACAGGGTCGATTGGATAGGTGTCGGGGTATAGAGTCGGGGTCTCTTTGTCGAGGTCATCACGGCGCGAAAGCTGTGCGGGTCACGGAGACGGTTCTGGACGTTCCAGACGAAATCCTCGACTCTCGGCGGGGTCAGGCAACGCGACGCTGGCGTGCAGGCATGGTGCACGCGTACGCGCACCTGATACTGCCTGGGCTCGCACCGCACGCTACTCGACTCAAGAACCGGATTCATGGCGTTCCCCATCGGACGAGGGCGATCCGATCCTGGGACGGCTCTGCGACTCGCCCAGATCATCGACTGACTTCACGATACCGCGCGCGCCGGATCTGCAGGCCACAGCAGGCAATGGGGTGCCGGCGAAAGTTCCATTGCGGAGCTTCGAGGTATCGCTTGTCTTTCGATTCTGCGTTCGTTCGCTGGCGCCACGAATCGGTCACGACGTCACCAGGGCCGGCGGATCACATGCACGATGGTGACGGCTTGGTGCTACAGACCGTTCGATCCCGGCTCGGCTGGAGCCTTCGGGCTTTCCGCGAATTTGCTCGCTGCTGCATCGCTCGCTTCACCTTGTGACGGCTTACCGGCAATCACCTCTGGCTGTCGTCTCTCGAGTCGACATCAGGTGTCTCGAGTACCTTGCTTACGGTCCGTCGCATGGGCTTATGCGCTTGATCGCTGCGGATGGATGCTTTCTCCTCGCTTCGACCTTGGCCAGAACGCTCCGCCTGCATGCTCCGCCGACGTTCGTGTCGCCGCCGCACATCTCAGATCGGATCAATTGGCACGCACAGTGATCGACGACATTCGAGATTGCTGCAGGCCGTATCCTCACGACGCTTAGCGGCACTCCTCCCCCTTGTGAAGCGCGGAACACGACTGATGACCCTCCTACTTTGTCCAGATTCGCCTTTCGATTCGGGAACACGCTCAGTTCTATCGCGTCGCCCTCGATTATAGAAGGCAGACTGGAAGCCCAGCATGCCGACCGCGACGGAGTCAGAGCAGGACAACGGGAGTTGGAATGCGAAAAGCCGAAGATTTATCTGCTTGATCATGACAGAGAGCGGTCCGGTCTCTTCTTGGCTGCGAGCAGAGCGAGCTGAGTTGTTCCGGGGAAGCTCGCGAGCGAAGCGAGCCCGAGCGCAGCGAGGCTTTGTACCCTTGTCTCCTGCACGAAAAATTTCCGCTCGTTCCTTTCCCTCCGAAGCTCGAGGCCCTTCGCTCTCATCGCCTCCTGGACGCCACCTGCTAGCGCATCGGACCATGCTAGCTCGACGCCTATCCTCCCTGCCGCCTCGCCTGCGTCTCCATTCGCCTTCGCCGTCGCCCGTTCGTTGGCTGTCATCAGCCAACTCGCCGTACCGCGTCTTGTTCTTTGGCGCCGACGGGTTCAGCTGTGGGGTCTTTCGAGAGCTCTACCGAGAGCGGCAAGGTGTGCTGCTGGGCTCTCTGTGTTCTGCTTTTGCGTGTATCACGGGGCTGACTTTCACTCAACGTCGGCCAGATTTGATCGACTCGGTCACGGTCGTCACGCCGCCCGATCAGCGCGTAGGAAGACGCAGCAAAGAGCTGCACAGGCGTGAGTGCGCACGTGTAGACCGGCTCTTAGTGGCCGTGCTGACTTTTTCGTCTGCAGCTCGACTTCGTTCGCTCGCGGAGGAATTGGGCGTCGAAGCGGTCGCTTTGCCGTCGAGTGGTCTCAAGGGATGGCAGGTGCGCTACGGTGCTGCTCGGAGAGCTGTTCATCTCGCTGACTCACGCCCGTCTGCAGCCCCCTGGACCGTTCCTCGCCCCATCGCCGCGCAACTTGCTCCTGACCGCCTCGTTCGGCCACATGATCCCGACGTCGCTCCTTTCGCTGTTCGACTCGACTCACGCGCTGAACGTCCATCCTTCGCTGTTGCCGCGATGGCGTGGTGCCGCTCCGCTGCAGTGGAGTATCTTGTCCGGCGATGTCGAGGCTGGCCGGTGCGGCGTCACGGTGCAGGAGCTCTCGGCGCGGCGGTTTGATCGCGGGAGGGTGCTCGGGACGCAAGAAGTGGTGAGTGCGCTCGCTCGGGTCGCTTCATTCATTGATATGCTAACAGTCTTTCCTCCGCAGCCCGATCTTCCGCCGAACGCTGATTTCCGCGAACTGGAACGGCAACTATCTACGGTCGGAGGGCGGCTGCTCGTGAGAGTGCTGCGTGATGGATCGACGCCGCGAGATCAGGGCGAGGAGGGCGCGTCGCATGCTCGGAAACTCGGGCGCGAGGATGCCGCTGTCGATTTTGGGGGCATGTCGGCTGTCGAGGTCGTGCGGTTGCAGCGGGCCATCGGTCACCAGGTGCGCTCCTTTTAGAGTTGATGGTGGTCTGCGCGTGCTGACTCTTCCGCTTGCAGCACCCTCTGTGGACTCGCTTCGGCGGATCCGTCGTTAAGGTTGAAGTGGCGCCTCACGCTGATGCGGTCGATACGGGCTCGTTGTCTTTGTCGGGCGGCCGCCTCGTCGTCGGATGCAAGTCGGGTGCGCTGGAGCTGCTACGGATGAAGCGTGAGGGCGGCAAGTGGGTCGAGGCGAAAGACTGGTGGAACGGGACTGGGCGGGTGAAGGAGTGGCCGCAGTAGAAGGTGCGACGGAATCTGGGCTGCTGCATTGCGGTTCTCATGAGCTGACGTGCTGCTCTCGCAGTCTCAGCCCACCTCTTGTATTGCTTTCGCTCGATCGGGCTACGGTGAGGTCCATTTGCTCTCTCGTCGTGCTCCATCTGCGTCATGCGATGCGCCTCGCCCCTCGCCTCTATGGTGAATTACTACTCGCTTTTGCAGCGCACCTTTCTTGTTGCTGTTGCTATGCTCGCATCGCTGCGCCAGGTCTTGGCTGCTCGATCGCTTTTTTTTCGAGTCGCTTTGTCGGACTCGTGGTGCCGGGTTGCTTCGGCTCGACGGCTCGATAGCCTAGAGAT